>OX459114.1:69914268-71114268 GCA_949775065.1 Brachyopa scutellaris | reverse complement strand
TGCAACTTTAACCTTCATCCCACCCTTGTGTAGAAGACTACACAAAAACTACCTTTTTTTATTTTTATTTTGCAAAAACCACTTATTGATATTAGGGTGGGCACTCTTATATGTTTTTTTTTTAATTCTAATAGCGATAAATCATTGCTTAATGAGATTGAAATAAATTCATTTACTTATGTTCTTCTGCCTGCGCATTGAGTTTGAAAGTCGGCAACTTTACACAAAAATAAAACATTTTTAAAGCATTTCAAATATTTTTTTAAGAGATTACTTAGAGATGATTTAGAACCCAAAGTATTAAACATTAAATAATACTTTAAAAACGATAAATTATCTTTTGACACATGTTTTATGTACATGCATTTACTTAAAATCAACATTAAAATCACGTTTGCTTTCAAATTTCGGCATGATTTTTCGAGAGGCTATCTTGTTATAAACCTTCTCGAGACTCTTTATTACGCACAGACTGTGCAGCTTCCGTAACTATTTTAACAGAACGCTCTACTGCTTGTGTATGGCAGGGCAACCCCAAAAATATCAAGTCATCTTCACCTCGCGACTGTAAAATTTTTGAAATTTCTTCGTCGGAAACACCTCTTAGTACTGGAGGTTCATAAATAGTTTGTTGCCAATCTATCATGTCTATATACAGTCGAACTTCGATAAGTCGAACTTCGATAAGTCGAACTTCGATAACTCGAATATTTGATAACTCGAATGAAATTGGTTGGCAATAGCGCCAAGACTGAAATTTATATGTAATTTGTATTTGATAACTCGAATGTCTTGATAACTCGAAGAGATTATTTGGCGTCAGCTTCGATAAGTCGAATCCTGCGTGTTTTTACATGTTCGTTTTACATATAATGCATCGCTTTCGGGGGTACAGTGTTTGTATGTCCTATGACCTAGTACACATACGTTTAGAAAATCGTGATTTCGTTGTGTGTGAGTAAGAATATTGTAAAATTTCTTGTTAGCAGGGGTTAGAACACACACTACAAGTTTGGTATATTGGTTGATACGAACTCAAAGTTTAGTTTTTATTTTTGAAAAAATAGTCGAAATATTGTCGAGATATTCAGATGTGAATCCGAATCTGCACAGCTCGACAACAACGATGACATCGACAGTGATTCAATCGAGGAAAATTTGGAGGACGATTCAACTACCTTCAAGCAAGTTGGTTGCAAATTCGTTAAGCAGTTTGCGTTTATATTTAAAGACAAATGAGAAAACAACCGATTCTATGTATGTATAATAGTTTAAATTCCATTGGTTTTTTTTTTTTTTTTTTGAAAATCAAAATAAAAAATCCACACTTCAGTCATGTATAACAGACTATTTTAAATAATAATTATGTTCCTATACGTTTTGTGTGATATATATGTTCGCAAATAAATACATATTTATATCAATTTTGTATTTTACTTGATAACTCGAAGTCTTGATAACTCGAATTTTTTTTTTGGCAAGTGATGGTTCGAGTTATTGAAGTTCGACTGTATTATAATGCACCAAAGTTAATTTTTGGTACTTAAAAAAGACGTGGTAATTTTCTTGTAAGCGTTAAACTGCGAGCTTTGATGATTCCCCGAGCAACAAGCTCCCGAACGTATAATTTATCGTCTGTCAACATTGACAGCAATAGGTTTTCTGGGTGTGCAAAATATGCATTTCTTTGGATAACCGTCTATAACTTCTTTAAGTTCAGATAAAATATAACGAAATGCCTCAATTAATTTCCAAAAGTGCCTTGAACCATCTTTGCAAGTTGAATATGACTTTATTTGAAACCATACTGGTGCGTAATCTTTTGCAACAAACTCCGCTAGCTGTATCAAATTTACTTGGCGATGGTTTCGATATAGAAACGTAAAGGCATAGTATACGATTTGCCTTCGACAGCCAACAAGCATGAGACATCTTTCCTGGCTCTATTTGCTTAGTCAGGTGGAAAGTTTCCCCTGATAACTGCATTTGTAATTTCATACAAGTACATATTTCTGATCTGTACTCAAGTCCTTTGATCTTAAATCTTCAAGCGTACTTGGAATAACGTTATATTTGACCGTATTCAGCTGATCGCACCTCTCCAATTGTTTACCAATTTCACCTGTGTACGAAACAGGTGGCCTGAGTGGCAATTTTTTTAAATGAAACAAACAAACGATCCATTGCAATGGTCGGCCTATCCTTTTTTTCTACAAGTCAAATTACACCATTAAATTTACCTGTATTTGTAGCCGTGCCATCGCAACCAACAGCTACTAAATCATCAAATCCGAATTTGTTCTGCAAGCAGAGAACATATTGAAATTGCTATGCTCTTTGCGGTACCTTGCTTCGGTGTCGTATATCGTAAAATTATTGATTCGGGCTCCCTGACGATAGAAATATGTTCCTCTATTCTCACATGTTTGTAGCTTTAGCATCCCCCTTAGAAACCACTACAAGAGTCTTATCTTTTCTACTATCAAAGTACAACGCTGGGACATTCAGGCACATAGCTTTGGTCGTTAACTCACTTCGCACTTTTTTTCTTTCTCGGCGTATTTTTGATTTGTCAATAACCTCCACATCAGACTGAATGTCATGTAGTGCAGCCCTATTCGAAACTCCAAAACGATCACATGTTTTGCATAAGGATGGTAAATTTCGAATACTCGTACTCGTTTTCTTAAGTCTTGATTTCGAAACCGAGGGTGCATTTATATCTTTAAGATTCAATGTAATCCATTCGTAGAGCTTCATAAATGTTTGGTAAGTTGGTAAAATATTCTCTTTAATCTCCTCCATTATTCCAAAAATTGCAAATTTATAAGACTGTGGACTGTCTGGTTTTCTCCATGTTGAAATAATAAAATTTTAGAATCTTACTCTGCTTTAACGATGTAAGTTGACCAAAAAAAGTTGTTTTAATTGTGTATTGTTTTTAAAATGTCGCACAAACTTCCATGATAGGTATATATGTCACTTCACTATCTGAACTAAATAAAAAGCAATCTTATTTCTCAGTAATTTGACATTTCTTGACTCACAGCGATAAATACAAATACGCATTGTTTTTTATCAGTTATATTTTGAAAAATTACAGTAGAACGATCAATACATACTATGGTGATTTTAGACATCAATGCGCAGGCTGTTAATGAAATCAGAATTCCAAAATATTTAATATGGTCATTATTGATCCCATTTGGCAACATTTTATCACTATTAGAGTTTGAAATTAAAAAAAAAAAAAAATTACCCACCCTAATTGATATGTCACTTCTGGAATTTTCTTACTTTATTAACAACCTTATATTACAATAAAAAATGTATTTCTCCATGAAAAAAGTTTATGACGGTTGTTATTGCTAAAATTACGTTGTCTACCTTTTTCTGTAGATTTCTATGCATATGGAAACTTAGTGCATTTCATATAAAATTTCATTTGCGTTGAATCTTTTCGCAAGTGAAAATCGTGCGTATATATTGTGAATTAAACAATAATAAAAAAAATTATGTGGAGACCAAGATACCTTACAGTTGGGAATGGAAGCATTTTTGAACGAGGGCCTTAGTAATATTACTGGAGACAGCGATGGCGAATTTGTGCCAGAAGAAAAGGTTTATGATTACGACAACTTACTATGTATGTATATTCAGACGATAGAGATTCTGATGTTGGCTAGTGAATCAAATGAAACAAACATCAGTTGTTGAAGGTGAAAATATGGATACATTACTTTATTCGAAAGATGGTGTTGTGTAGCAATCACAACCAGTTGAGCATCAAACTTTCGGATTTGGGAATGAAAATATGATTTCTCTTCGTCCTAAATATGAAAGATGCTTCTCTATTTTTCTTCCCACAACATATTGAAAGTATAATTTTGAAACATTCTAATGTATATTCACAAGCTAAATACGGACAAGTTTTCAAACCAATCGCTTCGAATATGTTCCAAGCACAACACCGCACTTGTTTCGTACATTGGAAGGGAAAGTAAATGTCCAGTATTGCAAAGTACAAGCATAACTCTATTGAAATTGGATATACAGTTGTCAGAATTCTTCTCTGCTACAGCTGTAAAAGAAAAACATATGGATGCCCAATGGCTGTACATATTTGCGAATATGGTTGATATGAATTCATTAACTATTTTCAAAGAAGTGAATCCGAATTGGCAATCAACAAAAAAAACTGCAATACGATGGAATTCTCTCAGTGAACTTGGATTTTCTCTTGCAAAACCACATATGGCTGCTGGAAGTGGTAAACAAAGATCGGCATCCTTAGCATCTTTGCATGCAACAGTTTCACGAAAAAGTTTACCAGCACAATCTTTAGAGGATATTTCTGCAGCATCTTCATCAAATTCACCAAAACTGGCTGGCTGTTTTGTAGTGGTAGAAGTCGTCGCTTGTCAGATGTCGCCGAAACATTTTCTTTCTCACGAAATAAAAAGAAGTTGATCACCTGCAGTAGGATGGTATGGCTGAAGATATTGATCGCACCAAACAATAATAGGAAACATCTGGAAAAAAACTTCTGTGAATCATAAGCAAGGGCAAAAGATTCAATAATACACAACTCTCCAGTTATCCTGGACACCACCCATAGAGTTGGTTGAAACCTAAAATCTGAATTTCCTATCACTAAGCGCGCCGATATGTCTGTCTTTCGTTCTTGTTCTTCATGTACTCGCGTGTGTAGATTATATAGAAAAAACGATCATGACGCGTTCACTACAAGTAAAAGACGGAATACTCGTAAGATGTTACGTTTACAATGAAGAAAAGTCCGCCACTCAAATTAATATACAGTATTGTGCAAAATATAAGCAAAAGCTTGAACTTATAAGTACTTCATGTCATTTTTTTTTTTTTACTTTTTCATATAGCAGAAAAATAAAACAAACGGAGACTTAAGGCATTGGACTAGCGTTAGGCTGTTTTAATTCCTAGCTTTTGAAAAATAAAAAAAAATCTAGGGCTTGTTAATATAAGTTCTCGAAAGAATCCGCTAAGCTTATATTTTCCTATCTCGTAGGTAGGCATCAATGTGTGGTAGCTAATAACCAATCTTCAAGCTTTATAAGAGTCTCAAGTGGAGTTCCTCAAGGATCAATCCTCGGGCCAATCCTATTCTCTCTGTACATAAATGAGCTGCCTCAAATAGTTCGACACTGCTCAATACATATGTACGCAGACGATGTCCAACTCCTATTTAGTTGTCCTCTTAATAGCCTAGATGAAGCCGAGGCACTAATAAATGAAGATTTGCTTGCTATCTTCCTCTGGTCGCAAATAAACTGTCTGTGCTTGAATCCAGCAAAATCAAAAATCATCGCCATACACCGGAAATTGCCAGATTTATCTATTTATCCCCAAATCAGACTCGGCCAAGCCATCATACCCTACGTTTCCACTGCCAAAAACTTAGGAATGGTCTTTAACAGTACTCTCACTTGGACTGATCATATCAATGCCACACTTGGCAAAATATATGGTGGCCTTCGAGTACTTTGGACTACGCAAAAGTTTACACCAACACCGGTCAGGATTTTGCTTTCAAAATCACTTCTTTTCCCAATTTTGCTCTACGGGTGTGAAATTTTCTGTAACGTTGATTACAATAGTAGAAGGAAGCTTAATGTTGCATACAACAACATAGCTCGGTATATATACGACCTCCGAAGATACGATCATGTGTCTGCCTTTTCGAAATGAATAGTCGGTTGCTCATTTGATAAACTAATACAATTTCGCTCATTATGCTGCATGCACAATATTATACAATCACGTCAACCTGAGTATCTCTACAGCAGATTAGAATTTCCCCAATCGCGAAGGACTTTCACATTGATCCAGACTAGATATCGGTGCTTAACCTCTGAACGACAGTTCTTTGTACATGTTACTCGTCTGTGAAACTCCCTACCCATTGAGTTAAGAAGGATCAGAAGCGGCGGAAGTTTTAAAATGCGTCTCTTGAACTACTTGGCCAGTGAATATATATTTTAATTTATTTTCTTTTGTTAAATTACTTACTTTTTTATACATTTATATATTTTCTTCCATCTGTTTTCGTTTTAATTTATCTGTATCCAATATTTCATAATATGTATTGAAGGCTTCGCTATTTTATAAGATATTATCTTACTGTGTAAGCTACTCGAATTGAATAGTTAAATAAAATAATAGATAATAAACCCGAGGATCATGAAACTGCCTGTGCACAACATAAGCAACTTTCCTCTAACGCCAAAAAAGCTTACCTAACGGAACATGTGCAGATAGTTTGGACTCTATGTGCAGTATTTTAATGACAGGACTAGTTTTCTTTAAATTTGTATTGGCAAAATGTGCAGAAACATCACTTCGCTGCAATGGCTTGAGCTTAGTATCATAACAGTTAACAATTTAAAAAAAAACGAGGATTATAAGTATAACGGTAAAAAGTTTTAAATTCAAAATAAATTAAGGATAATATTTACAAATATGTACATTATTTCATGGCTAATAAAAAAGTACAGAGTAACAGGAGCAACATAGAGCCGACGTTAATGCGGGCGACACCGTAAGACCTCAAGTCGAACTGATATAGAAATCCGTTCTCTCATCCAAAAAGAACCGATCATCAATTCAACTGAAACTGTAAAAGTGCCTAATTTGAAAACTGATGCGAGTATAGTTCGTAGGCGAGCAATCGAAAGTTGGTTAAAAAGTTACAGACCAAGTAAGGAGCAAATACTTACACAAAAGGATCTGTCAAAAAGGTCTAAGAAAAAAAAATGCTATTTAAAAAAGTTTAAATTCATTTTTTCCATTTAGTACAGATTAAATTTTGATAAGAAATATCGCAGTTGGTCCGCTGAAAAGTGAAAAAAATTAATTTAATTTTCTAAGACTTTTTTGACAGACGGACAGACAGACAGACACCAAACTGATTCCATTAGTGTTCCGTTTTGGTACGGACTAAAAAAACCATCACGACGCATTCTACTACAACTAAAAGATAGTATACTCGCAAGACGTCAGTTTACAATGAAGAAAAGTCCGCCACCAAAATTAATATATATACTATATTAAATACATATATGCCAAATTTTGTTTCTGCACAAAAGATGAAAAATCAACATAGTCGAAATGTTTGTATATAATGCATTCAAGAATACTAATTTGAATTCATTCTCAGTGTTTCTTTGAATAAAATTAAAAACAATTTTTTTTTTAACCACAAAAAATTTCATGGAAAAAACACTAAAATCCCATATATGTCGAAAACTACACACAAGGGTAGGCAACGTAATTTTCTTTGAGGATGAGATGAATGTTAACATTCATCTTCATTTTTTTATCAATGACACAAGGAATCAAAATGAAAAATACCGAGTGTATCATAGATAACAGAAATATTTATATTAATTTGAAGAACATTTGCATTTATAACACACCCACCAGACATACTGAAACAATATATGTAATACGATTTTCCCCTGAGTCGCATTTTTCATATTGCAATTGCACTGAAATAGGATCCTCTTTGAAACCAAAACCCAAATGACGCTGCAAAAACGCGACGGCGCGTGGCGAAAATCGATTTGCATGCAATTAAAATTGATATCAATTCAAAGAGACCTTAATATAAAAATAAAACTGCAACCGTTCGGTTATGCAATGTTTTTCTCCTAGTCACCACTTTTTCAATTATAAAAAGCAGCGCGCTTCACTGACTTTCATCGATTCAATAAAGAGGAAGCATAGTGCCGGTCACATTTCACTAATTCATCAATATAAAATTCATCAATATAAAGTGCAACCGGAGAGCATTTCGAAATCAATTTCAGTTGCACGAGTACCTAATGTGCTGGGCAGCACAGGGCCGCAAACGTGCTTAGGACCTCAATCCCCATCCAGAAAAGCCAGAAAGCCAAGCCAAATTTATGGAAATTTCCAAAATGTTGGTGAATTCCTCAAAAATATCACCTATGACGCTATTTGAACAGTTCATATCTTTTATTTAAATTAGTGATTCGCTATGTAGACAAATAATTTGCTAATTATTCGTTCTTGATAGGTGAGTATGTTTGCAGACGATCGACGATGATGGACGGCGGGAGGCGCGGCGGCAGGTGTCACAGTTGTCGTAGTTGCTGATGTAAGTTCGGCGATGCGGCGAAGTGCTAAATTTTGGCCGAATGTTTGGAGTTAAACGTTTAATTTGAAAGAGGGAGAGAAGGAGGAAAAAACAAAAACGTATTCTGATTATGGTGTTAATTTATTGATTGGATTTGTTTAAAAATTTTGCACTTTGATTGTGAATATTTATCTTGGTAGATACTTGCGTCAATGTTGTTAAAATAAAGGGGCATTACTATGATATTCGTCTGTTAAGCCGACTGCCTTGAGGTTGATTGCGTTAAAGTTGACAAACATGTGAAACTAAAGAATTAGCAACAGTAATGACGTATTTTAGTGACGTGCTGCGTGAAATTGACCTAAATTCACACGTTTGTTTGAATGTGGTAACGTGGGGTATATATTTATTAGCTTGTTTAATGTGGCTTAGGTAGGTAGGTAGAAGTGGTGGTTTCGATGGAGGGAAACCCAAATAGCGCGCGGGGCGCCGTTTTGATACCACAACCTCAGGTGACCCGTTTATTAGAAGGTAGAGTTGTGATATTTATATCCATCCTGTGGAATTTAGGAAGAGGATCAGCTCTCTAATACTTTTCCCAGATATATCTTTGAGGTCGTCGAAGAATAGCTTGCCCAGTGTGCGTTGCCTGGCTCTCGCCAGAGCCGGACATTTGCACAGAAAGTGAATTAGAGACTCTTTTTCATTTTCATTTTTGCAGCTACGACAGAAACTGTTGTGAGGGATCGATAGTTTGGCTGCATGGTCTCCTATTGGCCAGTGTCCTGTACTGACTGCCACCACTCTAGCGATGTCTACGCGTGTTCTTAGTAGCAGTTCGTTTGTTTTAGACCTGTTGTAATTTGGCCATAACTTTCTGGATATGACACAGTTTGTCAGACTGGTCCACCTGAGACCGGCTAATTTTAAGAAGTGTGAGAGTATATTGCCCTTAACAGCACCTATGGGAATATGAACGTTTTCCGCTAGTGAGCTGTTAAGGGCTGATCCTCGCCTGGCAAGTTCGTCTGCTCTCTCGTTACCATCAATGGCGCTATGTCCTGGAACCCAGAGAAGCGTGACTCTAGCCTGGTTGCACAGGCGGCTGAGCTGTTCCTGGCAGCGATCTACTAATTTCGAAGAGGTGGTTGCCGAAATCATGGCTTTAATTGCGGCTTGGCTATCCGTAATAATAGCGATATTATGTTTGGGTGTTGGGTCATTTATTAGGTTGCGACAGGCTTCGAGGATCGCCAGTACTTCCGCTTGGAAGACGCTAGCGAAATTTGGAAGACGGTAGGACTTAGATATGCCGAGCTTTTCCGAGAAAACTCCCGCACCCACACCGCAGTCCATCTTTGACCCATCGGTGAATACCGTTGTATCAAAGCCTGTCACCACTCTCCCTCGCTTCCATTCTTCTCTACTTGGGAAGGTTGCGGCGAAGGGTTTCTTGAAGTTAAGATTGGGGATAATATAATCTGTAGGAGACACAACCAGGCCATTTGGTAGTGTATCCAGGATTTTACTGTGACCATACGTCTTAGCAGTCCAGCACTTGGATTCTTTGAGTCTGACTGCACTGCATAGTGCAGTGCTTTTCGTATGAAGATCGAGTGGCAGAAGGTGCAAAAGCACAGAGAGAGCATCAGTTGGGCATGACCTAATTGCACCTGTGATGCCTAAGCTTGCCGTTCTTTGGACTCTTCTGATTCGGTTGATATTGTACTTTTTGCTTAGGGCGGGCCACCACACTAAAGAACCGTATGTGAGAATTGGACGTACAACGGCTGTATACATCCATAATGTCATCTTAGGCTCCAATCCCCAGTTTTTTCCGAATGTTTTGTTGCAGGCGTAGAAGGCTATGCATGCTTTCCTGACCCGTAGCTCAATATTCTTCTTCCAGCTAAGTTTAGAGTCAAGGACAATGCCCAAATACTTAGCACTGGAAGATAGTGAGAGTGTCTGACCGTTTAGTTTGGGAAGATCAAAAGTTTGTACTTTGGTTTTTGTGGTAAAAAGTATCATTTCAGTTTTGCTTGGATTAACCCCGAGGCCGCAGCTCGCCGCCCAGGAGCTAACTTTCTTCAAAGCATTCTCCATGACTTCGCTTATCACAGAGGGAAACTTTCCTGATACCAAAATTACTACATCATCCGCGTACGCTACCGCCTTGACCCCATCGTTGTCTAGACGCACTAAGATCTTGTTCATGACCATTAACCATAGTAGAGGCGAGATAACACCACCCTGAGGCGTTCCTCTGCTTACAAATTTGGTTAGATTGCTGTTTCCTAGGGATGACTGAATAATTCTGGTTTTTAGCATGGATACTATCCATTGGCCAATGAACCCCTCTACGCCTAGTTCAGCTAGAGATTGTTGAATTGAATCAGTGTGTACGTTGTTAAAGGCTCCTTCTATGTCTAAGAAGGTAGCTAGAGTGTAGTCCTTATAGTGGATGGTGTGTTCTATTGTACGCACTACCTCGTGGAGAGCTGTCTCTGTGGATCTACCTTTAAGGTATGCATGCTGAGATTTGGATAGAGGAGATTCTTGTAGAACCTTCCGTATATGGGTATCGAGGATTCGTTCCAGGGTTTTTAGCACGAAAGACGTGAGGCTGATAGGTCTAAAATCCTTCGCAGATTCATGACCTCGTCTGCCGACTTTTGGGATGAAAACCACACGGATACGCCTCCACGACTGTGGGACATAGTTGAGGAAAAAACATCCTCTAAAAATAGGGACTAGCCACGGAATTGCTAGGTCGTGCACCTTCTGTAGCATAATGGGTATAATGCCATCAAGTCCAGGGGATTTATATGGGGAGAAGCTGTTAATAGCCCAAAAGGTTATTTCCTCGGTGACTATGGTTTTGATAGTGTTCCATGGTGCGGAAAAACTGCAGTCACGGAGGGCTGCCGTACTGTAATCTTTGCAACCAGGAAAGTGAGTGTTCATTAACATCTCTAGGGATTCCGCAGTTGAGTCTGTCCATCCACCATCCGCCTTTTTGAGAAGAGACGGGGAGGAGTGTTCTTTGGACAGGATCTTACTCAGTCGAGCAGACTCCTTAATGGTGTCAATGGATTGACAGTAGTCCATCCAGGATTGCTTCTTGGCCTTCCTGATGGATTTTTTGTAAAGTCTAAGACAGTCTTTGTAGGGCTGCCAGAAATTGTGGTTATAGCAAATGTTGAAAATCGCTCTGGTCATCCGCCTGAGGTTTGAGAGGTCTTTACTCCACCACGGTGGGAGCGACTTTTTACTATATCTGACTGGACACGAGACTTTGTAGGCGGTGTTCATTGCCTTCTCGAAAGTCTTAATCTTTGCATCCAATTCTGAGGGTGATACTATGAATTCTATTGGAGCATTGCCAAGTTTTGATCTCAGGACTTGGCCGAATTTGGTCCAGTCTGTCCTTTTGGGGTTTCTAAAGGGTTCTGGAATCGCTACTGTGAAGTTCACATTAAAGAGTATCCAATTATGGTCTGAAAAAGATTTTAAGTTGGATACTCTCCATTTTTCTACCTTTATGTTGTTATTGTTGGTGGTAAGGGTAATGTCAATAACTTCTTCCCACCCAATGAAACTATCCGTACTCGGAAACACAAAAGTTGGAGTGTTACCCGTGTTACATATAGAGAGATTGTTTGTGATAATGAAATCAAAGATGGACTCACCTCTTTCGTTATCCTCTGAGCTGCCCCAAAGCGTGTGTCTGGCGTTTGCATCGCAGCCCAAAAGTAGATTGGCTTTTTTGTTGTTTACGAAGGATGTTAGTGCTAAGACCTCTTCCGGCGGTGCTTGTCGGTTGTGAGCCATGTAGGCTGAGGCCAAGTACAGGCATTCCCTTCCTGTATCCAATTTAACAACTGTTAAGTCTGGTGAGCTAAGATTGGGACATAGAAAGGCTTTAATATGTTTCCTAGCTAGAATACAAGTTCTGGGCTTACCGTTGTTATTTTTTGTGTCGTAGTAGAGATTGTATAGATTGTCTTTGAGACCTTTGATATTCGTATCTTTGATCCATGGTTCTTGGATAATGCTGACGTCAATGTTTTCCTCCCTGAGATAAACAAGGAGGTTGTCTGATGCACATTTCGAGTGCTTCAGATTAATCTGCAAGACTTTCAGCATTATTGATTATTAGTGGGGTCGTTTTCGATGCTCATACCTTCCAACAGTTTGTTGGCGTCGTCGACTTCGTCTAAGTCGTCGCCCGGGTTTGAGGATCTGAATATCTTAAGTTTGGCGTTCCTGATACCAAACCTAAGCTTGTGGTCTGCCCTTTCTAGTGCCCCTAGGCACTCCTCATTTATGAGGAGAAGGAAGGACATGCTGTTTTTCTGGGGTTCTTCTGCCTTGATGACTCCCCAGTCGTCCATCGGGATCTCCGGATTATGGATCTTAAGACACTGGAGGAGCGTTCCATTGTCTAAAGGCATAACGGGTAGCCAGATGCGGGCCTTTGGTCTCTTTGGTATGTCTGTTGCCTGGATAAGCTTGAGTTTCAAGCCATCCCATGCATTGCTGATCTTGGCAACACACTGGCTGAGGAACTCTTTAGAGTACCGATCGGAACATTTGATCACCCTATACCCTCTAACGACTTCGGCTGAGTCGAAACGGGGCAGAGGGCCGTCTTTTTTGATAAGCAGATGATCTATCACCATCTGTGATAGTTTGGCCTCAATGCTATTCCAAATCTTCATCACCGCCTTGCCGCCTGTCGATAGCTCATCCACCAGTGCGACTTGGAGGTCGTCCCTTATGACCTCGCTAACGGTACGTTGGGTAGCTTTAGCCGTTTGTTCATCCGCTGTTGTCTTAGACCTGGTTTGGGCAACTTTGCTCCTCTTGCTTGATCGAGCGGTCTCGTCCTGTGACCGGTTACGCTTTGTGGCCTCTGTCTTGGCTAGGTCGCGATTTTTCAGGTAATCGTTGTATTCGTCAACAATTACCTGATATTTAAGTTTGTCCGCCTGGTCCTGATCATGAACCGTACCGGCCGCCTCATTTTTAGCAATCTTGCCAAGAATGAAAACAGCCTTCTGGTACTGATTCTTTTTCAGGGCACCGACTGACAAATTCTTCCTTCTTTTCTTGGGGTCACTGTGGCTGGTGTCCCCAATTTTCGATGTATTGGCGGTTGTTGGTGGTTGAGACAAAGTAGGGGTGCTATTGCTGACACTTCCTACGTTGTCGGGTTTTACTTGCGTCTCTTGGCTTGAGACAAGCAACTCCTCTTCCGATGAGGTGCCTATGGCATACTCATCATCATCCTCAGCTTTTTTTGTTATATTTTCTTTTAAAGTTGTCATTTGGTCCCACGAGTGGCGGAGAAAAGAGGTCCACCTGCGCAGAGATCCGCAGTACGCAGGTAAGGCTTTATAATCCGGAGGGCACCAGGTATCCGGATACTCCGTTAAAGACTGAGCTATTTACGATGGGCCCTCAGCCAGGTTGATTATTGGCACGGGTCGTATAACACCTTAATCCAGCCCAGGGGAAGGGGAGGGGGAGGAGGCGTGGATGGGAGAGGGTATGACGGGGATGGCTATCCCTTAGCTTCTGATCTCCTCTGGGTGACCCGAGAGTCATTGACCGTACTAAGCCCCTACACCGCGACAAGGTGGATAGTCAGGTAGGAGTTAATGTGGCTTAAGTTTTAATAAAAATTTTTTTAAACCAGTGGGACATTAAAACTGTTCACATGAATGTGAAAGAGTCAAATCAAAGTCCTAAATAAAGCAGTTTGAGCATTTTTGAAAAGTTTTCTTAAGGCCAGTGAATGGGTCCAATACGAGAGTATTTTGCTTAACTTCTCTTTCATACATACTGTACATATAGTTGTGTGAACAATTATAGACTCAAACGTAAATGTTCAGTTTTCTTAGAACGAGTAATAAACTTTTATGATCACAAAATTTTCCCAACCGACACTAACTCGAGGAAAACCCTTTGCTGGCTTAAGCGGAGCTTCTGGTCTAGAGCCCTTGGATTTGACGAGTTTTTACGATTTTTTTTTTAATGAAAATAATGAGCAGCAGTATTTAAACTTTGTAGATATATTTTACCACTTTAACAGTATACAAAAATATTAAAAAAAAACAATAATAATAATTTTAATTAAACAAAAATTGGTTTTACAGTTACCCTCTTCAAAAAAATGTATCTTGGTGGTGTGTCGTGTTTTGGCTCTTCCACTGATAAAAACAAACAAAACAAAAAACATTTTAATCAGTATGAATGTAGTTATCGCAGGAACTAGAATGAAAAAAAAAAATTAAAAATTGTCAAAATAGCGTGTTGTTGAAATTTACGTTTCGAAAAAAAGACCATTTTTCATTACCTTTTGTATGTAAAAAGTAAGAAATATTCAACGTAAAACAAACGTTCCGACGATAGGCACTGGTTTACTGAATAACATACTAAAATTTGAGACGAATTGGTCGAGTAGTTTTTTTTTTTTGTCTCACACCGTGCAGAAAAATATAGTTTCGAGATAAATGAGTTTAAATTTTATCTGCTCCTTTTACCTGCTTCTTAGCTGAATTGCTAAATAGGCTGTAGAAGTCAAAATACTGGAAATATTAATACGAAAATTTAACAGTATACTTGTAAAACCCTATACTTTTGAAATATCGAAAAAAGAATTTTTACGGAATGGTATTTATTTTTCTGAAAAAAAACCCAAATCTCGCCTGTGAAGAAGTATAAATTTAGGCCTTTTTATCTATTTTTATCTTCATACAGCTCACAGAGTTCGTGGCTATATCTTCTCCTCCGGAATTTTTTTCTGGAAAGTGTTCACAAACACAATATGTTCTGCTTTCCTGCCTATCTATCATCCAGCACTTAACATCATAGAACAGAACTAGCAAGGACAATGTTTGGTAGAGCATAGTTTTTGTCTACTACTGGTTTTGAACCCAGTAATTTATCCAAACCGAAGTAGTAGCAGCTTCCCAGGGCTAGTCTTTGTCGAATCTCCAGCCACTGAAGTGTCATTCGTGGAGTTGATTAGTCAAGTTACTATTGTCAACAGTGACGTTTTGTCCTATGCGGTTGACAGCTGCTGTTTTGTTTGTTGAAAACATGTATCATACTTGGTTTTGTTCTTGCTTACCTTAATGCCAATTCGTTTCGTGGTAATTGTCGTAAATGCTTCTATGATGGCACGGTGGGAACGGCTCACCACTTCAAAACCAGAAGAATGATAAGTACATATGTCCATACACAACCGGATTTTTTTTACACGATATTTTTTACACGAATTCTTTGGGAATGTATCTTTTGTAGTTGTGGCAGTACAGCAGTAGGTAAGGTATAGATACATAGATATCGCGCGCAACTCATAAACGCAACCTTACAGATTGCTGCATCGATCCAATATATTGGTTTTAAAACAATTTTGAGTTGCATGGTCGTGCAAGTCAACCGTACTCCAGTGTGTTGGACTTCGATATTCCCACATTTTTTCATAATCCATTTTGCTGCAACCCTTAATTTCGCATTTCCTCTAAATCGAACATATACGAACGACTGACTGGTCTATTTCTAGATATAAACTATACCTTATGGATGAGTATGAGAGATGAGATGAATGTATATTGTGTCTGTCTGATTTCACAACTCACTCATAAGTTTAGCTGATGGTGGTAAGTGAGAGGTGAATGGTGAACTAAAAGATTAGATAGTAAGCTAAAAGAACTAGTGAACTAAAAGAACTACCGAAATACATTGCTGAGCTAGTTCTTTTTACTGAACGAGAACTACTGAACTACTTCAGTGAATTGAACTAGTTTGCCCAACTCTAGTGATGACACTATGCACTATCTGATTAAGCACAAGAAGTTACAAGAAAGTTTAAGTTATATGGTATATAAAAATATAGTTTTGGTGGGATCTTAGAGCTCAAGATCTTTTTTTTTTCTTTTTTGTAAGAAAGGTGGAAAGCGTCAAAAGACGGCGTGTGGGACTTTAACCCTAACTAAAACCACCTCTGCCTCCACCCCCGCACTGGGCCGAAAGCCACAGTGGTACGGGCAGATTAGTGTGTTGAAGAGGCTCTTATACGCGTTATTTAGCAGGGATATGCCCCTGTAGTTCTTGGATGACATAGGATCCCCTTTTTGAAGATGGGCTTGATTGTTCAATCGTCGGGTATGCTTTCATCCTTCCATACTTTGTTGATGATTTTGTGCATGCACCCAACCAAAACTTTACGTATGCATCTAAAAATATTTGGTAGTAGTCCATTATTTTAAGTAGTAGATGCTAAAAATAGGTTTATGCTAAGATGGAAGATGCGAGGTTTCTTATATGCGCATGCTCCGAAACTAAAGATTCGATTTAAAAATTAAATATTTAGTTTTTTAACATTCGATAAAGTAATAGGGCTCCCGGAAACTTCACCAGATTTTTTGTTGGGAAAAACGCCCAGAACATTTTCTATACCAAAGTTTGGCCTTTTTTCCTATGAACAAATGCCTGAAAAATTCGCGCGAATTTCTCACTATTTTTGGCTCCCGGAAATTATGCCAGAATTTTTTTTGGAAAAACGCCAAAAATATGTTGTATAGAAAATTTTCTTTGGTTTTTTTTAAAAAAAAAACTAATGGATATACATGTACATACCTATGTACACTAAAATATTGAAGTACATAAGTCAAATTCTAAGCTGAAATCAATTGAACCAACACTTTCCAGCACTGCTATTTCACCGAAACCCAAAAAGTTAAATTACTTATTTTGATATTTTTTTTAAATGAACTACAATATTGATAAACATTTTATATTTTACGTTAATTACCAAACTAAAAAAATATAACATATTTGAAAAATTAATAAAGACTATGTATTTCGAAAATGCATTTCACAGTGCATTTGTGGATGCACTGCTATTTTATTGAATACAACTATAGAACTCGACATATTTATTTTTTTAGCACACTGATAGCTTTAGAAAATCTAGAGAAAGTATTTTTATATTTCACTCCTAAAGTCGTTAAACATATTGCCTCAGCTCAGGGTCGGCTTCACTTTTTACCTTAAGAACATGATCAAAGTATAAGGCCATCATATCGTTCATTCAGCTCGATATGTATTTGCAGTTTTTTAAACAACTAATATTAAAAAATATATGTCTACTCGTACACAAAGGAAATACTCGTATGCAGGAAAAAGAACGCATAAAAACTAATTTTGTTCCTTATTATTTCCATTTCTTGATACAACCTTGTCTACTTTAAGTAGAGTTTACAATAACTTGCCATTACTTTTTTCCGTCGTTTCAAATACTCACGGCAACAGTACGCGTAGTAACCTAGTTCTCTAGAAGGTGATATGTGCTTCTAAAATGTCTGGAATATCTCATTCTGTGCTCTTTTCCAACGCACAGAAGCGCTAAATTAAATCAACCCAATATTTTGTTTCATATTTACGCTTAAATTTATTTTTAGTCTTCAACGTAAAACAAAGCTGAAAGTACGAGTAGGTAAACAAGCGTCAATGATTTCTAGAATTATTCTTTAATTCGAACAACAAAAAATGACAGCGGTTTTTTTTTTAAGGTGTATAAAGTACGTATTGGTACACGTAGTTAATTGTTATTATCCTTTGCTGGATAAACAATCTGTCAGGCTTCATATGCGTTGTTGTTAGCAATTTCAAAAAGATTCATGCGATTTCAAGTAGACCAAGACACGGCAGGCAGTTTTGTACACAAAGTTTCCTTTGGACTTCCTAGGAACTACCACCGTATAACATTCAGTTCTATCATGATTAAGCTTTAACTTAATATTTTAACGACATTTTAAATGCGCGTAGGTACAAGGCTTGTGTAACTAGTTTATTAATATGGACTGAGGTTTGTTATTTT
Organism: Brachyopa scutellaris; assembly: GCA_949775065.1. Taxonomy (NCBI): domain Eukaryota; kingdom Metazoa; phylum Arthropoda; class Insecta; order Diptera; family Syrphidae; genus Brachyopa; species Brachyopa scutellaris. Next base: position 71,096,236 of record OX459114.1, on the reverse strand, counting down.
TATAAATAAACTGCTTTAGCAACGAACTGGTTTCTAAATCAAATCAGCATTTTTATTTGAAACAACAGCTTGTATACGTCTATAGAAAAAATGTGTGTTTTTTTTTTTTTGTTGTTTTCATTAATATACATTTGGCTCAACGCAGAGGTTTAGTTGTGAGTTGTCAAAAGTTTTGGTTTCTAGTTAGGCTTGAGCAAATTAGAGCTTGAAAGTCATTGGCCACAGCTCGGAATAAATTATATAAACTAATGTACCAGTGCGAGAAATTTCTCAATCGTTTACGGACTTACGGACTACTAATAAAATGGCTACATCCTGGAACCTAGTGGCACCTTGTGGGAAAAGGTAAAAGCTACTTTTCGTGATCATAATCCTAATAAACATAAAGATTAGGTTAAAATAATATTTATGAAATGAGAGTGCAGTTCTTCACTGCTCCAGGACATTCTCTTTCTTTTGATACCTTTTTTTTGTTAATATACAGTGCCGTTCGAAAAATGTTGCTCAAACTTTTTTTTACTCTTTCGCATGGCGGTTCTTAGAATTTATGAGAGCTACGATGTTTTTTTAACTATGTAGCAAAATGTTGTTCAATTAGTCTACATCAGTCGATGTTATTATGAATTAGAGGTGCATTAAGCTCGTGATAACGTCCCAAGATGAACCAAAGTAGTTAAATAATAAAAAATATGGGAAAAGTCAGTTCGGAGTTAAATCTAATATTTTGTGTCTGGCAGGTTTAAATTTGACAACCCGTCGTTAAATCTTCTGAAAGATTTAATGTTGCTCAACGAACTGTGGCATGGAATTTAAAAAAATATCGTGAGACCGGGACTACCAGCAGAAGGAAAGGCTCACGGACTCCGAAATAGAGGACCCCAGTGAAAGATTGTTTTTTTGTGCTCTAATACCATCGGCATCGGCTCAAGACTTAAGTAAATATTAAAAAGGATCTATTTCGAGCTACATAACAAATAATTTCAACAGGTTCAGTGAGATAAAGGCTCGTAAAAGGTGAACTTAGAGCACTCAAGCCAGTACTGAAGCCGGATTTTCCAATAAGAATCAAAGAAAAACGATTAATTTGTCCTGAGAAACATCTTAATTGGATTCAAGACATTTAGAACAATGTTATCTTTTCCGACGAATCCAAGTTCAAGCTGCTTGTTAGAGATAGGAGGTATCTTGCGAGAAGAGAACCAAAGGAAAGACTGAGCTCTTATGGATGCCCCCCAAAACTGAAGGTGCGATGGTCTGGGGATGATGCTCTGGAGATGAAAAGGGTAGATTGGCATTTTTAGAATCGAAGGTCACTGCAGCAGTTTAACTACGGGTCCTAGAAAATGGATTAGAGCCCTTTGCCATAGAGCTTTTTAGTGACACTTGCAGATTCATTTTGCAACCGGATAATACTCCTTATCATAAAGCCAAACTTGTAAGTATGAACTTGTTTTTTTTTTTTTCAAATGAAAGATTTATTTATACATTTAAAGTAAAATAAGCTACAGCTTCTATGACTAAAAACTATATTAGTATTTTTTTTATACTTTTAGCTTAAAAAGTGCTTCGAAAGAAACAATATTTATGTGCTAAGCTGGCCTTCCTACAGCCCAGACCTCAATCCAATTGAGAATATCTGGTCAATCATGGAATGGAACTTAAGATTGGAAGAGAGCGTCCGGAATTAATTGACATCCTAAAACATTTAATAATCAGGCTCTTGACAGTCTTGACCACCATACCTGTATCCACATGGAAGAACCTATCTATCGCAGATGTGCAGCAGTTATAAAAGCAAGAGGAGGTCCAACAAAGTACTGATTAAATTGACAATGCTTCTAGGAAGCAATGAAAAAAAGACTACAATAATTAAGCATTTTTCAACCAATTCGCCAAACTTCGAAAAATATAGTTTGAGCAAAATTTTCCAAACGGCCCTGTATGTATGTCTATGTATGTTGAAATATTGTTTTTTTACTCTTATGTTTTATACTTTCTCACAAGTATTATTACTGATGAACAATATTCAGTTGATAAGTGTTTTGGAATCATTGAAATAGATGCAGAAATAAGCTCCCAGGAGGAATCACAAGCTCGTACGCTAGCGGAAGCAATTTAAATATAAAGATAATCTGAGTGAAAGCTATCAATTTCACATTAACTAATTGAAGGTAAATAGAATGTCGAAAATATATTATTTTCGAAATAATGGAATTGGCGGATATGACTTCTTTTTCTAGCGCGAAGTGTTATAAAGTGTAGTGTATCATAAAAAACTGGAATTATGGTGAAAAGTATTTATATGCACATGTGTTTTTTTTTTTATAATGAATGGCGTTTCACATTATTGCAGGTCATATTCAGTTGATTGAAAATAAAACATAAGAAAACAGGTGTTCAGTGTAATCTAAAATTATGATGGTGTTCACTTACTATTTGAAAATGTTCAATAAGCAATGATCGTAAGAATAATTCTAGAGTTTTATATCTTTGATTACACTGTTTCTCAATGGTTCCTTATTGGTAGATAAAATATTTATGAAGGTAATCAGACTTGGTAAACAAACAGCAAAATGAATCACTAAATTGAACTTGTTAAAACTGCGTTGCAAACTTAGTTCAACATACTCTCAGGTTAACTCTTAGTTCATGGACGATACTTTTTGGTACAATTACATCAAAAACACACCTGAAAATGCGTTAGATTAGCTTTGCAGGGTATCGTGCAAAAATTGTAATTTGAACGCTGAATTTTATAAAACTTATGATATAAAACTGGTTACTTGGTCACATTTGTAAAGTTCATGTTTGCTCCAACTTGACAAAAAAGGTCAACGATATCAACTTAGTAATTTAAATTATCTCTTGTTTGCATTTGTGCTAATTTGATCAAGTTATGAAGTTATTTTTAAAGCGGGCTACCAATGCTGCAAAGCCGACTTATTCTACCTATGTATGTGTGTATGTTGAGCCCATAAAATTTAGCAGGGTAATAAAATGCTTTGAGAAAATTGTGGCGGGTTAGGTGCCATCTTTGAATGGCTTCTTAGGGGATCGCTATTGGCCCACTCTGGCGCCTAGTGTTTTGGGATGGCTCAGCTTCTCAACCCCTCTCAACCTAACCCACCTAGCCTATGTTGAGCCCAAAATATTCTACACTTTAGATTTTACTAAAGTAAAATCGATAGGAAACTCTCTTCCGACTTTCAGAATTTTTGAAGTTTAAGGATAATTTAAATTTAAAGTACATAATTTATTAATTTTTTTTTTTTTATTTGTCAATGCGGGTAGTTGTAAAGTAGTAGTTTTTTTTTTGGAAAAACATTGACTATATTTTTTTATTTTTATTTTTTAGAAACCCTGCGAAAATTTAAAAATTGAGAATATTAAAGTACTGTAATGCTTAATTATGAAATGAACCGTTCATTTTGAAATTGTTCATAACAGCTTAACTTTAAGCTGTCATAAATCCTGGGGTAAAGGTAAACAACGATTTCGGTATACGCATCATAGTTATGCCCAGGTCCACCAGTAAGCCTACTCAGGGAATCCTGCTTTTGTCCTATTGCTCCAGTTTGTTGGATCGCTACGAAAACCGCTTTCATCAAAATATTTTCTGCGGTAAAAGTAAACACAAGAAAATAGATCGATTTTTAATTGATAACTTAAATATGATAGCTATTCTATATGTATTAAGTACATTAAATAAGACCTCCCTAGTAAAATTATTCACAAAAATTCACTATTTCTTGAAGCCACCCGACTTGTGAAATACTTTAAAAAATAACCTCTAACGAATAATGAAACCGACAACTAAGATCGATTTATAACCGATTTATTAAATTTATGTTGGAAAACATGTAATTGTCCGTCATTTGACTCAATGTGACCGCTATATAGGTTGCCGAATGTGCCTAGGCTTACCAATTCTCCCGGTCTTCAGTTACTTTTATAAATCTCCCGATTTTTTCGATTCCTTATATTTTTAAATTAATTTTTAATTATTCGATCCGAAAAATACATTTTTCGAAAAGTGCAATGTGCAAGCACTTCCAAATGAAATTGAATTAGTTATTTGGTATCTAATGTATGTATGTATGTAAGTGCACAATGTTTCAAATGCCTTTGTTGAAATTTTTGTTCAATAATAGAATCTTTATGGTCGAATGACCAAAGAAAGATTATTCCAAAGCCAAAAAGCTGAGAAATATAATATTAATATGTAATAATAATAATTTAATACGACCAATACTTTTGTTCTTAACTTTTATTTTTCGTAATTCGTAGGAACTATCAATTATATAAATTGGCGAAGGCAAAACAGCTCAACCCCTTTTTAACTGCCTTAAACACAATATATTCGCTTAATTGCAGTGTGTAATTTGTTTCCAATATGGCAGGTAAAAACCAGATAAAATAATAAATATTAATACGTACGTATTAATAGGTGCGTCGCAAAATTGGTCGAATTTCGCCCACAGGCTATACTGGTTTTTATAAATGCGCTTATTATTTTTATTTTGTTACTGTCATTAAAACTTAACTAACATTTTCTTAGCACTATATAATAAAATAATGGAGTTTTTCTTACAAAATAATATTCTCCCGATTATGTTACTAATCTCCCAATTTTTTTCTGAAACCTCCCGATATACTGAGGAGAATAACTGGTAACCCTAAATGTGCCCCGATGACGAATGTGCCCCAGTTTACCATAAGTAAGTCTTGCCTTCAAATCCATTTTTCATCTTCTGAAATGATCTGTTGTATGTGCACTTAAGAGATTCCCGCAATGAATCTGCTGTGTACTTTGAGCTCATTAACTCCCGATATTAACAACTTGTTGGTATTCCAACAATAGAACACAACTTGGTGCTTCAAAAACCCAATGTCAAAGCAAAACAATGCCCCAGAGCTTTCAATTCTCGGGATATAAGTATATTAATGACAACCTCCGATGTAATGAGTGCACATTAGAAATCGCCAAAAACGCCGCGAAATACATATACATACGTTCATGACCCCAGGGCACGTGTTAGGTATCAGATTTCCCATCATGCTCTATTGATCAGTTAATTAAAGAAATAAAAAAACATCAAAAAATTACTTAAACCAGTTCAGTGAACTGGACAACATTTGAAGAATAATCTGTAACACCTATGTGGCGCCAACGCAAACAGAAATAAATTCCATATCACTGCCATAAATCGTTCGACATAAATCCTAAAGCGAAACACTTTCATTTTTTATCCGATTTCAGTTTATTCCATAAATTATTTATGAGCTCTGCCTAATAATCTTTAATCTTAGAACAACTGTGCTCTGTATCTTCTCCCTACGGGGCGATTGGAAAAAAAAATTGCGCTACTTAATTCGCAATCATCTCGGCCGATTTATCGCATGGAAAATTACAAGCACCTACACGCACACCGTGTGAATAATTGAAACCACCGGAGTTCATAAAAATTGTTATTATCTGGCAAAATTAAAAAAAAATAAAAAATAAGCAAAACAAATCGTGTGAACCTTACAGTGTCAAATGATATAATATGAACTTAGCATGAATGTACAATATACATGTGTATTGTGTATCTGTGCGCGTTCGAAGGGCAGCTTTAAAACTCATATCGTGTATCTTTCGCACAGACGGGTGCGCTTGTAATCGAATACTTTGTACAATGTTTGCCTATGGATTGTCTTCGTTTGTTTGCAATATTTTCGAGGCACCCAAATAATCATATCGAAATACCATCGCATTGAATTTTGGTATATTTTCGGAAAACCAAGCGGCTGTGTTATATAAACTTTGTAGTACGAGTATCTAAGTGATTGCTGGATGGATATTTTAGCTAAATAAATAAATAGACGCCTATTTTTATTCGTTTGCTCTAATGCATCTGAACTTAAAGACTTTTGTGTATTTCTTACGATCTGTCTACTCAGACTCACATGTGTATTGAATGGGGATAGATGAAAGGAAGGTGTCAGATTTTATTGACAGAAATATATTTTCTGACAGGCAGAGATTTTTTGTCCGCTTGTCTGTATTGAAGTGGTGCAAATAATTTTAGCAAAATTGTGTAAAATGAATGCCGAGTGTCAATATAGTACGAGCACGAGGTGAAATGGTACGAGTCTCATTAGAGGTTAACGCTTCGATGGAAGGTGGCTCTAATCTCTTTCACCATAGGTTCCGCATGTTGGGGTGGAAGAACGCCTGAAGGTCGAAGATGAAAAATAGATAAACTGTGGTCTAAATATTGAAATGGTTTGTTTGTTTTAATTTTTTTTTTTTTTCATTTTTTAAGTACTACGATACTTTTGTGTGTTAGTATCGCATTCAAGTAAAATAGCTCAATGTCATGTTATCGAACTGGTGCGCGTTATCAAACATTTCCAGCGGGTTTTTGGACAGAACGTATGTACATTATGTTGTTTACATTTTTATGAGTGGTTTTTGCAAATAATAAAAAAAAATTGGAGCAAGAGGCGGTTGATGCCAATTTTTCCAAAAAAAAAATGATCTTCAGTGATGATGTACATTTTCACCTCAATGGCTACGTAAATAAACAAAATTGCGGCATTTATGGTAGTGAGAATCCACAAGTGGCAGTATATGGATCTATTAGAAGTGACTGTGGGGTGTAGATTTTGAGCTGGTGGCGTGATCAGGCCATTATTTCAAATCACGGTATCGGACTATTATAATCAGGGAACGGATTTTGTTGAATTTACCTTTATTTGCCTCTTTTACTCATATTGCCTTGTTGAGCCTTTTTTGATGTGTAAACATCTTAGCTCTCGGTGTTGGCAATTTTTTCGCCGTCGTCTGTCACTCGTAACCAAAATTAGTATTAGCGCGTTTTCTGTATATGATTCTCTTAGTATTAGTGCATTCTCTGTTTATCAGCCGTCAAACACATACGTATGTTTATACACCAAATTTCACGAGTACCTAGTACCCACGCCTTTTTTTTAATCCACACTGCCTTTTAAGCCTTTTTGGTGCTATTTGTCAACGTTGCTGTGCACTTTCTTCTTAACTAAACAATCTGTCCTTGTTTACACCAAAAAAATTTTAGTGTCCACACGTATAATAGCAGGTTTTTCTCTCGTGTGAATATGCACATAATTGCACCCGTTGCTTACACTAGCGCGCATAAAAAAATATCCATACGCACCATTACAACCCCCTAAATACATTTTTATATCAAAATATATGTACAGTGGCGAAAAAAATAATAATAGCAGTGCCACTTTGTAAGCAGCCTTTTTCTTAATATTTTAATAATCTAGATTTTTTTTTTGGCTTCTATGTTATAGGGCAGGGATGGCCATTGGTGGCACGCGACGAACTAAATATTATGGGCACGTCACCAATTTTAGAAATCCAATTGCACCTTTGAGCGACAATTTGAAAAAGTTGGCGTTTGCTATCTTGACAATATTTTCGTCTACCTATGCGTGTGAGTCTTTATTTTCAGAAATTAATAACATACAAGATTCGTTTAGAAACCGTTTATCAGATGATGCCAGTTCAGCCTGCATTACACTAAAATAATTCGTTCATTGTTTTTTGTTTTTGTTTCTTTCTCTGTTTTTGGTTAATCTGAAATTTGTTTCTTTTATTAAAATGAATTAGAAACTGTAAATTTGAAAAATTGATTAATATGTTTACAAACACAATGCCGCGCAGTGTAAAATTATTTATTTTTGTTCCTAGTAGTCACTAGAAAACTAGATCAAGACTGTATGATGGCTCGCCAAAGGCACTTCAAATTATTTTTTTTTTAAATGGCACGAGGCTTTAAAAAGGTTCGCATCCCTATTGTAGGTTGTTTTTTTTAGAGGCATAGAACGTTTTTTAAAAATAAAATACAATAAATTTAATGGAATGACCAAAATTTTGTCTTTATTAGCTCACAATCCTGGCATTCAATGTTTAAAAATAATTTCTAGCATATGGCCTATGGTATGGCATATGGTCGGTCCAATTTTGCACCCATTTTTCGAGCATACCCGGTCTTATTTCGTCAATAGTGCGTCGAAAGTTGGCTTCGAAATGATCAATTGTTGCTAGTTTATCAGCATAGGCCAGAGATTTGTCGTACCCCCACAAAAAGTAGTCCAAAGGTGTCAAATCACACGAACGAGGTGGCCAATTCACAGGTCCATTTCTTAATTTCTTAAGACGATTTGGTCACCAAACGTTTGGCTCAACAAAGTCATCGTTGCACGCGCTGTATGGCATGTTGCGCCGTCTTGTTGGAACCATTCCTCCTCAAAATGATTTCCAATGACATTAGGAATAAAAAAATCACGAATCATTAGCCTGTAGCGTTCGCCATTCACGGTAATGTTGGCACCGGTTTCGGATTTAAAGACAAATGGGCCGATGACGTCTTCGGCATGTAAACCGCACCAAACAGTGATTTTTTCGGGATATAATGGAGTCTCAAGAGTCTCATAAGGATTGTGCTCACTCCAAAAACGACAATTCTGCTTGTTTACATACCCGTGAAGCCAGAAATGAGCCTCATCGCTGAAGATGATAAAAATCTGGTGCAACTTCCAGTTGATTCAGCGAACAGAGCGCGAATTTTGAAATAAATTTCCACGATTTGTAAACGTTGTTCTGGTGTTAGTCTCATTGTGATTCGCCAAAGTACACTGGAGAAAAAGTCAAACACACTTCATTAGTATGACAGCTAGTTTGAAAGTTATCCCTTTTGGAAATTCTATACCTCTAAAAAAACACCCTGTACTATAATATTTTGCTCATCAACAATAAACTCGATTATGTGATGTCATATTGTAACAGTAAACCCTCAATTTTGCCATGAAATGCTCATCGGTAGTGCATCTGGTACTTGTTGATGGGAGCAAAATAATAGCAGTGCGTAATAATTTGTCTATAAATATTCTGTTTTTGCATAAGTTTTTAATTAAAATAATAGAAAAGTAAGTTAAGAACATCTATTTTATGCTTTCAATCAATTTGTAGTAAAACCTATTAATTTTTTTTTCTATAAAAGTGGGTCGAAAAATACACTGCGCACCAGAGAAGCGCGAGTTAATTAAATCGCTTAGAAGAGATGAAAAAACGTACAAAGAAATTGATGACCTCTTTGGATGTTCCTCTAAAATGATAAGAAATGCGGTAACATATGAGGAAAAGATAGAAACACGCGGGCGGAAGAAAATGTTGCATCTAAAAATGGTTAATCGGGTGGTGAGGTACTCCAAAACGCATCCTTCTTCGGCAGCTGCCCAGATTTTGGATGAGCTACATAGATTTGGCATGTGGTGTTCACACTGTCAGAAGACGCCTGAGGGAACATAACCTCAATGCTCGCAGTCCACGTAAATTCCTACTTCTCAAAAAAATCCTCATAACAAAAAGTCTTAGGTTTGTGAAAGAGCACTTGGCGTGGCCCGCTGATAAGTTGAGGGATATGCTGTGGACCGATGAGAGCAAAATTGTTCTTTATGGCGGGAAAGGATCTCGGCAGTATGTAAGACGTCCACCAAATCCAGAATATTATCCAAGGTTCACCACAAAAACCGTCAATCATAGTAGATCCAGAATCATGTTTAAATATATTAAATTAAATGTGTAATGAACCAGCTCTCATACGTCGATATCCTTCAAAACATCATGCTGCCATATGCCGAAGAAGAAATGCTGCCAAAATCGATCTTTCAGCAGGACAACGACCCGAAACATACCAGCCGAACAGCTAAGCAGTGATTTCGGGACAGTACGATTGATGTCATGAAGTGGCCTGCCCAGTCGCCCGATCTCAATCCTATTGAGAATCTTACTAACTTACTTACTTACTTACTTACTTACTTACTTAACGGGTTCCCGACCCGTGAAGAGTCACTGCCTGAGACACGGCAGCCTTCCACTCTCTTCTATGGGAGGATATTAAAAAAGATATCTCCACTGCTATTTTTTTTTGCTCGTCTTTTTTCAAGTGTTTTTCAAGAAAATGAATTTTAATTAATATAATTTATTAAAATCAAAATTTCTTTAATGTAATAATATAATAATAAGAAAAAAAAAAACTTAAAACCATGGCTCAATTTTTGTACGTTCGGTTAATGCTACTTCTTCAGATGTACTGCTATTTTTTTGCTCGCAGCATGTACATGCGTTTCTTCTTGTGCCGTACGTGCAATCTATGGTATTCGCTGCAGTTTTTTTTACAACTTTTTCATCTGACAAAAAACTGTTAGACATCTGTGAAGTATTTTTTCGTAAGTGTGCGCTTTTTCATCTAGCTTCAGTGCTAGTCTGTTGAATATTGCGTGTGCTAAAATGCGTGCTATTCCCAAAATATTTTGTAGCTTGTCATTGAAAGTGAAAATGCCCCAAGACCCGTGAAAAGATTCAAGCCAATTGCAAAATCGTGTGGTGGAATTGAAAAAAGATTTTTGGTCGATCCAAAAGAGCACATATTTAAGAGTTTACAAATAACAGGTGAGTCCTAGTAGATGTGTTTCAATTTGAACATTTGATTTTAGTGCAATGCGTAATATTTAGAAAGGCCTATTGAAGAGGTGTTAAAAACTTTGAACGGAATCGAGGAGAAATTACAACTGTACGCCGTTTTTTCAGCAACTGAAGGAAATGGCGATGGGAACTCCAAATTGAACTCAAATATTAAAGTCAATGACGTGACATCTTTAATCTTGGTTCCACTAGTAGCAGTAGGTACCTGTCCATGTTGGGAGATCCTTCAGTTCATTCACGGCTTTCTTGAGATATAATCGCAGGCGATTGTTACCAGGGAGCTATAAAAATGTTTTTGGTTGCAGGTACAGTGCTATAATAATGTTAATAATAATGCATAGACACATTTATTATTAAATGCCTTTCCTGCCTTTTTTTCTGGTATACTTTTGCATTTTTTAGGTTTTTTTGGTCAACAAAATCCGTTCCCTGATTATTATCTAATTTTTGTGGATAGAATCGGAGGATAGTGACTTATCAAAGATTTGCTTTACACAGGATGGCGCATCATTCCACACAGCTCGTGAAACCTTTATTTGCCTCTTTTACTCATATTGCCTTGTTGAGCCTTTTTTGATGTGTAAACATCTTAGCTCTCGGTGTTGGCAATTTTTTCGCCGTCGTCTGTCACTCGTAACCAAAATTAGTATTAGCGCGTTTTCTGTATATGATTCTCTTAGTATTAGTGCATTCTCTGTTTATCAGCCGTCAAACACATACGTATGTTTATACACCAAATTTCACGAGTACCTAGTACCCACGCCTTTTTTTTAATCCACACTGCCTTTTAAGCCTTTTTGGTGCTATTTGTCAACGTTGCTGTGCACTTTCTTCTTAACTAAACAATCTGTCCTTGTTTACACCAAAAAAATTTTAGTGTCCACACGTATAATAGCAGGTTTTTCTCTCGTGTGAATATGCACATAATTGCACCCGTTGCTTACACTAGCGCGCATAAAAAAATATCCATACGCACCATTACAACCCCCTAAATACATTTTTATATCAAAATATATGTACAGTGGCGAAAAAAATAATAATAGCAGTGCCACTTTGTAAGCAGCCTTTTTCTTAATATTTTAATAATCTAGATTTTTTTTTTGGCTTCTATGTTATAGGGCAGGGATGGCCATTGGTGGCACGCGACGAACTAAATATTATGGGCACGTCACCAATTTTAGAAATCCAATTGCACCTTTGAGCGACAATTTGAAAAAGTTGGCGTTTGCTATCTTGACAATATTTTCGTCTACCTATGCGTGTGAGTCTTTATTTTCAGAAATTAATAACATACAAGATTCGTTTAGAAACCGTTTATCAGATGATGCCAGTTCAGCCTGCATTACACTAAAATAATTCGTTCATTGTTTTTTGTTTTTGTTTCTTTCTCTGTTTTTGGTTAATCTGAAATTTGTTTCTTTTATTAAAATGAATTAGAAACTGTAAATTTGAAAAATTGATTAATATGTTTACAAACACAATGCCGCGCAGTGTAAAATTATTTATTTTTGTTCCTAGTAGTCACTAGAAAACTAGATCAAGACTGTATGATGGCTCGCCAAAGGCACTTCAAATTATTTTTTTTTTAAATGGCACGAGGCTTTAAAAAGGTTCGCATCCCTATTGTAGGTTGTTTTTTTTAGAGGCATAGAACGTTTTTTAAAAATAAAATACAATAAATTTAGTGGAATGACCAAAATTTTGTCTTTATTAGCTCACAATCCTGGCATTCAATGTTTAAAAATAATTTCTAGCATATGGCCTATGGTATGGCATATGGTCGGTCCAATTTTGCACCCATTTTTCGAGCATACCCGGTCTTATTTCGTCAATAGTGCGTCGAAAGTTGGCTTCGAAATGATCAATTGTTGCTAGTTTATCAGCATAGGCCAGAGATTTGTCGTACCCCCACAAAAAGTAGTCCAAAGGTGTCAAATCACACGAACGAGGTGGCCAATTCACAGGTCCATTTCTTAATTTCTTAAGACGATTTGGTCACCAAACGTTTGGCTCAACAAAGTCATCGTTGCACGCGCTGTATGGCATGTTGCGCCGTCTTGTTGGAACCATTCCTCCTCAAAATGATTTCCAATGACATTAGGAATAAAAAAAATCACGAATCATTAGCCTGTAGCGTTCGCCATTCACGGTAATGTTGGCACCGGTTTCGGATTTAAAGACAAATGGGCCGATGACGTCTTCGGCATGTAAACCGCACCAAACAGTGATTTTTTCGGGATATAATGGAGTCTCAAGAGTCTCATAAGGATTGTGCTCACTCCAAAAACGACAATTCTGCTTGTTTACATACCCGTGAAGCCAGAAATGAGCCTCATCGCTGAAGATGATAAAAATCTGGTGCAACTTCCAGTTGATTCAGCGAACAGAGCGCGAATTTTGAAATAAATTTCCACGATTTGTAAACGTTGTTCTGGTGTTAGTCTCATTGTGATTCGCCAAAGTACACTGGAGCAAAAGTCAAACACACTTCATTAGTATGACAGCTAGTTTGAAAGTTATCCCTTTTGGAAATTCTATACCTCTAAAAAAAACACCCTGTACTATAATATTTTGCTCATCAACAATAAACTCGATTATGTGATGTCATATTGTAACAGTAAACCCTCAATTTTGCCATGAAATGCTCATCGGTAGTGCATCTGGTACTTGTTGATGGGAGCAAAATAATAGCAGTGCGTAATAATTTGTCTATAAATATTCTGTTTTTGCATAAGTTTTTAATTAAAATAATAGAAAAGTAAGTTAAGAACATCTATTTTATGCTTTCAATCAATTTGTAGTAAAACCTATTAATTTTTTTTTCTATAAAAGTGGGTCGAAAAATACACTGCGCACCAGAGAAGCGCGAGTTAATTAAATCGCTTAGAAGAGATGAAAAAACGTACAAAGAAATTGATGACCTCTTTGGATGTTCCTCTAAAATGATAAGAAATGCGGTAACATATGAGGAAAAGATAGAAACACGCGGGCGGAAGAAAATGTTGCATCTAAAAATGGTTAATCGGGTGGTGAGGTACTCCAAAACGCATCCTTCTTCGGCAGCTGCCCAGATTTTGGATGAGCTACATAGATTTGGCATGTGGTGTTCACACTGTCAGAAGACGCCTGAGGGAACATAACCTCAATGCTCGCAGTCCACGTAAATTCCTACTTCTCAAAAAAATCCTCATAACAAAAAGTCTTAGGTTTGTGAAAGAGCACTTGGCGTGGCCCGCTGATAAGTTGAGGGATATGCTGTGGACCGATGAGAGCAAAATTGTTCTTTATGGCGGGAAAGGATCTCGGCAGTATGTAAGACGTCCACCAAATCCAGAATATTATCCAAGGTTCACCACAAAAACCGTCAATCATAGTAGATCCAGAATCATGTTTAAATATATTAAATTAAATGTGTAATGAACCAGCTCTCATACGTCGATATCCTTCAAAACATCATGCTGCCATATGCCGAAGAAGAAATGCTGCCAAAATCGATCTTTCAGCAGGACAACGACCCGAAACATACCAGCCGAACAGCTAAGCAGTGATTTCGGGACAGTACGATTGATGTCATGAAGTGGCCTGCCCAGTCGCCCGATCTCAATCCTATTGAGAATCTTACTAACTTACTTACTTACTTACTTACTTACTTACTTAACGGGTTCCCGACCCGTGAAGAGTCACTGCCTGAGACACGGCAGCCTTCCACTCTCTTCTATGGGAGGATATTAAAAAAGATATCTCCACTGCTATTTTTTTTGCTCGTCTTTTTTCAAGTGTTTTTCAAGAAAATGAATTTTAATTAATATAATTTATTAAAATCAAAATTTCTTTAATGTAATAATATAATAATAAGAAAAAAAAAAACTTAAAACCATGGCTCAATTTTTGTACGTTCGGTTAATGCTACTTCTTCAGATGTACTGCTATTTTTTTGCTCGCAGCATGTACATGCGTTTCTTCTTGTGCCGTACGTGCAATCTATGGTATTCGCTGCAGTTTTTTTTACAACTTTTTCATCTGACAAAAAACTGTTAGACATCTGTGAAGTATTTTTTCGTTTGTAGCTTGTCATTGAAAGTGAAAATGCCCCAAGACCCGTGAAAAGATTCAAGCCAATTGCAAAATCGTGTGGTGGAATTGAAAAAAGATTTTTGGTCGATCCAAAAGAGCACATATTTAAGAGTTTACAAATAACAGGTGAGTCCTAGTAGATGTGTTTCAATTTGAACATTTGATTTTAGTGCAATGCGTAATATTTAGAAAGGCCTATTGAAGAGGTGTTAAAAACTTTGAACGGAATCGAGGAGAAATTACAACTGTACGCCGTTTTTTCAGCAACTGAAGGAAATGGCGATGGGAACTCCAAATTGAACTCAAATATTAAAGTCAATGACGTGACATCTTTAATCTTGGTTCCACTAGTAGCAGTAGGTACCTGTCCATGTTGGGAGATCCTTCAGTTCATTCACGGCTTTCTTGAGATATAATCGCAGGCGATTGTTACCAGGGAGCTATAAAAATGTTTTTGGTTGCAGGTACAGTGCTATAATAATGTTAATAATAATGCATAGACACATTTATTATTAAATGCCTTTCCTGCCTTTTTTTCTGGTATACTTTTGCATTTTTTAGGTTTTTTTGGTCAACAAAATCCGTTCCCTGATTATTATCTAATTTTTGTGGATAGAATCGGAGGATAGTGACTTATCAAAGATTTGCTTTACACAGGATGGCGCATCATTCCACACAGCTCGTGAAACAATCGCTTTATCTTAGTACTCCTAAAATGTCAACACTTTCGTAATTTAAAAAATTGTAGGTACATTATGTTTTATCCACTTGATTTCTTTTCTATTAGAAGATGTATTTAAAATGTGTTGCAATTACAAACCCCTGGCCCTTCATGTCAACTACGCACATTTAAAGAAATTATTTCGATGCATAGCAGTAGTTGAACAATTGATTAGCACTTATAGCTCGAACTTCCTTCTTGAGCTTTTACAACCCTGCATTTGTCGCTGTATAAGTACAACCCACTTTGCTTTCTACATTGTTTTTTTTCCCCCAAAATCCGATTGACTTGTAAAACCAGTTTTCCGCAAAGTAAATATTACTACTCGAAGTCAATTTGTGCTTTGATTATAAAACAAAACTTAGCAAATCAACTTCAACCGTTCAGAATCAAATTCAAAATAGCGAGATTAATTTTAGCACAGATATTGAAACTATTATACATTTATCGAATTAAAAGCGGTATATTAATATTGTTTCTTCAGGTTGATATCTTAGCTAGAAATGGCTGCTATACGTAGCTGCTGCCATCTTTGAAGAAGTCTCAAGTTGGTTGCTGTCTCCGCTATAAAAATAGGGGTTTTCTTTGCTTCGAAAAGCTTCTACTAGTAAGTAATAGATGGCAGAATTTTTATTCAAAATTTCAACGGATGGTCGGTTTACTTTCTGCTCCAAAATTTTTTATTAAATTTATGGAGTGGGAATAAAATTCTCTCAGACGGAAAAGTAAAGGATTATTATTTACTAGGTATTCAACTCAACCATATCCGTAGTCGGCTGTTGTTGAAATCAACGTGTGTGGCGTTGGGAAATTGTCTATTAATAAAAAATAATGAATATAGATTTAGACCAATTGAGTAGACAGAAGAGAATTCAATTGAATAGTAATTAATGAATAATTATACATACGTCCCTTTTTGTGAAATCAGAATGTTGTCCTTGCCGACTTCGAATTGCGGGAATCGGTATCTGATAATTTATGGTGTTGTATAGGTATGTATATTGACAGAGGTATTCTTTTTGCCGAACTCGGAGTTAGTATTGTCGGCGGGAAGGGCAAACGTTTTATCTAAACTTTTTGTGGAAAATGAGTTATTGATGCAGCTAATTCAAATATCAAATAATATCAAATATGCAAAATATTTGTTCGAAATGTGATCTTCATTTGTGCCAATATCTCACCTAATCAAAAATGTTGGTTTATCTTCCGTCATTATTTTAACTTTGCCTGTTAAAGTTTAACTTAACTGTTCCTGAGAAAAATAGTCTTGACGGGCAAATGGACAACAAAGTATAATCCTA
Source organism: Brachyopa scutellaris (assembly GCA_949775065.1). Taxonomy (NCBI): domain Eukaryota; kingdom Metazoa; phylum Arthropoda; class Insecta; order Diptera; family Syrphidae; genus Brachyopa; species Brachyopa scutellaris. The sequence goes on along the minus strand of OX459114.1, from coordinate 71,079,621 downwards.
TTATCGTTCCGTGTTTTTATTCTAAGGTACGGATCCCTAAAATAGTTAATTGCTGATAGAGTAAATATGAGCAACGGTCAAACGTGGTATCACAAGATGGGTTAGTAATTTGTTCGCTTTAACTGCAACAACATAAAGAACCACCCGCTTCGCTAGGCATTAAACATTTTTTTTTATAATTTGGGTAAAATTAAAAAAATTATTGCATATTATTTTCGGTAAGCAACATTCTTGGTTTTTTTTTTATCATCACTGGTGTAAAAAAATAGTGCAAATGGTTTTCCGACTCGTGAGCATGCGATGTCGAGCTGGCCATGCGAGAAAACTGGATTTTCCAAATTTATAATAATATTAATATTTGGCTTCAGCAGTCCTAGGTAGAGCCAAGCCTAGCTTCCCGCAACCATTTGCGTGTGCGCGAATTTGCACGAATGGAAGGGACCTACAGTTCTCTGCCGTCTCCGAACGGCGAGTTGGGAAGCTTTGCATGACAAATGATACTCTTGAATGCTTGTCACTTTGTCAGGCATTCGGAAGAGGTGGGCACGGTGGAAAACTTTTTAGGTGTTTTGCGGCGAGAAATTCCAAATCTATACAGCACATTTCTAAAGCTTGTCCTGCGACTTATTGATGGTAACGGCGAGTGCAAGGCGAACAGGGAATTGAATATGCTTAAATTCAACTGACATATCAGATGGAATCATTGGAATGCTAGGAATCAAAAAAACTCCGCCTTTGAATTTTCCATTCAAAATGTTTGCTTCTACCACATTCCTCAATATTTGTTTGACGGCAAGCCTGGTGCCATTAAAAAGTTTTGGTTGGTTGATGTAACGAAGCATAGTAATCCGCCCATTTTCTCATTTTCAACAATTTCAAAATTCAGCTGCTGATGGCTCGATTTGCAATTACTGAACGCGTGCGTTTATTTTTAGTGTAAGTGTTCTAACATTTCTCCACAAAATTGAAAATTTCAAGAATGCGTTCATTCCATCGGCAGCAGAAGTTTCAAAAGAATAAAGTCTCCAGCTAACAGCACCACCAAACAATTCTTGATTTTCTCGAAAATCTTTAATTGTTCTATCCAATGCTTCACTAATGATTTTCTTTGTTGGCCATTTGTCACCTATCCCAAATTAATAATATATGTACATTGTTGCAAGACTTTTGCCATTCCGGGTGTTTTAATGATATATAGGATTTTAATTTGTCTGCATATTCTAGGGTAGCTTTAGTGCAGAGTGTACTGTTCGACCGCTATCCGATAAAGTGGCAGCAGTCCCAGAAGAAGCCAATTATAGTCGTATCAGAAAAGTCTAAGTTTTATTTCCAATGTTTTTGAATGTTTTTGTAATGTTTTTGGACCGTAATTATCTACATTTTAAAAGATAAACCAACTAAATTGTTTGAAAATTACGGGCCGTAGAGAGAAACATACGCATTTTGCCACTTAGTTTTATATACATATATACCTACATATATAGATTACATTTACTTCCACATATTTGTTTTAAGTCCACACTTATTTTTAATTTTGTTGGTTTTCTAAACCTTTAAGTAGGTAGGTGAGTAATACTAACGTAAGTAGGTAGGTGGGGTGCTGACAACACCCCATCAGGATTTCACTTTATTTCGCTTATGTTTCGTCTGGTAAGTGGTTCTATGGCAGAATTGTCATTATGATATCATTCTGGGGTAGAACAATGTTAAAAGAATTAACTTTAAGACCCCTTTATAGAGTTTTTAGTCATCCTTTCCAAAATAGTGATTTCCGTATTAATTTTTGAAACAATTTTTTGTTTGAACAAATTCGCCATCATCTGAATGAATTACGCCCGGCTCTTCACTTGAATCTTCACTTATATAGTGTCAAAAACAGCCGAATGCGTTCCTAATCTTTTTCAAATGACATTTTCAAATTACCTATACAAATTCACCCAGTAAAAAAAAGTTACACAACTGGGTAGGTGGGGTGTTGACAGCACCCTTGCAGCTTGAAGAGTCTGTCATGGCTTACTTATGCAACCAAACTTTTTTAAAACCATCTGAGTCTGTATAATAGAAAACAACAGGAAGGTACTGTACCGACAACGGGTGTTGTCAGTCGCAAAGTATAATATTTTTGAAAAATAAGGGCTTGGGGTGTTGTCAGCACCCCACCTACCCAGTTAAAGGTTAATTAATATAAGATAATATTTATTAATTGTGCGAAATTACATTGTTACTTTGGAAGACAAAATCGCTCAACGAAGACGACCCTAAGAAATCTTTTTCTGTGGAACTTGAATTTTATGAGAAAAAAATGTTTGTGCTTTCCACACAGGACAACAATGTAGACTTTTATTACTAAAAATGCAGTTTTATTAGAAAGCAACCATTGATGGTGTAGATGTTCCATTATTACCCAAATATTGGAGGGTAATAACATTTAAATACTGTGTAAGGTTATTTCCTTTCAATAGCATACATAATACTTACATTAAAGCATTTTGTATTATTATGTTTATGTTCATTCCTCGGATGGATGGATACCTCTTGAAATAATATTCATGCTGCTGCTACAGCTTGTTTTACATTCTCTATGCCATGTACCTAACTCTTAATTGACTGAATTCGTTAAACTCACTTGTAAACTCTTCATCAAAAGAAAATAATTAATCAAACGTTTTTAAATTGTTTTTCTAAGTGAAAGCCGTAAGTGCTCAATGAATATCGAGAGAAAAGAAAAGCGAATATTTTTTTCTTTTGTCTTAATTTTTATATTGATTAATTTTCATCTAAGAAACATGCCACAATTTGTGTCAATAGAAACTGCTATTTATCATGACTTGTAGTTTTAGTTGCTACAATATTTCAACCAATAATTATAAAAACGGTGGTCGCCGTGGCCGTGGTGGTTAGTGCGTTGGACTACTACGCAATGCTGCCCGGGTTCAACTCCTGGCCAGGTCTAACACCTAAAAGAGTTTTTTCACGGTACCACCTCTTTCGAATGCCTGACAAGCATCAAAGAGTATCATTTGTCACGATTAAGCTTCTCAACTCGCCGTTCGGAGTCGGCAAAAAACTGTAGGTCCCTTCCATCTGTGCAAAAATATAACACGCACACACAAATGGTTGCGAGAAGCAGGCACCGGTTCACCTCGAGCTGTAGCGCCAACTAAGTAAGTAATTATAAAAACAAAAAAAACAGCTTAACAATTTCATGAATACGTTTCAATCTAGAAAAAAATCATAGCTAGATATCGATGTTTAAATTCCTGCAATAAATAGCGAAAGAAATAGGGGTAGGTACTCGTATAATACATTAAATCAGTTCCGACCCCCACAAAAATTTATTTTTTAACCTGAACTTGTCAAAAGTAATTTTTGAGTGCGAATGATTCAACTGTACTCAATCTTTTAGATTAGATATGGATTTAGATGGTGTTTTTGTTGGACTTAAAAGAATTTTAATTGGACCCACAGGTTGGTGTAAGTGAGCGGTGACTGTTTTACGTCACGGAAATCTTGAAAGGTGTATAACTTTATGATAGCATAGTTTTATGAACTTTCTACTTATAAAAATCTATAACTTACTAATATCGGTTGGTACATGTATGTGTGTTATTTCAATTACATTCAACCAAATTCATAGTTCCACTTAGGACACGTTATTTGGCATTAATATTCCGCTACAAGGTTCTAGTTAAATGGACATTCAAATTTTACTTATTCATATCTTTTTCTTTCTTTAGGTGGCACAACAGCTTGGGGTGAACCAGTGCCTACATCTCGCAACTCGTGATTGTGTATGCGTTTGCGTTGTATTATTTTGACAGGAATATAAGCTGCAAAGAAGGACTAGATCTGCTCTACGAGCAAAAGAGACGAGAAGAACATCGGCTTCTAAGAAGGAAAAAGAAAGAGCACGAGAAGCGTGCGATCGAGGATATTGAGAGATGCTACTCCAGGAATAATGTTTTACGAGAAAGGTAAAATTAATGTGCCAGCAAAACAAGTACCGTACAGAAACCTGTAGAAACAGGTCATTGTAGTAGAAACACAATCGGTGCTGAGAAAGAGTACTTCTGCAGACTGTATAAATGTCATGACGATCAAAACCCCGCTGTAAGGCAGTATGAACCATTGAACTTAGATGATAGCCAAAACTCCCATCCACCTGATCAAAACGAAGTGCGAATAGCAATATCCAAGCTTGAGTCCAACAAGTCTGCTGGACCTGACGGTCTACCCGCAGAGCTATTGAAAGCAGCTGGAGATGACTTGGTAGTGAGCGTACACCAACTCATCTCTAAGATTTGGTCAGATGAAAGTATGCCGGATGAATGGAAACTCAGCATCATCTGCCCGATCCACAAGAAAGGAGACCCCTTCAACTGCTCCAAATACAAAAGCATCAGTCTCCTCAACATCGCCAACAAGATCCTATCTGCCATATTGGGTGACGTGAAATAGCGCCCTACGAAATTAAGCCACATTTAAAATGTTACCTTATTACCATGAACAAATGGAAATAACGCCCGGCAGGTCTTATTTCCAATGTAACCTGGAAATAAAACCACATCTAAGCATGGAAATAAGACCACATATATGAAAAAATAAAAACAAAAAAATATGGCACTATTTCCACATAAACCTAGAAATAAAGCCACATTTTCAAATGATTTCAATGATTAAGAAACGTTTGGTATAAGGTGCACACAACCATTTACAGAACATTTCAATACGGAAAAAGCGCGTAATTTTGTATGTTAAGTCTTATATTCATTCGCAAAAACTAAAATTTTATAAGTTTCTTTTCTTAAATTTTCATTTTTCATAATGTGCTAATAAGACAAAAATCTTGTAAAATTCTATTATATTATTTGAGAAACGTGAACAATTTTATTTTCTGAGAGCTTGAGATAATAAAACTAACAAAATCGCGCGATTTTGTTAGTTTTATTATCTCAAATTCTCAGAAACTAAAATATTATGTTTTTTTTTTTTCTTAAATTTTACTTTTCATAATTTGCTAATAAATAAAACAAGAAACTTATAAATTTCTAGTATTTGAGAATTTGAGAAACGGAAAATATAATTTTACACATCATTCGTTTTTTAAGTGCTTTGAAATCAACAAAAATAAAAATCTTCAAGACTTTCCAAAGACGAAATACGAATCGGTGGGCCTTATTTCGCAGCAGTCATTGTAATAAGACCACATGACTCATGTCGTCTTTTTTCCACTTAGAAATGGAGATAGGACCACATGTGGCCTTATTTCGTAAGGCGTAATTACACGTCACTGCCATATTGTGTGAACGCCTGAAGCCTTTCGTCATCAACCTGATTGGCCCCTATCAGTGCGGTTTCAGCCCAGGAAAGTCCACCATAGACCAAATTTCCTGGAAAAAACCCAAGAAGTCCAAATCGATACTCACCACCTGTTCATCGATTTCAAGGCCGCCTATGACAGCATCTGGAGGGATGAACTGTATAGAGCCATGACTAGTTTTGACATCACTGTCAAGCTCATCAGTTTGGGCAGGATGACGATGGAGAAAGCCCGCTGCTCCAGCAAGGTCGGTAATGACCTCACCGAGACCTTCGATGTCAAAAAATGATTCAGATAAGGTGATGCGCTGTCATGCGACTTCTTTAACATCACACTGGAAAGAATTTTTCGAACCTCACAAGTCAACATACAAGGAACGATCTTTCAAAAGTTCGTTCAACTACTTGCATACGCCGAGGATATTGACACCATTGGTAGAACACAGCGAGCTGTCACAGGTGCGTTTGCGAACATAGACATGGAAGCGGTTAAAATGGGTTAAGCGGTAAACGAGGGCAAAACAAAGTATATGCTGTCAACAAAAAGGGACACCCAACCTCGACGAATGGGAGGAACACCACAATAGACAGCTACAACTGCGAGTTAGTAAAGGATTTTGTCTACCTCGGCTCTACCATAACATCAAAAAAATCACATCTCGTCGGAAATCAAACAAAGGATTACTCTTGCCAACCGCCGTTTCTTTGGGCTAGGAAGGCAATTGAGTAGTAAAGTCCTTTCCAGATCGATTAAGGAGACTCTATATAAGTCCCTTATCATCCCAGTCTTGCTATATGAAGCTGAAGCATGAACTCTATCGAAAGCGGATGAAGATATGCTTGGTCACTTTGAAAGAAAAATTATTCGTAGGATATTAGGTCTCGTTTGCGTGGACAGGTTTTGGAGGAGAAGATTCAACCACGAACTGTACGAGCTGTAAAGCGACATCGGCCTGGAACCCGGGTAGCGTGCGTAGTAGTTAAACGCACTAACCACTACGCCATAGTGCCACTTACTTACACTTACTTATACCATACTTAACATAATATATACTTACTTAGTTGGCGCTACAGCTCGAGGTGAACCTGGGCCTGCTTCTCGCTTGTCAGACATTCGAAAGAGGTGGGCACCGTGAAAAACTTTTTTTTTTTAGGTGTTTACGGCGGGATTCGAACCCAAGACCGCTGGCACAGTAGTCCGACGCACTAACCACTTGCGTTACGGTGCCCACAAAACATAATATATAATCTTTTCAAATCTTATCCGTCACCTATGGTATTGTTTCTGTCTAGATAAAGCATGTAACTGTGGACGTAACCAAAAATCCTTTTTAAAAATCCCATAAAATACTCGTACTTAAAGTGTGGGATATAATTTCAAAACTCATTAAGTACCCATCTCTCGATTCTGAGATAATCGATGTTAAAGTTTTGAAGAACTTCTCGGCGTCCTTTAAAATTCTGCTTTTGTGTATCTCTTCTTTACTGCATTTAAGTAAAATCCCACTAAAAAAATAACTGTCTGTAATGTAATTGTTTAAAGTTATTAACAAATCAAATCCTACATAATCAGTTTTGATAATAAAAGTTCTACTTACTGAGTTTTGAAAATGAAGTCATAACCCTTCCTCTGCGTAGTCGGGTAAAAAGGTACTTAATCAGTTTTGTTAATAGCAAATGGCCAATGTGTGTAACCTAAATGAAAAGAATTGGCTAACAATTAACGAAAATATTTACTAGCTGACCCGTGCTCGCCTCGCTTCGCCCGTCTGCAACTTTTTTCTAATTTGCAAAACCTCAAGAGCGATTTAAATGATTTTTTTTAGAAATTCTAAATGATTCTTCAAAGCTGAAGTGTTAAGAAAATATGTTCTTTAACTTTCTAATAAATCTTTCTAAGGAAATCGGAAGCTTTAATAGACTGGTACGATCACAAATTATTCTGCGGGCTTATGCTAAAGTATCCACAATAACAAACAATTTTATTAATGAACTACCTGAACCCGTGCCCGCCTTACCTCGCATTCAGTGAGAGCGAAGAAACATCAAAGTATTTGTGCAAGTCCAGAAAATTTTGTAATACATTTTTTTGATTAATTGGATTTTATCAATGTCGTTTCAATGTGTTTCAGCCCCTAAGTGCAGATTCCATAGTTCTCAAAAACCGACATGCTCTAAAATGTTATAAAACAACATCTACAATAAATAATTGATAATTGCTATATTTTATTATGGAAATATTTTTTTTACAAAGTTTAAGGTTGCGTTGCCTGGTGGATAAACGAATACATATTTACTTTCGCTGACATAGGAAAGAAACACGTATAATTGACCGTGTGAGAAGCAGCCGGTGGTGAGGTCCACGCCCGCGGTACACAGTATTTGTCCCTGCGCCTTATTTATTGTCATCGCGAAGCGGACGCTGATGGGAAAGTGTGCACGCTTAAACTTACTTACTTAGTTGGCGCTGCAGCTCGAGGTGAACCTGGGCCTGCTTCTCGCAACGATTTGTGTATGCGTGTTATATTTTTGCACGAATGGAAGGGACCTACAGTTTTTTGCCGACTCCGAACGGCGAGTTGAGAAGCTCAATCGTGACAAATGATACTTTTTGATGCTTGTCAGACATTCGAAAGTGGTGGGCACTGTGAAAAACTTTTTTAGGTGTTTGCGGCGCTGGCTCAGTAGTCCGACGCACTAACCACTTGCGCTACGGTGCAAGTGGTGTCTAATTGCATGGCTATTTTAAACACTGCATGAGAACTTTTACCACCGAACGGGCAGTAACGTAACAACTATCGTAACTACTGACGACGCCACAGCCAATGGCAATTTTACCTTGGCTTCGTTCTAATGAAGAACAAATGCTTCCCAGAAAATTTCCATAGAGCAAATACATATACATTCATACATACCGCACTAATAATACAATACTGTTGTAACTAAAAATTTGTAAGATTTGAGATATCATCATATTCAAACGTAAAATTCGCTCCCCAACGCGTCAATAAGCTGACGTTATAATAGTGCAAGAAACAAAATATTTATTAATAATCCTAATAAGCTTTTCTTTTATAATGTGTTACAGGAAATAAATACTCAGTTTTTCGATGGTTAAAAAAGAATTCATATTTTGAGTACCGACAGTATTGCATTATTAGTGCGATATATGGTATGAACCAAAAACAACTCTTAAAAAAACAGGTGTTAATTTTGGATAATTTTCGGTATTTTTTGTTTAAATTTGCAGTTCACTGCTCTAGAAAATTCTCTTTCTTTTGACACCTCATTTGTTAAAATTGGTTAAGTATGAGAGCCGCAAATGCTTACGATGATTGTAGCACATTAAAATGCAAAACAAATTATCACGTCAGAGTGCGCACACACACTATTGCAACGATACCCACTGCTGCACGGCTGCTGGCGATTGTGGGCGATGCTTTGAATAATTGTTTTGAACATTGCTCAGCTTCAGGACAACGCAGAAGGATGTTTTATACCTCAAATGAATCAGTGGAGAATCTACTAAATTCACCTTTTTTTTTTGTTTTTCAATCCGATAAGCCATTATTGAGTTAGGGCTGAATAATTATAATTTTCCTTTCAAATATGCAGTTTTTTCAATATTTTCTTAATACCATGCCATTTTCCGAGATAAAAAGTATAAATGATATGGTCCAAGAACATAAGCAATCACTATTTCAATGTTTCATCAGAATCCGTTCAGTAGTTCTAACGTGATGCGCGAACAAACAGATTTTGATCTACAGATTTATTATATGTATAGATTTATTTCAGAAAACTTCAAATGTGCCACATACACACACTATGACGTCAACCATTGCTGCATGGCTGTTGGCATCGGTTTCACTGATGGGAAATTGTTGGCGATGTTTCATGAATTGTTTTGAGCATAGCTCAGCTCCAGAATAACGCAGAAGGTTGATTTATACCTTAAATGAATCCTAAAAGAATTTACTAAAAACTATTTTCTTTGGTTTTAAATCCAATTAGCCATTGATGAGTTAGGGCTGGTAATGACAGAAATTTAAATATATATATTATGGAATTTTATTTTTCCGAATTCACCCACTTAGAGATGAAACTTGAAAAAATCCTCCCTTGTCGGACGTCTATGTCATTATAGGAATGTACTGTCCGAATTTCAGCCCTTAAGGTCCAGCGGTTTGGTCTGTGCGTTGTCTGTCAGTCAGTCGGTGAACTGTTTTTTATATAGAAATAAAAGTAAACAACACACAAACCTGTAAAAACTCTCGCCAAAAATGTGCTAAACGAGTTTTGCTGCAAACTAATCGAAAATGTATATGGAACATACACAGTTTTGGAAATAAACGTGTACATAATGAGTTTTGGTATGTACATATTATACGATAGGGAACATAACTATGGTTTTGAAATAACTCGATATTTTAGTTGCTATTTATAAGGCCATTAGTTGAGTTTTGAAAAAATTTTTTGAGTGAGATGAACGAATTCAACGAAACGAACAAAACCTCATCATAAGTTCAGTTTGACCCAAAAGGGTACATAGTGAGTTTTGGAAATATTTATTTATTTTTTTATTTCTATTTATTTTATTTCTTTATTTCATTAATAACTTAAGGCTATACAAAAAATTTAACAAAAAATCAAAGATATATTTCAGAGAGAATATGGCATTAAAGCTATAGGCTGAAATAGTTAAGTACATTCTGTTGTTAGACTCTGACAAGAGGCGAATATACAGTTCATACTTAAAAGATTAAGAATAATTTATCGATGGGGATGCGATAAAAATAAGAATAAATTCAATTTAAATAAAAATATAAAAAATATAGAAAAAGTATAAAAAAAAAATCATACCAAAGGATTCAGTAAATTACCAATTACAGTGTAGTTCAACGAGAAAAGCCAATATTTTACATTTTTAAGGAATACGGATTTAACTCGCTCACATCTCAGACTTGAAGGAATTTTATTAAAGAAACTCGGCGCAGTAACAGTATAAAAGGTGGAAAAATGCGATTTATTGATTGTGGGTACATTGACGAGATTACTAGTGTTGACACGTAGATTACGGTTTTCATAAACTCTTGGAAAGTTATACCCAGAATTTTCAAAAAATATTTTTAAAACTTTATAGAAGTACAAATGCTTTAATGGAAGAAATCTAAGACTTTTGAACAATCCAAAACTAGGAGTTCGACGGTTAACTTTGTACATAATACGAACAGCGTGTTTTTGTTTTATTAGCAAAGGCTCTATTTTATTATAATGCGTACCACCCCAACAAGTTATACCATACTGAAGTTTAGATTTAAAAAGACCATTATAGACTAACTTTAAAATTGACAAATCACAGTATTGGCTGAGGTTATAAATCTGTCTAACAACATTATTTAGATTTTTTTTTTATCTTTTTTTTATGTTTTTTATCCAACTGAGCTTATAATCCAAACTAATACCTAAGTACTTAAAGCTGTCAACGCGTTCAATTTTAAAGCAGTCAGCGGTGCAACAAGCATGTGAATCGAAAGTGGGTGAATAATGATTGTGTGTACAAGGATTAAATAAACGGAATCTATGGCAATTAGGTGAATGGTATTGTAAAGGCATATCATGACAGATTTTACCCATGATATTGAAAATCATGAACTTCGTTTTGTCACTTATGACCAATTTATGAAGTTTGAACCATCTCCGGTATATCTAGATCATAGTTAACATCCAAATACAGGTTAAAATAACATTTACCATAATAAGACAAAGCAGTATCATCAGCAAAAGCTGTGAGCTTACCTTTAAGAGGTCGAAGAAAAAGCGAATTTACAAAGATTAAAAAGAAAATAGGACCCAAGACAGAGCCTTGTGGAACACCTATGTTAATGAGATGTTTCCCACTTAAACTATTTTGGATCTTAACTCTCTGACACGGTTTTCAAGATAAGAAGTGAACCAGTCATGGATAAAACCTCTGAAACCCGCGTTATAAAGTTTTTTAAGTAATATGTTATGGTCCACCATGTCAAATGCTTTAGTGATATCAATGAATAAGGTAGCAGGGATATCAGAAATATTAAGACTATTATAAATTTCTCCGCATAACTTTAACAAGACATCTTCAGTAGATTTACCACTTCGAAAGCCAAACTGCGAACTACTAAAGAAATTTGTTTTATCTAAGAAAGACATTCTAGATTTGACCCTGTTATCGAAGACTTTGGAAAAAACAGATAAAAGCGAAATAGGGCGGTAATTGCTTAAAGACATGGTGTCACCTTTTTTATGTAGAGGGATTACAACAGCTGTTTTAAGTAATTCCGGAAAATACCCTTTTGTATACTTAAATTGAAAATATGACATAGAACATCAGAAACAAGGAATGCTATTCTTTTTAAAATATTACTCGAGATTTGATCAAACGACATTGAATTAGATGCTTTTAGGGACTGCATAATTTTATGTACTTCAACTGATGAGAAGAATTCAAAGAAAAAGCTTTGTCTTTGGAAAGTGTCATAATCAGAAGAAATTAAATTATATATATACCCCACAAGTATACTTAAAGTTTTTTATAGCTTTTAGCTCAGTTGCGTTTAATACGGAGAATGGAGCAATAGGAGAATGGCATTCGGAAATGTTGTTTATACGTTTATGTGTAAACATAATAACACAAATCATGGTCAAATTTGGGTGTAAAAGCAACTAAAAAGATTGAATTTTGTAGCGAATTCCTTGTGTCCCCTTTTCTGTCCGTCAATCGATCGGTGTTTCTAGTGAGTAAGGCCGGAGTTTCATACCTATGAAACCACTTCTTCCATCAATAGGACAGCCAGAAAAAGTCCAACTAAAAAGGCGGCTTTTGCTAGTTCCACCACCATTAAATCGACTTCAGATTTTAAATATTTTTGACCCTATAACTTTTATGTTAGAAATAGGTAATTAAATATATCGTGCGCGAATGCTATGAGTGACGTCGGGCATGTTTCCTCGACTCTAAGAACACTACTTATACAAAACTAGATGCAATAACCCCATTCAAGTTGCGGTTATTTACAGGTACCTACATATATCTAGGTATAGGTAGGTACCATAATTTAATGAATCCAAACGTTCATTAGAACTGCACCTAACCATAGTTTACACAGCTGTCGTAGAGAGCCCGACAGCTTACATTTTATTAGCTGCGCTACACATAAGATTTCCCGTTCCCAGCATTGTAAGGTGTCGTTAATGTTTTTCGATGATTTTCTAAATTTTTAACTAAAATCGAATTTATCGCCATCCATATAATGGCAAACACATAAACAAATTCACCTAATTTAATAATCATCGCGCATCACACTAATCCCCATCGGAATATTTAATTGCCCACAAAGAGAAATATGATCAATGGAATTCATTAGATACTCGTATACGGTATACCTAACCTAGATGCCTTCGGTTTCGATAAAAAGAAAACACAAAACTGAAGACGACCACACAAGAGTCATTTTGGTGTTCGTTAAAAAATAATAAAAAAATCTCTTAATATTAACTTAAATCAACAACATATGAGAGTCCAACGAAGCCGCCTTTGTTAATATGCGCTCTGTCGGATTAATGTCCATGGAATTTCGATTTATTAACATATAAATCGAATCTGAAACCAGTTGATGATTGTGTGCGTGCAAGTGTGTATTTTCGGAACTCGTGTTTTCAAATAAAGCCAACGGTCGGACGGTTTAGGAACTTTAGAAAAACGCGCTTTTTTAATGTGACCAACCCGCCACCACCGCACCGGCCGGCCGGTTCAGTGTTGTAATTCCAATTTAATTTCTTAATTTTTTTTGTATTCCCACAACAATGAGCGTGTCTTTAAAAACTCTCAACTCTATTGATGTAAATTTTATTTTATTGCAGATTATCGTTATAAAATTATTTATGATGGTTGACGTAACAATGGGCTAAGCCCCCACTATTCCGGCCATCAACGTGGATAATTTTTCACACAACAACAAAAAAGAAAAAAGTGAAAAAAAGAAACTCTCCGTCAACAAAAGAAAAGAATATTCTTTCGAATTGAATCGGAAACAACAATGGCAAAACATTAATTATTTATTAACTTTCTTTGATACGGGAATGGGTGCAAGAACGGGACTCCTTCACTTGACAAATAAAAGAAAAAGTAACTGAAATAGAAAATTTAATAATAATTTTCGTAATAACATCGCGTGCTCGATCTTGACATCCACATGTTCATCCCTATTTGTACGCTAAACGAATCAAATCAAATGTCACTCAAAGAAATAAAAAAAAAAACAGATACATATGTTGAGACTCGGCTTCAGTTGGGTGAACATGCAACTTGTGCCTAGTGCAGCCAAGTAGTAAAAGAAGACCGCCCATGTTTACACTGCAACAAAATGTCTGTAATTATGGTGGCGGACTCTGTGGCTGTCATCTTTTTATAGTCAATCTTGAGCATGATTCGAGGGCAACACTTTTGACAAGCGGTTTGTCATTTATTGTACGAAATTGTGGTCAGTTGTTGCTATCTGTCAATCTAGTCGAGTGGCTGCATTTAAATTCGTATAAAAAAAAAGTTACATTCGTATAGTTTCATAAAAAAAAAATAAAAAAATAATTATTTTATTGTTTAATAACGCGAACATAGTTATAAAGATAAAGAGATACCTACGTAAGTTGTTTGAAATTATAATTGTGTTTGTCTTTTGATATATAATGAGGAACGCTGAAATGTTGAATAGGTTACGAAGAGTTTATGTTTTTATGACTTGATAGAAACCCCTTTGGAGTTTTATATACCTATCGTCTTAACACACTCCACTCCACTCCACTCTTGGGTCAATATCTCTCGTATTGCAGATTAGAAGACAATACGCATTTATATATGGTTTCAAAAGTGACGAATGCATGTACAAAAGGGGGTTTGTCTAGTCTAGAGCGACAGACATATTGTCGATTAAAGAAGTACTGTTTTAGTTGATAGAAAAGGATACATGGCCTGCATTGTTATTGCAAAACTGATTCTACCCGACCAAAGGAACGAGTGTGTTACAAACATTTGTCAACAGGGCAAGGCAAGGCAGGGAGCACGGCTATACTCTGAACATCATCGTTGAGTTTCGTCTTAATTTAATTTAACTTCAACTTAATTTTTCATTTACATCTTTTTACTTTAGGTGGCGCTACAGCTTGCGGTGAACCTGAGCCTGCTTCTCGCAACCATTTGTATGTGCGTGTTATATTTTTGCACGAATGGGAGGGACCTACAGTTTTTTTTGCAGACTCCGACCGGCGCGGCGCGAGTTGAAAATCTTATTGACAAATGATACTCTTTGATTGGTTATCAATCAGACATTCGAAAGAGGCGGCACCGTGAACAATTTTGTTAGGTCTTGGACCCGAGCTGCGATTGAACCCGGGCAGTATTGCGTACAGAGTGACCAGAGTGGAATATAATATTCCACATTGGAATATATTTTAGCTCGAGTGGAATATATTTTTTGAGAAAAATAATCACATATAAAAGTGGAATATTTTTATATTCAAATGGAATATTAAGCATATTTTTACACCACAAAAATCTGAGATTTATTCATTAAATTATTCACTACTATTTAATATAATCATAGCAGAATGCATACTCATACATATCATTAAATTTGGCTTCACTTATTCAATACAAAATTACCTGCCATCGCCAAATTAATTCCCAACCATACTCAAAAACATTTTCCGTCTGCCTGTCAGAAATAATACTGTAAGTTAAAACGAGAGAAATATATTTTTTCAGTTACATTTTCATCCCTCATCATCATTCGTCATTGTGTTACTTATAATAGCTGTGTTTTATTATAACTTATGAAAATAAAACAGTCCAAATGAAAATAAAACAGTCCAGCTCAACGAAAAGGGTTAAGTTCTGTGTTGTGGTGATTGTACAAGCTAAGCTACTTTAAGATGAAAGTTTAATGCGCTTGTTAAATTGTTTATGTAGTTACTTTTGACTAACAGATACCAAATGAGAATAATATTTTGTAGCCATAGTTTTACTTTTACATCGCGAACATATTATTATGAGCAGAATATTAATTTATTCGAACATAATAATATTTGGATTGTCAATAATTATTTCTTATTCTAATCTGGCAACATGTACCCTTGACAATTATCGATAGTAAGAGCAATATTAACGAGCGAAAGACACACTCATAGGGAAGGATGCACTCCTAGTGATAGCCGAACTATTTCTTAGATCACAAAAATTTATCTTGATAAATAGTAAGATCTCGTATAAGGCGTGTTTTTTTCAAACCTATATAGGCTAAACATGTTTCCGCAACATGTTTTCAATGTTAAATACAACAAAACCTTAGCCTGGATAATTATCCAGTCTTATTTTTGTATGGAAAGCTTTTTCGAAATCTATATGGATTTGAAAAAAAAACGCGCCTATTGAATACAATGATCTGTATGGATCATCGGTGATAATAAAATACGGCTATTGATATGATTGATATTGAAGAATGACATGATAACACTTCGATAATTGGAATATAAAATTGGAATATATTTAAATACAATTTGAATATAAAAATATTCCATTTCTCAGAAAAATGGAATATTTTTCAGGTTCTCAACTGGTCACTCTGATTGCGTGCCACAACTTTTTAGTTTCAGAAAATATGTGGAGTGTAAGTAGGTAAGCTAAGTAGATAGTCATATTAAGGAGGTAGTAAAGATATCGATAAGCCCGCCATATTTAATTTAGAGTGACGTCATACCGTATCTTATTCTGCTCACCAAGCCCTTTCATTTGATGCCACTATCAAGGCGGCTGTAATGGAAAAATCCACCATCTTTCTTGGTGCGTCCGCCATATTAAAGTTTTTCTGTGACGTCATATAGTCTAGAATACTCCGGATCAAGGCGTAGCCAACGACGCCGAATTTGTTAAAATCAGCTCCATAGTTTCGCCTGTACGAGGTGACATCCTTCAATGCAATCAAACAAACAAACAAATAAACCAAGCCTTTTAAAATCATAACTCTTCCTTTTGCCTAGTTGGGTAAAAAAGATGATAATCCGCAGGACAGTCAGACGACTACTGAAAACAGGAGAGATAAACTACACAGGTCACACAGATCATGTAAATCTTCTCTCCGAAATCCCAGAGCTTGACATGATATGCGCATATGCGCGGTAAGTGATTATACTACTACTATACTCACGGAATACTTTCCGAGACATCTTTCATAGAAACAAAGTCAAACTTTGGTGGGTATCCGGATTCCGGACATGAGGGTACATACTTATGAAAATGGAAAAGCCGATGAACCGGCTAAAAAGTCTGCCTGAATCCTTTACTGGCCCTGAGCCGTTTTGCAAAATTCCTAACTCAACTATAAACTTAACCCTCTACCGCATGAATTATTATGCGTGGAAGAAAAAATTAAAAAACGGTTGGAATAGCTTCTTTTAGTAATTTTATATAATATTCTTTAATAAAATTTATTAAAAAAAGTAAAAAAAAAATATTTAGTTTAAAAAAAAAGTTAAAAAAATAAAAATAAAATAAAAAATTGCATGATATGGCTTCAGTAGTTAAACTTATCAAATGAGTGGTTTTTTGACAATGAAAATACATTTTTATAATTTAGTTCATTAAGTACTTCCACTAAAATATATTTTAAAATTGATTGCACTTATCGATAAAACACAATTATTTGCACATAAATAGAATTAATTTTTTTTGTTACCTTTTTTCAATGCGCGATGGACTGAAGAACAAATGAGAAAATCGTACCGTTTTGTGTTGGAAATAATACAGACGAAGTGATAATGTTGTGTTTTGTTCTTTCGAATCCGATCTAATAAATAAAATAAGTCATAAATGCGAAAAGTATGCCGTAGAGGGTTAAAAAACAAAATGTGTGTCTTCATTGGAAAAATACCCAGAATCTTCAAATGGCTAAAAGAGCCATTGAACCCTTCCATAATAAATCAATAAAACACCTACTCCTCAAAAGGAATGGTATCATGAGATTAGTGGATCTTCTAACAGGGCATCGCCATCTTCGATATCACCTTAACAAAGTAGGTCTCATTCAGGTCTGCATGGAAGACAAGGAAACTGCGGAACGTATTCTATGTGACTGCATGGCACTATGTGCCCTTAGGAGGTAACATTTCCATAGAGAAATCCAAATTCCTCGAGAAATTCAGTCCCCACCTCAATTTCATCAAAAAAATTGCCTAAACTGTCTTTGCGGCACAATAGATCTTTTAAGTCGCAGTGCCCTCCACAACTAGGGGGTCAGAACCTTCTTTTTTGAAAAAATCAAACATGGAAAAACATTCAAAAATGTATACAATCGGCAGCAAGAAGCAACTCTTAGCCAAAGAGCCATCAGTTCGAAAAAATGTATGCACGTCCCAAGAACCCTCGCAGGTGCAACTATAAAAAAAAACTAAGTAAATATCGAATACAACTTTAAAATAATATAATAACATGAAATAAGAATTCATTTAATGTGCAATGAATCCAATATTTGGTTATTCCACTTTCTTTCTTAATGACGTCATCAATCCTGTTTGGCATCGAATCAAACAATTTATTTTTTTATATGGGAGATTGTTAAATCTTTATACCAGATGTCTTTCATTATACTTTCCAGTTGAGTAATTTTTTTGCCCATGTAATGCCAACAGTTTTCACTAGGGTTAAGATCCGGGCTACAAGCAGGCCATGGAAGAGAAAGAATCCCCAAAGACTCCTTGTAAAACTACAAAACTAGAGTAGAGTAAAAAAAGTTTATAAAAATGTTAGTTTACGGATCATAAGTAGCAGAAAAGCTTAGCGATTTTGCTCTATGTGCAAGAACTGAATCGTCCTGAAAAATCACAGTGTTGGCAAAGTGGTACAACATATTTTTCTATAATTTTTTGTTATTGTGGGCTCAGTACCCTAAGCCTAAGGAATTCAATTTATCCAACACCAAATCTGGTTATTGCCCCCCACACTATAATGTAGGGGGGGGGGGATGCTTAACGGTGGGTAAAATGCAATTATCTGAATACCGTTCACCTTTTCTTCGGTGAACCACCGCGTTCCCGTCTGGGCCAAATAAATTGAATTTGGTTTCATTCGAAAATATCACTCTTTCTCCTTTCAGCTTGAGTCCAATTTGTATAAGTTTTTGCACATTCAAGCCTTATTTTTTTCATTCGCGGTGTTAACAGGGGGTTTTCTGCATTAACTCCCATTCCATTAGGCAACCTCGATATTGTTCGATCATTTATTGTTTCCCATTTTGCTTCTGGAATAACCAGCTAATATCCCCAGCTTGTGCAAACCAGTTTTGTAAACAAATTCGCTGGATCAGACGCTGATCTCCAGGAGATGTCTTTCTGCGCCTTCCGCTTCCAGCTTTCCGAGCAATGGAGCTATTTTGTTGAAAATTGTTCAAAATGTTTCGCACACTACATTTATTAGACCCTAGTCGACTAGCAAATTCGCGATTTGACACTTTTTCGCAAAGCAGCAATATACGCTTTCTCTTCAAGGTTCAACACCATTTCAAATCTTTGAAAAAACGAACCCATTGTGACATTGCAAGAAGTCGCAGTGCCATCCACAACTAAGGGGTCAGAACATTTATTTTTTTAAAAAAAAGTCAAACAGGGAAAAAGCACCAGCAGCAAGAAGCAACTTTTAGCCTTAAAGAGCAGTCAGTTCGAAGAAATGTATGCACGTCCCAGGACAAAGAATAAATTGTGTCTTTCTAGAGAACCGTTAAATAATTATTCCAATTATCTTAATAAATTTGTAAAATTAAACCCCACAGAGCAACATTGTTAAAGTTTAAGTATTACACGCGATCAAAGTAAACACAATTCAGTAAATAATTGAGTCTTAAAATTTATCGTATATCCGCACGATTCATAAGCAAAATAAAAAAAATAGGAACAAAAAATCAAAAATCCAGAGAAACTGCCCAACAAAAAAAAAAAAAGATTCCATTGAAACGCTTTCAATGAATTTGCACGAATTCCGAATTTTACATACTCGTGGTTATTACTTTTTAATTGGTTTTTAAATTTTTATTTAATTAACTCAAAAGGTTTCGTGCCAGCACGCTAATCCGAATTAATTCAATGACGACGCCCAAATTGTGTATAATTTGTGTACCGCGCGATATAATTTCACGGTATTCTGCCAAGAATTGGCAGTAGTTCCAATGCACTTTTATTTTGTGGTGCTTCGGCTTCCCCGGTGCAAAGAACAAACGTCATTGTGCGGCGCTTTCATATTTTGTAGCTACTTTTTAACTGCCATTCTTTTTTTTTTCTTTCTTTAATTAGGCGCACGAAAGGCCATTGGATGCACTTGAATTGCATCGCGGAGATCTATATCTGCATCTGTTTCTGTAGATATTAGCAGAAAACTGGAATTTTCTCTCTGCCCAACCGTGTCAAATTAATCCTCTTTTTCAAAAAAAAAAAAAAGATATACACACAACAAATTTGAATTTAAAAGCCTCGATAACTGACAACAAAAGGAAATGGGGGCGATAACTATTCTTAGTGATTTTCTGATGGGAAATGGTAAACCGGATTCGCTTGTCAAAATAAATTTACAAAATCGCATTTAATCCTCATACCTTTGTCGGTTGCGGATGCAATTAAATGTTGTAGATACGAGTACGTCATAGGCGATTGATACTGGGAATCAGTGGCGATTCACTGGTTCCATCCATAATTAGCCCAAGACAATGGCGCAGAAATATATCTGGCCATCACTGGTGCGGGTGCGAAACAGCACATTAATCCCATGCAGAGTTTCTCACCTGTTAGATCGCCTGCCTACGTTATGTTCGCATCGATCAAAGATAGAAAAGGCGCTAAACCAACCAAAAACAATGAATGCCCAGAGAGTCCTATCCAAAAAAAACCACAGGGGTGAAGGATACAGGCTATCAAATGCGAGCGAAGGTGTTTACACAGGATGACTGGACTATTGTCCCTCGGTCAATGGAGATCGATCGGTTATTAATGATATTTGATGATCTCGAAGAGGACCAGAGTCAGAGAGCACATGGCTAACATGTGTGAATTGTTTTGGGTCAAGTGGCGTTTGGTAGAGCACCTAATGATGTGCCTTAGAGGGATGATTAGCCACGTCAGTCGTCGGCGCGGTGATTGGCCATTGAAGGTGGAGAAATTCTGACAATCGGGGTGTCATTAACAAGGTGGCATTTCCGACAGCTGACCTGGAGTGGAGCATTTGATTGAGAGAGCGTTAGAAGGCGTTGGATTGGGATGTGTCAGGTGCGTTTTCTACAGTTTATGGTGTTTCGCAGCGTGAAATGAATTGGACGCGTTATGCTTAACAAGGTGTCGATAGGACCCATGTTTGTCGGGTGATGTTTTTGATTTTAACCACAGCGCAAGAAGGTGTCGGAAGAGCAAATGGCAGCTGGAAAATGCATACATTTTATTTGAGTGGAATATTTATGAGAATTTTCATGCGTTCATTGTGAAGGAACACGAAATAGTTTCTATATACCAAGTTGGTACTCTTAAACCATTTTAGAGCTAAATTAATTTCACTACGTATCGTTTTTGCGCACTCGCAAAGGATGTAGGTCATACTTTCATTTGGCGTTAGTGACTTAATGGTCACATGATCTATAAAGATTTAAAATTTGAAGTCCTTTCTTTTCCGATACTAAATAAGAGTGAAAAATAAATAATAAATAAAGATGTAAAAACAACCTGAGCGCCTCAAGCTCAGCTTGTGTATTTATTTGAGTTAACGCACTGTCATTAAAAAGTAGGATATTAGTTAGGAGTTTAATGATTTTATTTTCTTATGCAGCCATGAGTTCTAGAAACGTAGGACCTTTTCTGTAGAGGAAAAGTCAGCGATTTTCTTCCATTTGGAGTTAGGTGAAAAAAATAGCGTACTATCACACGAGTTTGGAGTGATTTATAAAATAAAAATAAAACATTTTTAATTTATTATAAACTCTGTGATAATGTTCTTCATAATTTAAAAATAAAATAAATTCATTTTGTCTGTGAATGTTTTTAAGTTTTCTCTGAATACTTATGGAGGGCAGTCGTATATAATGACCGCCGCGCCGGTTATAAGGACCACATTTGCTCGGTCCCTTCACCGTCGTTATAAGCGACTTCCACTGCAATAGTCACAGATTGCTGACTCGGAAAAAAATATTTTCTACTTTTTAGTTCAAAAGCTTGTTTTTAATTTTTTTTTTATCCAAAATATATTTTTTTTTTTCAATTTAATCAACTTATGAAATGTGAATAGAAAATTTTAAAAACTTAATGTTGGTATACTACTTCAAAGCCCAATCGGACACAAAATCCGTCTATTAGCGGACATCACTTATTGCAACCATTCTGAAGACTGAAAAAGTATATGGCCCTCCGAGTCTGACTATAATCAAACATCTCTTCGGACTATAAGGTTAGATACAGGTATGTACAGCTTTCTTAAAAAAAAGCTTTAGATTCAGTATAACAGACTAGTTTTTATTTAGGTTGGGCTAGATTAGGAAGGGTGTATGATTGAACGAGAAATCATTTCCACTCGGAGACCCGAAGATCCATTGTGAATCCACTCATAGTTTGGGAGTAAGTCCTCTTTTTACCAACTTGTGAGCCAGTTTGTGAGTACATTTGGTGAATATTAGAAGATCCGATGTACTTCCGAGCTCTGCTATGTCTTCCAGGAATTTATGACCTAAAGTACGGAGGCGTAGTTCGTGGATACGAGTAAGTAGCAGAGTGGATGTTGGATCGATTCACTTTCTTCCTCGTCTCCGCAGCTTCTACAGATATCATTGTCATATGATCTATGGCACAGTGTCCTGTGATTATTCCACTGATTAAGCGTATGGAGGATTTATCCAGATGTAACATCGTCTTTGTGTCGCAGTCGGTTCGTGTGAGCCACAGAGTGTTGGTCTCTTTTTCGGCTATATGGCCGATTATGCTAAACAGTGTTTCAATCGGTGGCAGGATCACTGTTGCTCATGGCTGATCCAACTCTAGCTAGCTCGTTTACCATCTCGTTCCCTTCGATATTGCTATATAGTTTTTATTTACTAAGGATGCATTTTTGTCAAAATAAACTAGTATTACGCGCTAATTGTAACCCATTCATTTTCACTTTATCGTTTTACGGGTTACAGTGCTGTTTATCGAAGAATAATATAAAAATAATATAAATATAAAGGAGGTGCGAAGGGTTATATAAGTTGAATCTATCTAGATTTTCTCTGTGAGTGGTTATGTAGGTCAAAACCCTAACCCTACCCATTGTAAGTTCTTAAGGCATTGATTGGACCGCACTGTTGGAAATAATTTACTTATTTGATATCATGTTTTGAAGTTTATGGATTGATTTTTTCAGAAACACTTTTGATTACGGGTACCTCTTGAATACCCTAAGAGGAGTTTTTAGAATGTATCATAATTTATGATAGGTTTTTCCTAGGCTCCACGCTGCAAGTTGGTGTCCATTAAGAGGTCTTAACTGCATGCAGCTACCGAAGATTCTGGAATTGTGTTTTTATTTGCATTTACTTTGCATCTGTAATCGAAGTAAGGAACTGGGCGGATCCATATTAAGTTACTTCGCTATCGCGCCTTGAGTGCATGTAATGTACGAGTAAATAGAGTCTGACAACGCTACTTCCTATTCCCAAGCACATTTCCTGTTTATTCACATTTGCCACGAAATAAAAAGACAATGTCGGTATGTATGAAGGTAATTTGCTCAATCAACTACCGCCTACTTTCATCCATCATTATCCACATTAAATTAATTTCGTTTCAAATTAAACGAGCCCTAAACTCCATCAACACCATTAACAGACGTGAACAATAAAAGGCCAATAAGCCGCTTCCTCACGCGATCCAAATCGCAACAGATCCTTTTGGATGCAGTCACTCTTCCTTACAGGAAATACCCGTACAACATACCTTATTATTGAATTACACAAATTAGCTTTGAAACTGGGACCAATTCCACACCACACAAAAAACAAGAATTCAACCCACGGATACGTGAAATTGACCTGCGGTGTGTCATTTGGAAAATATCCTGCCACGCACTATGAAAAACCACCACCAGGACCCCGTATAACCTGTAATTTTATCGTACCGCGGTTAAAAGATGCACCTGATAACGTCACCTCGACATCCAATGAGTGTGGGATTGACACCATCATCCAATTATTCCTCGATATATCATATAGCCAGGACGACGAATGAGCACAAGGATGAACGACATGCTGACGCGTTAATATTAGCCATTGCCTGACGCCGCCGCCTTACCGGCCAGGCAGATGAGAGAATGAGTGAAATAGTTGCTTATCAAGTGGTAGAATCAGTTCTAGATACTTTTAATCGTTGCCTTTCATGTGCGCAGCAGGACACTCGTGTTATTTGCGGTAATGTCATCGGCGTTTAGTCTGTAATTTGTTTGTGGACCTGGTGTGGGAGGGCGGTCGAGCGACAACACCTTGTTTTATCAGGAATTAAGTGACCAACTGTGCGGATAGTGGATACAGAAACAACGACAGCTTTTCATGGAATTTACAGATATAAGATACTTGCATAATTATGTGTTTTCTCGTTGCAAATGGTTATTTCAGTTTTTAATTAACTTTTAGAGAATTACATGCAGGCATGAGAATTGAATTTAAACCTGACGTCATCACTCTGCTCCTTTATGGGTGGCATTCAAAGAAACTACAAAAGAGGATTAAAATTCCGGTAAAAAAATCGACGGGTTTACGACTTTTTAATCCTGATAACTTAAATGCTAAACAAATATCGATGATGCATACGTGTATACCTTACTCGTAGGTCCCGGGCGAGAACATCAAGCGGGATGAGATTGAGTTTTTATATCATTTTCTTTGCGCTGTGTGTTTAGGTGGCGATAACTTAGAATTGCTGTCTACGCCATAAGCCAACTGAAGTGCGGACAGGCTAGGCATCTTTCAATAGAGGTAGTGACCACAACTGATGTTTTTTTTTTTTAATCGATTATAATGGCAATCGTGGCCGATTGATTCAATAAAATCATCGTCTTTCGTGCTGAAAAGGGTCACCTAATAAATTGTTGTTCAAACAGTGGCCGAGAACGTGTTTTTGCTTTCAGTCGCAGTTGTAAAACAAGAGTTTTATTTTTTTGTTTTTTTATAGTCAATTGATAAATATTTTATTATAAGATATTATTTATTTGAAGTTTTGTTAGCATAATACAGTTTACCGGAGTTTTTTGTTCGGTTGTGAGAGCTGTCCGTTTATAAGAACACATTTTGTATGGAATGGTATGGTATGGTATCTATGCGGCATGAGACACTAAAAACAGTTAAATATTTGTATCTGTGTTGGGTAGGTATTACAATTTTAGAACAAAATTCGCAAGAGCTACAAATGCACTGAATGTATCATGAATAAAACTGCCTAAGTTATTCCCTTGTTATACCAAATATGAAGAACAGAGTACCTATTCGAAGGCATAGTTAAAGCAAAATATTTGGAATCTTGTTCCCGAAAAAGCTGGTAAGAATAAACTGAAAAAGTTTCTTTAAATTTCTGAAGGCTACGCTTAACAATATGCTGTATTTTTAGGACAGGCCAGGACTATAACTCTACAGTAGCGAGCATAGAAAGTGCAACACGAAAAAAACCCACATCTCTATTCATTTCTTCCTTCTTTGTCAATGAAAAAAATCAATAAAATAAAAAGTGTTTTTCATAAATTGTTTTTCATTTTGTAGACAATAATTGTGGTCGGCGTGGCTGTGGTGGTTAGTGCGTTGGACTACTACGCATGCCGCCCGGGTTCAATCCCAGCAAAAAAAAGTTTTTTCACGGTGTCACCTCTTTCGAATGTCTGACAAGCAATCAAAGAGTATCATTTGTAATGAGAAGCTTCTCAACTCGCCGTTCGGAGTTAGCAATAAACTGTAGGTCCCTTCCATTTCGTGGAAAAAATAACACGCACACACAAATGGTTGCGAGAAGTTAGGCTTGGTATTGTATAGGACTGCTGACGCCGTATTTTTATTTTTATTTTTTAGACAATAAAACAAGATATAGAACAATTTGCTACAGGTACAGAATTATAACAGAGCAAATTAGAACTTCCAAGAAAGAGTTGAAAAAAAACATATACACTGGTCCCTCGCTTTGCGCGACTTCTTTTTGTGCGGTTTCACTATTGCGCGAAATGCATTTGCTTACCAAAACTCGATTTGCGCGGCTTAAATACATAAATTGTTACATTGAATTTTTCAGGAACGCAACCTCCGTGCGCGGTTTCGCTTTGCACGATTTCGTATTGCGCGAGACTATTCATTCCCCTAACCCCCGCGTAAAGCAAGGGACCAGTGTATTTTTTTGCAGTACGTGGCAAGCTTTTTAAATATTTATTTCATACAACTTGTACATTTTGGAATTCTGAGGTAAGAGCATCTACATTTATCTTATCTAAAACACTAAGCTACGCTAACAATTTGAAAATACCTACATGGGATTTCAATTTTCAATTCAATTTTCAATTCAATTTTTATTCAATCTTCACTTAGTCTAATTTACAATGTTTAATAGTTTAGGATCAGATAGATAAGTGGAAGTTAAATATAAGTGACCATTCTTTAAAAATTGTTAGTTAGTGATAAATGGCCCTCAATTAAAAGAAACAGCACAGAAGGGGCTACAATATAAGGGTGGGGAAAAATTCAATGGTTATTTGGGTGTTAGTGGGATGGATGAGTGATTCAGAGGGTGTTAACAAAAATACAAAGACTTCCGCTGCACGGAAGTGCATAAGGAACATTAATATGTCATTGTAGTTATTTTTTAAAATCATTTATTAAAATAATCGTAAAAGATTTTGAGAAAAAATGAGATCAGGGCTACTATTGCGTCGTACTTTTCAGTTAGTTTTGGCCATAGTCGGCAGTTTCCCTACTTTCCTTGCCAACTCATTGGCAAACTCATTGCTTTCTACAACAAACTGACCAGGAACCCAACATAGTCTTACTTGGTTCTGCATAGTGCCCTTAGTATTATTCGGCAGTTCCTGACTATTCGTTGCATTATCAGGACCACTGGAGTCCTAAGTATGGCTAGAACTTCTGCCTGAAAGAGGCTGAAGGCATCCGGGAGTCTTAAGGATACTTTTAGCCCTGTGTTCATGCAAAATATACCAGTCCCCGTTTCTTTAACAGTTTTAAATCCATCCGCGAAGACTGCAGAGTCTGTATGCCGAGTTACTATTATTCGTCCACTCTTCCCGTAAAGGGTTTTGTTGGCTTTGCCATAGCCGGGTAAAAATAAAAAAGAAACAAAAAACAACAACAAAACCAAAGGAAACAACTTTCTTTTCTGTCATCACAATTGAAAAATAGAAAAGACATACAAATTAGAACCGTTGCCAGCTTACTTTTATATTTGTTATCAGAACAGTAAGTCCTATCTCTACGATTAGAAAATATTAAGTAAGCAAAAACAACAACTAAACCAAAGGCATAAATAGAAAAGACAAAAAAAAACCAATGGAAACAACTTTCTTTTCTATCATCACGATTCAAATTTTTTTTTTTTATTTCCTTTATTTATTTACATCTGTCCAAATTGGACACCTAGTAATTGTTGTTACAGAACAGGAAATGATTCAAAATATTTATTTATTTATTTATTTGTCACCAAAGATTACACTTTCATAGACAGAAGCAGAAAACAAAAATACAAAAATTTATAAATATACATGTATATGAAAAATCAAAGTTAAAAACAGGGCAAACAATTATGACTGAAGACCATCAAGTAATATTCTTTTTATTGATGAAATCGATAGGTTAAAGTCAATTAAATGGACATTTACATTATACGAAATCATCAATCCATTAATTGAGGAAGAACGACCGTAGTTTGTACGAGAGTGAGCTTCGAAGATTGAGTGAAGGAACGTTTAAGTTGAGAAGGTCAAGAATTTCTGTAGACTCAATCTCACCTATTAAAACCCTATGAATAAAAACAACTCGTGCCACCGTTCTCCTCACCTCCAGTGATTCTCAATTAATTAATTTTAACCTGGATAAATAAGGACGTAAGTGATATGAGTTCTGCCAAGGAAGTCCCCTAAGAGGGAACCTAAGGAATCTTTTTTGAATTGATTTAATTCTAGATATATGAACTCTATAATATGGATACCAGACAATTGAGGCATATTCTAATATGGAGCGCACAAATGCAACATATAACGATTTAAAGACATACACGTTAGAAAACTCACAAGCATAGCGCCTAAGCATTCTCCATGTTCTGTTCGCCTTGTTTGTGATGCAATCAACGTGATTGTTGAAAGATAGCTTAGTATCTAATAACACACCCACATCTTTGATTACATTAACACGAGGAATGACTACACCATCAAAAGAATATGTATTCATGAGAGGCGATCTACAACGAGCAAAGCTAATGATGGAACATTTACTAACATTTAAAGAGAGATAGTTTTTAGAGCACCACAGATTAAACTTTTGAAGATGAGAGTTTAAGAGGTGAAAACAATGCGGCTCACTGCCCGACGTATAAATCTTGAAGTCATCTGCAAACATTAACAAGGAGCATTCCGGGAGAAATTTTACAATATCATTTACAAACAAGATGAAAAGCAGGGGTCCGATATGACTGCCTTGGGGAACTCCAGAAGTGACAGAAATTTTGTCAGAAATATTGTTACGAAACCTAACATGTTGGAATCTATTGCTGAGGAAAGAAGAGAGCCAATTTAAAAAGAAGATAGGAAAACCCAGTCTCGTAAGTTTGTAAAGCAAAATTTTATGGTCAACTCGATCGAAAGCTTTGCTAAAATCCGTATAAACAGCATCAACCTGGTTACCTTTACCAATCTCTGAAATCACAAAATTTGTGAACAATATAAGATTAGTTACAGTTGACCTTTTTTTTTACAAAACCATGTTGATTATTGCAAATAAGGGATTTGCAAAAGAAGTTTAATCTTTCAGTGACTAGCGAATCAAATAATTTAGGTAGAGAAGATTGCTTACAAATACCTCTATAATTCTCAATTTTATTTTTCCGACCAGACTTAGAAATAGGAACTATAAAAGAGGTTTTCCAGACAGATGGGAATAAGCTAGTTTTCAAAGATAAGTTGAAGATATGACATATGATTTTGTGTAAGGGATAAGCACAGTTCTTGAGAAAAACAGAAGGTAGGCCATCAGGACCAGGGCTTAGGCTGGAGTCAGAACCAGCTAACTTATTCAAAATATCGTCCTCAGAAAATTCAATGGTATTGAAAAGAGGAGTGGGGAAGACGCCAAGATAGTCAAAAAAATTATCATCAATCCTCGAGTCGTGATTCGAATATACTGATTGGAAAAAACAAGCAAAGTTTTTACAAATACTAGCGGAAGAGTCCGCTAAATGTCCATTAAAAGAGAGCGTGGCTGGAAAACCGTCATATGTAGTATAAAAAGAAACAAAAAAAAGAAGTGCCCCCACCAGGAGACGAACTGGGGACCTACATATGAGATGAAAAGCCGACATCCCATTTTCATTCATTTCATTTCATTTTAAGTTCATTTTTATTAATCAATTCAATAATGGTGAGCAACTACAAAAAAAAGAACTACCGATCTTAACGAAAATTACATCAAGAGTGCCATTCTAGCGGTTACTCAATGCTCCAGGAACTTCGAGATCGGCAAGATGTTTAAGATTGATTTTTTTATAAAAAAAAATAATTTGTTTATAAATAGTTTTTATTGAAATACAAATATTTGATTCATTAAAAACAAGCGCGCAGCATCTAATTTGCTGTCATAAGCCATTAAAATAGTTCACGTAGGTTTTATACATACATACATATATGTTTATCTATCTATTCCACTCTACTGTTCTTTCAACAGTTACCACACACTTACCCAAATTTTCCTGTAACAATTTCGAAATGCCCAAGGATTGTACATACTTACGTACATATGAACAGAAATGTATGTAACTTTCGAAATTTCAAATAAATGCCAGAAAACCCTTCATTCAAATAATTCCTCCTCTTCTCAAATTAGGTATCAGCCGAGGCAAGCCCCACCAAGTAATCGTGTAAATTTAATGAAGCGTGTAAAATTAAGAAAATATATCTCACAACCCATTTGCTGCCTGCGATCACATAATGATCCTCCTCAACTCTAAGTGTAAATATGGGCCAACTTAAGCGCTGTGCGCAACACACCAAACGAGCATCCATCGTCACTCGGCCATATCATCATCCAACAACCAGCGGCCAGCAAATCCATCATTCTCAGCGAATACACAGATTTTCTTTGAAACATATCCGTGTAATATTCGCCAGCATTGGAGGAGGTAGATTGCATCTGCTGTTTTGGTCGGTCCGCTCGTCGTATCCCAACGCCAATATATAACGAGACAACGATGCACCGCGCGAACCGATCACGTTTGGCCGGTGTATCTAATCAACGAGCATTATTTCGCCATTTCATGGTGGATTTAAATTCAATACCGCCTTTATCGGCGGCACATCCACGGCATGTACTCCGCAATTGACTAGAGTATACGCTGCCATGGAGCGCCCTCTAGCTGTGGACCATAGTCGGGCCGTAGAAGGAAAGGTACCCGCCTTGGCCGATCAAAGCATATGGGGCTAATTGTCGGCAATGTATTTAAGCAATCAAATAGCGGCGCATTCGATCTGATTTCGCTGTTTTATTCATATGAATCGATTTCTTTTTGTTTTACCCACGTGAGCACTCTTGAGCAGTGTTCTAGGAATCACCTGCGCTTGACTGCTATAATTATTGGCTGGTGATGGTTGGAATTTGATTGGAATTAGGTACATACATATGCCCATAATGCGGTCGCATATGAATTGGGTTGGGTAGCTTTGCCTATAAATGGTTGCAAAAGGGTCAAAGTCGTTTGAAACAGAGACACCTTTTAGAGAGTATGAAAGTATTTAAATGCTGCTGATGGCCTTTTTTAGGTCTTCTTAGGACTAGAGACAGTCCAAAATTAAGACATTACTCGTTAACTGCAAAGAAGGTAAGGCGGAAAGAGGAAATTTAAAATGATAAACAAATTTAGTCACAGCAGCTACATATATTTTCAAGGCCTAACAATGTAATACGGCCTAATAGTATCTGCAAACTTATGTATGTATGTACAATTGTACATTGTTGTTGCAAAAATGTGTGCAAAATGGAATTTCTTTTGATAAAATAAACAAAACTACAATTCTCATTTTCCATCCGTCTCACAATTCTTCAAAACACATCAACAGATAGAGTACATATTTCAGATACAAGACCAAGCAGAATAACCGCTTCGAATATGACCAGTTAACGACGTACATAATCTAAATTATATTTCTTTAAACGATAAGTGCTTATAAAAGCAAGGTATCTTGTTGAAACTCACAAACGCTGCTTAGAAATAAATTTTAAAAATCAAATACAAAAACGACAAATCAATTTAAGTATAATTTCTGCGGCTTTCTTTCCCCAGTCAGTCCTATCTCTCCATTGTACTCTCAAAAGACTGACTTGTTGGTCGCAGCTGAAGGTCTGTGGCCAGGTGGAACAGCAAGCAGCTGTTGAATGAGGCTAAAAGGCACCCTTTCAAGTTTGCGTAGTCTGGATACTTGGCCTCCTCCGGTTTCAGTCCACCCTTCGCACGGCATACGTTATACTCGACCTTTGATCTATAAAAGAAGGGTTTACCACGATATCTCGAAAAATAAAATCTCGAAAAAAAAAATCTCGAAAAAAAAATCTCAAAGAAAAAAAATCTCGAAACGAAAATCTCGAACAGCAAAAATCTAGAAAAAAAATCTCGAATTTGCGCGCAGGAATTATTACCATTGTCTCAAAAATTAATATCAATTCTAGATTTATTTGTATAGAAACGTGTTTGATTCACTGTTCATGCATGCAAATTAGTTTACTCAATACAAACTGTTTTTCTAAAATCTAATCGACGTGGACATGGTTTTACAAAACAAAATTATTTAAACTAATAAATTTGCCTTCCTTTAGGTCATGTACTGAAAAGGCACAACTAAGCTTACCAAGATCAGAAAATAAAGTTGATGTTAAAAGTTCTGAGGAGTAATTGCTTACAACTTGAGTTTCAAATATTTATATAATAGCTGTGTATATGTGTAATATCCGGATCAGATCAACAAATAATTTAGTGTGCATTACAACAACAATCCGAGATCTTGCTACTTGTCAAGATCAATTTTCGTGATCCAAAAATTAGTTCGACTATTTCTCACTATGGTACACTTTCGTTTGTGAATGTTGCTGTATTATCGACAATTGCCAAGAGTAAATGTTGCCAGATTAGAATATTAAAATATTATTGGCAATCCAAATATCATTAATGTTATTTTGTTCGAATAAATTAAATTTTCTGCTCATCATGATATCTAAGCGATGTGAAAGCTGCAAAATATTATTCTCATTCGGTATCTGTTAATCAATATTAACAATTTCCTCCTAAAAAATAAAACAAGCGCATTCAATTTTAATTTAAAAGAAAATATTCATTCGCATGGCAACTTCGCACTAAATGTCAAAATGAACTTAGCTTGTACAATCACCACAACACAGAACTTTGATCTAGTTTGTTTTATTATTCTGATCTGATCCGGATCAGATCACGGGGATAATAAAACACGGCTAATATCAATGCATTAATAATGTATGTACAAAAAGTTTGTTAAATTCTTATTATTTTCAAAAAAGTTACAGAATTTACATTTTGGACCCGTTTTAATTTTTTTTTCGAAATAAAGTCTTTCGAGATATTTGTACTTTCTAGATTTTGTCCATTCGAGACAATGGTCGCAATGGTCGTCACCTCTGACTGCGACACTCCACCTCCCAATTTGGCACCTGTAGTTACACGTCCGAGAGATCCGGTTGTACCTCCATTGTTGTCCAAATCGGCGACCTAAACATCTAGCAAAGTAGCTTTGTAAGACTCAGCGCAGCTGAAATAGAAAGCTCTTAAGAACGTTAAATCTAGAGAACGAGCTCTAGAGTTGGCTAGCCCCCCGAGATAGCCAGACGCGAAGATGATTCGGTCAGAGGACCATAACTTTCCTGCGACTTCCGCCAAAACGGTAAAGATCGGCCAGACATATCTAGTTTCAGACAGGTTACTAGCTACGTCAGTATCGGGGTCGTTACTACCGACTTACCCAACTATCCTCTCTCTCAAGAACAAGTGGCTCTCTGCTCGGACAGTATTACTGCCGAATGGATGCGCAA
The DNA here is from genome assembly GCA_949775065.1 of Brachyopa scutellaris. Lineage (NCBI taxonomy): Eukaryota > Metazoa > Arthropoda > Insecta > Diptera > Syrphidae > Brachyopa > Brachyopa scutellaris. Next base: position 71,046,919 of record OX459114.1, on the reverse strand, counting down.
CTTTTATTGGCAGCACCAAAGCTAAATGTGGTCTGGACGTGGTGTTAGTGGAGGAAAGATCTTTTCCACACGTCATCCGAGGGTTCTTTCCGCAGAGCTTGAAGCTGTCTGACGAAAAGATCCTCGCCACCATCCAATCACACAAAAAAGAAATCTAGGAAGGTTGTGCAACGCACCCAAAAGGACATCCTTCTCCGTCTCGTCCTTTCCATCGATGATTTGTAATTTAGTAGCCCTGTAAAGCAAAATAGCTTATCGTTGCAACAACGTGTCGTGTTGATCCTGTAGAGCACCGAGAAGGTTTAAACAGGGACTGATGGTGGGAAACCTCTACCAAGAGTGTCGACTCTATTTCACCGACCACGACAGAAACAAACAAAAAAGCCAAGACGACGCCTCAAGTTATAAGTACTGGACGTCAAGTTGCCATCGTCGACTACGGCAACCCAGAGCGGAAACTGACTTCAGATCAGTGGAGGCTCTTAGAAATAAGAATCCTCGATGGCGTGAATAACGCTATACTGAAAGGGTTGGGACATATCCCACATTTCGGTCAGCTGACTACCGTTAGAGGTTTCAAGGTTATGACCTGTGAAGATGAATTTACCTTCACATGGCTTAAAGAATTTGTCCAAAGAACAGAAGCTCCATGGCTAAACGCGAACCTTCGTACTATTGAACGAGGGGAGCTCACTCGCTTAGCGCGACCAAAAGGACGATTATTGATACCTGGCCCCTACATCCCGAGAGAGAGGATCGAAAGAAATCTCCAACACCTAAATACTGAGCTTTTTAGCTCTGATTGGGAAGTTGTAGAGATGGGCGAGCACACGAATGCAGGTACAGAGATTGTGGTTATGCTCAGCCACAGGTCGATGCCACTACTGCGCGCCATTAACTTCAAGGTCCGCGTCGGGATTACGCGATGTAAGATACGACCAATTGGAGTGTCGGCAGTTGGTGACACAAGAAGAGAGGCTGGTCAAATAAAGCATGCTGAAGATAGTGCAAATAAACCTGCACCACAGTAAGGCTGCAAGCGCCAACCTTGTCTACCTCATGGGGGATAGACAAATAGACATCGCCCTCATACAGGAACCCTGGGTAACAGGTGGCAAAATAAGAGGGCTGCATTCGAGAGATTTGGTACTTTACACCACCACACAGGTAAAGACAGATTGTAGAAATAGAACCTGTATAGTAGCTAGGAAAAATATTAACCTTCTTCTACTATCCACTTACAGTGATACAGACCAGACAGTCGTCAAATATGAGCGTAGAGGGCTTCCCCCACTTATATTTTCAGCCATCTACATGCCATATAATGCAACCACTGGACCACCTCCAAATCTAACCCACTCACTCGTGCAAAAAGCTAAACAAGAGAGATGGGACATTGTGATGGGCTGCGATGCCAATGCTCATCACACGCACTGGGGTAGTACGGACGCAAACTTACGTGGTGAGTTACTTTTTGAGTTTATTATCTCTAACAACCTAGTTGTGGCGAATAGGGGTAATGAACCAACTTTTGTGATTAGGAATAGGCAGGAGGTCTTAGATATCACTCTTGCCGGTAACTCTACCACCCTTGAAATTAAACAGTGGAAGGTATCGAAGGACGAAACGTTCTCCGACCACAAACTGATAGAATTCCTCATAGAAACCAACAAAGAACCTCTAAAACAATATAGGAACCCCAGAAACACTAACTGGGATCTCTTTTGTGAAAAAACAAGGGTCTCGGCTGCAGTTCTACCGCACGATAGCATACACTGCCCCGCAGACATAGATAGGGTAGCCACTGAATTGTCTGACATTCTTGGCGATTCCTATAAATCAGCATGTCCCCTTAAGACAATGAAAAATAGAAAGACACCTCCGTGGTGGTCTAAGGAGCTATCAGGTATTAGAAAAGAAACTCGCAGACTTTTCAATGCTGCTAGAAGAATAAATCTGGACTGTGACTGGGCAAATTACAAATCCAGTCAAAGAAAATTTAAAGCTGAAACACAAAGGGCCAAACGCTGTTCATGGCAATCCTTCTGTAGTGATATAGAAAGCACAACAGAATCAGCCAGACTACGTAAAGTTCTCTCTAAGGACCCAACCATATTTGGTTCCTTAAAGAATTCTAATGGCGGTTGGACAGAATCATGTGCAGACACGATACAGCTTCTGATGAGTACTCACTTTCCGGGCTGTACAGTCTTCGATTGCGCATCCGCTCAGAACGCAGAAAATGGTACGGTTATGACCGTACCTCAAGAAATAATCACGGTTGAGAGAATTCAATGGGCAATAAGCTCCTTCTCACCCTATAAATCGCCGGGTATCGACGGCATCTTTCCAATGATGCTTCAAAAATCCGTGCACAGTATATCGAACATCTTATTGAATCTCTTCATAAGCAGCCTTAAGTACGGATACGTACCTAGAATATGGCGCGAGGTCAAGGTGGTTTTTATCCCCAAGGCCGGTAAGCCAAGCCATACAAATGCTAAGGACTTTAGACCTATCAGTCTGTCCTCTTTCGTACTTAAAACCCTCGAAAGACTCATTGAGATTCATATTCGTAGCAGGTTGAGTACCAGAGACATATCTCCGGCACAACATGCTTATACGAAAGGAAAAAGCGTTGAAACAGCGCTTCACAGCGTTGTTGGTACAATTGAGAAGTCACTCAGAGTTAAAGAATTCACACTTGCTGCTTTCCTAGACATTGAAGGAGCCTTCAACAATGTCAAAACGGAAGCAGTGTGTGGGGCATTAAGAAAACTAAAGGTAGACGAAACACTTATTCACTGGATTAGATCCATGCTTAAAAACCGATACATAAACTCAGAGCTGGGCGATGTACAAATTAAGGCTATCGCCTCAAGAGGTACACCGCAGGGGGGGGTTCTCTCCCCACTACTCTGGGTATTGGTAATGAACGACATCTTAGTTAAACTTAGATACAGCGGAGTTAAGGCTGTTGCATACGCCGATGATGTGGTGCTACTAGCAACAGGAAAATTCCTCCCAACCATCAGTGAGCAACTTGAAGGGGCTTTGAAAGCACTAAACAACTGGACCAAACACTGTGGACTTGCGGTCAATCCACAGAAAACTGAACTGGTACTGTTCACCAATAAGAGATCTACTCCGCAATTTAAACTCCCATCTATTGAGGGAACTACCCTTAAGATCTCTGACAGTGCCAGATACCTAGGGCTAGTGCTAGACAGAAAACTAAACTGGGGACTTAATGTTAAAGAACGGGCAAGAAAGGCGCAAATAGCCTTTTATACTTGCAACAGAATATTTGGGAAAACCTGGGGACCCAGCCCTAAAATTATCCTCTGGCTGTATACAGCGGTGGTTAGACCCATTCTTACCTATGGTAGTTTGGTCTGGTGGCATGCCGCCTGTAAGACCACGAATCTAAAGTTAATGACGAAAGTACAAAGAATGGCCTGCATTGGTTCAACAGGAGCGATACGCACCTCACCAACAGCGGGACTAGAAACCATTCTGTATCTTCTTCCCTTAGACCTATTCGTGCAGGAGTCCGCAGCAAAAAGTGCCCTGAGACTATCACAGTCTCAAAGTTGGAAATCCGACCAAACAGGCCATGCGCAGATTTTAAATAAATACATGAGTAAAGTAGAAAACACAGATTACCTGACACCTTATCTAGACTTTGATAAACCATTCTCCTGTTATTTTCCTAGTAGAGAAGAATGGAAAGCAGATCAGGTGCTCAAAGATAAAACCATCTCCGTCTACACGGATGGCTCTAAAATGGATATAGGGGTAGGAGCGGGTATCTTTTCGGAGACGCTCAAATTATCCATATCAATCAGACTTCCAAACTTTGGCAGTGTTTTCCAAGCGGAGGTTCTGGCAGTAACAATAGCCGCTCGTGAAACCGCATTGAAGGTGATACCGCGAGACGATATCACATTTTTCATTGACAGCCAAGCGGCAATAAAAGCAATTTCTGCCACTGAAATAAAATCGAAGCTTGTACGTTGCTGTCGCGAAGAGCTACGGGTTCTTGGCGCACAGCACAAAGTAAAACTATGCTGGGTTCCTGGACACCATGGTGTACCGGGTAATGAAAAAGCTGATGCACTTGCTAGGGTGGGATCGGCTTTAGGCATAGACCAAGCCGACCCTTCAATTCACATCTCACTATGCGCCATCAAGCAAAAAATAGAGAGTAGAACGCTTATCAGAGCAAACGACAGGTGGAAAACCCTCAACTCTTGTATAAACACAAGAAAGATGTGGCCAATTTACGACAAAAACAAAACGGATAAGATATTAATGAAGGACAGAAACTCTCTGTCCAAGCTGGTAGGCATAATAACCGGGCACAATATGCTTCGGCACCATGCCAGCAAACTAGGTCTTAATGTTAGTGATCTCTGTAGAGGATGCGGTGACGAGGAAGTCCACGAGGATACACCCCACTTCCTCTGTCATTGCCCAGGTCTCTACCACATAAGGCATAAAACTCTGGGTAGACATTTCTTCCAGGACATAGAAGAACTCTCCGGATTCCCGGTAAAGGACATCTGCAGCTTTATTAAAGCTACGGGTTGGTTTGACAATCCTTAATCGCCGTCATCCAAACGAATAAGGAAACAACACTTATGGGCATCACAATGGATCTGTAACCTAACCTAAGAGTGTCCAAAAACACGCAGTTTCCTGTTCCTCGTACCATCACATAACAGAAAGGTGCAATTCATGATGGCCTTTTGACCAGCAGAGCTGTCGGGCATGCAGATCCCAGGGTTGTGGCGAAGGAAATGTCAACAGTTAAAGTTCGCTCTAGGGATTGTGCTAGCTTAGCCATGTGTCGGAAAGTGAGAGGCTCTAAAAATGCCAAAACAAGAAAAAAGTACTTTCAGCTTGCCGACACCGTATTAGGGAGAAAAAACCGCCCAAAAGCCCAGAGCTCCATACGTACTTATACTTAACTACCTTATCAAAGTGAATTCCTACGAAACTACAATCATATAAAAATAATTAATTAAATAAAGAAAAAAAAATATCCAGCTCTCCCGTTTTAATAGCTAATGCCCTACCTCATATGCAGACCCTTATCTGCAAAACGTTCCCTTTAGCTAATTACCTCTCGTTTAGGCAGACACCGACTTGAGCAGGAAACTAAACAAGTAACAAAAAAGTAAAGAAATTATAAACAAATCACAGTCAACAACAGAGAGAGAGAGAGCACAATAAAATAAAACAGAAGTTAACAAATGTCTTCGTGGTCGGATCTTGTTGTTGGTCTTCATAAATTTTCATCAGCGACTCAGGGTCGGTGGAATCACCTCGGAATCACCAGGTTTCTGGTTGTCAGTTCTTGCCTCTGTACGAGTACATTCAATAGACATAGCCTAATGGCATTAAGAATTGTTCAAGAAACCGTGAAATGACGACGTTTCCAGTTCCAATGCTGGGAGCTGCGATGATGCTGCCGTAGTTGTTGCCACAAGTACGAGCTGACGGGTGATGGCAGTCACTGATTCGCGGCGGTTCGTATGCCCCTCATCGGACAATTTAAGCAGACTTTATCTCATTACTTAATGGCAGCTTAGTGGCATTCTATTTACGTTACGAGATTTTAATCCTATTAAGCATTTAGTCATCGGGATGTTGGTGTTGAGGTGTGTATCTGAGCGAGAGAGACGGCCGTCGAGATTGAAAAAGGCACGGCAATGAGTTTGGATAATCACCCTCGAGTAATGGACACAGAATGTTCCATGTGATGGGAATCGTATACACAAAGCTGATGGTTGGAGACATTATGGAGTACTTACCTACTGTTGACGATGAATGGTTTCTGGGCACGTTATGTGCACAAATTGTTGATTGAGATTGATTAATAAAGAGATGAAGAATTCGATATCTTATTTAGCCAATAATTAAGATATGTAATCTTCAATTGATTGCTTGACATACAACTTGTCAAATCGCAGACAATTAATCAAATAACGTGAGATATAAGGTGCGTGAGTTTGATTGATTGAGTTATGCTGACAGAAGACTTTATAATTGGAAAGTGGTTTTGGATATCACCGATCTCATCAGCACAAGATTTTTTAACGCTTTACAGAGATTCTGTGTTTATTATCATCTCATAGTTTAGTTCTGGGTGTTTAGTTTTGTATCATGTTTAGTTTTTTCTTTATCAGCGTTTTAATTTTTCTTGTAATTGTACAAGCATGGCACCAGACAGGTTTTAGCGAATTCACGCATCTCGTGTTTCGGCGACTGGGTTTCGCACAATTCGTCTGTTCTCACGCTTGCGTTTATTTGTAATCTAATATTAAGTGATGACTCGTAAAAATTGTAAACCCAATGCAAGGGGTCAACTAGTTATTATGTTTTATAATAAGAATCATTCTTTGTCAAGTTTTAGTGCGGGAAACATCAGCCCCAGAAATAAATAAAATCATTAAATTTAGAATTGTCTTAACAACATTCTTCGCAAAACATTTTGGCGACCGTGACAGGACTAGTTTTTTGTTTGTTTAATTTATTTGTGTCGAGTGTGTGTTAAATAATAGAATGTCGGAACTAGATTCAGCAAATGCAAGTGAAGTGAAAAAATTGGAGTACTACACGACTCAACAAGAGCAGATAGGAGATGAAATCATCCGCATCAGCCGGAATTACGGAAAGGATCCGGAAACCAGAAAAACTCTCGACTATTTGACTGCACGTCGTGCTAGTTTGGATCAAAACTGGGAGAAGTTTGATGAAACGGACAGCAAAATCCGAGAAGGCTTTCCCGACCAGTTGGATCATCCTTACTTCAAGAAGGATTACTTTGAGGCCGTGCGAAGAGTTGCGGAGCGCCTGCGAAGTGATATTCACCGTCGTATAGAACACATACAAGCAATGGAGCGAGTGGACATTGAATCACCCAAACGCATACCACGAGATGATTTAGCAGATGCAGCTGCCGCTTGTGATCCAAAACTAAGCGGGCTTGCAGGAGCGATTCCCAAGGAAAAGGTTAAGACCCTTCCAACGCCAGTGACCCGTCAACTCCCTGAAACACCAGTTCATTCAGAAAAGTACATGTTGCCCTTTCAACCTCGGACAATGGCTCAGTCGGAGAGGCTTCGTCTGCTGATGGACATATTGAAAAAGGCCTTAGAAAAATGCAGTGCAGAATTTCCTCAACGACGAAGTGAAAGTTTTTGCAGAATCAAAGCAAGGTCGATAGAACAAAATTGGACAGAAATCGCACAACTCTACCAACGATTGGAGGACCAGGCCTCCATCGACCAAATTTCACAATATTTTGAAATGCAGGATCGGGTGGAGAGTACCTTGATGGAGCTGTACGAAGAGCTGGAGACCCCGAAACCATCAAAGGTGCCAATGAATTCAGCGATGAAATTGCCGAAAATAGAACTGCCAAAATTCGATGGTAGTTATCTCAACTGGCGGCAATTTTACGATCTCTTCAAGCAGCTAATACACGAACAACCGATTCCACCAGCACAAAAGCTATATTTTCTGCGCGCAAATGTAACCGGCGAGGCGCACAATTTAATACAACATTTTCAAGCCACCGACAGCAACTACGAAGTGGCTTGGAAAACTCTTGTTGACCGCTACGACAATAAAAGACTTTTACTGACAGCCCAATTGACGAGTCTGCTGTCACAAGCTTCCACAGTTGGAACGGCTTCCAGCCTGAGAAAGCTGCACGACACAACGAAGGAAGGAATGCAGGCTATAACGAACCTGGGATACGACACAGAGAACTGGGATCCATTAGTCGTCCATCTCATGTTGCAGAAGTTGGACAAGGAAAGCAGGATTTTATTTGAGCAATCTCTTGAAGATCCTAGAAGCAGCCCAGCAGTTGAGGACTTCCTCAAGTTTGTAGAATCAAGATTTCAGACGCTGGAAGCCATTAACAATCGAGACGAGAGGAGAAAGCCTTCGGTGCTTGTTGCAGCGAATAGTGACAACAGTATCAATTGCACTATGTGTCAATCAGGTAAACACAGAATATACAATTGCTCACAATTTTTATGTCTTTCAGATATTGAACGGGACCAAACAGCACGCAGGCTCCAGCTTTGCAGAAACTGCCTAAAACCGGGTCATTACTCCCAGTCATGCCAGTCCAGAGGTTGCCAAAAATGCCATGGCAAGCACAACACCCTCCTCCATCAGCAACAGCAGCAACAGCGTCAGCAACAACACCATTCGCAGCAGCAACAACACCATCCACAGCAGCAACAACACCATCCGCAGCAGCAACAACAACATGAGCAGCAACAACAACATGAGCAGCAACAACACCATCCGCAGCAGCAACAACACCCTGAAAAGCAACAAAACTATCAGCAGCCACAGCAACATCATGCCCATCCGCAGCAGAAAGTCAATGATCAAGATAATCAATGTGGTAAGCGCTATACAGATAAGAAAATTATAAAACAAGATCAGCCATTGGGCGCATCCGCCAATGCTGCTATAGGTTTAAGAGTTAGAAAACATCATGTCTATCTAGCAACAGCTGTGGTCAATGTCATTACCTCGTACGGGACACGAATTCCGTGTCGGGTACTTTTGGACTCTGGATCACAGCTTCATTTTATAACTTCATCATTTGCACATGAATTAGGGCATAAAAGGCATCGACTGAACATTCCAATCAGCGGTATTGCAGCGCAGGAAAGTAAAACTGAGTTCGCCGTAACCCTAACATTTGAGTCTAGAAATTCTACATACAAAACAACAATTGAAACAAGTATAATTCCTCGAATAAGTGATTACCAACCTAGTCAACAGTTAGACGTATCCTTATTCAGTATTCCTACAGATGTCAAACTAGCCGACCCTCAGTATTCAAAGGCTCAACGTATTGACATGTTAATAGGAGCTGAGATTTTCTTTGATCTACTCTTGCCCGGTGAACTTAAAGTTTCAAACGAACTACCAATACTACGCAACACTAAGTTGGGATGGATTGTAGCTGGAAGTGCTCCAATACCACAAGAAAGTGCGCATTGTCATGTGGTGGCAAATCCATCGCTTTCCTCATTAGAAAAACTCGTAAGGAGTTTTTGGGAGACAGAAGGGCATGAAGCACCCGTTAATACAATGAGCCAAGAGGAACATGAATGCGAGGAGCATTTTAAAATAAATACAAAAATAAGCTCAGAAGGCCAGTTTATAGTAAAATTGCCATTCAAGGGCGATCCTGGATCGCTGCTAGGAGACTCGCGAAAATTAGCAGAAAAACGATTTTTGACATTAGAAAGGAGATTAGATAAGAACAAGGAACTCAAAGAATCCTATGTTAATTTCATGGAAGAGTACGAATCACTGGGACACATGAGTCCAATAACAAAAGATGAGTTACTAGCTGATCATTACATACTTCCTCATCATTGCGTTATTAAGCCTGATAGTTCATCAACAAAACTTCGGGTTGTATTTGACGCTTCTGCGAAAACTTCATCTGGCCGCTCACTCAACGATATTTTAAGGGTTGGTCCAACAGTCCAACCAGACCTTTTTTCGACAATAGTGAATTTTCGAATGCATAAATATGTCTTTACCGCAGATATAAACAAAATGTATAGGCAAATTCTAGTGAGTCCAAAGGACAGAGCAATGCAACTTATTTTATGGAGATCACGCAACGATCTTCCACTACAGATCTATCAATTAAACACAGTAACCTATGGAACTGCTTCAGCTCCTTACTTGGCAACGAGATGCCTTGTTAAATTGGCGGAAGACAACCAGGATATCTTTTATAGGGCGGCATTGGCAGTCAAGAACAACACATACGTAGATGACGTTCTCACCGGAGCAGAAACACTAGAAGATGCTAAGACGTTATTAACGGAAATCAATCAGTTGCTGAATCTGGGGAAGTTTAAGTTACGTAAATTCTGTGCTAATGATTCCGAGATTTTGGAGAAGGTTCCAGAAGAGCATAAAGAAAAACTCGTAACATTTTATCAATCGGAGGTGATTAAAACATTAGGATTGATTTGGGATCCATCTTCAGATGTCTTTCGTTTTAAACTTGACGTCAATAAAGGTGATGATTCAACTGTGTCTAAGAGAACAATTCTAGCAGACTTAGCCCGGCTCTTTGATCCGCTTGGCTTACTCGGCCCTGTTGTAGTACTCGGCAAACTATTTCTACAAGACGTCTGGAAGGCAGAACTATCTTGGGACGAAACTTTGCCTTTAGAAGAAGCTAACAAATGGTTAAATTATCTATCGCAGTTTTCATTGTTGAGCGAATTAAGTATCCCACGCTATGTTTCAACGACTTCGGCAGCCACTAGTGAATTGCATGCATTTTCTGATAGCAGTTTAAGTGCATTTGGAGCCTGCGTATATTTGAGATCAATAGATGAAGATGATCACATTAACTCGCACCTGTTGTGTTCCAAATCGAGAGTTGGACCTCTTAAAACTATAAGCATTGCACGGTTGGAGCTACAAGGCGCGGTTATCATGGTAGAGTTAGTAGACAGGATTTTGAAAATCTTGCCCAAGAAAATAAACAAGGTATGTTATTATACAGATTCCACGACAGTATTGGCTTGGATAAAGTCACCTTCCTATACATGGGAAACATACGTCGCAAATAGAGTAGCAAAAATTCAACATAGTACAGATATTCATCAATGGAATTATATTAAGGGTGAGAGTAATCCAGCTGATTTCTTATCTAGAGGCCTTAATGTATCAACACTACTTAAAGCCACAACCTGGTTTAAAGGCCCGGAATTCCTAAGTCAGGATGTTAAAACTTGGACAACGACAGAATACACTCTGCCGACGACAGTGCAAGAACGACGGAAGAAAAAATCGGTGTTAATTACCTCAAGTTTCCTTAATGGGCTTTTAATTGAATGTGTAAATCACAAAAACTCATTCAATACACTTCAAAAAATCTTTTCCTATTGTTTTAGATTTTATAACAACTGTAGAACATCCAAAGGATTTCGAAATGGAGGTCAGTTGACAACAAATGAACTTCAGCAGGGCACACGTTTGATCTTGGTACACACCCAAAGGTGTGCTTTTCCAGAGGATTATCGTAGCTTAGAAAGTGGACTGAGAGTACAAAAAACTTCAAGTATTGCATCCTTATCTCCATACTTTGATAATAAAACAAAACTAATAAGGGTAGGTGGACGATTAAAAAACGCAACTATTACGTTGGATGCTAAACATCAGGTCTTATTGCCAAAAAATAACATTATTACGAAAATGCTTTTAGTCCATTTGCATAACACATATTTGCATACATCGCATAGATCACTGATTGCAATTTCAAGACAACAATACTGGATTTTGAGTGTTAGTAGAATGGCGCGACAAGTAATTGGTAACTGCATCAAGTGTTTTAGATCAAGGCCAATAGCTATACAACAAATAATGGGTAACTTACCCAAGGAAAGAGTTAATTCATCACGACCTTTCTATCATTCAGGCGTTGACTTCTGTGGTCCAGTAAAAACACATCACAAGGTAAGAGGCAAAACTCCGACGAAATCTTATTTGGCTGTATTTGTGTGTTTTTCTACTAAAGCTGTACACATTGAAGTTGTAAGCGACTTATCTTCTGAGGCATTTACTAATTCATTGAAGAGGTTTATAGGAAGAAGAGGGGTATGCCATTCGTTATTTTGTGACAACGCGACAAATTTTGTGGGTGCAAAGAATGAAATTTTAGAGCTAAGAAGAGCGTTTGAGTCAGACAATATACACTCCGCTTTGGAAACGACTTGCCTAACAGAAGGAATTCATTGGAAATATATACCACCACGAGCCCCACATTTCGGAGGACTTTGGGAAGCTGCAGTGAAGTCGACAAAGGGACTGCTGATTCGTTACTTAGGAGAAGCCTCTCTTACTTATGAACAATTGTTAACGGTGGTAATTCAAATAGAAGCAATTTTAAATTCACGGCCATTAACACCTATGACATTTGATCCCAACGATTTAGACGCACTTACTCCTGGGCACTTCTTGATTGGAGCCCCACTTACAGCGTTGCCTGAACCAAACATCACCGATCAAAAATTGAACAACATAAGCAAGTTTCGTCAAATACAGCACATTCAGCAACATTTTTGGAAAAGATGGTCAGCTGAATATTTGCACAATTTACAGCAACGGATGAAATGGAAAACTGAATCAAACAACATAGAACCTGGGGCATTAGTTGTCATTAAAGAAGCAAATACTCCACCGATGAGGTGGAAACTAGGACGAGTAACAGAAGTGTTTAAGGGAACCGATGACTTTGTACGGGTAGTTAACGTGAAGACGCTAACGGGTATATATCAACGTGCCGTACATAATCTATGTCCTCTGCCAATAGAAAATAAACTGGAAGACGAGAAAATTGAGTCAAAGGACATCGATAATAATACAACTAACGAAACCGAAAGGTTACCGAGCAAATCCGGAAATATTCGAAAAAGGAAATTACCCAAGACTGCATGGCTATCTACGATTCTTATAGTTCTAGTAGTAGGTCCAACACCGCAAGCAAAAGGGAATAATACAATTATGATGAAAAACTTAGACAATGCAGTCAGTCGAAGCTCGACAACGAAGATTTTAGTTCCACCCGAGGTAAATGACATTGATAAGATTCAGCTAGCTGATTTAAAAGGCAAAGTTGAAGACTATGTAAGCTCATCCAAAGCGCTTTCCAATAATCTAAGCGTAAACGCCCACGATTATCACCACTATGGGATCAGTTATATTCTCCTCGCTGGCATGATAGGGATAATGATCGCGTATTGGCACAAGCAGAGGCGATCAAAGCCAATCCCACAACTAAGATCGTCACGTTTTAGAGTAGACGATGTTTAATACAATAGTTAATTAGTATATTTTTAAGTTTAGAGAGTTAAGAACCCTCAAGAAGGGGGAGTATGTTTAGTTTTGTATCATGTTTAGTTTTTTCTTTATCAGCGTTTTAATTTTTCTTGTAATTGTACAAGCATGGCACCAGACAGGTTTTAGCGAATTCACGCATCTCGTGTTTCGGCGACTGGGTTTCGCACAATTCGTCTGTTCTCACGCTTGCGTTTATTTGTAATCTAATATTAAGTGATGACTCGTAAAAATTGTAAACCCAATGCAAGGGGTCAACTAGTTATTATGTTTTATAATAAGAATCATTCTTTGTCAAGTTTTAGTGCGGGAAACATCAGCCCCAGAAATAAATAAAATCATTAAATTTAGAATTGTCTTAACAACATTCTTCGCAAAACACTGGGATTCAATACCACTCATCTGAATGGAGCACTGATGTTCGAAATGTTCAGAATTTACATTCGCTCTCTTGGAATTGTTTCCGAAATTCGATCATCTCCTTAAAGAGCTATAGCTGATGGATGAATGTGGTCATTGTCGCTAATAAATAAATATTTGTGCATATTAAGTAAATTTGAGTCAGCAAAACCTCTCTAATTGGGACACCGACAGAACCAACATTTTTTTTTGTCACAATCTGGAGGTGTCCCATTTAGGGAGTATTGTGCTGAACATTTTTACAGCAAAAATTCAATAACGGAGTTTGAAGAAATGTGAAGATTCTTTCCCTTTAAGTCCATTTGATGCAGTTGGGAATCTTACACCCGAAACTTACAATTGTAATTCATAGCTACCCAGATTAGAGAAGTCACAATGGTTTTTTCGAATCTATACTGTCTTAATTGAGAGGTTCAACTCAAATGTACCAATTCGGAGGTTTGGCTCAATTATGGGGATTCTAGGAAAGTTAAATTGAGTTTTCCAATTGAGAGGTGGGTGTCCCAGTTTCAGTGTCCCTGATTTCAGAGGGTATAGTCGTTTGGAGCAAGAGTGCGCATTTTGAACTTCGGGCCTAAGCTCTGAAGGATTTACCACAGATAACAAACAAAAGATCCTTTTATTTGATAGCTCTATATTTTAGGAACAAATTGATACAAAAATATTTTATATTTTTTTTAATGTTTCATATGTTTTGATCAGAAAACCAAAGTAAGTCAAGTTGCGCACTCTTACCCCGAAGTCAGTGTAAGAGTGCGCAGAGGTATGGGTAAGAATGCGCAACCATGTCAAATCACAGTTTTCGTAGTTTAAATGGCTTGAAATTGTGCTTTCACTCATACCAAGTTCTTCGGCAGCGTTTCATGCGCTGCTTCCATTTTAAATCAACTTTGGGTTATCAATTTCCTTACGGTTTGTGTTTGGCAGATACGAGGCATTTTTCTGGAAAAACAAAAACAGGAAAATTGTTCAGCTACGAGCTACGACCTACCGCCTACGACTATGATGTGCTGTGCTGTGTGATGTTGCATCTTACGATAGAAGGTAATATCCCAAAAATTGTTATTATTATAAAAAATTAAATACTGGGTAAGAAAGCACTGCGCAATCTTACCCAGAGAACGACTGCGCACTCTTTCCCTAGACGCTACTTTTTTTTCATTGTATTGAAAATCTTAGAACGAATAATATTATCCACTAAAATTGTATCCTAAATCAAAAAAAACATGTACACTCTTTATGCCTACATACTACTTATGGGGTATCGAGTTGCAAAGCTTTCCTGACACACTTTTTCTTTTCTTGTTGTTTTTCTTTGTACTGTCAATTGGAAAATTTTCGTAGAAGTTGTTCTTCATTGGCGGTTAGTAAAACACATATTTTCTCATTAGGCGATTTCTGTTAATTCTTTCACAGATGGAGAAAATGGCACTGCGTACTTTTACCCCAAACGACTCTATATTAAATGAAATCTCTTAAGGTTGGCAAATGGGATGTCCCGACTGGGTGGTGTCGCGATTACGGAGTGTCCCAATTAGGATGTTTAACTGTATTTTTAGCAAAATTATTAAGAAACTCTAATCGCGATGCAATGGCAAAGCATTTATGGTCTCACTCCGGTGTCTGCCAGTTTGTCATAAGCTCCCGGAGCATTGAAACTTGATATTTGGCATAAATAGTCCGGATAATTGTGGTGAATACTTACTTAGTTGGCGCTACAGCTCGAGGTGATCCGGGGCCTGCTTCTCGCAACCATTTGTGTGTGCGTGTTATATTTTTGAACGAATGGAAAGGGACCTACAGTTTGTTGCCGAACCCGAACGGCGAGTTGAGAAGCTCAATCGTGACAAATGATACTCTTTGATGCTTGTCAGACATTCGAAAGAGGTGGCACCGTGAACAAACTTTATTAGGTGTTAAACCCGGCCAGCGGCCAGCATTGCGTGGTAGTCCAACGCACTAACCACCACGGCGACCACAATTGTGGTGAATAAGAGTGGTAAGTAAGGTCATGAACAATTCAATCCCGTGGAGTGAGGTACATGTCTAAAAAAAAGTTATCCATAGAAAAGCAACTATACTTTTTTGAACCCTCAACGACCCACAGGTGGTACCCGGGTGCTTTTTGGACATTAAAACCTAAATATTTTTTTGTTCAATTATATTGTAGAATAACGCCAAAGGCCACCGATTCAACGTTTTGTCGTATAACTCCATTATGATCTACTCCACCGTTAGTCGAGTTATAATCGAATATGATTTGTGGTTTTGTAGATGCAGTTGTCGTATCGATTGCCCCATCGTAATGCATGCTAGATATCAAAATTACGGCTTTCTTCTTCTTCTTCAAACAAAGTTGAATAGATTTCGGGGTCTTTCGGTGGCTGCACCGCCATTGGGATATACGGTTCATTTTTCCGAAGCGTCCTCAGCAATGTTAATCCATTGCTCTTGAGATTATTTAGCAGTGGGAATGATGTGAAGACGTTCTCTGTGGTGACATTCCGGCCAAAACATTATAGTACAATTCACAAATTTGTTCCTTCGTCACTTGTAGATAATAAAAACGCGAAAGAAATTAAAAAATCTCTTACCGCAACACTGCCATCGACGATTGACAATTAAAAACAAAGACTTGACATTGACTATCACTCTGTGATCGTTGATCACTACAAAAATTAAGGAGAGAAAAGTACTCAAACGATATCATGATTAGTTATTTTTTCGTTATAACGCACACTTTCTACAAACATGATCGAATGAGCTCTATGTAAACCGCACCGAAATATATGGTGGTACCCCGGTACCACCTATGGGCCAGTTTAGTGTGTAAATTTGTATGGGTCGGTAAGGGTTAAATAATTTGATGATACGTTTTCAGAACTAGGATTCTTTGTTGCATCAATGGCCCAGGAATATTCGTGAAAGGAGTTTAACCACGTCAGGGCCTGGTATGCCGTGGGAAGACTAAATTTAAACCAGAGGATTACTGGTATCTGGAGTTCGCAAACTTGAGACTAAGCTTTCTCTTAGACATGCATCATTTAGCGTATGCTGTTCCACCTAGGAACAAGCACTATGCCTTTTTTTTATAGGGTTTAAGCCCCTCGATGCTCAACTTTTGGTGAATGCTAAAACCCAATTCACAATGTCGCGTTCGGGCGCTCTCGCGTTGACTGATAAAGTAGAAACAATGCAAGCATATGGGGTGCTCTTAAATGTGACTTCAGGCGTTATATCGTAGATATCGTAAAGTTCTGGGCAACGGCCGAGTAGAACTACTTTCTACTAGGGCGTGCGTTGTGACAACTTACAGCTGTTGTTGACATTACACTATTCTATGGCCTGTTCGATTAAAGTACAATTTTTTAACATTTAATATGTGTAAAAGATTTAAATGGCTAAATTAATTTTTTTCAACACAAATTAATTGTGTGGGATCTTTTTTTTAATTTACATATTCGCACAATCTTGTTATTTCTCATATTTTGTGTTTTTGAATAAAACAATACAAATTAAAAGAAATACATTATATTTCATATTATTTGTCATACTCCTAACCTATGAAAGCCTGAAGCTTGAAGCGGTATTTAGTTTTGCAAATTTCGACTTCGTGCGTTGGACATAAGTTATCATAAAGTTGATATAAAGCCCATTAACGCGAGAGCGCCCGAACGCGACATTGTGAATTGGGCTTGATACACTAAATATCGGCTGAAGCTATCCACACGGCCTGTTACAGCACAAAACACAGACAAGATGATCTGGATAGGAGAAAAAAAAGAAAAACGTACCGGAAGTAAAACCAAGTCCGTTGCCCGATGGCTGCGATGAGTCTTTTTGTGACGGTTACTAATACGGATTATCTAGAAGCCCACAGCTGACCATTTTCTAAAATAGTTAATAGTTAGTTAAATATTTAAAAAATCGTTTAGTTGTAAGATCTTGTAAAAATTGCAAATCAAAATAATAAAAAAAAATCACATAACTATGGTTGCCTGCTAGCTATGCATTTTTCTACTTATTAAATTTACATTGTTATTGTGTATGTTTTTCATATTTTAGGTTCTAGCCTAGAGAGTGAAATATTCCTAATTTTAAGAGACAGACCACCACCTTTTCGACTCTCTTCCACGATTCATCTTAACCCAGAGGGACCCCTCTGTTCACAGTTCTTCACTGGCTTACTATTCAAAGTCAGATAAACATGTATCTACGAGTATATATGTACATTAAAGGGTAGATACGAGTCCCCCAGATAGTTCCAACAACGAAAAATATATCGGGTGGTCTTAACATCAATAAACAGTCAAAAACCATTCTTCTTGAAAGAAAAACAATATTCTTTAAATTGCATTTCAATAAAAGCAATTTAAATTCTTTTGAAAAAAAAAAAAAAAACAAAAACAGTTGGAAAATATTTTCATTTTCTTCGATTCAATGGAAATGGAAATTCAATTTCACGCATTAACGCTGCCCAAATTGGACAATTAATTATTACAATCACATTCCCAATCCCTACGATGCCAGCGGTTCATCCAACTGTCAAATGTGAACAGAAGAACAGCAGCCTAAAAGAATTGGTTCTGCGCTTATGAACACATTTTAAATTAATATTGAATTAAATTTTCCATTCCATTATATCCGTCTAAATGCCTACCTCCATTCGAACAGTATCCTTTGTACCTATTACACTGTAATTAATAACAATATTTATTTCCCCAAACACATGTATACGCATCCTAGAGCTATGTATGCAGACGAACCCTTTTCAAACGAACATGAACTCCATTCAATTTGACTTCATTGTGTGTGCTCAGCTCATGTCCTGACAACAAGGATAACACGACAGAAACATATTCAAATAATTATTATTGTGCACATCCAGAATGAAAATGAATGACTGCGGTGGGTTGATAGGGGTGAAGCGTGTCAAATACGATTTAAGCGAATCTGTGTGTTGTTACATGTCCCGATTATTACGCTATTATTCAGATAAATGTCAAATTTTCAGGGTGTGGTTTTTCTAGCGGACTATATTTCTGTCATATTTCGTGCCGAGGACAAATTGCTCCGCAGCACAGTGCCGCGTCGGACCAATAAAAGCCGAAGGGATGTACTACGGGAAGGTATAGCCTAATACATACTCGTACATACACACAGTAAGCCATTAAGGGTAAATTTATGTTTTTGTTTGTTACGGTATGTTTAATTTTCCGGGTTCTCTTGCAATTGAATTATAAAAGAGCAACGTTTATGTTTTCGTTGCCTCTGACTTTGTGTCATATTTTTTGAATTTATTCAGGTTTCCGTAAGCGGAACGGAAGTGGAAAATGTTGTTGCTAAAATACGCTTTTGTTCCGCGAGTGTACGGCTTTCTTTTCCTTTTTTTTGCCTGTCGTCTATTTTTTGTTTACGCGAGAAGAAATTTTAAAATTATTTTGGTAAAGTGGCAGTGGCCGAGGTGATTGAATGAATTTCCACAGAGGGGCAGGACTCGGATGAATTTGAATGTTGACGACAGAAAATATAAGAATACTCCTCGGTAGCTCGAGAGTCAGCCCGCGCTCGCAGCACTAGAATCGTGTAATGACTAAGCAGACTTTGCTGGATGCCTGGACATTCTGGCGTAGAGGGAATTAACTTGCAAATGAGCAAGTAAGGAAGTGGGGGGGCACTGCCTATAACCGAGATGGTTCTGATTTATAAACATAGCAGCGCCATCATGAGGCATCAGGGCAAATCTTAACAGCACAATCATAAGTACAGCGAATCACAGATGGTCAAAAATACTGGGACATAGGGTACCTAAGGCTCTTTGGCCGGCCACAGACTGGAAAAGGACCAGGGTAATCCTAGGACTGAAACTTAAGAACTCTGATTGGAATACTTTCCGGGCACTAGTCTCTTGAGGAAACATGCCAAAAGAATAGGTCTTTCAAACACGGACGAATGCAGATACTGCAATGACATAGGAACCGCCGAGGATAATAACATTTCCTCTGTGATTGTCAGGCTATTGTACGTTCTCGAAAGAAATTTTTAGGGAATTACTTCTTAAATACTCTGGGAGAGGCTGGCCAAGCTGGCCACAATAAGATGGGCCCGTTATGGTGCCTTATGTTTTATTATGGCTCAACATCATAGCCCCTTTCAATATAACCTAACATAGGCATGGAAAAAAGTGAACTAATTATTTTCTCCAAATCCTCAGGTTAGATATACTCGTAAATGGTTTACATAAACGGCCTCACGAACGCACAGTTCGCTATACCATCAAATTTTTAATATTGGATAATATGCGACCAAATAGACCACATCCAGCACGTACTGAAGAAATTAAAGCGGCGGTAGCTAAGACTGTACGCGATGATGACAGCCTGTGGATGGCACCTGTTACCAAGCCATGATAACGGACTATTTGCTACCAGAAACTAAAGCCCGTGATCTCGACAAAATTTGATCTCAAGAAGACGGCCGACGGCGCTACTTGCCACACAGCTCGTAAGACCATGTATTATTGCGTGAATAATTCGGTGAATAGTTAATTTCAAGCTTCGGACCGATCAATTGGCCGCCTAGGTAATGTGATATCGCACTTCTACTCTTTTTCTTTGGGGCTACGTAAAATCCAAAGTCTACCAAAATAAGCCGACTACGATTGAGGAATTGGAAGCCAACTACATTGCTCGCATCATTTACCAAATATAACCCAAAATCCTCGAACGCATCATTGAAAATTGGAACTTGGAATAGAATGGAGCATATTAGCCGCAGTTACGGTCAATCTTTAAAAAATCAATGCAAAGATTGGTTCTTGTGTATGATAATAAAGATGACCCGATGAAATTATTTATTTTTTATTTTTGAAAAAGTGCGTCGAAATAAATCAACTGTTAGTGTTGGCCTTATACGGCGTACATACCGAAGATCATCACATTACGAAACAATCGTTCATCATCATTGACACTAGAAAATGCATAATTCTATTAGAGATGTCACGGGTATCCAGTTAGTGCTATGCGTTATCCGGCCCTTTTTTTGATATCCTTGTACTGAAATCCTTGTACTGAGGGCAAATTATGGTACATGAAAACAAGCTCTTCTACATTGAAAGGTAGTCACGGATTACCGTTTTTTTCGTAAGCGATGCCTGCTTTCGAAGAGTTTATGCCAAAAGTGTTCTGACCACGTTCACTTAATTCCCGAGTCTACAATGGACGAGTAAATTTGTTTACTGTACATGTCATTTCATTTATCTACTGCACATCCAGCTAACGGGAATGCCGAGTTCTTTCTTGTAAATTTATTTGGGATAAAATATGAATGTATGCGTCGCAGAACGTATTTCAATTGGGCAGATATCCGGCTATCCATCCGTATTACATACCGAATATCCGGTATTCGGCTAAATTACTATCCGTTACATCTCCAATTTCTATACAACATCCTCAAAAATAAATCCCCTATTTGTTTAGCCATATTTACTTAGTTGGCGCTACAGCTCGAGGTGAACCTGGGCCTGCTTCTCGCAACCATTTGTGTGTGCGTGTTATATTTTTGCACGAATGGAAGGGACCTACAGTTTTTTGCCGATTCCGAACGGCGAGTTGAGAAGCTTAATCGTGACAAATGATACTCTTTGATGCTTGTCAGGCATTCGAAAGAGGTGGGCACTGTGAAAAAACTTTTTTTAGGTGTTTGCGGCGGGATTCGAACCCAAGACCGCTGGCTCAGTAGTCCGACGCACTAACCACTTGCGCTACGGTGCCCTATTTAAGTTCAGCTTATTATGCTCATTCTACGTTGAATTAACATGTCTCAAAAAAACATTAATTGCATTTTAAAACACATGTGAGCTCATTCCATTGAAACGTACTAGACTTTGCTCAAATAATTTCTAGGGCAATTGAGGAGTGTGCTGGGAACTTCAAATTTTTGTATGCTAAATTGACAAAGATTTCAAATATACATATAACGAAATCAACTGTCATAATTCATGAACATTATAAAGGACATTCGAAAGAAGTTAAGGGGCAATTTTTATTCTAGCTAGTTTAGCTACGATACTGTCATTCTGCTCACTTGTAAACCACGCAAAACTATCCCACACCATTGGAGGCCATTTAGAAACAAAAAGGCCCTATCGTGCCCAAACACACCCCACTTAGCCAGACGCACACACACGAATACATACAATCAAAACAACTATACGATTTATGTGGCAGCGACTTTACGTACCGAATGCAACGAAACGCTCCATTTAACCATCCCTAAGTAAAGCGAGACGCTAGATAACGCCTCACTATAATGCCATCCACATCGTCGTCATCTTGGTCGTTGGGAATAAGTCCGTGCAGAAGGTGGAAACTGGAAAGTTACTACCACCAAGTATCATATTTTATGTTGTGCGTCACAGTTTGACTGTTTTATGCGATCATGGTGCGCCAGCATTTGCTCACCTCTATCTCAATTAGACATGGCACCCAAAGGAGTACTGGTGCTCCAACTCCAACAGTATACACCAGCACCCGGCAATTGGATGCGGCACACAGGATAAATATTTTGATTTGACAACGGCACCGAAAAGTCCAAGCTCCAAGCACAGAGTATGTAGTTGCTTTGCTGACTGGCTGACTGTACCAGAGCATGCAAACGCGGCTCCATGACGAATTGGCAGCCTTGCAGTAGGTAATTGCAATTACTACCATCGACTTTTCCGCGCTGGAAATGGCGCATGATTAGCGCGAGAAAAGAGGGCTGCGAGCTGTGAGCTGCAACCGAGAGTTGGTCATTGCCGCCATTCGGACGTGCAATCTTTTATTGGGGTTGATTTATTGACATTTCAGAAAGCAATGACACGCTTCATCAAGCGATTTATGATCTTCCTCGTACAGTGTACTCGTACATCCTTTGATATACAAAAGTCTGTTCAGCATGCTCGTATGCCAAACACCTCAGGATGGGTGCTGGCATAGATATCAGTGCGCTCGGGATCGGGATAGTTCAGGCGGCATTTCGGCTTTAATGGAATCAGTCAATCAGCCGGCTGCTGTGTGCAGTGAAATTAGATAGCATTCGAGGTGAGTGCATGGGAATTCGATGCGAATTACGGTGCGATGACATTCAACCGATTTGTTGTGGTCTTTCGCATGATCCGGATGAGAATTGGCAGGTAATGGGGGGATTTGTTGTCTGTTTTGACAGAGGGGAGATTTATGCTAACGCAAAGGTTTTCTGCGGTCAATTTGACACGGTTGAGATGCATTCGATGGGAATGGGAATGGGGCATTAGCATTATGCAGATACGCACGCACGCATTATTTTATGGAAGTAAAGGAACCCGATTTCCTGGGTTACGGTTACACTCTATTTTAAGGAAGTAATATAACCATTCCCACATTGAGTCAATAACAATAATAGGTATAGCGATGTTATAATTTATAATAATAAAAAAAATATCTGTACGCTGTCTGGCCGACTCAACTGATATGATTTCCATTAGATTATTTTTGGATGCCCCTTCGATTGTAGTAACATGGCTAATTAAAAGATTCAAATTTGCAACTGAAGTCAGTTTTATATAGTAGATTCAAAGTACTAAATCTTTCGAAAGGGATTCCAAGTTGATCTGTTTGCTAAATTCACGTCTCAATGTGGCTAGAAAAGCAACAAAAATTCCGTGTTGTCGTAATCTATAGTAGGCCACAGTTGGAATAAGTTGTAAAGGAAACTGTCAATGTTACCGGGTTTTTAACCCTCTACTGCATATGAAGCCAAATACGGCTTCGCATCTTTGTGACGTAATTTTTCTACCTAAGTCTAGGAGTCCCTAATTCTAAAATGTCAACAGAAAAGGAATTAACACGTTCGCCGTCACATGATTTTCGGTGGGGAACGCTAGAATGACACACGCATGTCTCGGCATTTTGAATGATATTTTGTATTATGTTTTTGCAAATTTTGTATAAAGATAAAAATGATTCCGCAGGTCACAGTGAAGTGAAAAATTGTCTCCGGTTGGACAATAAATGCTGGAATATGAAGGTATACTGTATTTCTCGTCGGGGTATCCCGTTTTGTTCTAACAAACTTAAAATCCTTTGACGGCATATGCCGGCATGACCCGCTACTTTCCGCAACCATTGACGGCATATGCCGTCTTGTCCGCGAACGTGTTAAAGAAACAAGGACGTGGAAGTATGGTGGAAAAAGTGACTACTATTGATGGTGTCAAATTGAGTTTGGTAGATAAACTGGTTTGAGAACAAATCGGTAAACATGCTGTCGGCTTATGTTGGGAGTGAATCGGTCTCCACAAAATGTCGCTACTTCAGAAAAGACTAGCAATATAAGGATTTAGTAGTCTACAGCAAATATATGGACGGCGTGGATTTACTTGATTCCATGCTTTGCTTATATAGAATTCCTTCACGGTGAAAAAAATGGTATAAAAGGATCTTCTACCATATGATTGACTTATGTGCAGTCAACGCATTAATTCTTTGGTGAAGCGAAAATGATTAGCATATGCCGTTATATGATTTTAAATAGGCAACATATATTCACATAAGTACATAAGGCTCCTTTAAAAAATTGTGGACGACATTTCCCTAAGTGGAATAAAAATCGCCAAATATGCCAAAATAATTGTGTATTTCGGTCGTATACATTGTGTACAAAATGTGACGTTCAGTTGTTAATTTTTTCCTTCAAACATAATAATTCACGCATTAGATAGTTAACATTTTGTTTATGCCGAAACGAAATCCAAAATTTTGAAGCTGAAATCTTTGAATCTGAAAAATGTGTTTACACTGAACAAAGATTTCATTTCACTTTTGCTATTTGCTATGATATTATTTTTAATACGTTTTAAAACAAAAATATACTTAAAAATAAATATTAGGTACGTAGATAAATTTCTTTTTAAAAAAGCTTTGCTTTTAACTAAAAAGTATAAAATAATTTGTTTTTCCAAATCAGCAATATGTAACTATTAATTAAAGCTTGGGGCGCTCCAATTTTTTCTCTACATATTTGTAGGTTGTTGATAGAGGTGGGAACGTGACACCTTATCACTGCGGCCACACATGGGCCTAATGTGATTTCTCTCCTTTATACATATGTAGGTCCGTTAAGATACTAAATATAATCCAGAAATGTAATTGATGAGCAAGCTGAAAGATATATCCTGTCTCGAGATAGAATTTACCTTAATGACAATGCTGTGTTCTGAACAGTTACAGTGACACAAAATGTATTCCGTTGATTCTTCGTCCTCGATGCACATCGTGCATGTGTTGTCATGTGCCTGAGCACCACAAACTTTAATCAATACTCACATATTGGTGACTCGGACAAAGATTATTTTATACTTTTAAGTTGATTAAAGCGTTTTTTTTATTTTTTTTTTATCTACCTTATACCTATGTATTTATTTCTACTTTTGAGAATCTGAAATTTTTACAAATTTATTTCGGTACGTACACTCAGAAAAAAACAGCATCGTAAATTTTAATAGCATCGTATTGAAATCAATGTATTTTTCACTTTTGATAAGCATATTTGATTTTAACTTAAACCTCTTTGTTTTAAATACAAAAATGATTAAAGTTATAATATTATTATTAAACGTCTTTGAATCAATGCTAAAGAACTAAAAAAGACTTAATTTTAAAAACGAAACCACTTGAATTTATTCTTTAAAACTTTGATTTGCGCTACAAAAATTATTCTTTTAAAATCAAACTGGAAGTCTTGTTACTTCAATCCCTAAATACACTTTAAATCAAAATTCGACATTTCAATTAAATACGTTCCAACATTGATATGCGATAGATTTCGATTTGAATACCTACCCACTTTAAACTCAACATGAAAACGTGTAAAATCAAAGTAGTTCCACTTTACATCATATTTCAAACACTTTACAAAAAAGTGGCAACTCATTTAGTTCAAACTTGAAATGTGTGTTCATCATAAATTAACTATAAAACAAACATTTTTGTCTGTTTCATGCCTGGTTTGCAATGTATTCATCTTCATTGATTGCGTTTGCGTGTAGGATGTAGGACGTGTTTCTTATTCCGACTGGAATCTTTGCATTTGAATAAAAGTGAGTTAGTAAAAGTGAGTAATATGGTGTCATATAGTGATTCTGAAGACATATTTAACATTAAAAATAATATTATATTAGACAACGAAATGGAATTTGTTGATGAAAGTGGGCAGATTTTGAATATAGTTTTTTTAACTAGTGATGATGACGCCTATAGACCCTCATTGCATGAAACAGTTCGTATTACTTAAGGCTCGTTTAGGCTCTGCAGAGACAGGAAAAGGTTTGAAAATTGTAAACAAAAAAAAAATTAAAGCAATTAATATACTTATGTGTTTTTTTTATAGATTCAGAAGATATCGTATTAGATGCAGTACTAAATACCGTTCTTCCTCCGGTATCAAGATTCAAAGACAAGAGTATAAGCAACAAACAAAAGGTTACAATAGCTGATGCTCAGGAAAATTTCATTTTAAGACTCTATTGATAAATATGCTGAAAAGATTGGCGAATTGGTAGATAAGTATTACAACATAGGTTTAACAATTCAGCCATTTATTATTTGTGTTGGGCAAGATGATTATCATCTTGAAGCGTATTGTATTTATTTAGACAAAACGTTATATAAGTTTGATTGTTTAATTTCTAATAGAAGCCCTTGACCTGTGTTTCAAAATTTTCTAAGTCCTTTCGTCAGAATACCCATTGGCATGTCAGCCTTGTTGGTTGTTCTTACAAAAATATTTTTTCCAAATTAACAGCACGTTTGACTGTAAATCCAGCAACATAACATCACTTTTAAGATTTTAAAGTGTTCAGAAATACGTCCTATTTTATTATACAATTAAAATAAAACAGAATAAATCATGATTTGCTTTAAATGTTTGAAAAAGTCTCCGAGTGCAGATAACCTCATACGTCAGCTGACGATTTAATTAACAAAAATAGCAATTTGCAATGTAAACAAAATAACAAAATAACAATTTTCAAATTATAAAAATTTCCGTCGGCATTTGGAACATTTGCACAAAATCCCGCAAAATTAAAACTTAAGTTAAATATCAAATCAGCCTCACTCAAACGGGTGTTCGGTACAAAAAAAAATATTACTTAGCTGTTGCTAATTCTTCATTTAAACTGTTCAAAATAATTGATTTGCTTCATTATTATAATTATTTAAATTATTTAACAAATACTTTCAGGAATATAAAATCGGAGAAAAATTTGGTAACTCGTTTGTTAAATGTATTAAGTATTTCATAACTCCTCCACTACACTTATATCAAATCAATAATGGAAAAACATTTATCAAAAATAAGTATTTGTAAATTGTTCAGTATATAATAAGTTATTTACGACTCGAATAATAAAAAAAAACATTGTACTGCCTAAAATGTTGTTTTGTTTTTCTTTTTTTAATTTTCATTGCAGGTACGGATTTAAGTGAAAGTATACAATTTAACCCGGATGATATACATAGAAACATCACAATTTAAATGAGTTTCAATTTGAATCATGTTTACAATAAGTATGTTTTCACATTTATTCAATGGCGAAACTCTACTTAAATTAAATACCTATCGCAATAAAATTAATACAGGATATACTTAAAATAATGCATTAAACGTAATAAAATGTATTATATTATTGCTTTCATTTAAAGCTACTTGGTATTTAATTCTAAATGCATTCTATATGCATTCAATGTCGAGGGATATTTGATTTTAATGCTTATGACAATTAAACTAAGGGCGGATTCAGTTTAAAAATAATGTAAACGATATTTAATATAATGCCGATACCTATTTGCTTTACACACCAAGCACCTTAAAGTAAGGTTGGATTATAGTAAAAATGTTATGGCAAATCTATTTGAATATATTATATTACCACCTTCATTCAAAGTTGACTTAAATTGATTAAAAGAGGCACTTTTTGCTAAAGTTGCACGACTTTGATTTAACGATTTCCAACATTAGAGCCAAATGATATTGATTTTACTTTGATTTAAAGTTGTTTTTGTTGATTCTACGTTGTTTTTTCTCTGAGTGTATGCCCGTATATTGGCGGCAACAAACAAAAAAGGTATAACTACCTCAACGATAGAATTTTTGAAGTTATTTTAAAGAAAGATGATTCTATTCACTGTTATAAATTGTAACTGGAGTATGAATTCGAAATAAAAATTTATTTTTATAAAAAGAAACCAAAAAACATTATTTTTTTCACTTATTTGTAAGGTGCTTCTAATCTTATGAACCGATGCAATTTTTCCTGATTCATTGGGCAAAAAGTGTTTACACTGAACAAAGATTTCATTTCACTTTTGCTATTTGCTATGATATTATTTTTAATACGTTTTAAAACAAAAATATACTTAAAAATAAATATTAGGTACGTAGATAAATTTCTTTTTAAAAAAGCTTTGCTTTTAACTAAAAAGTATAAAATAATTTGTTTTTCCAAATCAGCAATATGTAACTATTAATTAAAGCTTGGGGCGCTCCAATTTTTTCTCTACATATATGTAGATTGTTGATAGAGGTGGGAACGTGACACCTTATCACTGCGGCCACACATGGGCCTAATGTGATTTCCCTGCTTTATACATATGTAATTCCGTTAAGATACTAAATATAATCCAGAAATGTAATTGATGAGCAAGCTGAAAGATATATCCTGTCTCGAGATAGAATTTACCTTAATGACAATGCTGTGTTCTGAACAGTTACAGTGACACAAAATGTATTCCGTTGATTCTTCGTCCTCGATGCACATCGTGCATGTGTTGTCATGTGCCTGAGCACCACAAACTTTAATCAATACTCACATATTGGTGACTCGGACAAAGATTATTTTATACTTTTAAGTTGATTAAAGCGTTTTTTTTATTTTTTTTTTATCTACCTTATACCTATGTATTTATTTCTACTTTTAAGAATCTGAAATTTTTACAAATTTATTTCGGTACGTACACTCAGAAAAAAACAGCATCGTAAATTTTAATAGCATCGTATTGAAATCAATGTATTTTTCACTTTTGATAAACATATTTGATTTTAACTTAAACCTCTTTGTTTTAAATACAAAAATGATTAAAGTTATAATATTATTATTAAACGTCTTTGAATCAATGCTAAAGAACTAAAAAAAGACTTAATTTTAAAAACGAAACCACTTGAATTTATTCTTTAAAACTTTGATTTGCGCTACAAAAATTATTCTTTTAAAATCAAACTGGAAGTCTTGTTACTTCAATCCCTAAATACACTTTAAATCAAAATTCGACATTTCAATTAAATACGTTCCAACATTGATATGCGATAGATTTCGATTTGAATACCTACCCACTTTAAACTCAACATGAAAACGTGTAAAATCAAAGTAGTTCCACTTTACATCATATTTCAAACACTTTACAAAAAAGTGGCAACTCATTTAGTTCAAACTTGAAATGTGTGTTCATCATAAATTAACTATAAAACAAACATTTTTGTCTGTTTCATGCCTGGTTTGCAATGTATTCATCTTCATTGATTGCGTTTGCGTGTAGGATGTAGGACGTGTTTCTTATTCCGACTGGAATCTTTGCATTTGAATAAAAGTGAGTTAGTAAAAGTGAGTAATATGGTGTCATATAGTGATTCTGAAGACATATTTAACATTAAAAATAATATTATATTAGACAACGAAATGGAATTTGTTGATGAAAGTGGGCAGATTTTGAATATAGTTTTTTTAACTAGTGATGATGACGCCTATAGACCCTCATTGCATGAAACAGTTCGTATTACTTAAGGCTCGTTTAGGCTCTGCAGAGACAGGAAAAGGTTTGAAAATTGTAAACAAAAAAAAAATTAAAGCAATTAATATACTTATGTGTTTTTTTTATAGATTCAGAAGATATCGTATTAGATGCAGTACTAAATACCGTTCTTCCTCCGGTATCAAGATTCAAAGACAACTCGTTTGTTAAATGTATTAAGTATTTCATAACTCCTCCACTACACTTATATCAAATCAATAATGGAAAAACATTTATCAAAAATAAGTATTTGTAAATTGTTCAGTATATAATAAGTTATTTACGACTCGAATAATAAAAAAAAACATTGTACTGCCTAAAATGTTGTTTTGTTTTTCTTTTTTTAATTTTCATTGCAGGTACGGATTGAAGTGAAAGTATACAATTTAACCCGGATGATATACATAGAAACATCACAATTTAAATGAGTTTCAATTTGAATCATGTTTACAATAAGTATGTTTTCACATTTATTCAATGGCGAAACTCTACTTAAATTAAATACCTATCGCAATAAAATTAATACAGGATATACTTAAAATAATGCATTAAACGTAATAAAATGTATTATATTATTGCTTTCATTTAAAGCTACTTGGTATTTAATTCTAAATGCATTCTATATGCATTCAATGTCGAGGGATATTTGATTTTAATGCTTATGACAATTAAACTAAGGGCGGATTCAGTTTAAAAATAATGTAAACGATATTTAATATAATGCCGATACCTATTTGCTTTACACACCAAGCACCTTAAAGTAAGGTTGGATTATAGTAAAAATGTTATGGCAAATCTATTTGAATATATTATATTACCACCTTCATTCAAAGTTGACTTAAATTGATTAAAAGAGGCACTTTTTGCTAAAGTTGCACGACTTTGATTTAACGATTTCCAACATTAGAGCCAAATGATATTGATTTTACTTTGATTTAAAGTTGTTTTTGTTGATTCTACGTTGTTTTTTCTCTGAGTGTATGCCCGTATATTGGCGGCAACAAACAAAAAAGGTATAACTACCTCAACGATAGAATTTTTGAAGTTATTTTAAAGAAAGATGATTCTATTCACTGTTATAAATTGTAACTGGAGTATGAATTCGAAATAAAAATTTATTTTTATAAAAAGAAACCAAAAAACATTATTTTTTTCACTTATTTGTAAGGTGCTTCTAATCTTATGAACCGATGCAATTTTTCCTGATTCATTGGGCAAAAAGTTCTTCCAGGTACCGCTATGTCGTTCTGAAAATTTTTTAAAACTTGATTATGAATAAAATACAAACTACTCTAACTTTCACCATCCTTTTTTGTTCTGAACTGCCATATATCGGAAGATAGATCATTTTCATTTCCCAAAATTACGTGCTTCTAATCTAGTGAACCGCAGTGTATACTCAGAATGTATTGAGATGTCATAGGGGTTGTGAAGAAAAAAGTAATGTGCCATCTTCGGGCGTCCACAATATTGAATTTGTCATAACCATAAAGTCACTTAGCTAATCGTGTTCTACATGTTCCTTTCGGGCGTCCACCATATTAGATTAACAACGTCATCAAATATACTAGGTACATATATTGTATTGGCACTGGACTTATACACGTGCACACAATTTCAGCATTATCGGATATCTGGAAGGGGGTGTAAAATCAATTCATCAAGACTTGTATGTAATAATAATTTACAAAAATGGTCTTAAGTTCCATATAATGTTTTGACAGTTTTTTTTTGTCAGAATTAGAAAATTATTTGTTGAATTAGAGAAAATGTGTATTAGAATCGGTAAGCTGCGTACTGTACTGTAGTTTCTGTATGACACAATTTAATAGATGCCCAAATTAGAATCAATAAATTTCGTCTCCTACAGTCAAACTCTATCTCACATTTTTCAATTAAAAATAATAAAAACAAACTGAATATGTTAACACCTAACTTGTGTATGACCACACTCCCACCTAATTTTTAGAAAAATGAGCAAAAACCACGGAATAAATATCTCGTAGTTTTAGTCCACGTTAGTCTTGTGCTTGCTGAACTGAGCGAAGGTTCAGATTTGGAAAGAAAAATTAGGGCGTCTGATGTAAAGCATGCCATATGCCTGCCTCTTGGTTATTGCATGTTTCAAGGTGCATTAGGTATAACGTCATACAAAAGTGCTGGTACCATTTGATGTATCCAAAACACTAGTTATGACAAAGATGAAATAATAATTGCATCTATTAAAGATTTGCTTTTGAAGAAATCCAAAGTGATGACGAAATGCAGTTGAAGAGCCTCCCTTTTAGAATTTTGTTCCACTTCTGACACCAATATTTTTTGACTCGGTTATTGCAACAACCTCAATAAAAGCAACTTCCCGAATTTCTATTACAGCGGACGCTCAGAAATTAGAACCATTTTGTTCCTGGGGTAACTCTAATTTCCGAATTGTTCTAATTTCTGGACGTGTTTAGACTTTCTATTTCCGGATATTCAGCGCTGTGTAAAGATTTAGTTTCTGATTCTTGATAGGTGTTGGAAACAGCATCTAATATCGCTTCTTTCTTCGATTTTATATAGCTGATGGCAGATTTTGTCACATTGAAATCTAGAGCTAAACGATTCCCTTGAATGCCTTCATCAAGCTTTTTTAAAATCTTAATTTTGGTTTCCAAAGAGAAAGTGTTTTTTTTTTACGTTTATTTGACATTTTTAATAAAGTACATTCACTTTTTGATTGAGACTGAGTCAAATTTGTACATGCGAATCAAATATTCACAGGCGTATAAGGTATAACCAAATATGTACCTGAGTATGACAAAAAAAAATGTGAATGGAATCACCACATACATACATACATACATAATTTGGTTTTGTCTTGTTGAAGCAAAATAAATACAAAAATGGGGATTCCTCTATGTGTACAAAGCTAGGAAAAAAGATCGCTCAGAAAAAAGATGCATTAAAAACTCAGGTTCGAATTTCCGAAAGTTCTAATTTGTGAGCGTCCGCTGCAGTTGCTTTCATTGAGGTCGTACCTACTGTACTTGAACATTAATAAAACGTCTTGATCGCCCCAATATTTCAATAATACCACTTCTACTTGACTGTTCAAAATAATCGAGAGCCAACTTAATTTAGCTCCTAACTCCTTATAAAATCATCAATATAACTCTTTCTTATATTAGATTAGAATGATTAGATAAGTCTTAAAAAAAACACAACATCGATTAATAACACACAAAAACAACTAACAATAACAACAGAGGTACTATTAGTAAATTGCCTTCAATCAAATCAATAGCATTACAATTATCCTACTGAAATTACATGCAATCGCCTCCACCCGCTATTTATTATTAATGGAATGCGCTTGGCTTGTTGCGTTTAGCAATCAATTTAAAGTAAAAAAAAAAAAAAACATTCATCCTCCAAACAACTCACAGCCACACGCAAATAGAAATAATCTACTACATGCCAAAGTGATTTTTTTTTTCTTATTTAAACAATAAGTGCTGTAGCTTTTCAATTTTACCAATTTTTTTATGCACCCTCTCCTGCTGCAACATAAAGAAACTCAACCATTTATCATCGAATACAGAAGAAAACATGGCTTCAAAAGCCCACCCTGTTGGTGAGGGAAATTTCTCTATTTATACAGAGAAACATAAAAAAAGGAAAAAAAAAACATTTCTTTAGTTTATTATTAAGTTTTCGACAAATCTTCAGAGTAACAACTTCTCCAAAACAAGAGTGTTAAGTGAGAGACCAATAATACAAACTCACATCACTTCACACACACACTCAAGAACTCCCTTTCTCTCTGAGCAGCGGACTTCCATTTTTACTGATTCGTCAGCCAATAGGAATCAGCAAAGAACCGGAATTGAGTGAATTGGAAACTCCCATCGCGTATGCAATGAAAAGATGGAGTGCAAGGCACCGTGTAGACATTTTGTTTCAACCGCAACAAGAAAGTGTTAGTGTCGGGGCGTGACGTGCGCGTTAGGGAGGCGAAAACCACTGATACTCAAAATTGATTGCTAACAAGCCCCTAACAAGCCGGTTCATTATTGTTTACTGCTACCCTGCCACTCCCCTGAAGTGGATTTTCCCGCAAAAGAGCGATCCGTGGAACAAAGCCAATCAGTCGTGTGTCCAAACAAAGTCACTTTTGAGCGCAGTGTGGGTTTTGTGTTACACAACCCCGTTAGTATGTGTTGTGTTTACCAACACAGTGGCACGAACCGTGATTTGTTATTTGATTTTCGCGCCTCTCCAGGGGGAGGTTGTTGTTTGTGTTGTTCATCTCACATGTACACACAGTTTGATTAGCGAGCGCATAGTTTGCACACAGACGGGACCGCAAATCGTCGCCGACGGAAGGTTTCCTGAAAAAAAAAAAAATAAACGAAAAACAAAAAATCGTGGACCTCGTTTGGAACCCTGTGTGGGGGCTTTGTATTGGCTCCAGAAATGAAGTAAGACAAAGACAGAAACAGAGGGACCAATCTAGTTGTAGCTGGAGCACCCATACCATCATTAGGTGGGCACTTAAGTACACTCTATAACGAGATACAAAAATCATCTGTAAACCGAAAACGATCCGTAATTTTATATTTCAACACCTCTTGTACGAGTACCTACTCCATCTGTGGTGATAAAAAAAAAAAAAACAAACGCGTTGCAAAGAGAGTGCGGCTGTGGCTTTCGGGATTTAATTTGTTTTTGTGTGATTTGCTTTGTTGTTATTGTTTTGCTCGAATGTTGACTCTCGATGAAAATAGACGACCACGATGACGACGACAATGGTGGTGATGAGTGGAGCACCTCTTGGTGTCCTGTGCCCGTTCGGTGGTTAGTTGTTTACACGGTCGCACTTGGAAAACCAGTCTTTGGCGGTAGACGACGCGCTATTTGTTTTTTTCCTTCGGTTTAATGTGTCAATCGAATAATAATTTATCGAAAATCAAAGTGACAGTGTACCTAACCTATTAGAAAAAAAAATAGTTTAATAAAATAATTATTAATAAAAAACTATGCCGCGACCATCCCGTGAATCGTACGGAGATCAAAAGCCGCCATATTCATACATCTCGTTGACAGCAATGGCGATCTGGAGTTCGCCGGAAAAAATGTTACCGTTAAGTGATATTTATAAATTTATTACGGATCGGTTCCCGTACTATCGAAAAAACACCCAACGCTGGCAGAACTCGCTGCGACACAATCTCAGCTTCAATGACTGTTTCATAAAAGTTCCTCGAAGGCCCGACCGACCGGGCAAAGGTGCCTACTGGGCACTTCATCCACAAGCATTCGATATGTTCGAAAATGGAAGTCTCTTGCGACGGCGAAAACGTTTTAAACTGCACAAGAACGACAAGGACCTACTCAACGAAGAGTTGGCAGCACTGGCTAACCTAAATCGGTTTTTCTTTACAACCAACAACGCTCCTGCCACAATGTTTCCCCCGCCAATGGCAGCAGAACCAGCGATGTACATGCAACGACTACCACCGATGGTCAGTTCACCGGTTCGCGCCATGTCACCGCTGCAAACGTCAACAACGACTACTTTGACACATGATCGCCCCAAGCGAGCGTTCACCATCGAAAGTCTCATCACGCCCGACAAAGACTCGGCGACATCGAGTGACAGCATCACGGTAGATGATCGACCGGAAGATGACGACAGGTTTTCACAACGGCACGTGCCATTGCCACCATTGCATACGATAACGGCCGCTAACCTACCATTCCTGCATTACCCGAACGTTGCACCTCCCACGCTGGGCTATGATATGCCAATGCATCCCCTGCTGATGATGGCAACCCCGCTTGGCGGATTCAATCCGGCGACATACTATCCGGCGAACATTGGACTGCAACACCATGCCGCAGAGGTGAATCATCGAATAAATTCCGGATTGCGGACTGTGTAGGCGGAGGTTTATTTCCATGCGTATGTAAATATAGGTATATTTAAATTTAGCTTAGAACTTAAATTATACCTACTGTTATTTTGATGTATGTACGAGTATGTACATATGTAGGTGTACCTAGACATAAAGTTGATTCGAAAGTTACAACGCGCGTAGGAAATATCGTGGGTTTTGTGTGGTGAGCGTTTGTTTAATTATCACGTTTACACGTACTGTCAGAAGGCGTGGTTTTAATTAATTCTTCGACTATCGTGTCGATCATTGACAGATGTTGACAATATATAATGAGCTTGTCTACATTCCTACCATTTTCCAGATAATAGTAGTAACCGAATACGTACATCAAGTGTAGCGGAGTGAAACTCGCACTTCGCATAACTCGTTCTGGTCAGTAAGCAAATCATGCTCCACAAGTGTTGGAGTAATCAAATAATGCTCCACAAGTGTCTAACTTTATTCTTTACTAAATAGTTGACCCGGCGGACTTCGTACTACCTCAAAATCAGTATGTGGTGTGTCAACTTATTGGCTGCATTAAATACAGCTTTTATTAAATGTACAAAAATTAACATGGAATGTATTTCAATTACATTGCAATGAATGTGATTCACGTGGCTTTATTAAAATGAATCGAAATGATTCGCGTAGCATTGTAGCACTACTTTCTGTAAAACTATTTGCTGGATGGGTTGCACTCCGGTCGGTTCCCTTCATTGAAGCACCTTGTGATGTACGAAATTTTTCGTTTTGTTGTCAGGTGCGAAAACGAATAACGCGGATGGTTTGCCGACACGTAAACATGCTACGTACAATTATTGACCTTGAGAGAAGCATTCATTTTCTAGATTCAAGCCACAAACACTGGATTGGCGTTGTGATTTGTTGATCATCATGACGAATGTAAGACGAATCGGATTGGGATCATCGGAAATCTCGGAATGAGAACTTCCTCACCTTTGAACTTTCCTTTTAGTATAGTCGCGTGAATCACATTACCCAAGAGTTTTTTCACCACCAAACGCGTTCCGTTACATAGTTTTGGTTTGGTTCAGATTTCCAAGTATGATGACTACCGAGCCAATCTTCAGTTGATAATTGTGCGGTGACAAGCCCGGCAGATCCAATGAGTTTAAAAATTGGATAGTTGGATAGTTGGTTGCTTCATCCTCGTTTGCTACACATTCGATAGATTTGAAGTACTGTAGTGGACCAACGATTTTATTTTGAATTGGGAAGTTTAAGCGATCCACATCTTTATTCTTTGCCGCAAGAATTGCTCGTTCACTCAACAAATTGTGATTTTTGTGGTTAGAAAACACAAAATAAACATCTTCAAAGGCAACTTACTACTTACCATTTGAAAAACAAATCTTTTGAAGGGAATTAATTGAACCGAATTCAAATGCAATAACCGCTAAATAGGTCAACGGAATCTACTGGCGTGGGTTTTCTACCCCCTCTGTGTAAAAATAAAGGAATCGTTTGGATAAAACCTTTTTCTGTATCGAAATATAAATTAATCAATCCCTTTTCTAAGAACTTAACCCTTTTATTAATCACTTAACAACTTTACAACTGCTTTTCCAATCATTATTTACTTTTTAAATTACAAAAAAAAATCATAAAATTCAGTGAAAAAATATATGTATGAGAAAATGAATTTTCTTCATAATTTTTTTTTTCATGAATTTTTCCCATGTTTTAATAGTTATTCTGCTATTCAGGGTGGAGACACATACAACAAATCAAAGATCACAAAAATTGGTCAAGCCGTTCTTGAGTTATAAATGGTGCAACTAACCCGATTTTATTTTATATATAAATTAACTTCTGGTGCAATGTCATATATTTTATTTATTAATTATGCATTCAATTGTATGGCAAAATATAACAGTCTAATGAATAATTCGTCGCCCCAGAATTGGTTTGCCGTTCACGATTCAATAAAAGCAAAACTAGTCGATAAATTTTTTTTATTTTTTTACCAAATATTATTCAGAATATCTACTTTCAAATCAGAGTTAAAGAAAAGCTCAGTCTCTTTTAGATTTTGAAAAATTAAAAGTTTTCCTCAGAATGGCCTTGGCGTATACGCCACAAAAATCACTTATTTTTTGTGCTCTCATACACGTATGTACGTCAAAAAAAAATGCACGTACGTCATTCCAATAATAAGCGAAGATCTAGATCGAATCGTATTTTAAGTTCACGGTTCAATAAAAATAAAACAAGTCGATACATTTTTTTTTTCTTACTAATTATTGTTCAAAATATCTACTTTCATATCAGAGTTTAAGAAAAGCTCAGTCTATTTTAGTTTTTTAGAAATTCAAAGTTTTCCTCTGACTGAACCGACAATTTCATTATATTTTCATTTCTCGCCTGTTAAAGCTCATAATGCACATACAGCAAACCAAAACTAATTATCTTCTTTTTTTTTTGCCGATTGGTACGTGAATACGACTAAATACACTTACTTTCTTAGTAATGTACATGCACGTATATTAAAACAATACTGAATATAATTTTTAATTTTTATGACGTATGATTGAAGCCCATGGATATACGGTAAAACAATACTCAACAAAAAAAATAATGTGAGTTGTATGGGAAATTTGACGTATATCCACAAAAATGGCGTTTACGTCAAACCAACACTACAAATTGCTAATTTTGATGGATAAACGTCAAAAATTATACTCGATATCTCAGGATTGGCTACAGATAGGACAAAATGGATGACATATTTGAAAAGAGCACACGCAAAAACATAAGGCTGCATTCACAGCTAAAAAAGTGCATTTTGGCGTTTACGTCAAACCAATTCTAGGGCGACGAATTATTCCAAAACATAAGCCTCGGCCAGAATAAAATAATCTTATTTGAACTGATAACCTTCTTCTCAAAGTTTACCTTAAAAAACTATTTTTAAGTAAACAATTAAGATTTTTTTTTTCCCCGAGGGTAGGTGAAAATCTTCCATAGACACTATGAGAATAGCACGCGCGTGCTCATAGTAGTGTCAGATTCTTACTGACCAAAAACACCTCCCTTCGATATAAATTTGTTAGATACTGCAACTAAGTTATACTACTTATCAAGCAATTTTTCTATCACGAAATATAAACGTTTGGCAGGTTACTTTCCAATGAAAGATCCTGCATATTCCGCAATTTAGATGCGGTTAATCCTTATCTCGCCAAGTCGAAAGGTGTTGTCCTTTGTAGTCGGCGCAATAAATTGCTCTCATCCAAAATAAGTAGGACTGTATTATTAACATGTCCGATTAGTCGGTTTCTATGTTTTCGCGCGAAGCTTCTAGTTTCAGCTTCGATTGTCGGAATTCCGAGATCCCTGTGGATATCGTCGTTTCTAGCATACCACGGTGCTTGGACAATTTCTCTAAGCACTTTATTTTGAAAGGTCTGTAAAATATTGGCATTTGTTTTCTTGGTACAACTCCAAAGTTGTATACCGTAGGACTACACCGGCTTTAGCACTTGCTTGTATAAAAGCAGTTTGTTCTCGGTACTGAGGTGGGAATGTTTCCCGATCAGCCAGTACATTTCTCTATATTTGATTTCTAATTCTTTACGTTTCATTTTCACGTGCGAATTCCACTTCAGCTTTGCGTCAAGTGTCATTCCCAGGTATTTGGCTTCATTTGCAATGGGAATTCGGGCCAAATTTATAAAAATTGGCAAGTCATTAATTTTTCTATAAGTGAAATTCACGTGAACAGATTTAGTTCCGTTAAGGGCGATCCGCCAGTCCCTCGTCCATTCATTTACTTTATTCAATGCGTTTTGCAGTTTGGCAGTCGTTTCCTCGATTGTTTTACCTACTGCTAGGATAACGGTGTCGTCGGCAAACGTAGCAAGCATAGTGCCATCTTCTTTCGGTATATCACGAGTATATAACAGATAAAGAAGCGGCCCCAGAACGCTTCCTTGCGGTACGCCGGCCGAAATTTTTTTGAGCTCTGAGTATTCGTTTCCATTTCTAACACGGAAGAGTCTATTTCCGAGATATGAATCCAAAATCTCGTATAGGTACACGGGGAGTACTTGTCGTAATTTGCATTTCAAGCCATCGTGCCACACCTTATCAAAGGCTTGCGAGACGTCAAGAAATACGGCTGAGCATATCTTTTTTTCTTCTAGTGCTTTTTCGATTACGTTAGTAATTCTATGCACCTGGTCAATTGTCGAATGCTTACTTCTGAACCCAAACTGGTGGTCAGGGATTAGATTATTTTCTTCTATAACCGGTTGGAGACGCTTTAGTAATATCCTCTCGAAAATTTTTGATACGACTGGAAGAAGCGAGATTGGTCTGTATGATTTTACTTCATATGACGGTTTTCCTGGTTTTAAAACCATAATGACTTCCGCAACTTTCCATTGGCTCGGCACGTGTTTTAATCTGAATGCAGCATTTATAATATGGAGAAGCTTAATAAATGCTCTTCTAGGTAAGGCTTTGAGAATTTCTCCGGTAATCAAATCATAACCAGGAGCTTTCTTAGGTTTTAGTTTCGCGATCTCACGTTCGAGTTCTCTAAGCGTTGCAGATCTGCGCGTTAAATCGTCAGATGGTGGAACTACCATCCTTGTGAGGTTGATGTTGTCATGAACCACTTGACCATCGTTCGGTTTAAAGGTTTCTTCCAAATGGGCGGCAAAAATATCCGCTTTTTCTCTATCTTCCCTTGCCCATTCGTTTTGATTTATTTTAAGTGGCGGCGCGGGGATTTTGGGCCTTTTGGTGCCTTTTACGGCTTTCCAAAGGGAATAATTGGAATCTTTTTTCGCTGTTAAACTTTCAAGGTAAGAGCCTATCGCACGATTTTTAAAATCCTTAATGATATTCTTTAACAAATTGCAGAGACGATTCAGATGGGTTTTATGCTGTGGAGCACGACTTTGTTGCCATCTTTTACGCGCTTTTCTTTTTTCCCTAATTAATTCCTTTATTTCAGCAGGATATCGTAGACCGTATTTGTCTGGCGTTTTTCTTGGATTATGCGTATTATTCCAAGAGGCGAGCTGTACTATCTCAACGAAGCGATCGACTTCAACCTCAAGTTCATAGGGTGTCGTAAGCGGTACGCTCAGTTCAACATTTACTTCGATTTCGTTCCTAAAGCCTTCCCAGTTAGTTGTTCTGCCGGTTAATTTCGCTGGCTCTCGGTTAAATAATAGTTTTTCGCTCAATGTCAAAATAACTGGGGAATGATCAGACGACAGATCAAAGCTTTCTTCAACTTTTATGTGGTTGTTAGATATTCCTTTCACCACGAAGAAATCGATCAGGTCAGGTATTTTCAAAGTATCAGCTGGCCAGTAAGTCGGTTTGCCCGTCGAATGGAAATCACAACTGTACTCCATACCTGCCCCATAGAGCATTCTACCTTTTTGCGAGATGTATCTAGAGCCCCAGAACGTATGTTTCGCGTTAAAATCGCCGCCAATAATGAAATTAGGTTTCAGCGATTTAAATAAGTTAGTAAAAAAACAATAAGATGAAATCGTTGTAGACAATATAATAACATAAGACTGAGACCCTGTTAGGTGGAGATGTTGTCTTTCAGAATACAAACTCAAACATAGGCAACCTTTTATATTTATCGGCTTTAAGTAATTTAAGTACTTGTATCTACATAAATGGTATGTTGACTTCACATTTTCACGTGTTCATTCCCATCGCCCAAAAAAATTAAAGAATGAACTGCCCAGTTCCATTTTTGTTGCTTGGCCTTTGTGACCGCGTCCGAAAAATGTATCATATTTCGAATAGATTCATTTCGAACTCATTGCGGCCTGGATGTATTTAAAAGAATTCATTTCATTGCCCTCTGTGTTATTGTCAGTTTCTGTACAGATTTGGCTGAGACGATTAAAATTTGAGAGCCATATGTCATAACGGGCAGTATCGTTGCGTCGCGTCGAAGAGATATTGACTTGAGTTTGAGCAGTGTCTTAGCTAGGGTCATGAGCGCCACTGGCAAGATTTGAATTTTGCGCCTCCAAAACTTATTTTTTAGGAAATCCATTTTAACACTTTGAAAGTGTAATTTAAATTAAGTATACATTTAAGAATAAAATTA
The DNA here is from genome assembly GCA_949775065.1 of Brachyopa scutellaris. Classification (NCBI taxonomy): domain Eukaryota; kingdom Metazoa; phylum Arthropoda; class Insecta; order Diptera; family Syrphidae; genus Brachyopa; species Brachyopa scutellaris. The sequence continues at coordinate 71,005,685 of OX459114.1, read as the reverse complement.
GTTCCTACTTACCACTATGTATGGGAAACAATACAATACGAGTTCGTTCATATAGGCATTATAAAATCTCGTAATTCTTACTTTTCAGGCTTAATATGAAGCCAATTTGTCAAAAATATGCTCTTTCAATCTCTAAACACAACTCTGTTCTTAAGTGGAGGTTTCGTGCAACGGAAGTTCTGTTAGGAAACCAAAATCAGAAGCTACGGCAGCTAAATTTTGAAAACTCCGTCCCAGTTGCTGAAAAAGGTTTATCTAGTGCACAGTAAAGCTGAACTTTTGAAGTGGTTTCATTATGGCCGCTCCATCCTTGGCTCTTTCGTCGAACATTTCTTTCGCTTACGCTTTTCAGAAAATAATGATTCTGTCGACAGTTCGTTTACTAGAATTTTTTGCTGAATCAATATAATTCACAACTCTATTTGATTATTTCTGAAATCATTCAAAAAATCTACAAGGCAAGTAATGATGAGGTCTGTTCTCATACCTCTGTCCAAAACTGTTAAAACTACGAAATTCTACCAAAATCAGTCAAATCCTGTTCCCGTACGAAATTTTTTCGTAGTTTGTTACAGAAAAGAGACCTAACTAACAAGAGAGTAAGAAATTTCCACATGCTGCAAATTTTAGCCCAAGAACTTAATTTTTTCCATTTTTTTTTTTTTTTGTTAAATGTACCTCTCCCTGAAAAATGTTTCCCCCGCTCCTTGAAATCTGAGAATCTGTGAATTTTGGGGCAGAAATTACGGGAAGACACCCATGCCCCGGTGTGCCGAAGAGTGGAAAAACGACACAATTTTGGTTTGTGTGTAATTTTTTTTTATCTTTTATTAAGTGTTCGTTACAAATTGTATGTGTTAAGTAAGGGGCGCCTATCGTAATCAAGTTCAAGTTTTTTATGTGGGTTAGCCTAGCAGGTTTTTAATTTGATATGCTTGTGACTCTGTAAAGTACGTCCCCCTGAGAGTTGCGCCCCTGGCAGCCGCCCACCTGGCCAGCCCCTAACTACGACGCTGATGTTTGAGCTAAGTGTCGAATCAAAAATCTTTTTATGTTTCCAAAACTGCTTCCAGCTGTTTGAAATTCTTCCGTCAATTTTTTGTTTCTTCTTTATTTTCGAGCGAAATGAGTTTGGCAAGTAATCAATATTTTTGCGTGGTCCTAGACTACAGAATACGCAAATATATACACGTAAATGCATACGAATACGTACGCGAATACGTTTGAATACACTGTGATTCACCATGAATACGTACAGAAAAGTTCCTTGAATACACCCTCGGGCTAGATAGATGTAATCATAGACATATTCTACACTAGTATATCGTACAGCCGTTCTAACAATTTAACACGTCTGAACTAGTCTTAAATCGTTTTCAAGAATCGCATTCGAAATGTCTGTGCGTTGTCGATTTCTTCGGTTACCACGGGATGTAACATATCTGATATTTCATTGCCAATCCCTCAATTGGATATGATGCAGCGCAGGGCTAACGATCTACGGAGAACGTAGAGTAACATTACTTTTGTCAACCGTGAACGTCGAAAAAAATCACATCGTTCCAATTATGGACTTTATTTCGTAGATGCGGCGTTTGAATCATTGTTCGCGACATCAAATCTATTTTCAAATATTTAGGTATCTGTATCGGTATACACAAAGACAATGACAGCCAAGAAAATGTACATTTGTTGTGAAGACATAATTCAGGTACAAACGCTGCTAGTCTAGTCTGCTGATTTTGAGGTTCCATCTAGTCCAGCTAAATTGGGAGAACTAGGGCATTAGTAAATGGTAAAGAAATGACTTCGTGACGATTTGAGCGCCAACTAAGTACTAGTGCTAGTACTACTCGGTGAAATAAATCCGTAGTAACTGATTCGAAAAACAAAAAAATTGTAAATTTTGAAGTTCTTTTTCAAAAGAGCGTTTGCCACAGTAAAATGTGTTTTAGTACAATCTTTTGGTATATTAATATTTCTCCATGTTCATGTTGTATTGACTTTGACTCCAACAATTGATGCGTACTGCTAGACTTAAATGATTGATAACCTTACTGCGTGGTAATTTTATATGAGAGCTATGTTTTGTATATTCTTACTCGAACGATGTAACAGCCTTAATTTGATAATTTAAAATTTGTCACGCATTCTGGTACTTTATTGATTGTAGCAAAAATTAAGTTATGACCAATCAAGAAATTGTACGATGTAAATATTTCGACTTCAATCATAATAAACCGCCACCCACTTTCGTTAAGTTATCGTTCTTTAATGCACGATTAAGCGCAGTTTGATTTAAATTATTTATAAAGTGCCTAAACAATCGACCATTAGCAAGGTGATGGTTTTATTTATATTTTAGTACTACATATTTGAGTTTCTTTTGATCTTTTATGTAGATAAGTAAATAGATGTTTGCCCCTTCAGTTCTTTGACACGGAATGTGATGTGGGATTCAGTTGTAAAAAGCTATAATTTTTATTGATGAACTTGGCGGTATAATGATCCCTAGTTTCTCTGTTCCCAATGAAAGCGAGGTCTAAAAAATATTGGTCCGACATCTATCAGTGAAGTAAGATCATTTTTTTTTTCCAAAAATCCCAATAAATTCCATAAAATACAACAGTTAGATTTTTAGTTCAAATGATATTTTTCTCAATAAAGCGTCTTAAGACTACAGTATCCTGCCAAAAAATTATGAACACGGTTGAAATGCTTAAATTTTAAAGTTGTTTTAATTTATATAATTTTCACATCAAAACAATGGTTTTTTCTTACATTTTTGATGCAGTTCTTTAATATTATTAATATTTTATCAGATTTCCTTTGTTTTTTAAGACACTGACCTCTGTTAGGCAAACTTCCAATTCATGCTTTTATCACATATTTGATGCCATTCTTCCGAACATCCTCAATATTTTCTTTCGGCATTAGTATTGTAGAATTTCTTCGAGAATAAACTTTTGATTTTATGTAACTAAGCCCAACAATTTTCGATAGGGGTTAAGTCTGGAGAATTGCTGGCGCAAAGAAGAATGTTAACATTTCTTGAATTTATTATATTTAAAGGCAAGGAGCGCCATCCTGCATACAGATGGCAAGTAGTCTGTTGGAGGAGACTATAGACTTTGCAAATGAGTCAAAACACCGTATGAAGTACTCGTACGAACTGGTTGTAGCCAATTATTTTTTACCATATTTTGCAAAAAGGATTTAAACCATGGCAGTTCATATTTTTTTGGCGGGGTACTGTACGATTGATTGTATTCAATGCAAGATGGAGACTGTTCCCTATTTGAGGCAAATATCTTTTTTTTAAAACACTATCAGATCTGTGTCGTGGTGTGCTTAGTACACGCAACGACCGCAAGCAGAGATTTTCCAGGCAAAATATGCATCAACAGGCTTATCATTTAGTGCTGGTGTTAGTGGTTAGGCTACGCTACATACAACACTACCACAAGCAATAAATTAACAAATTATAAGAAGAAATATACATTATTAGAATTTATGTGCGAGGAACTACATTACGCAAAACATTTTTTAGTGAAGTCTTGTTAAGAATAAAGTCAAGAAAGTTTACATTTAAATTATAGATTTTACTCATGCGGTTAATAGGCTCATGCATCCCGTAGTTTGTTCTATGATGAGGAACATGCAGTAACTTTATACCACGCAGGTAATGCGATCCCCCACGAAAGTTTAATCCTAAACAGGATTATAAGTCAGGTACATCAATCAGACCTGAAATCAGTTGATGCATGACAATAATATCATTATTGACCCTTCTTTTAGCCAAAGGTTGCACTTGCAACAGTTTTATCCGATGCAAATATAGAGGGAGGTTAAAATGATCGTCCCAGGGAAGACCTTTCAATGCGAAACGAATAAAGCTTCACGGCTTCGGCTTCAATTCGAGTATTGAGATTTTTCTGATAAGGTGTCCATACTTGCGAAGCATATTCGAGGTGAGGGCGGACAAGACTGTTAAATAGTGAGAGGGTGAAATAAGGATATTTAAATTCCTTACGCCATCTTTTAACGAAACCTAACATTGAGTTTGATTTATTCACAATGTGGTTTATATGCTCTTTAAAGACAAGTTCAGTGCTAAAATAAACACCCAGATCCTTTAAACTATAAACCCGACAGAGAGAGTGATTCGATATTAAGTAGTGGAACATAGTCGGTACCCGTTGCCTAGAGAATGTCATGGACTGACATTTGAGTGGGTTAAGGACTAAACCATTTTTGCAGCACCAGGCACTGAAGTCATTAATGTCTGATTGTAGAAGTATACAGTCATTTATGGTTGAAATTGCTCTACTCAAGATTTAAGGTATAATTTTATCCGTTTGAAGTGTCCAAAATCCGCTTCTTGAACCGTTCCAAGTCTGAGTGAAAATGTAACCAGAAACTATAATCAGCATTGTGAATGTAAGAAAAATAAAAAATATGTAATATAAAGGGTGATTTTTTAGCTGGTTTGGTTTTGGCAACACTGGTTTTGACAGCTGACGTGTGTTTAGTACCTTGTGTCACTATCAAACAGCTTCAGTTTGGTTTGCAATTTAACCATGGATCGTCTTACAAATGAACAACGCTTGCAAATTATTGAATTTTACTATCAAAATTCGTGCTCGGTTCGAAATGTTCATCGCGCGCTGCTTCCATTTTATGATCGGCATTCTCGACCTTCTGAGCAGTCTATTCGGAAGATTGTGACCAAATTTCGCACCAAATTTACTTTGTTGGACATTAAACCACCAACACGTTTACGTACTGTGCGTAGTGAAGAAAATATTGCGGCCGTATCAGCTAGTGTGACAGAAGACCGCGAAATGTCGATTCGGCGCCGTTCCCAGCAGTTAGGCCTTTGTTACAGCACTTTTTTTTGCCCGAAATGGAAGTTCTTGACTTGCATGATATGTGGTTTCAACAAGACGGTGCCACATGCCACACAGCACGCGAAACAATGGCGCAATTGCGAGGCGAGTTTGGTGAACAGTTAATTTCACGTTTCGGGCCGGTCAATTGGCCGCCTAGATCGTGCGATTTGACACCATTAGATTATTTTTTGTGGGGGTATGTCAAGGCTAATGTCTATAGGGACAAGCCCGCTTCGATTGACGCACTGGAAGCCAACATCCATGCATTCATTCGTGAGATACCGGCCGATATGTGTGAAAGAGTATGCCAAAATTGGACTCAGCGGATGGGCTACCTGAGACGCAGCCGCGGTCAACATTTGCATGAAATTATCTTTAAACATTAAATTGCAAGGTTCAAACTATCGATTCAAATAAATATTTCATTCATTTTTCGAATTTTTTGTGTTTTTTTTTTTAAAAAAAGTTCTCAACCTCTTAAAAAATCACCCTTTACAAATGAACGCTATACAACATGATTGGATTTAATGCTAATGACTTAATCAGAAATTGCCCACTCATTCCATTAAGAGCTTAAGACTCAATCCAACTCGCCTTTTTATGGCAGAGTTCCATAAATTACCAGAAGTTGTGACAACTCACAGCTAAAATTTACAAGCAAACAAAGACGTTTAACTTCTTTAAATTGAATATATTATCATTTCTTCGTTAAGGAACTAATAATTATATTCAAAAAAAATAATATAATATCAACAAAATCATATATTTATCGACTAAACCATATATTAACAAATAATAACGTACTCGTGTCGAGTTATAGTTTTAAAGCAAATTCATTATCAATTCAGTATTCACAATTTGAAAAGCAATTTTCACCTGCACTCAGCAATATTTTTTTGAAAACAATTTTCTTCTCTCTTCAAAACTTCTTTGAATATCATTTCGGCTACGATCTTTCTCTGGATTCCTCCGCTTTAATGTCCAGCAGCCGTCAGCAATCATACGCACATTCCATCCTCGTTGTTCCCAATTATCGTGATATGGAAAAAGCAAGAAATGTATATTATAAAATATCGACAGTCAAGATAAGTCCATGAGTTGCTATTAAGTTACATAACTTCTTTCTGTAACTCGAAGGATGAGAATATACACCCCGCGCAACAAAGAAAGCCGCAGATGGTAAATTTTAGCAAAATGGAAGAGAGCTAATAAATGATGGCTAATCACTGCGTAGTCACTTTGTATTTTTCATGTTTAACAATTAAGTTGACACATTTCCCAATTTGACAATACATTTCGTAGCCTAATTTAAAAAAAGTAATGATCGTGAAGATCACACTACAAAATATCAGATTTTGCTTAATTAGGGTAAACTGTCCCACAGTGGCTCACTCCCACAGTGAATCTTTTAAATTTACAGAATCTCTACTTGTGAGAGAAAAACCAAGTAAAGAGAAAATAAACCGCGTTTCGATCCTTTATGAATTAACCTGGCCGTTGAAGTATTGCGCTCGTCAGTGTCGGTTGTGATTAAGTAAAAGTGAATTTTACTGATAAATAAACTAGGAATCGTACCTATTATTTTTGTTCCATTTAAAAAAGTAATGTGCTTAGTGAGATTTGGGGGGTACAGCTTAAAATGTTGATTATTATTATTATTTAAAATCAGTATGTCAATAAAATTTGTGAAATGATTTTTTTCATAAAAATATTTTTCTTCAAAAAGTCACTATGTCCAACAGTGAACCAGATTATAGTCGTACACAGTGAACCATGGTTCACAGGCTTCAAAATTCCGTATTTTCATTTAGCAACGACCTATCAGCATTTAACATTCGTTAATGGTTTGTGGTGTTTTCTTTTTATTATTTTTTTACTATTATAATAAATAAACACTATAGGTTCACTGTGAACTACCCGGTGGTTCACTGTGAACTACTCGGTGGTTCACTGTGTCCACCACCTAGTACACATTAAACCAATTGAGGTGCGTTTTAAGGAACTCAAAATTTACTATTTTCTATGATCTTTCTAGAGCTGCCTGTGGTGAAATACAAAGCGAATAAAGCAAATAATAAGTTCCTTCAAACCGTTCAAAGATTAATCCAATAGCTTAAAAACTACATTAAGTCAAACGCAAATTGGTCCACTGTGGGACAGTTTACCCTACTGTCAATATACATAAATTAAAAAAATACCAAGAATTCGAAATTTTTTTTTCATATATTTATCACATTAAGAACCCTTTTAACATGATTTTAGACTTTTATGATACTAAAAAAAATGATTCTAGTATTTCGTAGCACCACCCTTCGCCCTAAGAACATCATGAACCCTGTTTGGCATGGAGGCATAGAGATTACCGAGGTAATTGTTATCAATTTTATTGAACCACACTTCTTCAATGATGCTCTTAAGGTGCTGCATGGTTTTTGGTTTCTTATCTTGGATCTTCTTTCCCATAAGAGCCCAGACGTTTTCGATGGGATTGAGATCTGGACTGTTTCCCGGCCAAATAAGGGACTCTATTCCTAATTCTTCTTTCAAAGTTTTAATCTGTGGAGGAAATTTAAAAATTAAAATCATAAGATGTTCAAAACACCCAAAAATATGAAAAACAAAAACTTCGAGTTACTCACAGATTTTACTCGGTGGCAAGGTGCTGAATCATCTTGAAAAATTGGTTTTGATGTTTCTGCTGTTATCATTTCCATACTCGGTACAACACCATCTAAGATAATTTGTTTGTACCGCACGGCGTTAACAGTGCCCTCGAGCATAATTAGAGTGCCAACTGCAATTGCGGTGATGCATCCCCGCACCATAACATAAGGAGAATGTTTTACAGTGTGAGCTATGCATTCGTCGCTGTAGCGTTCACCTTTTCTACGATGCACTTTCTGCTTCCCATCCGGTCCGATTAGGTTAAACTTGGACTCATCAGAGAACACCATATTTGACCAGTCTTGAACACTCCAGTTTTGCCTTCTTATAGATCTCTCATTGCATCCAACTTGTCGAGCAATTTCATGAAATGACTGATTCTGATTGGACAAGGCATCGATAACTCGTCGCCCCAACATTGGGTTGCCGTAAAGGCCATTTTAATGTTTTTGGGAAATCGCATTTAAAGGTTTGACAGCTTATTGCATGAAAACCAACCGCTGGGATTTTTTAATTTTTTGACATGATATTCATACGGAAATCCTCTTTCAAACAATTTAAGAAGGTATACTAAAACTCTTTTAGTTTTTAAAATATTTAAAATTTATTACAAAATGAGTTTTCCGTATGCGCCACTAAAATCAATATTTTCTTTTACACATACACGTACGTCAAAAATTCCAGATTTTCGCAAACGTTTTCTAAGGTACTGTGTCCACATTTCAGAATTCTTTTGTATTTTTCGGGTAGAGATTTTTGGAGCTATATCGCTTCCTATTAAAAAAAATATTTAATGTAAGTATATGGAACTAGTTAGTATGTTTGTATAAGATCTTATTTACAAGAAAAAACACTCTGATGGCATACTTCTTACACTCTCTGTTAAAGGTTGTGGACAATTTGGTTCATATTATTATTATTATTATTATTATTATTATTATTATTATTATTATTATTTATTTATTCATTCATTTCTATTTAACAAAATACTTCTAGATTTTAAAATCTAATAATAAGTATCAAGATAGCATTTACAAAGCTTAAGTTAAAATTAAAAATAAAAATTTTAAAAATTAATGTTAAAGATATAGAGAAAATGCGAGAGGAAATAAAAAAAGCAAGAATAAAGAAGAAAAGATAAACAAATGGCAAAATAATAAAAAAAAAAAAGCTATGATAATTAGGCTTAGGATAAGGGAATAGATATTATGTGGCTTCAATTAGTGTTTGATATGTGAGAAAATAACCTCCTCCGAAATTCGGTCGATGAGCTTATTCTCTGCAACTCAACCGGAAGTCTATTCCACAGTCGAATTGCTGTTACAAAGAAAGATCGCTCAGCAATAGTGTGTGCGAATCGAGGTAAGATTAAACGTAGATCCCTACCGGATTGGGCAAATCGTAGCATTTCGTTCAGATACACAGGACAATGGTTATGAATAATTGCATGGAGTTTGAGCAAGTTACGAAAGTCATAGTAATCAATTAGACAGATGCCTAAAAGAGAAGTATTGAAATATGAGACACTGGTATATCTCGGAACGCTATAAATAAATCTGAGACAGTCATCGAATGCTACATTTATTTTGCGTTTGCATTCGTAGTCTAATGTGGCATATACAGAGCAGTTAAACAAAAAATAGGGCATAATAAGGGTTTTAACTAGACGCAGTTTCATGTTCGGTGGAAGGAGACAGGCAGAGCATCTTAAGCTGCGCAAACCAGAGTATATTTTCCCAATTGTTGTCGAAATGGCGTCGCAGCAGCTTAACTTGTTGTTTAACGTAAAACCCAGATATTTAACTTTATCAACGTATGGAATAATTTCACCGTTAAGAACAATGCAGGGAAATTCTTAAGCCTCCAATTCTCTTCTTGAGCATAACATTGCTAGAGTCTTAGAGGGGTTAAGTTTAAGTTGGTTGAGATCAGACCAGAGTTGAATTCTTGCTAGATCTTCATTCATCCTTGCCACTAGATCTTCCATCAGCCCTACCGAACGACAAAGGTAAATCAGGACGTCGTCTGCATACATTTGTATATTGCAGGAACTTACAGAATCCAGGAAATCATTAATATACAATGAAAATAGTAGTGGTCCCAGTACTGAGCCTTGTGGGACCCCTGTATTTATAATAACTGGTCTGGAAGTTCCGTTGTCAGTATTTACATATCATAAACATAATTATGGTCATTTACGCTATCATCTGACCCTACGAACATGAAACAACGACTTTTAGGAAAGAGAAACTCGGGGTGATTTGAAAGTCTTGTTCCGATGAACTTAATGAAGCACTATTCGTTTCTTCTCTGAAATCTGCTTCATTTGGGACTAGATCGTCTAATAAACTTAAAAGATTAGAAACATTGAATCAAAACCTATACCTACGTATATAGACTATATGCAAATTCTTACGAAAGAAGGGATTCATCCATAATAAGTACTGGAAAATTCATTTTTATGATCTTCAATCACGTCCTCTTACGACAAAAGATGGGACATGGGAAGCAACTGAAATATTTTTCAAAGAGAACGTTATTTGTACAGTAAAACTTGAGAATAATGGAATCTGCGAATAAAAGAATCTTGCGAAAACTGGATAGTGGACATTTTTGATTTTCTTCGTACAAACTCACTCTTATAATAGTGGAAGCCTGTGAAATTTAAAGAATGGAGCATTTTTCCCTGAATTTGTTTTATTCCCATGGAAATTCACTCTTCAATAGCATAATCGAGAAATGAATGAGCCAAAATCATATACTATATCTGTGGCAACAAGGAAAAACAGCATAAGTCGTTTTTTACAACTTTTCAGGAGAGCAGTTGAAAAGTTTGACGGTAGCTTACAAAAAACTATGCATCGTATAAGAAAGATGTTGATACAGAAATAAAGATGAGAAAAAAATAATTTTTATGTAATCACTTATGGTTGCGTTAGTTTCATTAGCCGTTGGAGCATAAGAACATATGTCGAAAACTTACGGAAAATCTTTACTTATGCTGTTTTTTCATATGAATATTTCCGAGAAAATAACTAATGTTGTTTTTTGCTGGTCTATAACTCAGCAACCGTTAGAGATAAAAATAAGAAAAAAAATATGGCTAATAGAATCGAATATTGTGCATCCGTTGGTGTAAAAAACTCAATTTCGACATAAGTCGACTTATGTTGTTTTTCCTTGTGGCCACAGATATAATAAAGCAGTAACACTCATTCTGTAAACACGGCTGTATCTCGAACTGGAGCCTAAACGGCTGGGCGGATTTGCTTGAAACTTCATATCTGGGGTCTGTGGGACTATACCACAAGGCGAATTTGGAATTTTCATTCTAGCCCCAAAATTTAAGGTACCTATACTTTATTTGGACCGATTTTATAAAAAGCGGATTTTCTCGAAAACGGCTCCAACGATTTTGTTAAAATTTCATATTTGGGTTAGTTTAGATACATGCTATCAAATGTAATGCCAGGTTTTTGCCTAAAAAGTTGTACAGCGGTACTTGACTTTTTAACTGATTTTCTAACATTTGGTATTTTTCGGATATTGCTCAGTCGATCGGTATTACCGATTTTCATATAGTAACTGTTCAAAAGTGTAATAGCAATAAGAACTATGATGTAATGTGAAAAGAACGTCAACGTGTTCGCGTGAACATATGTACATATGTATATCCCTCGCATGTTTTGCTTCTCTTGCAATACCATTCGGTATGAAAGTAGATGCATATGAATTAGGCTAGGTTAAAAAAGAAAACAATCCATCTTATAAATAAATTTGAGGAAAAAATGTAAAATTATTCAAAAGTGCAACGAAGTTTTCAAAAATATATTTTTTGACCTACAGCAAATAATGGGGCTGAAAGTGGGGGGACATAAGATAAATAAATCTGCCGCGCATGCAACGAAAGCATGATTTGCACCTGAAGGAAATGTCGAAAAAAAAGAACATGGTAAAGTTGTGGGCCTAAAGGATGATGGTGCTGTTGCTGTCTTTTTCTTTCTTTCATTTCTCCCAATTCAATTCTGGGTTATAGCTTATTCTATGAATTCAAAGTCAGTTTATACGGCGCGGCGCTTAAAAGTACGCGAAAGGAATATTCGAGTACATATGAATAGCGGATTATTTATCTTCAGAGATAGGCATTGAATCTTCTAACTACACTGAGCTTTTATTGGTAAATATAATTCATTTTCTTAACCTACATACATATATTTTGGCCCATCAAGCTCTCTAAAAATGTTCGTCGTTTTCGACGGCGTTCAGCTAGTTCATTAATATTTTGTCGGCTTCGTTTCTTTTTTCGAGAATTTCGACATTTCAATTATTTCTTTTCGTGTGGTCTCACTCTGCTAGCGGCTACATTCAACAAGTACACATTCTGAACTCCGATATCGAAACTGATCGAAAAATATTAAAAGAAATTAGGTTGCCGATAGTGGAAAAAATTGCGAATAGTAGAAAAAAAAAATGTGCACCGAAGCATTGTACTGTACTTTTTTATGATCCCAGTAAAATCTTATGCACGTACGGCAAAACTAAAAAAATATTTTTCTTCTAAATGCCAAATTTTGGTGTTACGTCAAAACAATACGTGAACTCGATGAATTTGATGGATATACGTCAAAACCATTCTGTATATCTTAGCAATGGATAAAATCCCTTAATAGTAATTAGCGCAAAAAAATGGAAAATCCGTGTGCGGCTTTTTTGTTGCGCGGGGTGTACGATTCTTTGAAATTGTTACGAAATGAAATTTTATTACTTTTGCCTTAGCTACATACTAGTAAATATTAAAGAAGTTTTTTCATCCCAGACTGTTTACATATGTGAGCGTTTCAAAGGGGTTTTGGTCGAGATGGAAGATGTTCTCTTCGGATCTCTGATTTGAATGCAAAGGTTGACTTTACTTCGACACTTATCCGCCATCTACAATCGGATGACTTCTCTAGTCATTTCATAACATAAATTTTTAGCAATTTTTATTTGAAAATGTTTGAAGTACGCATCGGATCTAAATATGTATATATATATTGTATACAACATATCTATATGAACTTACTTACTTACTTACTTACTTACTTAGGCGGCGCTACAGTCCGGGGGGACCAAGGTCTCAACCAACAACCCCTTCCAGTTGGCCAGGTCCTCCAAGTTGGTTGAGGTAATTTTCCACTTGTGCGCGCCACATAAGGCGAGGTCGTCCTCTGCTGCGCTGACCATCCGGGTTGGAATCGAATACTCTGCGAGCCGGAGCGTTGACCAGGTTGATTTCGCTTTGGGCGCCAGCGGTCTTGGGTTCGAATCCCGCCGCAAACACCTAAAAGCTTTTCACGGTGCCCACCTCTTTCGAATGTCTGACAAGCATCAAAGAGTATCATTTGTCATGATTGATCTTCTCAACTCGCCGTTCGGAGTCGGCAGAAAACTGTAGGTCCCTTCCATTCCGTTCGTGCAAAAATATAACACCCACACACAAATGGTTGCGAGAAGCAGGCCCAGGTTCACCTCGAGCTGTAGCGCCAACTAAGTAAGTAAGATGTCGCTGTACAGCTCGTACAGTTCGCGGTTGAATCTTCTCCTCCAGGACCCGTCAACGCAAACGGGACCGAATATCTTACGAAGGATTTTTCTCTCGAAGCGACCAAGGATATCTTCATTCGCTTTCGATAAAGTCCATGCTTCAGCTCCATATGGCAAGACTGGGATATAGAGATATAGAGACTCCTTAGTCGATCGGGAAAGGACTTTACCAATTGCTTTATCAATTGCCTTCTTAGCCCAAAGATTTGATTTCCGACGAGATGTCATTTTTTGATGTTATGGCAGAGCCGAGGTAGACAAAGTCCTCTGCTGCCTCGAAGTTGTAGCTGTCTATTGTGATGTTCTGTCCAATTCGGCGATGTTGGGTGTTCCTTTTTGTTGACAGCATATATTTTGTTTTGCCCTCGTTTACCGCTAAACCCATTTTAGCCGCTTCCATTTCTATACTCGCGAACGCACCGGTAGCGCAAGTGGTTAGTGCGTCGGACTACTGAGCCAGCGGTCTTGGGTTCGAATCCCGCCGCAAACACCTAAAAGTTTTTCACAGTGCCCACCTCTTTCGAATGTCTGACAAGCATCAAAGAGTATCATTTGTCACGATTGAGCTTCTCAACTCGCCGTTCGGAGTCGGCAAAAAACTGTAGGTCCCTTCCATTCGTGCAAAAATATAGCACGCACACACAAATGGTTGCGAGAAGCAGGCCCAGGTTCACCTCGAGCTGTAGCGCCAACTAAGTAAGTAAGAACGCACCGGTGACAGCTCGCTGTGTTCTACCAATAATGTCAATATCGTAGTTGAACGGACTTTGAAATATCGATCCTTGTGTGTTGGCTTGTGAGTTTCGAAAAATTGAATTGATGTTGAAGAAGTCGCATGATAGCGCGTCACCTTGTCTGAATCCTTTTTTGACATCGAAGGTCTCGGTGAGGTCATTACCGACCTTGATGGAGCAGCGGGCTTTCTCCATCGTCATCCTGCACAGACATATGAGTTTGGCAGGGATGTCAAAACTAGTCATGGCTCTATACAGTTCATCCCTCCATATGCTGTCATAGGCGGCCTTGAAATCGTGGGTATCGACTTGAACTTCTTTGGTTTTTTCCAGGATCTGATTAAGTGTGAAAATTTGGTCTACGGTGGACTTTCCTGGCCTGAAACCGTACTGATAGGGGCCAATCAGGTTGTTGACGAAAGGCTTCAGGCGTTCACACAATATGGCAGACAGGATCTTGTAGGCGATCTTGAGGAGGCCTCTGTAATTTGAGCAGTTGAGGGGTCTCCTTTCTTGTAGACTATATGAACTGGTTTATAATTTCGTCAATTTCAGAATTATTTCCACAAATTGAGGTAGCCTCCTTCATTTGTTGTTCGAATCTTGACGATCGAAGCGCTTCTTTATTGGATACGACCGACGGAAGACTTCCAATCCATTCAGGCTGAATTTCAATTAATCAGAAAGTACTACAGTCTTCAATTACTGAGTAGATATTCTCTGTTAGTATACTTATGATTTTTTTTTTTTGATAAGCTTATAAGCGATATTTTATTAAGTTATTTCTTCCTTGACCTGATTAGAGCACTTGTTTCTGTTTTTCTTTGTCCTCTTTTTATGTTAGTTGCAGTGAATACATTCCCGCAGTATTCGTTTTTAGCTATACCGGCACCCGGGGCGAGATTTCTATGACTTCAATACCTGCTCTCCAAATAACATGAATGTGAATAAAAGAAAATAAATTAAATTTAGATAGAAATTAAATAGTAATAATTTTTTGAAATAACAATTTTTTTTTCTGAAACTATTTACTATTCTGACCAACTCTCTTATTGAGTTAGCAAAGTCCATGTTTTCCGCAATTTCAGTTTCTATTGATAAAGTTGTTAAGTGTGCTTATCTGGATTAATTTCATGATTTCAACAACAAATAAATATCTATGTATATTTGATTTAAAGCCCAACAGTTTAAATTGGAGATCACCAAATAGTTTGAGAAGTTCTGGTTTCTTGGCAATCTTTTTTATAACAGAAAATTCCAAGGTTTTGGGTATTTATTTACTCATTTCACTTTTCAAATTATTTATTGAGTGATACTAAGAAAGTAGTGGCCAATATGTTAAACTATTAATTATTATGGTACGTTCAACGCGAGTATACAATTATACATACTAGATTTATGTTCCGCATAGTTCCGCCTGGTATTGAACATGCATTTGTATATGTAGCTCTCTATATTCAATATAACATGAAAGGGTTGGGGTCACAATCCGGAAAACCGAAAGCCAAAATCCCGAAAATCCAAAATCCCGAAAAATTATATACATAAAATGTAAAATTTGCGCAAATTTTTTATTTTATATAATTTTTCGGGAATCCGTGTTCGGGACTTTTTTTTTAACCCTAATCCTACCACGTTGTGACTTTGAGTCACATTCGAAATTATTTCGCCTGTATTTCTCGTAATAACGTCGGTTATTTACTTTTGGGCTTGTGTATTCTATTTTTAAACAGTTCTTACTATAATGCGCTAATTTAAATGGATTTTTAGTTCTTGGTTTGAATTGTTTTTTACCATTCTAAAAATACTAACGTTAACTACCACGTTGTGACTTACAGACACACAGTAATTTTTAATGTAGCCAGAATTTCAAAACATAGCATGCGTTTTCAAAATGTGGTTGTACGTGTATTTGGTTTCGTAAACGATGTGTATCATAGTAACTACGGAGGGAGTGGGGGTAGTATGCCCATAAATACGTTTATCCGCATGCATACTCGATAAAACGAAAAACACATGGCCAATATTGCAAAATTATAATTTGGTGGATGTTTCAGAGGTAGCTTTCAGATTGCTCTAAAAATAAATGAAGATACAGAAATGATTATGTGAAAAATCTTTTTTCTTTAGGTTGCGCTACAGTTCGGATTGAACCAGTGCCTACTTCTCGCAATCATTTTCGTGTGTGTGTTATATTTTTGCAAGAATGGAAGGGATCTACAGTTTTTTGTCGACTCCGAAAGGCGAGTTGAGAAGCTTCTCATGACGAATGATACTCTTTGATTGAATGCTTATCAGACATTCGAAAGAGGTGAAACCCTAAAAAACAAACTGTTAGGTATTTACTGGGATTGAACCCGGGCAGCATTGCGTAGTAGTCAAACGCACTTACCACTACACCGCGGTGTGAAGTGGTATTGCCTCTTGGGTAAACACGCCAAGATGCCCGAACTCACAGGCACTGACATTTGCAGAAACACCCTGCAATGATATATGTAGGTATACCAGAGGATAGCACATTGTCGTAGGGATTTACTTCTTTAGTAGTCTGGAAAAGGTGGGCCTAATCAACTATAGACTCGTTCTATAATTTTGCAAGGTTATAAAATGCTTTGAGGAAATCCATTCTGGGATGGAGTAAGAACTAAGCCACACATCTGTTGAAGCTAACCCGCAAGATAGGTTAGGTTAAGAGGGGTCGCGATGGATCCACACTGTGCCTAGTGGTTTGTGATTGCTCAACCTAACAACCCCTCTCAACCTAATCTAACTTCAGCTTCAGCAGTTGTGTGGCTTAGTTTTTACCCTGAATGCAGTAGGTCAATGGAAAATATTTGCCGCAAACTCCTTCTAAAATGGTTGGTTTAGGATGTGATTGATTGCATCTAGCATTCAATGAAGAAGTCAACGATATCTTAGCAGAGCAACGCTCGCATTGTGAATTCATTTCTGACCATTGAAAAAACATCAGCAAATAGTGATACCAGTACGCCGCGCCGCCTTCACCATCGAGATCGACAGCATATAATATTCGTAATCGATGCCACATAAGTCCATTGAAAACAATGCCGTGCGAATAAACAGAGTTATTCGGAGTGTGGTCTAAATGTCTGCAATGGGCACTAATAGAAAACGTTACTTTGTCGTAAATGTATAAATAAGTAATTAAATGCTTAATAAAGTTCCTGTTTTGTATTAATTTGTATGTGCCAACAATTTTTTTATATGACCATTCTTAAACATTACACATGTGACTGAGAGTCACAACGCGGTAGTTTGTGTAAAAAATATAACCTGGTACAATTAGGGTTAAAAGGAAGGTTGATAAAGTTTTAAATACTAAGTACTAAAAAAGATTTTAATCTTAATGTACAAACCTTTTAATGAAATAAATGAAATGAAATGAAAAATGTTTGCCCATTCCCGTTAGAGTAAGTGTTGTAATATTTTGCAATTCGCAATGTGCATTCAGTTGTGTTGATCTCATTCAGTTTGATAGCTGATAGATTAGATTTTAGTTGCACACATTATTGCAGTTTCTCTGTTGAAATTTACAGTTTCTCTGTTGAAATATGAAATGCTTTGGTTTCCTTGGCCGATGTTACTAAACAAAACGATGCTGTGACGTCACACGAAGCAGCCACACTGGCAGGATAGCTAAGAGAGTTCACATTTGGTGTTGGTATCGCAGTCACCTAAAATTAACTTTGTCAACTTTACCGAAATGCTTAACAAATGTGGCTCTTATTTACAAAAGAAACATACCTATAGACAAACAGGCTTCAAGCAAGCCATCGTAACAACATCTGTATTAGCATCGGAACTTGGTACGCATCCATTTTTAAACCACTAGCGTAATTAAAATGGATTAAACGTAGACCGGGTGTAGAGGTTGTTGATGAACCAATAACTGATCCAAAAAAAAAACTTTGAAGTCGAGTTTTTAATGTTTTTTGTTTTGACACCGTACCTATATCTTTGAAGACCAGAGTTCAACAGACGCAAGATTTAACAAAAAAAAATAAGAATAATAATCGCAAAGAAGAACTCAGGCGACATTGTTCTGCACTGCAATAAAAGTAAACACTCAACTTTAAATCTGATATTGCTGGAGATTTGTTATGCGATGAAATTTTAGTTCTGCAACACTACATTCAGACAATACCTTACAAGACATTAAATATTTTCAAAGGCACAATCTTCAAGATCTATATCCCAACACCTGGATATCGCGATACCAGTGACCGTTGCAAGTGGCGAACGCAGTTTTTCAAAACTAACCCTGATAAAAACATACTTGCGGTCTACAATGTACTAAACAAGATTAAATAGCATAGTTTGCCCTTTCTGTCCATTGAAAATCAAGTTGCAGAAAACCTAGATTTTGCCAGTCTTATCAAAAAATTTGTTGACAACACAGCTAGAAAAATAAGATTTTCGTTGTTTTTTTAATTTTTGTTTTTTATTAAATGTTTCGGGAGTAACTGATACACAATATATGTAGGTAGGTACGTACATTGTTTAAATAACGAATGGGTAAAATTTTGGAAAATTGGGAATTTTTATTTTTATAACAATGAAATATCAAAGTACATGAGTCGCCCGGGGCGGCTTGATGGTTAAGGCCTGTCCTGTCTGCATAGCAGACTCGTATGTATAAGATTGGTAAAGAAAGAATTTTTCCGAGATTCATGTCAAGTTTGCGGTCATTTACTATTCCTTTTTTTTATACCACAATACACTTTTTTTTAACTACTATTAGTAGTTATTTGTAATAACACAATACACTCGTTCATTGTTTTTTTTCTAATAACAGAGAAATAAAAGTAAAAAAAAACAATGTAAATAGCAGAGCAGTGCAATACATTGCACAATGTTATTGGCTGGGTTCCCCAGATGGTGCAATATTTTTCCCAGTAACTTAGTTGACGACTGATATTTGTGTAGACATCACGAAAGGTTTAAGTTCTAAAAAACGAATCATCCTCAGACATGTTCAGACATTATTCCAGTTTCAAATACTTCCTTCAAATAACTCTATGGGTGGTGTCCAGGATAACTGGAGAGTTTTGTGTATTATTGAAAGTTTTGCCCTTGCTTATGATTCACAGTAGTTTTTTCCACAAGTTTCCTATTATTGTTTGTGCGATTAATTTCTTCAGCCATGCCATCAACCTACTGCCAGTGTTATGCCTTCGCAGTAGTTTTTGACATTAACTTCTGAAACTGATCAAATTATTTTTATTTCGTGAGAAATAAATGTTTCGGCGACATCAGGATTTGAACCGTGAACCTTCAGCGCGACAAGCGACGATGACTACCAGTATGCCACGGCCACCCACAAACTCATTAAACCCATTGCAAAACAGACTTATCTTTTAGACAGGAATGTATTTTTTTTTTATCGATTTCGCCATTCACTTATCCATGCAGCATGTGTAATGAAGCGAGTATGTACATTAAAACAAATGAAGCTATTCTTTTGCAAATCTAATCTAAGATTTCTTTAAATATTTTTTTTTTTAATTAAATATGAAGCAATTTGGTATTTTCTAATCAGGGCTAGTAGAACAAATATGTACGAGTGAGTAGGTATGGACGTTCGGGGCAAGAGTGCGCATTTTGGACTTCGGGCTTAAATTCTGAAAAACTTACAACAAATAACAAACAAAAGATATTTTTTGCTAGCTCTATATTTTAGGAACAAAATTATACAAAAATATTTTATATTTTTTTTATTGTTTCATATGTTTTTATCAAAAAACCAAAGTAAGTCAAGTTGCGCACTCTTGCCCCGAAGTCAGGGTAAGAGTGCGCAGAGGTATGGGTAAGAGTGCGCAACCATTTTAAATCACAGTTTAAATGAATTGAAATTGAGCTTTCACTCAAACCAAGTTCTTCGGCAGCGTTTCATGCTTCCACTTTAAATCAACTTTGGGTTATCAATTTCCTTACCGTTTGTGTTTGGTAGATACAAGGCATTTTTCAGGGCAAACAAAAACAGAAAAATAGTTCAGCTACGAGCTACCACCTACCGCCTACGATGATGTGCTCATTGCATCTTTCGATAGGTAATAGCCCAAAAGTTGTTATTATTATAAAAAGTTAAATACTGGGTAAGAAAGCACTGCGCACTCTTACCCACAGAACGACTGCGCACTCTTTCCCTAGACGCTACTTTTTTTTTCATTGTATTGAAAATCTAAGAACGAATAATATTATCCACTAAAATTGTATCCTAAATCAAACACACATATACACTGTTAATGCCTACGTACTACTTATGGGGTATCGAGTTGCCACGCTTTCCTGACACACTTTTAAAAATTAATTTTTTTTTTAACAAAATGCGGCTTTTTTTGGTGATTTTCTTTGTACTGTTAAATGGAAAATTTTCGTAGAAGTTGTTCATCATTGGCGGTTAGTGAAGCACACATTTTCTCATTTAGCGATTGTTGCTAATTCTTTTACAGATGGAGAAAATGGCATGCGTACTCTTACCCGCTGCGCACTCTTACCCCAAACGACTCTACAGAATTATTCTCAATTTCTGCAGCACAATATGATGGGCACTGCTCATCGCGATGGGTGCCTTTTGTTTTTATGAATCTCAAATTCACAAACCTCTTATCAACTTAATCTATGGTTATGGCGAGCAAACTAAGCACGTAAACATTTGATAACTCCGGAGGTTTAAAATCTTTTTTTTTTAACTTTAATAAAAAACGGGCGTGCTTAGTTAACTTATTCGATTTTGAGAATTTATATTAAGATATCTTTGGTGAGAGCTTGGAAATGCTTCGCGGAGCAAAGTTTGAAAAAGCCGGGTTTTAGAAAAATCAAAATAAATTTTATAATTTTAAATTACAAATTTCTTTTACAACTTCAGTGCTAACAAAGTCATCAAATTAATTGCATTATTGTTTTATATTAAAATATTGTGAATTGCATATTTTTTTCATAAAATTAACATAAATTTACAAAATTTTGTAAAGACACGTTTCGGTATTGAGATGTTTTTTTTTTTTTGTTATTTTTTTTTTTTAAGTAAAATGTTATTATAAAATGCTAAGAAGCTCACTTTTTATTTTTTTTCAGCAGAATTCACCACCGAAACCCACATACCCACGCAGCTATTTTCGATTCAACGTTAAAACTTGTATAAAGCAGTAAATTTGTATTGCAACTCTTTAGTGTTCCTTTGTAAAATATTTATATAAAATTATGTATTCGAATATTAACTGTAAGATAATAATTTAATATTACCAGGAATGTATAGATGTGCCAAAATATAAATACAATTTTACAAAAATTAACAAATAACACTTTTTTTTTTTGTATTTTAATTTTTGTTTTACAATATGTGATCATGTCAACATGAAATGCTTGACTGACTGTAATTTATTATAATTTTTTTTTGATTCTGCAACAAATTAATTACTTAGTAGATATATACATATATATTAATTATTTAAACATAGAAAAGATTATAAATAAATATGTAATTGTATACGGCGGTAGACATTTTATTTTGTAATAAAAAGTTGTCCTATTAATTTATAAGCAATAATGAAAGCAATGTTTTCAAGTGTGTAATATAATTTTCATTAGACAAAAAATCGTAATAAAACTCAATGTTTCTTAATTGAAACTTAGTCGTTTTGTGAATACTTTTTAGTTTTTTTTTCAGTTTGACGCAGTTCTGGGGCCCTATTCTGTATTTCGTTTCGAAAGTCAATCCTATTCGAAATTGCTTTTCGTTTCGCTTTTGAATTGGTACTCTGTAACACTTTCGGAACGTAAAAAATACTACTAGATGCTTTTTCCACTTAAGAATTTTTTTTTGTCGAGTCTCGATATATTTCTTATAAGATATGTCAAATAAATAAACCGAGAATAGGAGGAAAATATTGTTATGATTTTAAAATGAAGAATTTAGTATAATAAGAAAGAAAAATGTATTCTGTTGCACTTCGGATGGACGAAGAAATAAATTAAGAACGGATTGAGCGTAAAATTATACGGGATAAATCAAATATTATTGAAAAAGGTGATAAAAGGTAAAACTCGGTTGGTACCAATGATTCATATCACCATTACTTATCATTTATTATTTTAGTTTTGTTCAGAACTTTCGCATTTCGAAGGATGCTTTCTTGTATGCTTTGAATTGCATACGAGATGAATTTCCTTCTCCTTTGGGATCCACTGGAGTTCCTGTATATTTAAAATACCCGATGGTGCATCATCAAACAGCATTGAAAAGTAACATGGAGAGCATAATGATGCCTACTCCGACATTGTTAAGAGAATACGAGAGCAAATCACAAATAATTTAATAAATCAGTATCCACAAAAAATAAAGACACAAATTCATTTAGATTTAATAATTCCTCAAAATGAATTGTCCTTTGGCTAAATCGGGATGTACACGCATGAATTGCTTGCTTATAATTGTTATCATCACAAAGATTTTCATAAAAACTTGCATTTTCAGGTACTTTAAAATCCTTCCGTTAGCGAATTATTTGTGGAAACAAATTTTCCGTTTTTCAATGCTTTTGACATTAGGAAACTTTCGGAAATTAAGTAGTAGTAGGAAAGTAGTAGATTTCATTCCGCTATCGAAATAGAGAGTACAAAATATTCGTTTTCGGAAAATTTCACTTTCGAAACGAAATACAGAGTAGGGCCCCTGTATTATGACAAACGAACTGATAGTACGGAAAATAAATCACTTATTTCTGCCGCGTAGCCCTTTTAAAATCCTTTTAAGATATAACCTAAAAAGGTATGAGTACAACATTTCCAAGCAAGAAGCGGTTTTCTGGTAGCGGCTATAATTATCGTCTTGGAAACTTGCTGGTTAAACTAGTGTATTCGCATTTCGTGATACCTCAGCTGTCAGATATGTATGTAAGTATGTTCCTAGTCCTTCCATAAGTTCACAAAATTTCCAGTACTTGTGCTCTCATAAAAAATACCAGAAATAGTACCTAACAACCGTTTTTTACATCCTTATATCTGTGGTCACAAGGCAAGTTGAAAATTATGGAATAGACAATAGAGCGTTAAATAAAAAGTATCGGTGGTATCGTCGAATAAGAGCGGAGAGCAAAATTGGTTGGAATATCAATGATGTCAATTAACCGCGCTATTTATCGTCTTGTTTAATCGTCAGATGTAGAAGAAAGTGAAAGTTTCCTTTAGAAACCGATACTACCGATCTGGCTCAAGACCTATTTTTTCTGATTTTAATGCGACACTAGAGTGGCACTCGGGTAGCTCGGATTTGAATCCATTTAAATATTTTTTTTTTGTGGTTTTTTGTAGTCTGAAAGACCGTAGCTTTAAAAAAATACTTACCAGCTTTAACCCAATGCATTCTAGCAATATGATATGGTATGGCACATCTGGAAAAAAGTTCTAAGCCACGATAGATTAGGTTAGGTTAGGTTAAGAGGGGTTGTGAGGCTAAGCCATCACCAAACACTACGCACGAGAGTGGGCTCTTCGCAATTACCCAAAGTCCATCGCAGGATGGCACCTAAGCCGCCACAATTTTCTCAAAGCATTTTATTAACCTAAACATTTTTTGAATGAGTATATGGTTGATTTGGCCTTGGCTTCCTCCAAGTTACTGAAGAAGTAGCAACCCAAAATTCTCCTGCGATTACGTGCTAATCCTTGACATTTGCATAGAATATGTTCGATATCTTTTGCTACACCTATGTCATTGCAGTATCTGCAGATTTCCGTGTCAGTGATTCCGAGCTTTTTGGCGTGTTTGCCCATGAAACAATGTCCGCGCCCTACTAAGTATAAGTATATCACTAGTCTTTTTACGGTCCATTCCCGGCCAAATGGCCTTATCGACACTATGTCCTACCATGTTAGACCATCTATGGTCAGCACTTCTTATAAGACTTTCTTTTACCCTTGATTTAATACTACCTAGCGGTGGGGCAACTACTACTGCCTCGGGCAGTGGCAGCTCCCCTCCTTTCCTAGCAAGCTCATCGGCCTGCTCGTTGCCTTCTATCCCGGAGTGACCAGGCACCCAACATAGTCTTACCTGGTTCTGCGTGCATAATGCCCTCAGCCCTCAGTTTCTAACTAGTGCTGATTTAATATTGCACGATTCTAGCGTCTTAAGCGCAGCCTGGCTGTCGATGTAAATAACAATATCATTGCCGGATATTCACTTCATTTTCAGGAGCTCTGCAGCTTTAATTATGGCCAGAACCTCTGCCTGAAAGACACTGCCTGCATCCGGGACCCGGGAATCTTAAGGACACTCTTAGATCTAGCACCCCGTGGCGTTCGCAGCTTTGGACCCATCCGTGAAAACGGCAGTGTCAGTTTGCCGAGTTACTGTGTTGTTTGTACACTCTTCACGCACAGAGTACGAAGTGTTGTACGGTGTGTTGAAGTCAAGTGCGAAGAGGGAATCGTCCGTTCTAATTGGATTATCCATGTGGATTTCTGTAAGAATAGTACAGGGTCCTTTGCCGTGATCCTTAAAATTTTGAGGCCCCGTGTTTTACTAGCCGCCCTTTTGAAAGTAAAGAGTGCAACAATACAACTTTCAAAAATACAAAAATCCCAATTATCCCGGACATTCATAAGACCTTTAGTGCAAGTGAATTATAAAAATATAAAGATTAAAAATAATTTTTAAAAACAAGCTTTAATGAACTAAAAAGTAAAAAATAATTTTTTTCCGAGTCCCCAATATGTGACTATTAATTAAATCTCAGAATCGATGAGACAGTCTTCATTTCAAGAAACTTACAGACTCCAGATACAATTGGTGACAAATTTTATAAAAATCTGCTATCGGTGTCCAGTATTGAAAACTAATAATTCTAGTTTTCATTTCGGCTCTGGTGACAATGGTAAAAGACCATTATAGCAGTATTTCCATCGATCTACGACAAATTGTCTTTCCCATTATACACGCGTAGGTAGTAGCATTGCATATGAAAAGTAATAGTACTATCACTTGGGCAAAGCGATGGTGGTGCCCCTAGTGTACCGAGTAACAACTACACCCGTGAGTATGAACATTTCTTCTCTCAACTAAATCCGAATCCACTCGAGCGACAATGTTGCCGTTTTGATGACTTTGTCACTATATCTAGTGGAATTTTCACTCGTTTAGTGACAAAACACATTTCCATGTCACCAGATTTTTTAGTGCTTTTTCTATATATTACGGCCCTTGGTGCCGTTACATCCCTAATATACGATTTTAATTGCCTTTGTGGAAGGCCACGCATACGTTCATGGGTATAACAGTCCTTTCCAGCGAGATAAGTAGATTTTGTTCGGAGTTGCAAGAAGTGTTCCCTTTCCTTTTCTTTTCAACTTACTTAAAATCTAACCCTCTCGCTGGATACGACTTTCAAGTTTAAATCCCATGAACATGTAGTACTCAGTTCTTGTCACTGAGCTGAATAACATTTAATTTTTTCTACTACTTTTTTTCTGGTGACTTTTCTTCTAAATTTCAGTAAATCTAGTGATTTTTCGAGGTTGGCCTAGTGACTTTTTATTTCAGCTTGCGGCAACACTGTCGAGCGATGATCGATGAATCTGTTAGTGCCAAAATGGCAGTTGTCAGGGTAGGGTGTATTGTGTCCGCCAATTTTCGCCAGAGTTACCGACGGGTGACTTGAAAACTTCTCTTCGGTATAAAAACATGCTAAATAAATAATAAAATACACACGGACACGGTGAAATATATTATTATTTAATAACGTTCTATAAGTTAAAAGAACTTTAAGAATTTACTAAAATTTAGGTCAATTTAAGAAAAAAAATCATGTGAATCAAAATAAAAGAAAAAAAATGTGGACTAAAAAATTAATTAATTTTAAAATTGGTCCCAGAGTATTATAATTGCTAAGGGGGTACAAAACCCACTCTTTGCGAAATATAGTCAACACGGAGCCAGACCGTAAAAAATTTTCCATTTGGTGACATATCGGTACATACCCTGATTTTCATATTTCATATACAATGGTAGTAGAACACCGTAAACTTCTTTACAAACAACTTTTTTTCAAAAACAATGGCATTCCGCAAGTTAAGCTCTCTATTCTTTAAGGCAATAAATCGACACTACATAATTCCAAGCGAGCATGTAAATCACCCCGAATTTAACATTATTTATTATTCACCGCTTTGTGACTGTCTACCACGATCATTTATCGCTTTTCCTAAAGCCATGCATTCTTAGCACCAAAAAAGAAAAATCCACTTACAACTAATACCGACCCGGAAGAACCCTTATCAGATGTGCTAACATCGCGTGTAACGATCAAATAATTTCCAAATAATTAATAAATTAAAAGAAAAATGATGTTGTTGTTGTTGTTTTTTTTTTGTTGCGTCTATCCTCTATCGTGCTCCTGTAATTCATACCGAACACCACAATAAACAGGATAACGCTTAAAATTACAATATCGCATTTTATTTGAATATTCTGTTCGCGCGCCCCGTGCAATTAATTCATAATATAACAACAACAATAAGCGGACGCGTTCAACAATAAACCTAAACCATCAAGAGGCGGGGCGGGGGGGCGCGTTAATCATCATTCAAAAGTGGCGCTCTGACAAGTTGTTTAAATTGATGCTTAGTACCCGAGCCAAAAGGTATATGTATCTCTCATAAGGATACACAGTGCACAATATAAGGATAATTTATTACAACACCTACATATCTACCCACCATAGGTATAACGGAGTTATGGAATACTGTGGTGGCTAGGAAAATGCCAAGAGGACATGCAACAAAGCACTTAATCCGGTTTCCCTATTCTTGTGGTGCACGATATGCAAATGTGTTTTCTTACCCCGCCTTTATCCTTTTTGAGAACTGTTTGAAATTTGATACGTTGTAAAATAAAGAGAATAGAAGGGAGAGGGGGTTTCCAGCCTGCAAGGAGCACTTTCCTCCTTCCGCCTTTGGATTGTTCACTTGCCTGGCAAATTAATTATGTAAACAGTTTTTCATTTTGTTTGACTTGAAACTGAACGCCAGGAAAAGGGATAGGCTGCAAGGACTACGGTTATACAACGACCACCTGAGAAAATTACTTCTTTTGTTTTGAAGAGATTTTTTTTATTGATTTTCGTCCTTTTTGAACTAAAAGAGGTAATTGCAGTTGCAATTACTTTTAGTTTGTTATTCATGGTGGATTTAAAATGCAGTCTGTTTTGAATAGTTGAACGGTTTGTAATTTATTCTAATATGATTGGGGAGAGGGAATGAAAATGCATACATATGTATATTCAATGCTGAGCACAAGTACAAGTATAACAAACATGCAATTGAAGAAGTTGACTTATGGGAAAACAATGACGGGAAATACAATTCAATTATGGGCAATCAACGTGATTATTTGCAAACCAATCGGAGATACTATTTTATTTATTGTGTTTTGTTTATCGTGAATGATGAAGAGGAAGACAATGCAACTAGAAAATATGTACATATATGTATGTACACAGTTTGACACTAGAGCAGGTAGAGTTTCGAAAACAAGAGATATTGTTTATCAATTATTATACTATGACATCAAATATATTAAGTCGCGAAAAATGAAAGGTCCAGATAAATTTGTAAATGCCAGTGTGAGCCCACACTGAATAGAACAAAACTGTGTTAGATAAACAAAACAATTTTTTTTTTCCAAAACGTAAAATACACAAATTTCAATACGAGTACCCCCATTGAAGAAAGCGAAACAAAGCAGGCTAACGAAAACGGAAAACATCGTACGTGTATTTATGGGGCAACGTAACGTACATTCATTGAAATAAGCAAAAAATTATTTTTAGCAAAATAGTCAAGTTAGGCAAAAACACGAGAAAATATTTTAAGCATAGACAGGCGAAACAGACAATACAAACAAAATTAATTGAAGCATGTGAGCGATGACTTATCGGAATTTATGCTTTTATTCATTCATTTTCTTTAAAGTGAACTGTAGTGTAGTATCAGATCAAGATGTGTGAAGTGTGCTTTTGTGTGGTTTTTAAACTTTTCTTCATTAATTTATTTATTTTATTTATTTCAAAAAAATAATAAGGGTATTCACTTAAACTCATAAATTTACGTATCTCGTAGTTCTGTAAATTTACGAGGTGCTTTAAATGAATATCCCCCGGAAACAAGTAGTTGCGTAATTGAATTAGCTGTTCTGCAACTGTCAAAAAACTGTCGCCCAACATAATGAAAATGCCGAAAATTAGCGAAAAGAAAAAACTTATTAGATTGAGGAAACTGCGATACAAGATTTATTATTGTTGGAGATATTTGCCGAAGGTAACAGTTGTTATTTAATTGAAATGAAACAAAAAAGAAGACTTTTTAATTCGTAATCCAGCAATTTTGACAGCAGCACAATTTCTGACAGCAGTGTAATTTTCCGAGGCTGATTTCCGAATCAAAATCATCGCAGAAATTTACGGGGCTCTTGTAAATAATTTTTCAAATAAAATTTCTACGGTGTTTGGTCAAAAAGACATAAGTAACTTTGACCGAAAAACAACAAATTCTTTAAATTGATTCTTCTGACCTCTTTTAATAACTAGATCTGCTATTATGATTTAATATGAGTGATCTATGCGTTCAGAGATGGCAGAAAAATTGTTTAAGAGATTAAATTAATTTAAATACTACTAGTGCAATTTTTTCGATTAGTACCTTTTTACGCTTTTTTTTGTGGTCCAAACTTCTAGTTTTTGTTAATATTAACGGAACGTGAGTTCAATTTATTTACTTTATAACTAGTCTTTTTTGTTACCAAGTATTTTGCGCTTTTTACTGCTTTTAAGAACAACTAAAAAAAAGTGAATAATTTTAATACTCAACGCCTAACTTTGACCGGCGTATGTGAAACATTGACCGGCCTGGTCAAAGTTAGACATATGGATTTTCTATCACTGACCACACTTTTTTCCTGCCGTTTTATGAATCCCAAAATTTCAAATTTTCAAATTTTCAATTTTCAAAATTTTTAATAGAATCTTTTTACTTTTAATTAACTTACTTCAAAAAAAAATCAAAACAAATAAAATAAATTAACTCACAGTAGAAAAAATTATGTTTAATTTCAAAATATAAGGTACGGTCAAAGTTAGACTAAGGGTAGTGTAACATTGTACCACTCAGTTTTTAGTCAAACACTAGTTTAAAATATTAATTTTGGATTAAATAAATTTATGAATACTGTAGTACTAAATGGAGCCCCTAATATAGAATTAATAAATTCGGTTATACATAATATATAAAGATTTCACATGCATTCTAAGCTGAGATTCGGTCAATGTTTGCCAAGTTCAGAAAAAAATCTATATTCGTTTGGTCTTAACAGCATCAGTTTTAGTAGCCCGAATCCAAAGTTATTGCGTGGTCCAAAATTACAATTATTTTAAAAATTGTGTTTGATTAAAATGACATAACTCCTCATGTATTCTGTTGACTGCGCGAAAACTTTCAATTTTCCAAATAATTTTACGGCCTTTTTAATCGCCAGTGATTCCGCCTGGAAAACACTGCAAATATCAGGTAGTCTGAAAGATTCTCGTTTATTTACGGCCGATTTCTTGACAGAGTACTAGCCCTAATACTGGGGTTTAGACCAAATGCTAGTACTCAAATCGGTACTAAGTCATTTCTTCACCAGGTACTAACTGCCTAGCTCCCTGAATTTGGTACCGAGTACTAGCTAATACTCGGTAGCAGCTGGACCCTCAAAATTGCCGGACTAGTATCGTTAATACCTGAAAAAAGTCAATTTCATTTCTGCACAACAAAAACAGTACTCGATTTTGATATTTTCTTGACTGTCATTCTATAATTTGTTATTAATTTGTGTATTTCGTGTACATTGATAAAATGGATTTAATTTTTTGCGGTGAAAATTTATTTCGCGATTTCGAAGACATCGAAAACGATGAAAGAATCGAAGTTCGTGGATTTTACCGCCGCATCTACCATATGTCACAACGGAATACAGTACAGGATTTCCAACGCTTCAAGAATGCACCCTTTTTTAGAGATAAATTAAATATCTTTTGAAGTGGCTTTACCAAGCAAAATCGTTTTTTTTTTTTTAAAGAAATAATGGAGGAACCTTAGCGGGGGCACAGGTAACGCTTTCTTCAAGACTAGAGAGCTCTAAAAGAATGTCCTTCGCCGATAGACTTAAGGAACCCAAATCAAAATAAGGCTCGTCATTGCATGGAGAGTAATATGCTGTCGATTCAGCAACAAAATTTGAGTGGAAAAATGAAGCAAACATATTACAAATTTCAGTCAAGTCGGTACTAGCGGATCCCTTGAATTTCATTGTGCAGGGTATGTCGAGTGACTTCTTTTTTCCGTACATGGCCTTTTTTAAATTGCATAAGCGTTTATTGCACCAAACTGGCTTTGTTAAATTTTGTATCCTGGGAGTATCTAGATACAAATCTAGATAGCAAAACCTCAATTATACTCATTTTAGAACAAAATAATTAAAAAAATGACAGAAAACAGCCGAAATTATATAAAAATTTAATTTTAGAAGTCAGAATAGTATCAAAATCGATTTTATACCAGTTTAGACGTATTAGGTTGCTAATACGCCTGCTTGAATCTAGTACCGGTACTAGAAATGTGAAGAAATGCACGAGTACTAGCTTTTCGTTGATACCGAGTACTAGAGATAGCTCCAGAGCTAGCTGGTTCGGGTATTAGACAGACTTAGTACTAATGTGAAGAAATCGGCCGTTAGTGTATCTGAGTAGAATCCTGCTCCAGTACCTAAGTCCATATTTGAGCCGTGCGTCGGTGAAGAGAGCTATTTCCCGGTCTCTGATCACCTTGTTTGACAGCCAGTATTCCCTACTTGGAAAAGTGATTGGTACATTCAAGTTGAAGTCATAGTGAGGAGTAATATAATGAAGAGGACAAGTTCGGTCTTTTGGGGATTCATGTTAAGACCATTTTGCCTTGCCCATACCGGAAGCTCTTTCAGAGCAGATTCCATAATTTTGCTATTCATTGGCATGAATTCTCCTGACATGATTACTAAGTCATTCCTTTTTCTTAGTAATAAGCACCCAAAAAGCTACCAAATTCACTCTTTAGTTTTAGACAGATTTATCATTTCAGCCCAATAGATTGTATCAGCATATATACGTATACATAACATAGGTATATATATAACATTATCTAGGAAATCAATGTACATACTCTGTCAAATAGTGGAAACCTAAGCAGAAATCTAATTTCATTCAAAAACTATTAACAGTTGAAAGTGAGGTGATGTATCCAATATTGTTTTTTATGTTTCAATCAAAGTCGCATTTAATTATATCTACCATCTACACAAAAAAAAGGAAAGTTGGCAGCAGCAATAAAAACTATCTAATAACACGTTTTATGAGAAGGAAAATCGAATTAATGACTCAAAGGTTACATGTCCGGTCCGTGCATTCCAACTAAAATTATAATTTGACAAACCAAGAAATAAAAATAGTTTTAACCTTTGGCTAAAATATCTAACAGCTTATGTCAGAAGTCTAATTCGCTAAAGTCAATCCACATTATTGTTTTTACCTATGTATCTACATATTTATTCTCTGTGTAACCCTAGGATTCATTTCAATGATTTAACTACTGATATAATTTCATTTGTCTCTAAATGACTGCAATTACCCAAGAGCCAACCTCTCCGTAGCCAATCCACCTAAAACATTAGCAAATAAGTGAACAATTTTAATTTACGAAAGCAAATTAAACCGATTACCAAACTAAACAACCAAAATGCAATCACCAGCCAATGCCACGAAATGCCGCAACGGTCAGCCAATTATTGCTTTGATTTTAGGTTTATCTCTCATTTTATGATTTCTCTGCTCTTCTACGTTAAGTATAAGTAGAAATCACCGCAACAAGCAACACTAAACAACAGCGGCGGCGGCGGCAGCAGCAGCAACAGCAGCTAACGCAATCAAAGAGGTGAGAAAATCACTTGAACCGAGAAACGATCTCGCGCCGCCACCGCCGAGGCAAACCACAGAAACTGAGAATTTTCAGATACAAATTTCATGTTTTTTTTCCACTTCAGCAAACATCGATCACCTCTGGAATTAATGATAGGAGGCCGGGCCACTGTTGGATGCGACTAATTTGTGGCTGCAGCAATACATCTTGGGTTTCACATCTAAACAGTGAGATCAGATCTACCTATTTAGCCATAGCGACGACAATGCTGTATCTCTGTATCTGGCAGATACACTTTATAACCAGAGAAAGATACCACTGAGAAAGAATCAGAAAAAAAAAAAAGAAAGCCAATGTTGTGGTAGTAGTGGTTTAAGCTTTACTCTTGGCTCTGGTGTCGATGAACATAATTGGATGGGCAATACAATTTCGGGAATGGCGCGCGGTCCTCTTTGAAAATGGTGCCCCCAAAATAGCAGGGTGCCTAAAATAGCCAATTATGTGCAGATCAATTTGGGAAATAATAACAAAGTGATACAAAAGCGTTCACACATTTATTCCAACTAAATTATGGTGAAGACGGAGTTAATTTCGAATGCCTGTTCGACGAGAGAAGGCCGACATGGCTGAAGGCTGAGATTTATTTTCTGCATGATTTGTTGCACCGCATATGGTGAAGTGGCACTGTAATTGAATAGTGTGGAGATACTCGTAGAGTACCCAGTAGCTGGCGGCATATATACATATATGTACATATCTACATAGGTGATGTTCGAACTGGAGAGGACAAAAATATTTGCCCCGAAGGGTTCTTGGGTATGTTGATATGTGTGATCTCTGTAATCATATTATTCATATCTATCGCCTTTCCTGTTGTTTTGTTTGTTGATAACGACTTAAAAAAGTGATATTAAAATGCGTAGGTACACTTAGTGAATAGTCAGGCGTATAGACTGCACAGGAATATCCAACCAAGACGTAGACAGTCTTCACCGCATTTATATGCGGCGCTCGATTCTGGTCGTAAGTGCATGGAAGCGCAGATTTAAAAATGTCGATGTCCTTGCTGACTCCAAGCACTTGGTTGAGGTACTTTCATTACCTTTGGCTTAAGGTTCTATCCACTACATTTCGACTAACATATAGAGTCGTTTGGTGTAAGAGTGCGCAGCGGGTAAAAGTACGCTGTGCTATTTTCTCCATCTGTGAAAGAATTAGCAACAATCGCTAAATGAGAAAATGTGTGCTTCACTAACCGCCAATGATGAACAACTTCTACGAAATTCTTCCATTTAACAGTACCAAGAAAATCACCAAGGAAAAAAAAGCCGCATTTTGTTAAAAAAAAAAGTTAATTTTTAAAAGTGTGTCAGGAAAGCGTGGCAACTCGATACCCCGTAGGTATTAACAGTGTTTATGTGTGTTTGATTTAGGATACAATTTTAGTGGATAATATTATTCGTTCTTAGATTTTCAATACAATGAAAAAAAAGTAGCGTCTAGGGAAAGAGTGCGCAGTCGTTCTGTGGGTAATAGTGCGCAGTGTTTTCTTACCCAGTATTTAACTTTTAATAATAATAACAATTTTTAGGCTATTACTTTATATTGAAAGATGCAACGAGCACATCACAGTCGTAGGCGGTAGGTGGTAGATCGTAGCTCAACTATTTTTCTGTTTTTGTTTCTCCAGGAAAATGCCTCGTATCTACCAAACACAAACTGTAAGGAAATTGATAACCCAAAGTTGATTTAAAATGGAAGCAGCCCATGAAACGCTGCCGCAGAACTTAGTTTGAGTGAAAGCACAGTTTCAAGCAATTTAAACTACGAAAACTGTGACTTAAACTGGTTGCGCACTCTTACCCTAACTTCGGGGCAAGAGTGCGCAACTTGACTTACTTTGGTTTTTTGATCAAAACATATGAAACATTAAAAAAAATATAAAATATTTTTGTATAATTTTGTTCCTAAAATATAGAGCTACCATATATAAGGGGCTTTTTTTTTTGTTATTTGTTGTAAGTTTTTCAGAATTTAAGCCCGAAGTCCAAAATGCGCACTCTTGCCCCGAACGAATATACGAGTATGTGCATACCTAGATTCTCACCTATTCAGAAAATGCACCTGTTTCGACGATATGATGATAGGTCACGGTTTTCAACTAATCAAACAACCAGTAGCTTGAGGTACGAGTATCTGTCATCATTCATATCAGTATGGATTTATGTAGGTAAGGTAAGTTTGAAAGAGTAATTTCCAGTGTTCTGCAATTCCACACGAAAGCTTTTGGACGTGATTACTCTTTACTAAAAAAAAACATGGTGGGAAAAGTAAGCTCAGCATCATTTTCGAGCGGCTTATAGAATCTGAAGCCTAAACAAAGTGTTTTAAACAAGGTTAGGTTAGGTAGCAGTGGCTGCCGGTAACAAGTACCAGCACACTAAGGCCTATAGAGGCCCGTTGTGATACCAAGGATCTTGGGGATATTTACCCCGCTAATCAAGAGAGCAATTTGGAGCTTTGTACAAAGCGAAGAAGGCTTCCTACGTCTTTTTGTGTTAGATCACTTAGATCCTCGAAGAAGTAATCTCCTAGTTGTAGTTTTCTACTAC
Source organism: Brachyopa scutellaris (assembly GCA_949775065.1). Classification (NCBI taxonomy): domain Eukaryota; kingdom Metazoa; phylum Arthropoda; class Insecta; order Diptera; family Syrphidae; genus Brachyopa; species Brachyopa scutellaris. The sequence goes on along the minus strand of OX459114.1, from coordinate 70,971,194 downwards.
GAGAAAGAGCCGGACACGAGCAGAGGAGATGTGTTGGACTTTCCTCCTCTTCTTCGTCTCTACACCTTCTGCAGAAGTCATTCAAAATGACGCCAAGTCTAGTAGCGTGTTTTCCTATAAGGCAGTGTCCTGTGATGACACCGATAATCGTACTGATATGTAGTCTTTTTAGTGACAAAAGACAAAAGTATCTAGAGCGGTTTAGATCTAATCTAGGCCAGATTTGCTTTGTAGCAAGGCAGGTAGTTACACCTTCCCATCTAGTGTTGGTTTTATTGACTGTGTCAAGTTTGAGTGCTAGCTTATAAGTAGCAAGTGGCATACCTATATTTTTCTTATCGGGTAGAATAGGTATTGTTGTTGTTATCTTAGCGAGCTCGTCAGTTTTGCAATTCCCCGGAATGTCTCTGTGCCCCGGCACCAAGCAAAGGTGAATGTTAAACTGCTTAGCCATCTCTATAAGAGATGAACGGCAGTTGGAGGTGGTCTTAGAAGTGGATGAGACTGATCCCAGGGATTTCAAGGCCGCCTGACTATCCGAGAAAATGCTAAAATCGTTAGTGGATATTGCATTCCTCTTGATCCAGGACAGTGCTTCCGAAATCGCCATAATCTCCGCTTAAAACACGCTACAGTGATCAGGGAGGCGAAAGGAGAGATTAAGTTTCAATCTATCTGAGAAAACACCTCCTCCTACACCGTTATTGGTTTTGGATCCATCAGTGTAGAAGTGTAACGACTTACAGTAACTCACAAAATTGATCACGCTTTTTCTTTAAAAATGCAGTATCCCCTTAAACAACTTGAAGATAGATCCGTTTAACTGTTATTATATGATTTTATTGAACTTGAAGTTTCTCCTAACGGTTAAGGGAGCTTTTTTGTTTTTTCACTCAAAAGTTTGGTTTTTTTATTCGAATGCACGTGCAGTTGCATCGTGATCAATTTTGTGAGTTTTAAGCGGGAGTCGCAAAAATAATTGTTTGTGTAACGAATAAAAAAAACAGCAGCAAAACAGTAAATACACAGTAAGGAAATATTTTTTGTTCTGTTTGTGAGTAAATAGAATTGAAATATTGGTGTTTTTGTTGTATCTAGCTTTTGAATAATGGGTTCGAATAATAAACCCCTAAAACCAGCCTAAAAGAAGCAAATTGAGGACCTTTTAAGAAAAGGAGTAACCCATCGTCGAATTTCGGAGTCAACGGGAATATCCCTTGGTGCCATAAGCAAATTTCGGCAATCCGTTGAAAATTTGCCCTGCAGAAACCAAGCCGGACGCAAAAAGATCTTGTCAGCAGTTCAAGACCGCAAGATAGTTCGAGACTTGAGGATGCAAAAATTTGAAAATGCAGTTCAAATCAAGCACGCACTGGAACGGGAGCAAAATATAAACGTTTCTGAGGAAACCGTTCGCAGGACTCTAAGGGCAGCTGGTTTAAGAGGAAGAGCCAAAGTAAAAAAAACCCTTGCTTACCAAACGACACCAAGACTTAAGGCTGAAACGATATTCCAGTTGGACACCTGTGGACTGGGCGAGAGTGATCTGGTCAGATGAGAGCAAAATTAACCGTTTAAGCTCAGATGGGCGAGAGTGGGTATGGAAATCTCCTGGAGAGAAATTACAACCTCGGCACGTTAAGCCCACATTGAAATTCGGTGGGGGATCCATTATGATCTGGGGTTGCATGATGACACAAGGAGTAGGAAACATTCACAGGATCCAAGGACATATGACGTCATCATCGTATATAGACATTTTGCATTGCCACTTAAGAGAATCACTAATGAAATTTGGTCTTGAAACTTCGGATATTGTCTTCCAGCAAGACAATGATCCGAAGCACACAGCTAAAATAACTCAAAAATGGTTAAATGATAATCATTTTAATGTGTTATCATGGCCACCGCAATCCCCGGATCTAAACCCCATTGAACACCTATGGGGGGTTTTGAAACGATCCCTTGCAGGCGAAATCGGCAATTTAGACGAACTTTGGGCCAAAGTCAGGACCGCGTGGGAAAACATAAGGCCAGAGACTTGCAAGAACTTGGTCGATAGCATGCCCAATCGAATTCAAGCGGTTATTGAAGCTCGTGGTGGATACACGAAATATTGAGTTTCGGAAATCTTTTCTTTTTGAAACTCACAAAATTGAACAAGCTAGGTAAAGTTGGTTTTTATTTTTTTATTTTTTCTACAACGAAGAAAAATGTGAATAACTTTTATGTTCTGAAATGAAATTGTTGAAATAAAATATTTATAAAAAAAACTTAAGTATTAAAGGCCTTATTTGTTTTTTAAACCAAATATTTTCACTTTTCAGGAAATAGCGTGATCAATTTTGTGAGCTACTGTATCTATTGTAGCACCTACATAGGTCATCCCAGAAGGATCTATCGGGAATAGTGACCTTGAAGTTTTTGTCAATATTGGGCTTGGATACAGTGTAGCCTATGTTTTCGGGAAGAGTAAGATTCTCTAGTATTATGGAGTGCCCAGTGTAGTTACTTAACCACTGCGAGATGGCAGAACTGGTTCCCATTTGCTTACCAAATAAGATATAGTAGGATATCTAATGCTGCGGAGGGTGTTGATCTTAGTGCTCCACTAATGCACAAACACGCTAATATTTGTACTTTCCTTAAGCTGTCGCGATGTATAGATTTATCTAGGGCGGTCCACCAGACCACTACGCCATACATCAGAATCGGTCTGATGACAGATACATAGAGCCAGTTGGCGATGGGGGGTTGAAGACCCAATTTGCTGCCAATGGCTTTCTTGCAGGAGTAGAGTGCTATGGTAGCTTTCTTTACTCTTTCTTGGATATTGAGTTTTAGTTTTAAACAAACATTTAGGAAACATTTGAAAATATTTGATCCATGATCCATCCATGATCCAGTTAAAATGCCGGTGATTGATCTGGTATTCCTGCCTTCAGGGATAACATAGTCTTTATTCTTTAGTATAGAGCTGTAGTCATAGGGCTAGGGTTATGATACAACCATCGGTAAATTGACATCTTTCTTCGCCGATTTTAATGGTGACTCTCTCACACACTTGAAATTTGTATCGAACTCATGTTGGATTTACTCGTAAAGGAGTGCCAGCGAGTTTAGGGCACTCATATCAACATTGATTCGTATTAATAAATTCTGACTTTACTCAAATATGTAAAAAAAATAAAATAATATACGGCGTCAGCAGTCCTATACAGTACCAAGCCAAGCTTCTCGCAACCATTTGTGTGTGCGTGTTATTTTTCAGATTCGTATGAATAAAAGGCATAAATTTAAGCATTTGCTGGAAGAATTGCAAGTCTGCTATATAGCTGACTCAGAGCATTAAGTCATAAATCGACTGACTTGTTGTGGTTTTTCGTTAAAAATATTCCTCCCGGTGGATATGTGCCTAAGTCATCCATAAAAACTTTAAAGACCCCCTTGCTTTACTCCTGTTGTTGTTTTAAACCAATTGGATAGGTTGCTTCCGTCCCAGACCGCGGTTGAAATTTTTTCGTAAAGCTTTCGCAGCACTTTTAGCATTTTCATCGGCACTCCGAAATTTCTCAGCTTCTTCTGTCTATGAAGTCAAAAACCGCCTCAAAATCTAGAAATAAGGCATATATTTTTTGTCCACTGTCTAAAAATGTCCGGCGATGTTTGTCAAGTAGAATATGTTATCCACCGTGGATTATGCTTTTCGAAAACCAGCTTAAAATTCGCTCAGTAAATTATTTTCCTGTACCAAGTCCGTTAAGCGCTCTATTAACATTTTGTGTAAAAGTGAAACTTCCGACAGACCTTTTAAATAATTGACAGTTGTAGTAAGACTATGGCATTTAAGTTTTTGGGGATCTTTGCTTCGTTTTCCAGAACAGAAATCGAGAATTCAAGATATCATTCCCTCTCCTGTACCTAATGCCTTGAGGGTATAAGGGCCTCTACTCTACACTCCTTTAACGACTTTAATCTGAATACATTTAAGAAGTTGATGAACCAATTACCAACGTGCGTCCATCTCGTCATTCCCCTTTCATTGCTCTGACTGCCTCATAATTTAGCCGATCTTCCCCTCCCATTAGCCTGATGATGCCGCTACAGCAATTCGCTTCACTTTGCTTTCAAATTATTTATTGCCGTAAACCAGGCAGCTGATGTCACCACAATTCGTTTCGCTTTACAATATTATTCGCTCATTTTGTAACGCAGCAGAAAATATGAAACTATTATACAAATGGCATACAATACATATTTACATGTAATTTCGTTCACCCTGCCTGATGTGACCTATCAAGGTTTTTTTTTTTTTCATTTTACTAGAAAGTGTGCAAATACACTTTTCCTCAGACACCAGACTTCTGTCAAAAGTCAAATCTTTTCGACTCGTCCTTCCATCCACTTATTTCGGATGTCAAAAATCTGTTTTCACAACTTTTTATTCGATCTATATTGTGTTTTTGTTCCGTTTTTCGGATACACCTTTGGCTCTTTTATTCAACTGGCAGCTGTTGGTTTACCTCTTGATTGTGTACAACACGAATAAAGAAACATTTGTTGAGTCATAAAAACCGTAAAAAGCGTAAACAAAAAATAAAACAACGTCAGCAGCCTCAAATGAGCTTGCATTTCGATCGTAAGGCAACACTCCACACGTCATCTGTCATAAAGTTATATGAGACTTTTGACAGATCAATTATGTTGGGCGCACAAAATGTTGTTTTTTTTTTTTGTTCGTTTTTTGTTTTGCTGGTGTTATCGGTGCCGTGCCATGATCACGCTGTCATGTCAATGGCAGCCCATTTGCTCGCCTCGGTCTCCACTAATGGCCAAAAATTGAAGGTAATTGTTTCAAAGTGTTCGATGGCACTTGCCGCCATTAAATTGAGTCGTTCGATCATGCGCCTTGATAATAACGAGGATATCATACCGCTACATGGCCTGTCATAACGAGTGTCTAATTAAATCATTATATGGCAAGAGTGCGTTCGAAATACCACTCGTACATGAAATAACGACGTGACTCTTATATCCCCATCTGAAATTGGAAAGGGCGCCATCTGGGGCATAAAAACCGAACGTGGAGAGATGGCAGAGTGGAGAAAATTAAATTCTATTCAATTGCGGTTATAAATTTACCCTTTCGCAACACATACCTGTATAATGAAATAATTGCTCCCGGACGAGATTATAAAATCCACATAATAAAATCGCATCGCCTATCGAATTAATCAGCAGCCGTAGTAGAACAGGAGTCGTCTGCGTCTCTTGTCTTACACCACTTGGTTGGCGGTTCGCAGTAACCAGTCTCTGCCTTTTGGCCAAGTGCGAGCGTAATAATTTCCATATGCAAACATTGCTTTTTTATCAATTTATTGTAACTGGTTAAGAGCTGCAGGCCGTTGCGGTACAAAGGGGGAAGAAGTGATGCCAGTAACGAGTTTTTCCCCTCGCGGCCAACTTGTGGAAAGCGTAGACACGTCGTATGTGTCTGGAATTATTTACACACAATTAAATGTTGCGTTAGGCTGGCGTCAGTAAATCGCTCCAGACTGCGGTGACAGAATTATGCTTTTGATTAAATCGGTTGTACAACGAAAGTTATATCTGAAATGGGCGAGTGCTTAGTTGGTGGAATTCACGGAAGTCATCCTTGTGGGACAACATGGGTGTTCATTTAAAATATGCAATCGTAAGGGGAGGCTAATTGATTTGTAGACGATAGCAGTCTGGTTGGACAAATAAAAAAACTTCAAAGCATATGTATCTAACCGAAGTTGTCCAACTGTGATCATCACTTCCATAATTAAGATAGCTATATTATAGAAGCTATCCTCATTTTAAAATGTAATAAGTGTCTATGCTTTAATTGTCGTGAAAATAATTGTTTTCTAAATTGTGCTCCAGAATCCAATATATGATCCTGTAATCACTTTGCTGTGTCCTTTCGTGAAAAACAAATTCAACTTTTGCTTCTTCTACAATATCTGCAACACACATTTTCCAAAATGCTGACATGTTGTTTTCCAGGAGCAATCTTGACTACCCGCCAAAGTTTTGCTTTGTGCTGCTGTATACGATGTGAGCAGCCACAATTTAGGGAGTCTGTGTGGCTCGTACTCCATAATTAGTGTAATTTTAGTGTGTAAAAATAGAGAGAAGGTAACCCTATTTCCAGGTGTGGATATATTTCCTGCCAGTCGGAATATTTTCCTTAAGAAGTATCCCGAAAGGTTATCCATATCATCATGCTGAGAGACACCCCAGCCTGAGCTGAATAGCAACTTGGCTTATTGCTATGTTCATCTTACCCGAACTCCTTTTCAGTTTATAGCGGTTTTAGCTTTCTGGAGTTTATATTGAAAAGGTTCTGGCTGACGGCTTTTGCCATTGCTAAATAGAATTAGTAAAAATTGTAATTGGTAGAAAAAATTAATGATCAAATAAATTCAATACTACTACTACTGCTACTATTTTTTTTTGTGAGTGAAAATGAGATGATGATACCTAGATATTTATACTCCAAGCTTTCCAAATTTCTCGCCTTCCCATGTCAGTTTTTCTTTCCTAGCGTATCGTCCCGTACCTTTTCAAAAGCCATCATTTTTGACATGCTTGCACTAACCGTTATATTCAACTTGCTGTAATTTGTTAATCATGATTTACATTTGTTGCATACTTTGACGCAACAAGTTCAAAGTCTTTGATCAGACGGTGATGCCAAAATCTGAGGAACCATTATAAATGATGGCATATGTATATTTATGACAACTTATGTCAAAATGGTTACCTGGTGACGTTCATTGGACAGTTAATAAATTGGAATAAGAAGGTCTAAAAGACTCAAAAAAAGTTCATCAAAACAACAAGAAAACCTCTACAAATCGAAAATCAGCACCACAAGCGCCTGCAGATTCTGTTAACAATCAAACGAAACTACGGAGCACCTGCTTGCAGAATGCCCTTCTCTACCAAAAAGAAGACTCAAAACACTAGGCAAATACGAGTACATAGTATTCCAGTCAAAGCGAATTTTGTATGAAAAGGGGCGACAATAGACCTGCTTTGGAGGTACTGCTATAGTGGTCATCTCTACAGCACTCCAGATACATTACATCATTCCGCATCATAAATTGGCAACCCTACCGGAACCCATCTACGAGAACTTCGGGAACATTCCATAAGGGAAGAACAAAAAAAAAAAGAAATAAGAAATTAACTTCTCAGACAGAACGAAGGAAGTTTGCTCATCGAACACTACAGCCAAAAAGTATCCAAACTGTGGTCTTAGTTTTGATTTTCATATCAGAGTTCACTGCACTTATAACTCTTGAAAATTGTAAAAAAAAACAGCTTTTATCTATCACTGTCGTTAAGGCTTTTTCTTTGTTAGCTGTTTTTTTTTGGATATCATTTGACAACAAAAACAAACGAACATTTGGAAACATTGAACCTTGTCAAACTATAGTCAATAAAACTAATGTAAGATGGGAAGGTCGATCTACCTGCCTTGCCACCAGACAGATCGGACCTAGACGGGATCTTAACTGCTCTAACTATCTCCTGTCCCTAAAAAGACTACTCATAAGTACGATTATTGGTGTTATTACAGGACATTGCCTTATAGGTAAGCATGCAAATAGGCTTGGCGTCCTTTCAAACGTCTTGCTTAGAAGTTGCAGAGATGAAAAGGAGGAGGTAAGCTCAACACATATCCTCTGTTCATGCCCAGCTCTTCCCGCTGTAGAAAACTATATCTAGGAGAATATTTCTTCGACGATCTTAGTGACCCGGCAGCGTATTGTCATACTGTTTATCAGCACAGACATCGGTCGCTCTGCCACTGCCATTAAATAATGAAAAAGCTGAGGCAAACCATGTGCAACTACAGATTACTCTGTGATCGTATGCGATTTCGCTGTAGATAACTAAGTGATGAACTAGGTTTTCAGAAAATTAAAAATTAAATGAAAATACGGCAGCTATTAGCTTATTAGCCCAGTCGAATTAGATCAAAAGAGGGGCTGACACGGAAAAAATTCCGCGCAGCAATTTGCCTTCGGAAATCGTTGGCGGGGCTCACTGGCAGTCTACATTTCGGTTCTCGCGATTCCAACCCTGTTGCGTCATCCGCCATCTTGAATTTGAGGTTGAATTTTTGTTTATTGAATAACTCGTTTATTTTCAATTTTCCACGAAAATGATTATGACCAAAGTTGTAAAGAATTAAAGATCCTACAATTTTGGTCCTTATCAGTTTTTCTCTAGGATCGGTATTTTATTTTATTTTTTTATTTCCAGATATACAGTACAACTTCGGTGATAACCATTTTCGTAAAATTAAAAATAAACGAGTTATGCAATAAACAAAAATTCACCCCCATCTCTTTTCGGGTCTAAATCGAAAAATATTGATCCTAGGGAAAAATGGATGAGGACCGAAATTGTAGGAAAATTTCGCTTTTTTACCTCCGGCACATAGAACTAACTATGGATTGTCTGAACCGATAAATCGGTGCATCTATTTATTTAACTCGGTCGATAATACCCTTGATTTAACCTCGAATCGGGATTGCTTTAAACGGAATGCTCTTATTGTATTATCGTCTAATTTTACGTAACTATGCCCTATTGTTTATTTACTTAAGTTTTCAATATGCTTTTGAATTATTATATATTATTATATTTACTATATGTATACAATTTTATATTTTTATTTTTGCGGAATCTGTTAAGGTTTTCTACCTTGTAGATGAAATAAATAAATAATAATGAAAATTGTTTACATGTGATAAAATGAAAGCCAAACAAATTAAAAATACAAATTAAATATTTTGCCAAGTAAAATAAAGCGAAATAGTGAACGCAGAAATTTATTCAAGGAGAAATAATTACAAAGAAATAAAATTATAATTGCATTTGAAATTTAGTGTTTTTTGGCATTCGTTTGATTTAAGTTGATACATATTAGGGGTATAAACACAACAAATGAAAAATAACAGTAGAACTGGCATGTAATTTGATTTCGTAAGAACATGACAAGCGACAGGCACACGAAGTGTCTGTTACCGCAGGTACATAAATTTCATAAATTTCAGAGCAGAATATACACATATCAGCGTTGCCGCTGGTAAAATTTAAAAAGTGTCCAAAAAGGTGTCCCGGATTAAAAAAAGGGTCCACATGCATAATTCGAATAGGATAATTGTATTTATCAAGGGAAAAAAACGCTTCTTTAAAATTTATGAAAAATACTATTTTTACTACATACGAGGGTGGGTCAATAAGTCCCTAAATATTAAAACAGATGGCGTTGCCACCTCAAATCCAACGAATGTTTGCCTCGTTTCGTAACCGTGGTTGAAACGTTGCTTCTTCACAGTCGAAACCGTGGACTTCTCCAGGTGAATCGAAGCCGAAGATGGCCAAGATGGGTCTGTCGGCCAACAAGGACATCGATTACCTTGAAAAGGGTATAACGATCACTGATTTGAAGCAAAAAGACCACATTTACCGAGGAAAAAAGGACAACGCACCGGCCGGCGCGGCGCACAGATCCGCAGTCGCAATGGCAAAATTCCATGAATTAGGCTACGAATTGCTGCCTCATACAGCATATTTTCCAGATTTAGCCTCCTGCGATTATTTCTTGTTTCTAAACGCCGGCGGTAAGAGATTAGAGTCGAATGAAGAGGTCATCAATGAAACAAACGCCTATTTTGAGCGCCTCGAGAAATTGTATTATTTGGAAGGCATCAACAAATTGGAAAAATGTTGGACGAAGTGCATAGATCTAAAAGGAGACCTCTCGTATATTGACAAATAAAATGTTCTTTTGCCGAAAAGATTGTTCCTTATTTCAATTTTCAGTGACTTAATTGACCCACCATCGTACGTCGTACATATAGTACATATGTATGTATGCTTTTATCTGTAAATTTCTGTTGACATGGTCATGTCTTCTATAATTTAATGGTAATTTTTAGTGGTTGTAAATTATTTAAATCGATTGAAAACATTTAAATAACGCAGACGTACAAAAAGTAATTTGATGGTTTTTTATTGAAATATTAGAAAAGCGTCCAAAAGTGTCCATTTTAGCTAATTATCAAAAAAAGGTGTCCAGGTGTCCCGATTGCTAAAAAGCGTCCAAATGGACACCTAAGCGTCCCAACGGCAACGCTGACACATATCAACTCAGATAAATACTCTGATATAATATAAAGCCTGCTTTGCACTTGAATAAGCATATTGCAGAGCGACCGATGTAGGTGCTGCTATAGAGTATGGCATTTCGCGACCCGGCACAGAAAGATTTTGGAAGCCTATCTCGCTTTGTACAAAACTCCAAACGCTTCTCACGAGTAGCTGGGATACACATCACAATGAGCTCCTACATGCCTAAGTGTACTGGTACTCGAATTACGCGCAGCCACTGTTACTTTACATAGCTTGCGAAAAACTTATGCACATAAATACGTACATACGTTTATTCACATTGCTTCCTTAAATCATCCTATCACTAAAGTATCATTTTAAATAATATCACAGTACATGAATGTCAATGTGTTTTAATTTCCATATGTATGCATCTGTGTAGGCTGTCAGAAGAAAAATGTATCCACAGCTACACTTCCCATGCAAATATTCCCCATTGAACCCAATACTTAACGTCTATAGCCTCACAAGGTAAAACAGCAACAACAGCAAAAAAAAATCCCAAAGTATGACCGCCCAAAACCGATTAAAACCATTAATTTGAGTCATTTTCTGTCAAAACACTTTAAAATACGACTGCAGCCCGCCCAAAGGGGCCCGAAAAACTAGTTCATATCAGCGGCTAATAAATAAAATCGTAATTTCTCATTCTCACACCCCTTGAAATGGCAGCAGGAATTCTTACCGGCCTCGTTCTTCGAACTACATACAGGAACACATTGGAGCTCGGGGAACCGAAGAAACACAATATTTGCATACAGAGTCGCAATCAATTTGAACGATCTAAGAAGAAAAAAAAAAATACGGAAAAAAGGCGCAAATTTCCCCAGCGGACGTTGTTTTCTTAGCTAAACCTTTATACGCTCTGGAAACGCATTCCTCACCGCTCCAGCCCGCAACTCCTTACGGAGTCAAGCGGTGAAGCTGCTGCTGTTTGTACGCGGCACTTGGCAGCCAATTTTTGAAATTGCGTGCAACGGGTTTTGTTTTCTTGGCTTTAGCCTTAGGTCTGCAGTTGGTTTTCCTCCTTTTTTTTCCTTTTCCTGCCCGGCACGACGACCGATCAGGTTGTCCTAATAATTTGCTATGTAAATATTTGTTGTTCTACATAAACTCTTTCGGTGAACAAGTTGGTACGTTGCACGCAATACTACGAGACCGAGAGCTTAGACTGACTTGTGCGGACAAATCGTACGCACTAACATTACAAAGTGTATGTAGTTGGGCTTTGCTGCAAGGTGGAAATTAAGCAAATCGCTTGAGAGGAAAACAAAATGATTACAAAGCATTACGTGTGGTGATGAAAAGCGATGCTTTGGGCTAAAAAATGAGACGCATAGAGTCAAACTTTCACGATTTGTATTGACATTAGTCAATACAGACTAAAATCCAGAACACTACTTTTTGCGCGGTAAAACCATTAAGGAGACTGAAAATATACTTGAAAAATATTTTGGGGACTCTGATCCTTCGCATGGGATGGTACAAAAGTGGTTCACTGAATTTCGTACGAGCTTAAAAGACAATGAGCGCCCATGACGTCCAAATGACGTCACAATGGATGAAATGGTCAAAAAATCCAGGATATGGTGTTGGACGTGAGATAGCTGCGACAGTAGCCATTTCAAATAATAGCGTCATTCGAATCTTACATGATCATTTGCGCATGAGAAAATTATCAGCAGGATGGTTGCCGCATTTGCTGACGATTGACCAAAAATAGATTCGGTTGCAGTTTTCAAAGCAGAATTTGGAACTCTTCAAGCGTAATTCAAGTGAATTTTTACGGCGGTTCGTAGCAGTTCATGAATTCTGGATACACAACTTCACACCAGGAATGAAAAAACGATTAAAATGGCGGACTTCTTTATGCGAACGTGCACCAAAAAGGCAAAAACGGGTTCGTCGGCCGGAAAAATCGGGACAATGGTTTTCTGAGATTCCCACGGCGTAATCTTCGTTAACTACTTGGAAAATGGAAAAACGATTGCCGGACAGTACTATGCCAATTTATTGGATAAATTAAGTGCAGAATTCATGGAAAAACGGCCTCATTTCAAAAAGAAAAAAGTGCTCTTTCATCACGATAATGCACCGGCTCATTCACCGCAGTAACAACAGTAAAGTTTGCTGAATTACGAACTGCTTTCTCATTCACCCTATTCTCTAGATTTGGCTCCTATTGATTATTTCTTGTTTCCTAATTTGGATAAATGGCTCCGCGGAAAAAGATTTTCATCGAATGATGAGATTATCGATGCAACAAGTGCCTATTTTATAGGGTTTGGGAAATCATATTTTTTGGCAGGGTTAACAAAGTTGGAAAATCTTTGAGAAAGTGTATCGCGCTAAAAGAAGACTATGTTGAAAAATAAATTAAACTAGTGTACTGGAGCGAGGAATCTCGCATGTAGAAACCCTATACCCGTAAGTATAGGGAATAATGTTTTGTTCGTAATAACTTTACTCGTATGGATTTTTTCAAAAGTTTTTATATTGATTGTTCAGGTGATGACCTTTCGATCAGTGTATGAATCAGTATAATCGGTGCAGGAATAAACTCTCAGGAGGAATCACAAGCTCTTGCGCTAGCGATTTAAATATAATGATGATGATGATGATGATTTTGAGAAAAAGAACGAGTTTTTAGTTTCAAAGTCATTGACTTATCGAACAGCCTACGTATACTATGCTGGCTACTTTTTTCTTTAAGTAATTCCACAAGTGTTCGATGGGATTCAAATTAGATGGATGTGCTGGGTGTTGCAGCTGCGTTTGAACATTGTCAAGTAACCATATCTATTTTGTTGGAAACAAAAAATTGTTGCCAAACCAATTAAGTTTCGATTGAAGGTTGATTTTCTCGGGGTATATTCAGAAATGCACATTTATCCATTCTGCCATCGACGAAAATGAGATTTCCCATGCCGGGGGAAGCCATGCATGTGGGAGTTAAAATATTGGATATCTATTTCAGTATTGAGTTTCTTTCACACCCTACGACGACCATCGGATCCGAAAATGTTAAATTGACTATCATCACTAGATATAACCGTAATGAATTATCCTGTTTTTTTTTTTTATTGCGTATTTACTGCGAACATGTGCCGATGTACGAAGACTTTTTGGACTCAGTGTAAATGTTGGAGTACAGATATGTCTATTGCTATCCACAATAACCCGTTTGTTTACACATCAAGCAGTCCCGATTTAGAATCACTTCGATATTCACCTGTACATCTCTCACAGGGCATAACGCCCATATTCGCCTGAGACTTGAACAAAACAAATTAATTAATCATCTCGCCTAGGAAACAAATTACTCTCTCAGTGTGTGTACTGCCACGAGTAGAACCTTCAAATAATGGAACTAGCTCCCAAAACCCAAGAACGCGCCCAATTATTGCTCTGACTTATTTTGAAAATCCCACCGCTTTTCTGCTTTTAACTTTACCGAATCAGAAAACGAAAACAAAAAAATCACTTAGTACCACATGGGCCTCGGCCTGCTGCTGTTATTAGAGGTGCCCATCGGAACTTGACGCCCATTGTTAAGTGTTATAACTAAAAACGTCAATCAAAATTCGAAATGGATCTCGCGATGCAGTCACACCATTAGCTGCCATTGATCGTCGTCATCGTCATGTTTTGTTTCTGTTCGCCGCATATCAAAAGCCGTGTTTCGTTCGAATCCTTGATAGTATTTCTGTTAAATGTTTAATCATCACTGGGAGGGGGGCCGGGAAATTGATTGTAAAACTAATATCGAGAGAGCGTCAAAAGCGTTTTTTTGTGAAACGTCGAGGCCGCCTCAGCAGGTAGACACCTAGGCAGGGGGCGCCCCCAGTCGATGATGATGAAGATGGGCCCATCATACGATGCCCGGCGAGGAGTGAATTTGTTTCGGCAAGTGGCCACGATGAAAGGCCATCGGCCCGCTTTGATCTCGTATAAGTATATGTATTTTATTTTCTATTATTTCCATCATTAACAGCGATCTGGTGATCTATTCAGTTGGCAGTTCGACAGAAGAGAGTGGCAGCACTGCTTTGTTGTTTTGTTGACCTGGGAAAGGGACGAGATGGAGTTGGGTTGTTGTTTTTTTGGGGGCGGGCGCTGCATTGTGCATAATTGTAGTGTGATTAATAATTTAACAACGTTTACACACAACAACAAAGCTTGACGTCTGATGAGGCCGCAATTAGCTGGGGCCCGAGAGGTATTCGGTGCTATACAATGGTTGTGAGCAATTATGAGATTTGAAATCCATAGAAGGAAGGACGTTCCTACTCGGAGGTGAGTATTTCTTTAACAAAAAGGACATGAAAGATGTTTGCAATTTATACGAACAATAAAGATGTTTAATAGACATTTTGTATGGTATTTGAGTAGTAACAACGAATAGATGTGTTTGTATTTCATCGACAAGAGAATAAAAATATAATTTTTCTTGTTTAACCCATTAGTGCATGAAGTTAATTTGAAGTTTTTTTTTACATTCTGTCGTTTGTTTGCAGTAAAACACTCTTTATTTTTAAAAAAAAAAATACGAAATCAGAACATTTTGTATTTTTATGAGTAAATAGAGTGTGTCCGTTTAAACGGACTCTATGCAGAGAAAACATTGCAAGTTTACATTTAGATGACGTCCGTTTAAACGGACCATATGCACTAATGGGTTAACGCGAGTTGTTCAAAATGTTCCGCTCGTTAAGATGGATGCGTTAAAAATTGATTTAAACGAAAATTATGAGTTTTTTGTTGAGCAACCATGCCTTTTATATTAGAGGAAAATGTAATCACTGCAGAAAATCTTCAATTGCTGCCGGTTTAAGAGTTTATGCTTATATGACTTCATGTAGCCCAACAGAAAATATTCAAGAGGTGTTAAATTTTTTTGAGGCGAATTGACGAAATTTGCCGTTTGGAGACGGCAGGTCCCTGAAATTCGTTTAGATAAAATAGCATGCAATTGCCGATGGCAAGAATCTTCCTTCTACGAATCCTGATCATTCTTTTTGGTCGTTGCAATTGCAATACCTACTACAGTAGACGACGGATATAAAAAAGTATGAGAATTTATTTCTTTTATCAGTGTTTTCTTATATAAAAATAATGGATATAAGTAATAAATTTTCTTATAAAAATAGAATGATTAAAAGAAAGAAATGTTCTTATATATATATATTCATGCGCGCTTCTTTTTTTTATTTGGACTCGTCAATTTGACATTTCTTACAATATCATTGGTGCTCAATAATAATTCCATAAGAGTGTGTGTACACAAGTTTGAGTTTTCAACCAACGTATAACGTGATAATTTCTTATAAACGTTTATTTTTATATGCATTCAAAAAATTGTATACTAGAACTAGTTTCTCATATCCGTGTTTTTCTTATAAACGTTGAGTTTTATTTAATACATAATCTTATGGAGATGTGCTTGCTGCTTAGAATATATGTCTAAAAGTCAAAATGTAAACGGTACTGTAAAGCATCATATGACCTGTGCTTTTTACTAAATCGGCGGTTTATATCAGTCCTGTATTTACGAACAACATACAGCTGTGTTCAATAAAATAGCACTACATCTACCAATGCACTTTGAAAGGCATTTTGAAAATATACTTCATTAATTAACTAAATATTAATTTTTTTTTAGTTTGGTAACTAATTTAGGATTTATAAAAAAATTATATTGCATTGTAATTTATTTTAAAAAAATAGTATTAGAACGAAATATGTATAGGAATTGAAACTTTTTTGGTGTTCGATGAAGTAGCAGTGCTGGAAGAGAAATATGAAATCGTTAATTGTTTCAATTGTTTTCAGCTTCGAATGTGACTTCCTTCAATATTTTGTTGTTTATCTCTTTTTTTTTGTAAACAACCCCGTACTGGTGTGGCATATAATTAATAAAATTCTTGTGTCTTTTCAGTAGAATAGCCTCCCACGCCTTTTGACCCACTTTCTGGGTCTAGCTGTCTTCACGACTTTTTATTTACGTCAGTCCAAGGATTTTCAAACGGATTAAAATCCGAAAACTTAGGTGGCTCTAATATTACATGGACTTTATTCTCCTCAAATCAATAAATTGTTGCATACGCCTTACGTTTTGAATCGTTATCCTGCATAAATACCCATTTAGGAGGAATTTCCTCTTCAGCATACGACAGCATAACATTTTGAAGAATTCTAATATAAACGTATTAGGTTATTTTCTCTTTTATCCAAAATTATGGACCAACCCATTACAAGAGATATTTGTTGAAATCTTCATTCGGGCAGGGTGGCATTTTGCATTAACCGGTTTTCTGACATATTTCCTAGATCCACTTGACTAGAGCCAAATATTTTAGCTTTAGCTTTAGCCTTTAACTATTTAGCTTCGGCCCAGAGAATATTTCTCCTTTTTGACAGTGGCCATTGACTGTTTTTGTTTTTTTTTTTTTGATACATTGTATGCGTTAGACCCAATGTTTCTTTGTCAGATGGGCAACTTTTCTCGGAAAATTTGCTTTTAATCTGACATCTAGAAGTCTCTCCCTTACTCTAGAAGTCTCTCCCTTACCTTACACTTATCTCGAGATTTGAATCTGCGTTGATGAGATAAAAGAACCACGCTTAGCTGTTCTTATGATTTGGACATCTTCCCGAGTAGTTTGTTTTCGCTGTTTTCACCTGTTTTCTTGTTTTTCGCATGTTATAGCATTTCGATCTATCTCTGCGGAACAAACTAGCTACTCCTGAATATCTTTTTATAGGATTTTCCTTATTTTTTAATTTTTTTAATTAAATTTCGCTTTTTTTTTGAGCCGTGTGTTCTCGACCCATTTTTACGACTAAAACAATCTATTTATTACTTAATATTTAAAAAAATCACAACGAATAAGCTAAATTTAATTAAATAAGAGTTAAGTTTTAAAGAATTTCAATTTAACATTTGAATTCAATGAAAAACTTACTGCACTGCTATTTTAAGGAACAGCTGATTTAGATGTTTAAAAGTTCAATAATTTATTTACATTCTAAGAGTGATACGAAATTGTATAATTATTTCCCTGATTTGTTGCTTTGATCAAGTAAAACATTTTGTGAAATGAGGCTTTCTAAAACCAAAGTCGCGCCTTTAAAGATAGAATTCAGAGATGATAAAAACGCACTGCTATTTTATAGAACACAGCTGTACATACAAATGTACATACAGGGTTTTTCAACAGGGACGCTACAAAAGTAGAGCGACAGGGACAGCAAACGGCGCCATATTTCTTGCCGCTCTTTTGACATTTCTCTTCAGTAAGGTTTGCCATTTCATGATGGAAACATATACGAGCCAACAACGAGTCGAAATTATTGAAATTTACTACCGAAATTCGGAGTCAGTGGCCTCAACGTTAAGAGCGCTACGTCCAATTTATGGTCGTCATAATCGTCCTAGCAGATCAACAATTGAGCGTCTAGTGGAAAAATTTGAATCCACAGGCACAATACAAAATGTTCCCGTGCCAGTGAGATAAAGAAGTGCCCATAGTGTCGAGAATATTGCTGCCGCTGAGGCTTCAGTGGAAGAAAGCCCAAATGTGTCTCTCACACGTCGTTCTCAAGCGTTGGGCATCTCTGTGACGTCGTTGTGGCGAATTTTGCGAAAAGATCTTGGCCTACATCCTTACAAGACTAAATTGACGCAAGAACTTAAGCCGCTTGACCACCAGAAGCGTCGTATGTTCGTGAATTGGGCTGAGCAACAACTTGAAAATGATTCGGATTTTCATCGAAAAATCATCTTCAGCGATAAGGCTCATTTCTGGCTGAATGGCTTCGTCAATAAACAAAATATGCGGTATTGGTCAGGCAGCAATCCACACGTACTCCATGAGTCATCATGGCCTCCCGAAAAAATTACGGTTTGGTGTGGTTTATGGGCCGGCGGCGTCATTTGGCCGTACTTCTTCCGTGATGATCAAGACCGGCACGTTACTGTGAATGGAAATCGCTACCGTTCAATGATAAAAACGCACTGCTATTTTATCGAACACGGCTGTACATACAAATGTACATATTTATATCGCAGCTTCCAAATTCTTGTCCTACGATCGAAGCTGCAACTTCTTCAACAGTAGGGCTTTTATCACGGTGCTCATCTTTCTCCGTCCCTCCAACAAAATCCACGAAAACTTTCAACTCTCATCATTTTCGCCATCATCATTCAATTCCAAGGTAGGAATGGGCAAATGTTTCGCCACCGTCCGTCACGCGTAACCAAACTTAAGATTAGTACGTTCTCTGTATATGATTCTCTTAGTATTAGTTCATTCTCTGTTTATCCGCAATCATACACGTTTGTTTACTAAACGGATTATTGGGGACAAGTAGAATCTGTTGTCTGGCCTTCATCGACAGGAAAATGAGGACTCTTAGCAATAACTTCTTGCCAGAACTATTATGCTTAATCCAATTCATTGTCAACGACCACGCCATGCTGAAAACATATGTTCTCATTAGATCACGGAAATCAAGCAGCGTCGGGCGCGGTTAGTACTTAGATGGAAGACCACTTTGAAACACCACGTTTTGTTGACATAGGAGTAGGGGAGTACCGATAAATGAATCGACTCCATGTGGTAACACAATGGACCTTAAGTGTCTAAGTGAATTCAACCATAGTGATGGGTATAACCACCTTAACCTAACCTAACCTAATCAAATTCATAAACATTATATTCTACATCTTCCACTGACGTTAAAAACTTGTACTCCACCCGTTGACCTATTTCAACTACTCACGCCGGCCGGGCAGGTCCATAGTATTTGCCATAATCACCGGATCGACTTTCTTAGTCTACGATAAATCAAATAAATAATTGTATACCACTCAGACGACTCACGTAAACCTATAAATAATATTCTGTTCACTTCCCACTACGATTCGATACCACTTTCCAGCTGAAACCATTCAATTTGCATAATCGCACCAATTTAACAATAATTTCCTCGGCTTCGAGTAGTTGGTAGCCAATCACTTAAACTTCATCAGTCAACAATCACGAAGCTTGAAAAAATTAACCGTACACAAATTATAATCAATTTCGATTTAATAATTTCAGAAATAAATAAAAATAATAACTTTGGCGGCAGCAAAGTACCGTCAACTAGCACCGAAAAGCCAAAAGTCATTTCACACCTTCAACCGAACACAGAATGGTAGGTACAAGTAATTCTAATAAAATTTACGATGTCCACACATTCACCCATCGACTACGGTTTCAGCTACTTCAGGTGCATCCAGCACTGAAGTAACAACAGCAGCAGCCAGGACCCAATGGCCGCCACTTACTCATGCGTTCCGGCCCGTGAATTGTATTTATGCAAATTGAAAATCACCACGAGATGAATTAGACAAAGCAGTGATTTTTATGATGCTCACCAGAGTTTTACTGTTTACTGGCATCCGAATGAGGTCCGTCAATGACGAAGATGAAGACGAAGATGAGGATGCGATGCGACCGTACATGTTCAAGTCTTCAAAGCGGATTTCGATTCCAAGATTCGAATTCAAGTAAATTAAAACGAAGCATTTCACTGGCTTCTGTTGGCAGTTGATGATGCAGAACTCATGGATTCGGTTAGACGCTTGGCCATGAGGAGGGAGTGAGGAGACGTACATATGTACATACACCTTGGAATAGATGAAGAGTGACTGAAATATGTTTTCAACAGATTGCGGGTTTGATTGCTTCTGTGGAATTGTTTTGCTTATGGTATGGGTTGCTGAACTTTTTGAAATAAGAAACGAGTTGGCAGTTAATCTATGTCAATTGTAAACGATTTATTCGAAATTTAACTTATACTCCACAAACCTAATTTAGGCTAAATGTTTTTACTTGAAATGTTGACAATTGGATGGTCATAGAGTAACTTAACAAAGTGTGTCTATCAATTCAGTCGTGAAATGTTTTGTTAACTAACAAAAAGTGTATTTGGCATCACTGTGAGAAGTTTTAGGCTTCGAGTATCGAAATTTATAGGTTACAACTTCAGTTAATAAAGATGTTTTTATCTAATTTAAACGAAATTTTAACAAAAATCATTTATATCTTCGAGTATGTACAGTGATGGCAAGCTTATTAGTACACCCCAATGTAAAATACGGTCGAACTTCGATAAGACGAGCTTTGATGACTCAAATATTTAATAACTCAAATGAAATTGGTTGGCAACAGCGCCAAGACTAAAATTAACATGTAATATTTATTTGATAACTCGAACTTCTATTACTCGAATGTCTTAATAACTTGAAGAGATTATTTGGCGTCACCTTCGATAAGTCGAATTCTGAAGGGAAATTCCCAAATTCTGCGTGTTTTTACAAGTTCGTTTTGCAATGCATCGGTTTCGGGGGCACTGTGTTTGTATATTCGTATGATCTAGTACACATACGTGTAGAAAATCGTGATTTCATTATGTGTGAGTAAGAACTGTTAAATTTCTTGTTGGTAGAGGTTAGAACACACATGGTCTGTTTGGTATCTTTTTTGTATAAAGTTAAATGTTTAAGTAGGTACGTGAGTAATAGTAACGTAAGTAGGTAGTGGGGTGCTGACAACACACCATCATGATTTCACTTTATTACGCTTATCTTTCCTCTGGTAAATGGTTCTATGGCGAAATTGTCATTATGATATCGTTCTGAGGTAGAACAATGTTAAAAGAATTAACTTTAAAACCCCTTTATAGAGTTTTTAGTTATCCTTTCCAAAATAGTGCTTTCCGTATTAATTTTTGAAACAATTTTTTGTTTTAACAAATTCGCCATCATCCATAACAATTAAGTCCGGCTCTTCACTTGGATATTCACTTATATAGTGTCAATAACAGTTAAATGCGTTCCTAATCTTTTTCAAATGACATTTTCAAATTACCTATACAAATTCACCCAGTAAAAAAAATTACACAACTAGGTAGGTGGGGGGCTGACAGCACCATTGCAGCTTGAAGAGTCTGTCACGGCTTACTTGTGCAACGAAACTTTTTTAAAACCATCTGAGTCTGTATAATAGAAAACAACAGGAAGGTACTGTAGCGACAACGGGTGTTGTCAGTCGCAAAGTACAATATTTTTAAAAAATAAGGGCTTGGGGTGTTGTCAGCACCCCACCTACCCAGTTAAAGGTTACCATCGCTGTCAAATAATAAATAATTTGAAAAGTGGGGGAAAATCCTCTCAGACAGTGGAAAATTCGTAAGAAAGTAACCAAACACTTTTGAGTAAAACCTGTAAATTTGTTTTTGTTTTCCACTAACAGTGAAGATAATATTTTTTTATAATAAGTTCATTCATATGCTTTTTTTCAAAATGATTTATACTGATGAAGCCTTCAATCTTACCTACAAGCTGATATTATTTATGTAAGAACTTGGATGAAAAGTTTTTATAACCGCGGCGGTTGAGTGTGTAGCGCGTCGGTTTTTCTACTTTTGGCGCAGTATACAACTGAGTTTAGGGTGGAGTGGATTCGATGAGTATACATATATGCGATTAGCTTGAATTTAATCGAACATAGACTAGTTATAATTTACTTTTTTTCCAATAAAGTGGAGCTACAAACTCCATTCGCGTGATGTTTACACATAGCTCAGGACTCTCTTTTACAAATTTTGGATTTCTTAACAGGAAATTCGTAAGAACCCTTCGAATTTGTACGAATTCTTAAGTTACTAAACAGGCCTAATACTAGGTTGGTATATTGGTCGATACGAACTCAAAGCTTAATTTTTTATATTTGAAAAAAATAGTTAGCGTCTAAAACAACACAATGCATACGTTAAAAACATTATCTCTTGATGAAAAATTACATATTTACACATATATTTATATCAATTTTGTATTTTACTTAATAACTGGAAGTCTTGATAACTTGAACTTTGTGGCAAGTGATGGTTCGAGTTATCGAAGGTCGACTGTATTGCATGTGCCTTTTTTCATAGTATAAAATATTTTTGAGTAATTATTTCTTATTATGTAAATGTATTTAAAAAAAAAAAACAATCTCTAATCAATTAGTTTTATAATCATCACACCCAAGTAAAAGTTGCGTTTTATCTTACACATTTATTTTGGATCCATCATATTGTTGTGACGAGATACCTATAAAATATTTTTTTTTTTTTTTTATTTTATATTTATTAGGTCATACTATGCAATGTCTATTTAAGTTACGAAACTTGTTAGATTTATATATATTAAATAAAAAAAAAAAAAAAAAAAAAAAAAAAAAAATATTATATTGAAGTGATTAAGTGAATTTTTAAATAGTTCTACGGCGATGGAGAGGAGGTTAATGTGGCTTATGTTCCAGAAGGCATAATCAAAATTGCACTGAATTGCAATTGCTCACGAAAAAGAGTGCGAAACGTTTTAAAGCTCTACGAAACCCATGGAATATTTGCGGAAAAAAGACGATGCGGACACAGAGAAACGACCAAAAGAGAGGATTCCATTATAATCCGCCATGCTCTTAAAGTCTTAAAGATCCATTTGTCAATCCTTCCGATATAAGAACACGCATGGAAAAAGAATGTGGCGAAAATATCGCGTCTAGGACGGTCCGACAATGGCTTCTGGAAAATAACATTCGGGGATGCCAGAGCCTAAAGAAACCGAAGATTATAGATGGCAATAGGAAGAAGCAACTAGAATTCACAACACGCCATATTGATTCTCTCCCATCTTTTTGGAAATCAGTGGTATGGAACGATGAGTCAAAATTCAATCTCAATAGTTCTGATAGAGGAACCTATATAAGACGACTCCCAAACAAGGAACTAGACCCCAAGTACACCGAAAAGTCGGTGAGTTTTGGTGGAGGCAGCATTATGATATATGGGGTTATTTTAGCGCTCATGGCATTGGACTTCTTGTCCTTATAAAAAGCAAATTAAATGCATGCAAGTCCATGTCATTAAACCACCGCAGATCATTCTTGGACGACATACCATTTTCGTTGTACCGCCAAACTATTTTCCAGTAGGACAATGCACCTTGATATATAGGGCTAGGTCTGTAAAGGAGTACTTTGAGGAACATGAATTCTCGGTAATGGTTTGGCCCCCTCAAAGTCCAGATCTGAGTCGAATTGAACATTTTTAGGCATTTATTAAAAGTTGTGTCATGGCCTTAAATGCAAGGAGTGTGAAGGAGTTATGGGAAACTTCCCACCAAGAATGGTATAATCTACCGAAGAAAGAGTGCAAACGCCTCAACTCGTCGATGAATAAGTGACGTGCTGCCGTTATTACCCACAAAGGGTACCCCACTGGCCTTGGCCTTGAAGTGAATGAGGGCAAAACCAAGTACATGTTGTCAACAAACAAAGAAACATCTGTCCACCGCCTAAGACAAAATGTCACTGTTGGCAACAGTTACTTCGAATTGGTTAAGGAGGTTACCTACCTCGGAGTAAATATCAACTACCGAATGACACCTTAGTGGAGATTCGATGAGAACTAACTCTAGGAAGCCGCTCCTACTTCGGTTTGGCAAATGACAAATTGATTTAAAACTCCTAACCCGGAAGACAAAACATTGATCCTGCCAGTCCTGCTGTATGGAGCCGAGTGTTGGGCGGTAAGCAAGAAAGCAGAGAGAAAAATTCTTCGTCGGATATTCGGTCCCGTATGCGAGGATGGCGAATGGAGGAGAAGATACAACCGCGAACTCTATGAGCTGTACCGAGATGTGGATGTAGTCCAAAAAGCCAAAACACGTCGACTACACTGGCTGGGCCACATCGAGCGAATGGACAACAATGCTCCGGCAAAGAGGATCTTCGAATCACAGCCCCCAGGTTCGAGACGACAAGGAAGACCGAACCTCCGTTTCAAGGCTCAGGCTATCGCGGATGGCAGAGCACTTGGTCTAGCTCTAGAGAACTGGGAGCAACGTACCCGGGATCGAAGAGAGTGGAAGGCTGCCGTGTCTTAGGCAGAGACTCTTTACAGATCGGGAGCCCGTTAAGTTAAGTATGTAAGTTAAGTAAGTAATAAACTGTTTATAAATTTATAAAAGCAACTAATGAAGTTTCTCATTCATTTTTTTTTTTTTTCTTTAACAATATTTTTATCTTACTATAACTTTGTATGAAGTAAAACCTCGTAGAGTGGAATTATTATTATTATTATTATTATTATTAAATATTAAACGGAAATAGGATTGGAAACGGCAACAGCAGAGGTGAAGGAGCTCACCAAGCAGGAGTGGCAAAGCAGGTGGTGCTCTGAAACTAGAGGAAGATGGACTGCGAGACTGATCAGGGACGTGGCTGAATGGACGGAGCGAGAACATGGCGAAGTTAACTACTACGTTACCCAATTCCTTACCGGACATGGATACTTCAACGCGTATCTTCACAAGATTGGGAAAGTAAGAAGCTCAGCGTGCCAATATGGCGACTCTCCAGAAGACAATGCTCATCATACCTTCTTCAGATGTAGCAGATGGGAACCAGAGAGACATATACTGGAATCGGAGATAAGCAATATCAGCCCAGATAATGTTATGAGAAAGATGATCTCCGGCATTGACAAGTGGAACAAAATATGCTCCTTCGTCGAGACAGTGCTCAAAACAAAAAAGAGAGAAGAGAACACAGACATGTACTCATAAGACTGACGTAAGCCTTACCGGCAAGAAAGATGAAACCCGCACCAGGAGACCAATATGAAAAAGCCGGTCCCCCAAAAGGGGAAGAAAACGACACCACTCTGAAGTAATGCGAAAGCGGTCCCGGAGTGGATGGTGTCAAGAAGAAAAACAAAGGGGTTAAAGCTCCGATTGCCTTGATAGCGTCTTAGCTGTCGCGTTTTTTCAAGATTGAGTTGGGGACATCTCTCAACAGCGCAGATTTTGGCTTGAAAGATGTTAGTGTACTCGCCCATGGATTCGAATAGTTGGGTACCGGACCCAAGCACTCCTGTACCCATTCTTTCCCCAGTTCTTGAACCATCTGTATACCATTTAATGGTTTGAGGACTCAGCGAATAGGTTCTACCTAGATCCATTTCTTGTTGCTGAGTTTGATGTGAAAGTTTTTCTTCCAGCTGAATTTCCTAATCCCATTTTCTCTAGGAAAGTTTAGAAGGGGAAGCTTACTAGCCATCGCATCATAGTAAAATATACGAATGCGAAGTACCCTAGAAGCATAACTTACACAAACACAACTCCACCACTTTAGATGAGCCCTGCAGTGGAAGTTGCTACGCCCTATCCAGAGCGATGGATGAGCTAGCAACGACTTACCTTTATCCTTGTTAAACTACAAAGTCCATCTACTGGCAAACAATTTAACAAATCAACATTGCATATAGTAACTTTGTTTTTTGTCGTGTTTTCTTTTTAGTACAATAATAAACAATGGCAGGCTGAATCCATCGAATAACAGCCATCCGCACTCATATGTATGCCATGTCGGATACATTAACCATCGGTTTTCCTTTGTGCAGTCGAAAAGGTCTCTGGAACCAGAGTCGTTGGTTGCCTCAATCCCAACATACGAGTATGAGTATCCGCGGCTCGATGCATGGCATTCCATAATCATTTATTATTGCGCATATTAGCCATCAAGAGATCCGCGAGTCCATGGTGTTATGATGAGTGATCGCCCAACTAGGGCCCCCATTACTTTATTAAAGCGTGTTATTCCGCGGCCGCAAAACAAAAGACTCCCAGAGTCACCCCTCGTCATCCGTCTCCATCTCCAGTGCCCGGCCACTAACGCTAACTGACTTCAATGGCTGCGGGCGGGGGAAAACGTGGAATCGCATTGAATTTCTCTGTGCGAGAGATGAGATTACAAAGTTAAACGACGAGGTAAGTGTCGGCATGTTCCAAACATGGACACAAAAAATATAAAAGAAAACACCATCGAAGATGATGGCCATCTCTTTTGAGACTCTCCCTGCATGTATGTGTGTTTTTGTTTGTATTTGTGTTTGTGCTGGCAGAGCCAAATACTACCAAGACCGATATAACGATCTTGTTATTAGCTCGGCAAATCTTCAATAGGGTGTACGAAAATTGACTTCCACATTTGCGTCTCCTCCCTGTTGCTGCCGCCGCAGCTCCTTGGAAGCACTGCTCCAGCCCCACTACGCCGCGCCGCGTCGGTCGTCTGTGTGCGCATCCCTTGGGCTAATCGCCGCGTCTGATTGTGCGCTAACCTATAGAGGATAAAATAAATGGCACCTTCAAAGTGTTCACAGATTGTTTGGTTGGATCTTCAACGCTTACCTGGCTTTATCTTCTTAGCGCTTTGTATATACGGATGGTAGACGGTACGGTGGACGCGGCCGATGAAATGTATGCACACTCTGCCAGCGCGATGATAGTCATGTGGGGCATATGTACCTCCACTCTTGCTGACCCCTCTGCATGTGAAGTTTTTAATCATGAAACAATGTGGCCCTTCATTAACTACTGTTGGCCGGTTCATGGATTCGAATTACACATTCGAATGATATGAGGGGAAGATGCATAATTTGAATTTATCACTGATACGTCGAGTGTTGGTTTATTGCATGGCTTGGTACCCATACCGCATGATGGAGTCTTACATATTCTGTGTACATAGTCATGAATTGATTACCTGTGCTGATTGTTAAGGAAATGGAAATACAAGTTTGCAACCGCTATACAAAGTCTTGAAGTTTGCAGTGCAACAAAGTAGAAGTTGAGTGTCGGCTACGAGCTGGAATTCGATAAGGAAACTTCTGGTAGTTACGAGCCTTTCTTACAAAGTAGCTACTGATTGATATGTACAAATAAAAAAGAATTAAGATTTCATTGTGGGTTTTTTAAGCGAGAACCCCCTTTCAGGCATAAGACACGCACCATGAAAAGAACACAACAATCAGCTTCATTTTATTGTGGAAACATGCTACAGTTTATGGCGAGATGTGTGCGACAGCAGTGGTACCCCTTACCTGTTAAGTAAAAATGGGATCGGGACAAGTACATCATTTTCAATTAAATTACTCGTACTTTTTCAAAAAAAAAATTATATGGATCTGACTAAGCTCCTAATTCTTTAGTAACCTGGACGAGGTAGGCCGAATCAACTTGTTCTAAAATTGTGCAGGGTAATAAAATGCTTTAAGGAGATTGTGGCGGTTTAGGTGCTTAGGGGATCGCGATGGGCCCACTCTGATGCCTAGTGTTTTAGGTTGGCTCAGTGTCTCAACCTTTCTCAGCCTAGCCTATGGATATGTAGCTTTCAATAGAAACCCCAGTCGATGGGTGTTGGATCCCTATTATTACTACCCATAATTAACGGAATCCATATCTAAATTACAGCCAAAACAAGTTTTAACTATGCCAAATTTGAAGGGCCTTGCTTTTTCTGTATAAATCTGCTTGTGAAAGACAGATGGACAGACACATGGGGCATAACGAAATGAAGCCATCTGCAGAGATGAACTGTACATAGAAAAATCCAGTTTTAACATCACTACCAAACTTCTCCGTCTGTACAGGATGACAATGGAGAAAGCTTGCTGCTCCATTAATACCTCACCAAGACTTTTGATGTTAAAAACGGATTCAGACAAAGTGGCGCAGAGTCATGCGACTTCATCAACATCGGCTACTTGAAAGCATTGTTCCAAACTTACAAGGCATTAAACGAGGTACGATGTTTCTAAAGACCGTTTAGTATTTTGCATAGCCTGATGATATTGATATTATCGGTAGATCACAGCGAGTTTAGAAATGAATGCGTATATAATGCTGTCAACGAAAAGTGACACTTAACTTGACACTTGAATTGGACAGAACATGACGATTGACAGCTTCAACTTTGAGAAAGTAAAGGACTTTGTCTACCTCAGCTCTGCTGTCACATACAAAAATTACACCTCATCGAAAATCAAACCAAGGATTACTCTTACCAATCGCTATATAGACCCGATGCATGGACTTTATCGAAAACTGATGAGGATATCCGTGGTCGCTTCGAGATAAAAATCGTTCTTAAGATATTCGTCCCATTTGCGTTGAAGGGTTTTGCAAGAGACGATTCAACCACGAACTATACAGCTACAGCTATAGCGACATCGATATAGTCAAAAAAAAAACATTGGACGCTTAAGATGGCTTAGATATGCGAATGGAGATCAACCTCAAGCCTTAAGAATATTTGATTCCAACCCGGAGGGTCAGGGCAGTAGAGGACGACCTCACAAGTGGAAAATGGCCTCAACCAACTTGAAGTGCGCAACTGGAGGCAGTTAACTAAGGACCGGGATCACTGGAAAGGGGTTGTTGGTTGAGTCCCGGACTGTAACGCCAAAACTCGAAAACAAAAATTCTAACAAATACACTAGATAGCAAATAAACCGGGACGTTCGAACTCTGATTCGATTTTCTTTAAACGTATAAAACATACAACTAATTTCAGTTGACGATACTTAAGAATAAATTTAAAGTCATTTTAATCAACATAAATGTAGGTACAACTTTAATAGTTGTAAACTTTACACTTTTTAAGAAAACTGAATCAGAGTTCCAAGGTAGCGGGTTTATTTGCTGTCTAGTATACAGGGTGTTTCCAAGACTTTGGCAACAGATTCTTGGGTTTATTCTAAGAAAAAATCGTTCTACAGCAAGCGTCTATCTCCAATTTGGACATCATTTATCGAGAATTTAAGAAAACACCTACTTTGGTGTACCTTGACCCATACTAACTCAAATATCTCCGCTAATGCTTACTACAGAAACTTCTTTTAGGGCTTTAATTTTATAGCACCCCTTTTAACTGCGTTTAAATAAATTAGATACCTTTTTTTGCCTTCCAGATATTTTATTTTTAAGTCAATATCCTAAATCTTGCCCATACATTTTTTGCGATTCAGGTCGCTTTTCTACAAAAAATATAGTATATAGTATATAGTATATAGCATTTTCACTTTAAATAAATTGTTTTGCAAATTGAATTCGTTTCTCTTCAAAACACTGGAATTTACCACCAAATCGTTGTTTTTTTTTTTTTTTTGTTTTTCATACGTCAAGTGTAATAGAGCAAGCCTATCGCCGGATAATAAGATCTGACTGCTCTAATTACGTGATGGCTAAGGTGGTAAAAGTACCATCTGTAGCAAATGAGCAGGAACTCCATTAAAGTCTGTAATGTGAGATGTTTTTCAGTGAGAGGCAAGGTGACTCAGTAAACCGGCACCCTATGAAGTTCAAATTCAAAGCTGCACCTCTCACTGGTGAACTTTGGAAAGTTTAATTTTTGATAAATTGATCGGCTAAGAACCGGCTTAATCTTAGCAGGAAGGTGCGAGTAATTTAATTACATTTATTTATGTGTATATCACGCATTCTAATCTAAGTGATTTGGTATCAAATCGTAATGCTAAAATAAAAAAAAAAAAAACGAATTCAGTTTGCAAAAATAACGAATTTAATTTGCAAAAAAACGAATTTAAAGTGAAAATGCAATATTATCTCAAAAATCCTTCCCAAAGAAACTTTGGGAGTTATTGCCGAAAATAAGTGAAAGAATATCTACTATTCCCCCCCAATCTATGTACTTAAGTCAAAAATATGAAAAAAATCATGGTTTGTAGATGTTAAGCTAAATATTAAACGAAAACTATAGTCATAAGTTGCACAGTTCTTGAGAAATTCACGCCAAATTTCGCGACCAATCTCATGGAGTGAAACTAGGTAATGGTACTTGAGCAGATATATTCGCACCTACGAATGTTGGAAATATAGTGGGCAACACTGTTAAATACCAGGTTCAACTTTCGTCTAGATCTGCAGTCCACATTCGAGATAACTTCACAGTAAAACAGTAGGATTGGTAGTAGCAGAGTTTTGGCAAGAAGCATCTTAGTCTTGATTGGTAGGTAGTTTTGTGTTGTCCAGAGAACTCGTAGCACACCTTACACCTTCCCAACGCAGGTAGTGATGTGGTCATCCCAAGATAAGGTGCAGTTGAAAGTTAATCCCAGGTTTCTCGCGGCCTCAAAAAAGTCAATATTGCACTGGCCTAGTTTGATGGGTGGAAGGGTTGAGGTATCCAAAGAGTTGCAGTTTAAATTAAATAATTCTTGTTAAATTATTTAAAAAAAAATATTTTTTAGGAGGAGAACCTCCGCTTTATTTGAATGTTAAAATACAACTGCTTAATCCTAATTCTAATTAGTGGCCGTGGCCGTGGTGGTTAGTGCGTTGGACTACTACCCATTCTGCTCGGGTTCCATTACAGCCCGGGTCCAACACCTAAAATAAGTTTTTCACGGCTGCCACCTCTTTCGAATGTCTGACAAGCAATCAAAGAGTATCATTTGTCATGAGAAGCTTCTCAATTCGTCGTTCGGAGTCGGCAAAAAATTGTAGGTCCCTTCCATTCGTGGAAAAAATAACACGCACACACAAATGGTTGTGAGAAGCTAGGCTTGGTTCTGTATAGGACTGCTGACGCCGTTTATTTATTTATTTTTTTTAATCCTAATTCTAACATTCTGAAAGATAAAAATGCTTAGTCTAACTTGACCTAATTGTCGGACTATGGACGTGATGGAATGCGGCATCTGCAGGTGGATGATGCCGGGTTGTCTGCTGGTTGGAAACCAATGTATAGTGCAATTGTGTGGTATCGGATTCTATGTGGGTTAGAAAACTGCAGCATATTACTGTTGTTGTCGTATCTGGTACTTCTGTGTTAATTTATACAACCAGTGACTTGACTTGCTAGGATTGAGACAAAGACTGTATTCTGCAGATCCTCTTTTATTTTGGCAGTGAATAGTTCCGCCGAGCCAAGTGGGAATGAAACTTGTAGCTCTACATCATCTGCATGTATAGTTCACATGTATGTAGTTGACATCATTTTTTGCTATTACAAACAAATTTGTCGACGATTTAGTTAGATGCTTATGCATTCTTTATTATGATCTTTTGATCCATTTGCCAATGCCTTAATATCATAAAACAGTATTGCCGGTTTTTGTTAATTGAGTGCACTTGATTTATATTTTTTATTCAGCTCAATGGATAGAAGCGCCAAGATAAAAGTTTACCTTCTTAACAAACCCTCCGAAACATACGAAACCATTAAACCTATTTGGGCCTACCCTGTTCTAGCAAAACTTAGCTGCCAACCTAACCTAACCTGCAGTTGCTTATTTTATTTCTTTTGCTCTGTATATAGATACATATGTATATGTATATACAGTGACTCAACTTTTTGATCACATGATGAAAAGGAAAGAGGTTTCTTAGTTGTAACTTTTTAAATCTAAATGTTAATGCAACGAATTTTTGACGAAATATAGTTACAGATGTTCTAAATAAGAATACGCAAAAAAAATGTACCGTTAGATTTCGGAGAATTTCGGAAATCTATTCTCGAAAGCATGTGATCAATTAGTTGAGACAGTGTCAATTGTGCATTGGGTGTGATCGTAGTATAGTAAAACTTGGAGAAGTTGAAGTTTTTTTCAAATATTATTTTAGTTATTGTACGTATTGTTATATTGAACCCGATAAAAGGTAAAAAAATTACTATTTTTGCATTTGCTTAGTTGTTTACGTTTGTTTTGTTTCGAAATCAGATGGAAGAACTAAGCCGCTCTAAAATAGAAGATATCATTTATTTTATTTTATTTATTTGTAAAATTAAATCATTGGTACATGATACTACAAGATTAGAATCTTAAGATTAAGTATCTAGTAATAGGCAAATAAGAAAAAAAAAGGGAAAGAGTATAAGTGTCTATAATAATAAATCAAGTGAATTAGAGTTAAATTACATACATTGAATTTTAAAGATAGAGCTACAAAAAAAAAAAAAAAATTGAAATAGTATTTTTAAATATAGAGGTTTAAACTAAATCTAAAGAGATAAATGTTGAAATATCCTCCTCTTGAACGTGGGTAGTGAAGTAATCGTCTGCAATTCAACAGGAAGACAATTCCAAAGTCGAATTGCTGACACGATGAAGGAACGTTCTGCTATCGTGTGTGAAAAGCGAGGGAAAATCAACCTTACCCCTCTACGTGACTGAGCAAAATGTATCATATCACTTAAGTATTCGGGGATTTGTTCTGAATAATACTATGTAACTTTATAAGATTTCTGAAGCAGTAGTATTTATCCAAACTGATTCCCAGAAGATTTGATTTTAAACGCGAAACACTGGTGTACCTACTGACATTGTATATGAAACGCACACAATCATTAAACGCAACATTTAGCTTACGATGACATCCATGGAAGGATACACATTACAATTGAATGTGAAGAAAGGGACAATCAGACTTTTCACTAGACGTAGTTTCATACAGGGAACAAGCAGATTAGATGAATGTTTTAAGGTGCGGAGACCGAAGTAAATTTTTCTAATTGTATCAGAGACTGCATCACAGCAACTTAGGGATGAGTTAATGCTGAAGCCCAGATATTTAACTCTACTGACATACGGAATGATTTTATCATCAAAATGCTTATTGATGGTAAGTGCACATACCGTGAAATTTCTATAAAAGCTGGATTTTCATTGGGTTCACAAAAATAAGAAAAAAATTCAAGTCTGAAAATGTAAAAAACAAAGCCCGGTAAAAAACCCATCCTAAATTCTCTTGTACAAAGCCGTATTTTGAGACAGATAAAGTCCGGAGTGCATGAAAATGCAGCCCAAATGAACAAAGATTTGCGACAGTGACGGAATAGTTGTATCAACAGATGCTGCTCGGAAAATTGTACGCAAAAACGGTTTACACGGACGTGTGAAAGTGAAAAAACCACTGTTGACAAAACGACATAAGAAACTCAGGCTAGAGTTCGCAGAAAAATACTCAACTTATACGATTAGTGACTGGGCAAGGGTAGTGTGGTCGAGTGAAATAAAATTAATCGTTTTGGCTCTAATGGTTGTCAATGGACCTGGAAAAAAACTTATGAAGCAACCCAGTACCGTCACGTGGCAGATATTTAATGATATGGGGGTCATGGTCATGGAAGGTGTTGGTCAATGTGTGGAAGTTAAAGGGAGAATGTATGCCAATCAATGCGTCAGCATTCTTGAACGAGGACTGCGGAAATGTCTGAATTATTGGAATAAAACCGTGTCGGACATTATCTTCCAGCAATAAAATGATCCGAAACACACTACCCGAGTGGCTTAAACATGACTTAAAGGTAAGCAGTTTCAAACGCTTGATTGGCCACCACATTCTCCCGATCTTAACCCGATCGAAAATCTTTGGGTTGAGGTCAAAAGTGCAATTTCAAAAAGCCAGGAGACTTTCCAAATCCAAGCGATTTGTGGGACCGGACTCAAACTGCTTGGAACAGTTTAGGCTCAAGCAAGTGCAGAATACTTGTGGAATCTAGGCAAAAAAGAATTCAAGCTGTTCTCAAAGCAAAAGGAGGTCATACTGAAAATTAAACTACAAACGTTTGTCAAAGTCACGTAATTGATCACATATCATATTTTGTACTTTTTCGTGGTACATATATTGGAATTAAAAAAGATATTTAAGTTTTTTTTTTTCAGTTGCTGAATAACAACATTACTTTTATTTTCTCCTGAAAATTTCAATTGAAAAATCATTTTTGTACTAGCTATGTGATCAAAAAGTTGAGTCACTGTATGTATGTAATCTAGAAATTATTTTGGAAATGTTTCCTTATGCCAATGTATTATTGATTGTTAAATATTATTGTAATGGTCAAATACTTTGCTGTTCTCTCTCAGTTTTGGTGTACCTATGCGTATGTACTCGTACAGTGTACAGAATACAGTTTAGTCACTTTCATGCCTCTTAATCTCTAAACATTTTACTCGTACGTCTCCTTTGGGAAGACTACTTTACACAACTACAATTATTGATTCTTCCATCGAAAAAAAAACCCACACACGGAGTGATTATTGCATAAATTCTTTCCGGCGCACAACAGGTGAAAAGCAAATTTAATTTGTTCCAATGTTTTCCTTTTCCTGCGGTATATTTGATTGATTCAACACCTTAGCGTCCTTCGCTTGCAATTCGCTACAAAGCCAAAAAAAAAACAAAAAACAAAAAAAAAAATCAAATTGAAGAAAATAGATTCCCGAATGCATGGACCGTCTCTTAATGGATTCCCTATCCCGAATTGACATGTGAAAGGAACCGCTTTCTAAGACGTCCTGCTGGGATAATTTGTACCCAACAGCTCGGTGATCACACCTTTTGCACCCCTGAATGGGATGCACCTACTATGACGCGCAGGAGGTCACCTCTCGCACAAGTGGCTATTTCGGTGTTTTTTCGTTGTTTTCATTTTGTTAGCTCTCCGTTGTTTTTACATCCAT
Organism: Brachyopa scutellaris; assembly: GCA_949775065.1. NCBI lineage: Eukaryota > Metazoa > Arthropoda > Insecta > Diptera > Syrphidae > Brachyopa > Brachyopa scutellaris. The sequence continues at coordinate 70,936,613 of OX459114.1, read as the reverse complement.
TCGTTTGTTAATCCAATCTGAAAATAACAAAAGAGAGTGTATACAGATACAAACATATGTATGTGTATAAACGAGATGAACCTCAAATTTCACATCATTTATCTTATTTGGATTTGTTCTGTTTCGGAGCACGAAGCCTAAATCGAACAGAGCCTTACACGGATCATTAATTAATTGTATTTGTTTAAAAGAAGTTATCCGGGCTAATTTACTAGTGAGCGGTCGATTTCAAAAGCCCAATTGTTATTGTTTTTTTTCCAAACATTTGCCAGAATGAGAAATGACTTTGCACATGACACACGGTATATAGCGAACGGGATAGCATATGTATGTAGTCTATTGATAGCCGCTAGGCCTTAGCTTTTACTATAAGCGATGCGCGATAAATCGAAGCCACAACTACGAGGAAGATGACGAGATGGTGATGGAGTCATCCATCATAATTTATGGTAATTAGACAAATCGTTGAGACCGATGCGCCACATTTGATCAAAATCGTATTTCATCCAGCTCTGGCTGAAGTGTGAGAACAGAATTCGTAATCAGACGGAATGCGTGTACGAGTTGCAGGGGCATGTTGACTTGACGTTTGGGGGATCGAAGTCAAAACTGTGACCTTAAAAAGGCAACAGGTGCATCTGGGTATCAATTCAATGGCTAATCATTATGATAATTTTTAGTTTTTTTTATTAGCCCACCTGCTGATGAGCGCAACTAAACTGATTTCCTTATAAAGAACTCACAACAAGAGTGAGGGTTCTTAAAATGGGAAAAATGAATACATTTAGTGCGGGAATGCTATTCAGTGAAACAAGTGATTGAAATTGGGTCGCTATTATGAGCAGCTTAAAGTATTTAATGGCGCATACCGAAGGTGTGGTTGTTTGTTGTATGGAAATGGAGAACAATTCAACATTAAGTATGTCTATGTATCTTCTTAGGTAATGATCACATAAAAATATTATTCTGTTCTTTTTCGGAGGTGGCAACATTCCACTGTGGAGTATTCAGACTCAATTCATTGGTTCGTTGTCCAATTAGAAATTTAGGTTTTATGTTTGAAGTTTTTTGAAGTGAAGAAAATAAAATTCTTATTTTCAAACAACAACAAAACAAGCGAAGAAAATAAAATTCTTATTTTCAACCCCACCATGCAAGCATTGGGCGGTGCACGCACACGAGTTGATTTTTGCCCGCAGAAAATCGGTTTTGTTGGCGAAGGGACTGAGGTCTGCGGTAAGAAACGACTGAAAATCTTACACCGAGTTTGAGCGGTTGAATGATGTAGGAAACTAAAGCGGCCGATACACGCAACACTTGTGTGGACACCGGTGTCGGTGCACGGAAATTGTTCCCGCGTATGGGCTGGTGTGCGCACCGATTTCTCGGTGGTGTATCGTGCCCAAAACGGTGTAGATATTTTCGATACCCACCGTGACCAGATAGAAACTGCGTAAGGTGGTAGTTACAGTTTCCATGCCTTCGGTTTGTCCAAACGTCTACGGTTGGAATCAATTCATAGGTCCATCTGCCCTTCGTGGTGGTTTCCCACCGAGCTTGCCACCTGGTCATTGAAGCCACTCTTTCTTCTTCCTTGATCCTTTTGATGACCGTCGCCTCTTGGTTACTAGGGGTTCTCCTGTTATAGACTCTTTGCATCTCGTCTGCAAGGATATCGATGGGGATCATTCCTGCAATGACAAGGCTGCTTCGTCCGAAATCGTCCTGAACCCACTGATTACCCTTAGTGTGCTAAGTCGATATATTGACGATAATTTTCGCCTTGTTTCCTTTATCGCTAGGGCCTCCACCCAAACTGGGGCAGCATATAGAAGGACTGAGCTTACTTCCTTGGATATTAGGATTCTTCTAGCATATCCGGGTCCTCCGATATTTGGCAGTATCCCAGAAAGTGCTGCCTGAAGCTTTGACGCCTTTTTGCCAGATTAGTCGATGTGAGGCTTAAAGCTTGGTGTGTGTGATGTGTGCGATGTGTGGGAATGTGCGTGCACATTTGCTATTCAATTGCAGACGAATCGTTGTCTCTCATTTGCTGTTTTTAGAATGTCAATCCATGATTGCGAATTTTGACGCAACTTCATTGACTTATTGAAGTGAAACTTCTTTAGCCGCGGTACGGCAAATTTACCTGAATCAGACGAAAAGTGAAACGCTTCCCCTTCTCCAACTTCAACTGGCAGTAAAATCTATACATAGTATAAAAGGTAGTCCCCGAAATTTGGCTAATCTCGAGAACTAATAAACGGATTTAGATGCGGTTTTCACTATTATGGTCTGCATTTCCTGGCGGAATTTATGGGTGTACTCAGAATACTTCACTACTTATAGGAGCTGAGAATTTGAGATTGAAGTGGCAGAAAATGAAATTTTCTGTCATTACACAGCCCTAACTCAACATTGGCTTATTGGATTTAAAACTAGTTTCACTTCTTACGCGCGAGAGTCTCACGCACCTTTTTTTCTATAAAGGCAAATATGCCCTTCAGAATACACTTCAGAATTACTGATAGCAGTAAGGGTCTTTCATCTTTCTAGCCATCGCATATTGTGATAAGAATACCTGCGGTCCTTTTTCCTGAGAGAGAGCAAGAATGTTGTAGATTTCTGACACACGTTCAAGACCATTTGATAAGTCGATCTGCATCCCGGAGAGTCATTGTTGAATTTGAATGGGTTCGGCAGAGCCTTAAGCGTATCCTGAGCATTGCCAATCACTTCACTGATAAGCTAGGTTAGGTTGGGAAGGATGTGTGATTGAACGAGCAATTAATTCCACTAGGAGACCCAAAGGTCAAATGTGAATCCCCTCATAGTTTTGGAGTAAATCTTTTTTTTTAACTACTCGTAAACCAGCCTGTGGTCTTGATGAATCTTAGAAGATCCGATATCTTTAAATTTCCGAGCTCTGCTATGTCTTTCGAGAGTCTATGCCCTAAAGGACGCAGGTGTCGTTCTTGAGGGCGGTGCGGATGTTGGATCGATTCGCTTTCTTCCTCATCTCCACAGCTTCTACAGATATCGTTGGACTCAGGTAGCCATTTGCTGGTCATATGACCTATGGCACAGTGTCCTGTGATTATTCCGGTGATTAAACGTATGTAAGATGTAACATCGTCTTTGTCCTATTAAGGTCAAGTTTAGGCCATAAAGAACGAGATGTGACGCACTCGTTCGAGCGTTTGTCTCTTTTTCTGTTATATGGTATATTGCTTTGAACAGTGTTTTAATCGGTGGCAGTGTGGTGGTGTCAGTATCACTGTTGCTCATGGCTGATCCATCTGCTATCTCGTTCTCTTCGATATTGCTATGACCGGGTACCCAGCACAGTCTAACCTTGTGGTGTCTTATGGCAGTAAGTACTTTTAAAGCAATCCACCATACAGTTGACCCATATGTGATAGTGGGTTTGATGATTGCAGGGTACATCCCGTAAATGATGTAGGGTTGCATCCCCCTATCTTTTCTCAAAGGTCCTTTTACTGGCGTAAAAAGCATTTAACCCTTTCTTTATTTTCATTTCCATATTTTGTCTCCAGAATAGCTTGGGGTCTAAAATAATTGTTAAGTATTTCGTCTGTGATCTTGCTTCTCCTAGTGAAAAGGACCAGATCGGTCTTTTGAAGAGTCACGTTAAGACTATTCTGCTTTGCCCATACCGAAAGCTCTTTCAGAGCAGATTTCATAAGTTCGCTGATTGTTGGCATAAATTTGCCTGAGATCATCCGCTTACGCTATAATTTGTGTTCCTTTTTCTGAGAAAACCTTGAGGATTTTTTCAACGACGAGGACCCACAGTAGGGGTAAGAGTACTCCTCCCTGAAATGTCCCTCTGGTGGTTGTTTTCCTTAATTGGCCAGTTCCGTTTTCCGAGTTAATGATTCTGTTGTTCAGCATTTTATCAACTCAGTCTATAACGAAGTTGGATACTTTTTGGTCTTCCAGCTCTCTTCTAATGGTACTTGTTTTGATGTTATTAAAGGCTACTTTGATGTATAAAAAGACTGCCAACGTTTACTCCTTCCGTTCAAGCGATTTTTCAATCACTCGCACAGCCTCATGTAGTACGCTATCTACCGACCAACCTTTAAGGTAGGCATTTTGTGCACCGCTGAGGTCCCGAGGACTCATCTTTGTTCTGATGTGTAGGTCCAGAAATATATTTGGGGTTTTTAGGAGAAACGACAAAAGGCCTATAGGCCTGTAATCCTTTGCGGTTGAGTGACAAACATGACTGATTGTCTGATTTGTTTTGAAGTCATCGTTATTTTATCTCCTTCACTTGCGACAAATTAAATCAAATCAGCGACCAAGGTGGTCTGCTTTGTAGTTTGTTTCGACTCACATTCGAATACATTTTTATGATGATGGGAGGTTCGAGTCACTTTAGATGCCAATGCTTCTACTACTCCGTCACTCAAAAATGCTGTTAAAGCAATCACATGAAAACAATTCGCTCCACCGTGTCTGAAATTATCGATATTAGTAAAGTTTCCAACTTTAATGCCAAAGCAGTATCATAAGTGGCTTCAAAATCTATGTACCTATTAACATTATCGATTTGGAGTACAATCAATTTTTGAACACTGGAATGAAAGCATCTATAGTTCGAATTTTCGGCAATAATTTTTTTGAAATCTTCTTCTCAAAAAAAGAGAACATTTGTGTCCCAGAGCTGTAAAAAAAGAGAACTTTCGAGAAAAACAAAGAGGACAAAAAAGAGAAAACTCAACATTAAAAATTGCACATTTGAAACATTTTTTTACTATTTACTCAAGACAAGACAATGACAAGAGCAATTGCTTTTATTTTTGTGTGATCTTGCTGTTATCCTAGAAATTGCAAAGACAGTGTACAGCTTTGTACACTTTCGTTGAACAGTTGGACGAATGGAAACTAAAGCTATGTTTTAGAGTATGAAACACCAGTGCTCCTTCAGCAGCTGCACTTTTATCCTCAAGTATATTTGTTTTTGAAGGAAGTTTTACAAGGACTTAGAACTATTTCCAGCTTTGAGAGTGGACTGGTATTTGACTGGTACCGTCACGCCGCAATGAAAAGTGAATTCCAAATATTCAAATTGTAATTGACGTAGCAGTAGCAACTACGATCGTAGCAAAACTGCTACGCGATTTTCAAAAAAGTCAAATTTGCTACGCTGCGACGACCTCTCCCTAAATACTCCAATTTCGGTTGATTTTTTTTTTGAATTTTTAAACCCCTCACAATCACAACCACAAATCAAAAAAAAAAAAAACAAATAAAACGAACATTATTTTCAAACTAATCGCTTACACGACACGAACTGCTGTTACTGTTCTATCGTACCCTACACAGGCAGTACACAAATTTTTCGGATGTGTTTGAATTTGTCTGGAATTGAATTGGTTTTATTATACCAACTTTACAAGCCCTTCCAGAGCTGTTTCTTTTTAATAAAGAATTAAATGGTTTTTAGTATATTGTCAATAAAAAACTGCATATTGAGCCGAAAGCCGCTGCTGCTAGTCGCTCGAATAATTAGTATTAGTATCAATTTTTAATTGTATATTGATAATATAGTAAATAAATAAATAAATAAAACTGCATATTATGGACTTATTGAGTTCTGCTACGCAAATTTGTTACGGGAATTTTTTCCTTAGTGGCAGCAGTGAGTAGTAGTATTTTGACTTTCTGCAGTGTACAAGGAAATTGTAAATTAGATTCAAACTCCCAGCGTAAATTACTTGTCGCTTTTAATGATACGGTTCGATATGCCTTTGGAGTAAGAAGATATGAGCATATATCTCATTACCATAAGCTTGTCCTTGGGTGTTCATTTTTTAATTTTTGGGAAATTAGATGCTGTATGTTTTTACATAAGTTAATACATAATCAATCACCACCGTATTTATTTGAAAAATTAAAATTTGTTCAATCGCCGAGGACTTTTAATCTAATCACACCCTCCTGTAAATACTTGAACTCGTCTCGCCTCTTTCTTGTTCATGCTGCCAGACTGTGGAATTCATTGCCTACCACCATTAAACAAATAATAGGAGCTAATAAATTTAAAAGTGCACTATTTGCACACTTTACATTATTGTAATCTATTCTTCTCTTTGTCTATTTACTACATCTTTCTCTCTTTTCCTTTCCTTCCTTCCTCTATTTTATTTTATTATCTTTTAATTTAATTTAAGACTTAATTCTAACTCTGTAAATTGAACTTATATACTTTCACTTAATGTTTTAATTGTGCTCCTTATTTTTATTAATTAATTTAATGTGCTTAAATATTCTTATGAGCTTTCATGTACTATAAAAGACTTTTTTTCTTATTTGTACCTTGCCAAATAAAATTGAAATTGAAATTGAAATTGAAAACTGAAATTGAATTGAAATACATAACACTGCATTTACGTCTTTATAGAAAAATTAAATATTAAAAACCCTTAAGTACTTATTCTAACTTCAAGAGAATTATTATACAAAAAAGTGGCATTTGTAGAAAAAAGAGAATTAAAGAGATACGATGGACACCCTACCGAAGGCTAACGTTTTATAATTTTTGTATAATTTGCACGTATGCGGTTGTATACCAAATACAAATCCAAAACCAAGTTCAAGGCCATCTACCATCGAAGATACTTTCAGTTAACTATTAAATGCTTATTAAACTAGACAATAATTAGCATGTAATTACAAATTGATTATAAATCAATAAAAAATAAACCTTGAAAATTTAAAAAAAATCATCGTTTATTTTACCATGAAACTGCACACATGCTCCGCATGACACCATTCTCATGACATGCTAGTGTCAATCCTTTGCAAACGATGTACTGTCAACTTTATTGAAAACAAATCCAATTATATGACTTTTCAACGGTGTTGGCATTCCTCCAAGCAACCGCTTCGAATTTCATCAATTTGGTTGGTTTCCTCCAAAATGCCAAACCCCATTGTCATGTCATGACTATCGAATTTCACAGATACTTTGTTTTTTGTTCGTGAATACCTTAAAGATACAAAAGAAATAAAAACAACAACACGAACGTTGAGATCTAAGCGCCCTGAACAAACAAATTAAAAGATATTTCAATATTTATTCAAGAAGAGCCAATCAGTCGACGATCGCCATGACAGCCCTCCCACTCCCCTCGTCCGGCTTTTGCTCCACACTCAAAACGGGTACCGAAAAAGAGTCAAAGTTAATTTAAAATCAAATCACATTAATCTTCGATGGGATTTAGACAGCTCCTCCACCACTCCAACAACAACACGCGGAAGAGGTGCCACAAATCGAATTGGAATTGTAAACCAGCGGTATAACGCTGCACGAGCAAATGAATCCAGCAGCGTGATGACTCTTTAATACAAATCGTCCCGACGGGGGGCGCTGTATCGGTGTCTTTGATTCGCGATGCGCATATTCCACTCCCGCCTTGAGAAATGCTAGGCTAGGGAATAGGAACTCGTGCGAAGATTTATGACTGCGCACCGCCATAGAGAATCTAAAAAGGATATATACAATGAAAATTCAAATAAACTTAATTTGGACGCTGATGTGCTGGGTCATTATGGGGCGCAGATAGATTCCGATTTGGTTTTCGGTTACGGTTTTTGTTAACTTTCCTGTTTATATAATCGTTTGGTTGATGATGTTTTTTTAATGATTTGCTATAAAATATTTTCTTAGACAAATGGGTTTTATGATTCCTGTGGGTGGATGGATTCTTTTTCGAAAAAAAGTGTGCATTGCTAAAGAAGTAGCTGGATTGGTGTTCTTAGTAAAGTGATATTAGCAATTTTTTTTTCGTTCAACGCATTAAGCTAAGATAAGATACGCACTTCAATACGTTCTCACAAAAGCACTACTTAACGTCAATAATTAAGATTAAACACCCCAATGTAATGTTGAGATATTTTGATTGCCCGAAAACAAGGATTTGACCAATAGCGTTGGGTTTTGAACTGTAAACAGATATTCTAAACTAAAAAGTAGTGTCCTGAAATTTTCTTTAGAAGTAACGATTCACGATTTTAGGATTTTGATTGAACATTATGTATATACAATTGACTTACGATAAACTTACAACTATAAGATGCAATGGTAATATAGATTTGTCGGCACATAGGCCTAACCTTATACATCGGTTTAAAAACAAAAAAAATATAAATACATAAATTGTACATGTCAACTTAATAATTTAAAGTCCGTTGTGTTCCGTCCCGGTTGTCAGTGGCGAGTTAGGTGTGGGTTGGCGGATAGCCATGGCGGTGGGCTGACCCGGTTCCAGCGTAGAATGTTACTACTTCCTCGATGTCCATTGGGGTGTTCAGGGCGCTGAGGTACCATGGCTGGGGTAGTTGCTATTGTTGTCATCCTTCTTATTAGTTGGTTCGGGTGGTTGGTTGCGTTTCCTACTAGCGTACTTGTCCAATGGTATTATTTTGGAAGTTCATTCCTGTAGTATTTTTGACGTTGCTGGTCGAAGATTACTCCAGTGCAGATCCTTAATATCTTCCTTTCAAAAACCTTGAGTTATCTCATGGCTGTCCTGGAGATGGAAAACCAGACGGGAAAGTTGTAGTGGCTGACTGGTGTCAGGAGTTGTATGTATATCTGGACCTTGGTCTGCTGGCTAAGTCCGATCCTTCTCTTCATCAGTGGGTGGAGACAATGCAAGGCCCAGCTGGCTTTCTTTAGAGCGTTCCTTGCGTGAGGGTTGAACCTTAACAGCTCGTGAAAGTGGATCCCCAGGTACTTCGCGCTCCTTTTGGTTGCCAATGTTGATCCATCTGGAAGAATCACATCACACAAACAAAATTATCAAAATACGTTCAGCCATTTGGTGTGTAGGTCCATGCAAAGGAATTTCCACTTTGTTTTATATTATTATGGATATTTGGATTAATATTGCTTATTCTGATCTGGCAATATGTACCCTTGACAATCGTCAGTAATATTAATAAAGCTACATTTACATACGAAAGTGTATTCTAGTGAGAAATAGCCGAACTACTTTTTGGATCATGAAAATTGATCCTGATAAAAAGCAAAATCTCGTATTGTTGTTGTAATGCATACAAATGATCCGGTTTGGATCATCGGCGATAATACAATATGGCTAATGTCATTTCGTCCCTTAGAAAAATATTTATTTATTTATTTATTTATTTATTTATTTGTCACCAAAGATTACACTTTCATAGACAGAAGCAGAAAACAAAAATACAAAAATTTATAAATATACATGTATATGAAAAATAAAGTTAAAAACAGGGCAAACAATTATGACTGAAGACCATCAAGTAATATTCTTTTTATTGATGAAATCGATAGGTTAAAGTCAATTAAATTGACATTTACATTATACGAAATCATCAATCCATTAATTGAGGAAGAACGACCGTAGTTTGTACGAGAGTGTGCTACTCTAAAGAATCTAGAGCTTCGAAGATTGAGTGAAGGAACGTTTAAGTTGAGAAGGTCAAGAATTTCTGTAGACTCAATCTCACCTATTAAAACCCTATGAATAAAAACAACTCGTGCCACCGTTCTCCTCACCTCCAGTGATTCTCAATTAATTAATTTTAACCTGGATAAATAAGGACGTAAGTGATATGAGTTCTGCCAAGGAAGTCCCCTAAGAGGGAACCTAAGGAATCTTTTTTGAATTGATTTAATTCTAGATATATGAACTCTATAATATGGATACCAGACAATTGAGGCGTATTCTAATATGGAGCGCACAAATGCAACATATAACGATTTAAAGACATACACGTTAGAAAACTCACAAGCATAGCGCCTAAGCATTCTCCATGTTCTGTTCGCCTTGTTTGTGATGCAATCAACGTGATTGTTGAAAGATAGCTTAGTATCTAATAACACACCCAAATCTTTGATTACATTAACACGAGGAATGACTACACCATCAAAAGAATATGTATTCATGAGAGGAGATCTACAACGAGCAAAGCTAATGACGGAACATTTACTAACATTTAAAGAGAGATAGTTTTTAGAGCACCACAGATTAAACTTTTGAAGATGAGAGTTTAAGAGGTGAAAACAATGCGGCTCACTGCCCGACGTATAAATCTTGAAGTCATCTGCAAACATTAACAAGGAGCATTCCGGGAGAAATTTTACAATATCATTTACAAACAAGATGAAAAGCAGGGGTCCGATATGACTGCCTTGGGTTACCTTTACCAATCTCTGAAATCACAAAATTTGTGAACAATATAAGATTAGTTACAGTTGACCTTTTTTTTACAAAACCATGTTGATTATTGCAAATAAGGGATTTGCAAAAGAAGTTTAATATTTCAGTGACTAGCGAATCAAATAATTTAGGTAGAGAAGATTGCTTACAAATACCTCTATAATTCTCAATTTTATTTTTCCGACCAGACTTAAAAATAGGAACTATAAAAGAGGTTTTCCAGACAGATGGAAATAAGCTAGTTTTCAAAGATAAGTTGAAGATATGACATATGATTTTATGTAAAGGATAAGCACAGTTCTTGGGAAAAACAGAAGGTAGGCCATCAGGACCAGGGCTTAGGCTGGAGTCAGAACCAGCTAACTTATTCAAAATATTGTCCTCAGAAAATTCAATGGTATTGAAAAGAGGAGTGGGGAAGTCGCCAAGATAGTCAAAAAAAATTTCATCAATCGTCGAGTCGTGATTCGAATATACTGATTGGAAGAAACAAGCAAAGTTCTTACAAATACTAGCGGAAGAGTCCGCTAAATGTCCATTAAAAGAGAGCGTGGCTGGAAAACCGTCACTTTTTTTCTTAGAATTAATAAAATTCCAAAATTTATCCGGTCTACATTTGAGGCTATTCTGGATATCATTTAAATACACAAAATACGCGTGGTAGAGAGCAGATTTAAATTCAGATTTAAGCCTTTTAAACACAAGGTAGTCATCATCCGCCAAACTAGAACGCCATTTCCTATACGCGTATGGAATTTATATTTCCTTTTTTTTTTCCGAAAAATAGACAATCTTAGTTTGAAGAATTACATTTGCTTCTTTTTCTTCATCCTCTTTTATAGACAAATTCGACGGCCACCTTTGCCTTACAACAGCAAATCAGTCGAAACACTTGTACCATTATTGGAAGTCTCTCCCAATTCAAAGCGCCGCAGTTCACAGACTACTGAGGGGATCATCAAAAATTTAGAACGTACAGTACTTCGCCATATTATTAGACCCAAATCAAGGAAAAAATCAACGATTTTGAAAAGATGTTTCAAATGTATAAATCAGGGTTATATTATAACTTTTAACATTTTTCCATTTTTTGTACAACTATTTGGAGTAATTTGGGTACATTTTGCGACAGGTTTTGTCTAGTTTGTAATTTTGATAAAGGCTTGAATGATTACGTCACACATTGATGGGTTTAAGAGTGGTTTTATCGACTAAAAATATGGTTCAATCTTGTTTTTAAAACACGTTGTGTCAAATAAAAGCATATGGGGCCCAAACAAAAAATAAATACCCAATATAGAAGTATCTACGCTACAGGCTTCCAACTTAATTTTTATAAAAACGTATGTTCTTTTACCAGTTTTAAGGTTTTTTTTATATTAGTACATAGATTATTTAATAAATTAATAAACAAGTCCAAAAAATTGCCATATTTAATACGCACTTTAAAATACCAACCACTTTAACATTGTTTTTTGCTTAGGTCTAATAATATGGCGAAGTACTGTAGACAAACGCATTCGACACTAGCTTAAACAGAAGCCTCAACTCATATATACATAGATTCAATTATTCAACTGCCATACCCTCTTCGTGTCTCCTCTCACTCTTGACTAATCGCAAAACAAAGAAACCAACAACAAATAATGATTTTTGAGCTATGAAATCGAAAATCAGATGATTTGTGTACCAATGAAAGTAACACTGCACCGCAACACTTAGCAAATCTGCAAAGTGTGAAACCAAAATAAAAAGGAAAACGAGTGCACCACCTCCTTTTTAAAATCGATTTCGGAGCATCAGAGCCACCGCAATGGGGAACTCAGCTCGCTCGGTTACCCGGTTACCACAGGCCGAGACTCATTCTGGTCATAAACCTTCAGAGATCAACTTAAATATCTGGCTTTCATGGAGCCACATTGTCTAGAGTGATCCTCCACCGCCGCCGTATGGTGTAACCGTACGACTGATTCCCCATTCGAAATATGGGCACGTCGTCGTTGGGTACCTTTTTGGACGTCGCGTCGTAGTAGCTCCTCGGACTGACCGCATTCGCAAGGGTTTCGTCTCGCGTAGCCAATAATATACACAAAACATAAATCATTATTTTATTGAAGTATAAGTGCGTATTCGAGTGTGTGTGCGAGGTGATCGTAAAAAATAAATTTACAACTCTCTCATACTGCTTTTCTGCTGCTGATGACGATGACGATGACGAAGACGACGATGATGTTGATGGGCAGCAGCAGCAGCAGCAGCAAGGATTTGTGCACTGAAATAGCAGCAGCATAAAACTTCCCCACGGGTAATTGCTTGCCGCAGTGACTTCACTTAGCCCGATTCAGTGCCAGGCCATCAAGTCAGTGTATTCGAATTGGCTCAGGGTTTTTATGACCAAGTTTAGGCTTCTGATTTTGGATTTATGTTTGAGGTACACGGTACGAATATTGTAAATCGGCGGTCGGTATTGTGGTTGGCCATAATGTGCGAGAAGAACTATGGAGCTGGTTATGCTTTATGTGGTACTTGACGGCTACTACTTTTTAGTTGATCCGCTCTGTTAATAGTTATTTTTGTACAATAAAAATGTTAGATTGCGTAGAGATGTTTTCGTTATGTTTCGCAATGTTGGATTTTTTTTTTTTTTACTTTTGTCAAGAACTATAGTGAGAGTTAGCTGAAGGCTTGTTAGCATGATTGCAATTTCATATCACAGTTTTTAATCGCCGTTATTTATAAATATGAGAAACAACAGCGCTCCTAAGTGACTACCTTAAGGCAAACCTGATGATTTTTATGCTTAAAATGTTGAATATGCTACTAAAACCGCAAACGACTGTCACAAAATGATTTATTGAAAGGAGCTAAATTTATGCAGCCCGATGAGTATTAAGTCTAGGATCACGTCATCATTAATGCTATAAACTTAGATTAGGTTAGGTGATGTTAGGTGGCTCATGGCTGTCACAATACGTGATTGGTCTAAATTATTGCCAACGCTCTTTTGAATACACATATTTGTACATGTATATGTATACGTACTATATACATAAAGGTGAGAATAAGAGCGCTACAAAAGTTTTTTTAAATAAAACAAAAACGGTTTCGGATATCAATGAAATTCTTTATTTCTGTGAAAGTACGTTCGATGCCATTATGTATGGAACTCGATTTCTTTTGCATGGCCACCACGGGCACGCTTGCAGAAGTCCAGACGCTGAACCCAATTTTCGACGGTTTTCAAGCATAAATCGGCGATACTGCTGCAATTTCACGTTCGATATTCGTAAGAAGTTCATCAATCGTCGCTGGCTTGTTGGCATAGACCATAGACTTGACGTAGCCCCACAGGAAATAGTCTAACGGCGTCAAATCGCACGACCGATGCGGCCAAGCGACTGGACCATTTCGGGAGATAACACGTTCTCCAAACTTGGTTTCCAATGGATTGATTGTGACATTCGCTGTGTGGCTTGTGGCGCCGTCCTGTTGGAACCACATGTCCTCCAAGTCCATATCATCCAATTGGGGCCAAAAATATTCGGCTATCATTTAACGGTAGCAATTCCCATTCACAGTAACGTGCCGGTCTTGATCATCACGGAAGAAGTACGGCCCAATGACGCCGCCGGCCCATAAACCACACCAAACCGTAATTTTTTCGGGATGCAATGATAACTCATGGAGTACGTGTGGATTGCTGCCTGACCAATACCGCATATTTTGTTTATGGACGAAGCCATTCAGCCAGAAATGAGCCTTATCGCTGAAGATGATTTTTCGATGAAAATCCGAATCATTTTCAAGTTGTTGCTCAGCCCAATTCACGAACATACGACGCTTCTGGTGGTCAAGCGGCTTAAGTTCTTGCGTCAATTTAATCTTGTAAGGATGAAGGCCAAGATCTTTTCGCAAAATTCGCCACAACGACGTCACAGAGATGCCCAACGCTTGAGAACGACGTGTGAGAGACACATTTGGGCTTTCTTCAACTGAAGCCTAAGCGGCAGCAATATTCTCGACACTACGGGCACTTCTTTGTCTCACTGGTACGGGAACATTTTGTACTGTGCCTGTTGATCTGCTAGGACGATTATGACGACCATAAATTGGACGTAGCGCTCTTAACGTTGAGGCCACTGAAGAGAAATGTCAAAAGAGCGGCAAGAAATATGGCATCGTTTGCTGTCCCTGTCGCTCTACTTTTGTAGCGTCCCTTTTGAAAAACTCTGTACATCGAATGTTAAAACATTTACCCACCGTTAAATTATATTTAAGGACACTAAAATCCAAGCTAAAAGCGTTTACTTGGCAATGCTGCGCTGATCGCATAAAACAACGGGTATTGTGTATGACAGAAATGCCATAGAAATGGCATACCGCAACAGGAGCACTCAGGCTCGATGACTGGGCCATTGTACTAATGTATTATTATTAGGGAAAAAAGATAGTGTTCGAAAAATAGAGCATAAACAATATTCTATGAAATTAAATATGATATTAAATAAATAAAAAATGTACGTGCACAAGGCCTTGCGAGTTCTTCAATATTTTGTACTAGGGGTTACCCGATGCCCTTCGCTTCATCCATTGAGAACAGTGTTTATGTCCAGCGATGCCATATTGTACGATTTATCGTAATTTCACGATTTTTGGCCTCCGAAAATTGTATATGATTTTTGGCCAAAAATTAGCCACTTTTTACGATTTTTCTTTCATACCATTATGTTAAAAATTAATCATAGATTAATTAATTTCATAAAAAAAGTTGCTTCCATCGGAACTATTTTCAAAGACAAATAATACCACTCCATTAAACCATCGAGCTTCTATTTAGTCAACCGTTGTCACCAACAGATTGGTATATGTTGATTGGTAAAATGTTTTTGGAAATAAAGAGATCAGACGGAAATTTTGCATATCCTTTGATGAAATCTTTTGTTTTTAATATCCTATCCTTAGAACCAAATTCACCTGCTTGTGTCAAAATGATTGTTTCGGCTGTTAACCTTAATATAACAAAAATAAGGAACGAACTAACCACATAGACTTTCCAAGGAATACTTCATACAAAAGTTTTACTGCATTTTCAGGGCGCACAATGCTATCACCGTAATCTTGACAGTTACATATTAAGCTTATTCAATTCAACCATGTATAAGAAAATTTAGTGCGAGGGTAATACTCGCAGTCTAAGTTTAATCTAACAATTTTTAAAGGAACTATGTATTTATTTATTTCTTATTGATGAATGTACATAAGCTTCCAATACTTAAAATATTAATTAACTGAAATATGATTTTATTTTATTTTTTTTTTTTTTGTTTTAATGAATTTAAGTAGGATAATATACACTGCCGCTCATCTGAATAGGTTCACAATATATGATCTTACTTCTCCTCGCCTCTGTTAATGTATATTAAAGGGACACAACTTTGTTTAGTACATATAGCAAGATTATTTATTTATACTTAATTTGACAGAGAAAAACCAAGTAAAAAGATAACCGTTATTGTGTTATGCTGCTTTGATCTTATACTTCGAAAAAAATATGCGAAATTTTTGGCTCATCAGAATAGGTTCAGTAGCAATAATTTCAGATAACGTTGAGATAAGCTAACAAATCGTAACGGTTTTTTTGGTATTCGATAGTAATAATTATTTTCCACCATTAGTTTTGAAAATGGGTCGCGATAACCCTTTAACGTAGGACGAAAAGGACCAAATCAAAGCGTTTAGTGAATCGGGCATAAAATACCGTAATTTCGCAAAATAAATACGACGAATTCAAAATTTTGTTAGCAATTATTTGTAAAACGTGTTGAGCAACGGGAAAAATATGAAGGGAGGCACAAATAACGCAACTACAGAAACAGATAGTAGAGACATCATCAGAGATGCGTCCAATTCTCACGTCGCTAATTCGAAAATAAAGGAAACAACCGGTGTTAGCTCTAACTTGGCTATGGTAACGCATGTTATACCAACTGCTTAATATCTAAAGAGACTGAAACTAAAAAAAAACCAGCAACTTATTACCACTCGTAAAAATTAAGAATTTATTAAATAATCTTGCTTTATGTACTAAACAAAGTTGTGTCCTTTTAATATACAATAAGAGAGGCGAGGAGAAGTAAGATCATATATTGTGAACCTATTCAGATGAGCGGCAGTGTATGTATGTATGTGCATATTTATACATTTTTAGCTCAAAATTATATGACATCACTGTTTATGTCATACAATGTTATGAAATTTTTTCGAGTGACTTGGTGCACCGACCGATGTCATCTGGAGGCACGGATTGTATTTGCAAATACTTATTGCTCAAGAAGTGCTTGGAATCGGATGTGTTACCTAAATGTATTTGAACAAATTTAAATTTCGTCTGTTTGATGTACCTATTGTACATATTTACATATGTATAATTGTACATACGTAAATAAAATGTTGAATCAATTTTCCTGATATTAAAAATAGTAGTGACTCAGGTGAAGAATTAAATGCCGGCAACACTATTTTGATTTAAGAAAACTGTCCAAATAATAATATCCAAATTTTTCGAGCGAGTTTACCTCAAACATTTTAAAATTCATAATTAATTTGTAAGCTCTGTGCACAATACTTGAATAATTTTAATAATTAGTTAATAAATAAATTAAATAAATACATACTTTTATTTTATTTTTAACCATTTAAAAAAAAGAAATTGATATCGAAATATGAACTTTTCGGTAATCGGAACTGGCCCAACTAATGATTGTTGGGCCAGTTCATATCATAAAAATAACCTGTTCGTTTAAGAAAAAACCTACCATCCGATTGAGCTGAAACTTATACAATAGGTATATTTGTTATGAAGCGGGAAGTGCACGTAAATCAAAAATTAGCTGTTAGCTGTCACTGTGCATTGCTGTAGTAATAGTTTTTGAGATTTTGATTTTCAGCATCATCTATCGAAAAAGCTGAAAACGTTTGATTTACGAACATTTCTCACTTTATTAAAAATATACAGGGTGTCTCAAGAGGTATAATCCGTTAACTGGAGATTCCTGAAGTTCTAGCGAACAAAAAATCTTACGGCAGGAGGGGGGGGGGGTATATTTTCACCCCCCCCCCCTCCAAGTTATAGCCCCTTAAAGTGGAGCACCTTCGATTTGGAGGTATAACCACTTTAAATGATATAACTTTTGAACTATTATAGCCACAAGAACAATTTTGTATTTCTTCAAGACGTAATTTAGTAGCGCATGAAAAGTGTTCAGGATTTGTTTAATTTTATGCAGCCACAAAAAAGCTATAGCTCCTTAAACTTAAAATTATGAAAATTTCTTGCAAAAGGTTGGGGCTAAATCGACCAACCCACTGAACGAGCAGTAATTCTTTGTTTTGCATGGTTTTTTATCATTTTTGTCTGAGAAAAAATCGCTTTTACTATAACTTCTGTTGATTGTACGTGAAAAAGTTATTTTACATAATTTTTAGAGAATTAGTTAAAGATAAACGTTTTGAAAAAAAAATAAAAAAATTATTAAGCAAAAGTTTTGAGAAAAATACATTTAAAAGTAGAGCAACAAATTTTCATAATTTTGAGTTTAAGGAGCTATAGCTTTTTTGTTGCTGCATAAAATTAAACAAAAAATAGACCCCCCCTGCCGTACGATTTTTTGTTCGTTAGAACTTCAGGAATCTCCAGTTAACGGATTATACCTCTTAACTGAGACACCCTGTATTGTGTAAGTTTCTGCTTAATCGTACGGTGAGTTTTAAAATGTTTGAGTTTCAGCGTTAACGGAAACTTGAAAATGTTTGATGCATGAACACTTCAAACATCATAAAAAGTACATATAAAGTGTAAGTTTCAGCTAATCGGATGGTTAGTTTATGAGTTTTAATGTATCAAACGAACAGCTCATTTTTAAATACATATATGTATACCGGGTGCCGGGTACCAGAAATCGATCTCAATACTGATAGGAGTGCTAACTGGCTACAATATGCTAAGATACCGAATGAAAAAATTACGCCCTAACGATGATGATATATGCTGGGGATGTGATGATGAAAAGGCTTATGAGGAAACGGCCCATTTCGTCTGTCACTGCTCAAACCTCTGCTAACTTAGAAATAGAACGCTGGACAAATTTTTCTGCGAACATATCCACGAGCTATCAGATCGGTCATTATCAGGTCTGCTCAAGTTTGCCATGACGTCCGGATGGTTGGAACGTAAATACTGACACCACAGGTAAGATCACATAACGGGTACAGTCGTTCACTCGGCAACCTTTGGTTTGTTTGTGAGGGTGAAAAAAGAGATTTCTCCTCTCACGTGTTGGGCCCGTTGTGCCCCCTCTAGGAACTGTGCTGGGAAAGAAAAGGGTTTGGGTTTATATGAATAAAAAGGGTTTGTGCGTTGAATGGAAAGGCTGGAAGGAATATATGGATTCAAGAAAAGCGCTCTGTGTGTCGTGTAAACTCCAGTGTTTTCGAGAAAACGATGGATCCGAGCGATGTCAGCCCAGGTAGGATGCGTCTTCCCAGGTGTGTGTGCCTTATTGAGCATAAAACCAGACAATCGCAGAGGAAGTGTTTGATACTCGATATCCGATACCCGGGCACGTGCTGTGCTGCACTATTCCCAGTAGGTTTGTGTGTTTGTTCAAGTTGATGTGTCCCGTATACAGGGCAATCATCAGTATACAAGGCAACCATAACTTTGAGCACTGAATGGATGATGACACTCTCAGCGGGAAAAGAATCGCTACTACAATGACATCTTAGATGACTTCAGTATTTAACCGAATAAGTTTGATATTTACATATATGAAATCAACAAATGGAATTTATTTGCAATACGACCAGTGATAGATTTCAGCAATTCAGGATTAAATCAAAAACACTTTATAACAAACTTCCCCGAATTGCCAAATGCTGCTACTGCATTATTAAGACGTTACTCTCCGAGCGCCGCCACTTAAGACCATAAAATACCTTCTCTTCCCCCCCAATAGACTGCCAACATTTTTATGTAGGAACTCGTAATTTATGTGTGAAATCAAAAAATAAATACGACTAACACCAGCCCAATTCCCAATCGGAAAATCCACACGTCCCAGCTCTATTGACCGTAACCCCAACAATAAATATTCGTTCACCTTTTTGCCATTTAATTCGCAAAAACTCCTTTCTACGGCATCCAGATGCCACCCCTCGCCTGGTCTCACCGTCATCACCCTCCAGCTATGCATAGCTCAACAAATAACCACCCATTATGGAGCAGTAAAAACCACTTTCTCAGCAAACAATAACAATGGCAATGACTTGACGATTTGTCCGACGGCATGCGGATCCCGATTACTCTGAGATGCTGTGGGGAGATTTTTAAGTCATAATCGTTATGATCGAAATAAATCAACCACCCACCCTCCCCACTGGAGTTGGGTCTATTTGTGGGCATGTATCTGAATTACCACACATTTTATTCGATTTTGATAACATGCGGCATGCGGGGCTACGGCAGGGGTGATGGTGGCGGTAGAATTCCTGTCCCCTTAAGTGGGACTGTAATGAAAATTACCGTGAAGAGTTAACGAACCAAGGGGTGGTGAACTTGTTACTCAAAGTAAAATATTTGAAGGCATATTGCAGTGCACTTTGTTTTTCTGTTTGCTGTTCTTTTATTATTTTCAGTTTTTATTTATTGCCACTGTATAACGGCGAGGGGTGGTTCAACAATCGGATGTAATTTTTCCAATATTTTCTTCTTTTCTTTATGTATTTCGAAGAATGAAAGGAATGTTGATTCATAGCTCAGTTTTAAAAGTTTTCTTTGTTCGTAAATCGATGGAAACAAAAAAGGGTTACTTGCAGGTTTTTTTTTCTTTTCTTTTTTCACAAATATTCGCGGTTAATTTAAAATTGAAGAGAAAAGTTTGAATAGGAAATTCACAAGTAATGGTCAAAGTTTGTGCAAGTAATAAAAAGTGCATTGAAGCATTAGACAGTTAAATTTTTCTTGGAAACAAGAAACCAGTGGCAGTTCCACCAATTTTTTTAAATTAATTAAGAGAAACTTTATATCAATCTAAATATTTATAGAATTTTAATAACTGCGATTGAATACAGTAGAGAGGAGCTAATTTTATAGCAGAATACAACCATATAATTCGTTAAAACTAATGAAACTTAAATTCCCAAGGAAAGGAAAGCAAACAATTGAGGAACCATAAACAAAGTTATTAAGATTTTCTGGGTTTTGCATACCAATTCAATAACATTAGCTAAATGGAAGATGTACTTTTAATGTCTCTGTCTCTGAAAATAATGTTATAACAACGATTGTGATATTAAAAAATTATTACTTACGTAATAAGTGTTCCGTAGGTAAAGTCAACTCTCAATAAATTGAATGTGTGGGGACCTGGCAAAAAGTTCAAATTATTGAGAGTTTCATTTAATGAAAGTTGTAATTATCGAGAGAAAATAAGAAACATTTCAAATTATCGAGAGTCTGCACATTTTTTAAAAAATCATCGCATATTTATAATGTCGTCTAATTCTTTTTCACAACTTTTAACCAATGCAACATTGCAACGTAGAGTCAAGCTACATATGTAGGTCATAGATAACGGTCAAATGTAAACTGAATTACGTAGAGAAAAAAAACGTATCATTTGTCAACAAAAGTACACAGGCTAGAACAAGCAACTGATTCCTCTGATTTTTTGCTTACGTATATTAGTTAGTTCAAATTATCGAAAAGTCACCTTGTCTACTTCAATTTATAGCGTGTTGTGTGGGAAACAGCCAGCACAATCGCTTCAAATTAACGAGTGTAGGTAAATAAATAGGATTTGTTCAATTTACCGAAAGATTTTCAAGCGACCAAAGAAAAACTTCAATTTAACGAGAGATTCATATCATCAAGAGAGTGGACTGTAATATCAGTTAATTTTAAATATGAAATATATTTTTGTTGACATATTTTTGTTGTTTACCTGTGTAAAAAATGTATGCATGTGCACCAGATTTCATTCTTGGTCTCGTAATTTGTTGAATTGTAATTAATGCGTTTGTGTATCTGTATTCTGATCACAAATTCAAATTTTCCCAATGTATTGTTTCCTATAACTATTTGAATTTTTTTTATTAGGTTAAAGTTAAACAGCAGATCCGTTTGGACTAAAAACAACTCTTTTAACAACTTCCAATTCTTTTTATAACGATGAAAAACTAAGGGCATTGTATTACCACCGTTACCGCTACCGTAGTTAGAGACACCTATTTTATAAAGCATAGGGAACCCTCAAGATTTCTTTATGTGCACTTGTTTAAGTATAAGTTCAACTGCGCATATTTCAATGCAATTTTGGGGCACATTTCTAGGGTCAATCATTCAATTTTTAATCTCGCACATACAAATTTCCCTACACATATCTGCCTTTAGGCATTTGTGATAGGGTTACGTCATTTCGGGATATGTAAACAGTTGGGTAGTTGAAATTGAAAGAAAAATAATGTCTAACGTAGGGTAGTCCTGATAATTTCCGTCTACACTTTATTCTTAATTTTTGTTATTTTATTCAGATTTTTTGAGCGATATTTTCGAAGATAAGGCCCCGGACAACAATTTTTAAGGTTTTTTATGAAAAGTGTTAAGAAAAAAGTAACACAAAAAAATATTTCATACATTTTTGAATTCGTGCATCAACGAGCTTTCATCTGATACCCCACACGATGACCTCAAAATTAATTTTTTTTTTAATTTCCCATTTGACCCCCCAAAATGCAATTTTTTTAAGTTCTGGTCTGTGTTCGGGCCACTAATTGCTACAACTGTTCCAAATTCCAATAGTCTACGTCAAATAGTCCATGAAAAAATGCCCTGTGACAGACAGACACCGAACTCATTCCATTAAACGGAACACTAAAAAGATCTTATCTTACATCTCTTATTTTACATCTCATTTTGCAGTTAGCTTAAGACTTAATATCCAAGAATGAGTTAAGACAGCTACAATAGTTGGCGCTAGCAGGGGACTTGGAGCCTCCCGTCCAAAGGTATGCGCCTTAGGTGTATTTTGGTGTCCTGCCATTAACCTATCTATAACTGGACGTACTCTCTGCTTTGCCCTATCTAGTGCCTGGATCTTCCTCTCCGTGTAGGACTCGCTGCCTGTATTGCCTAACGCTGCTGGATATCATCTGCTGATAGGCTTGCTGCTCTCCGCAGCGGCCATTGGGTCATCGGGTAAACCCAAGCTATGGCAGTGCTTTGGACTGTCCCCCCTACCTTTACCATCGGTGAGGTATTTTCGACCCCAACCAAGACTGTACAAGTAGAGGACTTGCTGCTACTCTTGATTGATGGGTTCGGCGATCTCACATTGGTCCTGCTCCTTCTTCTCACCTTGATCTCTTCCTACCTAAATAGTTGGAGATGGGATCATCCCATTATCAATAATCAGTTTACTATTCGCAATCCTACTGCAGTTCGATTCAGTGGATTGCAACGAGAGATTGGATGAGCTAGCGACTGAGCGGTTGTCATTGTCATCATCATCGAGAAGAAGTTTCTCCATGTCAAGATCAATCGCTCCGCCGCGTTTTACATCCGAAGTAGCTATGTATATTACCATGGGGTTCCTGAGTTAGGAGTTTATCTTCTTCCACCATAGTATTGGTGTTGTTTTTTGGGGTTTCCACCGAAGGTTGTATATTTTGTTTGCTTTGTTCTATATTGGACTTTTCAATAAATAGCTGATTCTACTATGGTGGGGCAATGCATACGACAGGCCTTGCCAGGGTACCTAAAGGAGCTCGTAAGAATCTGATTTAACCCTCAGCCTTGCATACTTGAGCACTGTATGCCATATGCTCACATCACAATTGGAATCAGGTTGACTACTCTTTAGCTTCGGGCCATCATCCAGAGACCTTACCGCTTGGGTAACCCTGCTGCAATCGCCCTCTGGGATCAACAGAACCTACTTCCTCCCCACCAACGTCAAGGTACGTAGTCGAAAACGTGCTCAAAACTTGCTAGGCCGTCCGGATGGTTGGAAACCAGACACTAACACAACTGGTGGGAACACACTATGGGTATCACAATGGGCCCATATATACCTAACCTTATAAAAATAGGCAACCTGTTCTATTATTTTTTATAAGTAAAGTTTACATGAAAAAAATTGGGATCATTGAGAGTGATCCGCCAGGTCTTTGTCCATACATTTACATTATTTAGATGTATATGAGTGCTTTTACTCTCTATTAGCAGCTCATTCTGAACCAAAAGTTATCCATTGTAAGCAGAAATAAAATTCAAATCGTATAATAATAATAATTAAAAATTATCATTTTCACTTAACTTAATATAAAAGGACAATTCTAATTAAAAATTACATGAAAAATACATCGGAATATCGTGACCTCAGCCCGTCAATTCACTGAGTTATACACATTCTCGGATAGAACGTTGATTAAGAATTAATGCAATAATACTCATAGGTACACTATACCGCTATATAAACACCAGGAGATTCATTAAGTCTTTATAATTAATTTAATATACAGAAACGTTTTCATTTAAATTATAATTATTTTTAATGAGTTTCATCGCCGTTCGCTATCTCGGCATTAGCCGGGAAAAACAAACAAATACTTGTATTTGGCCATTCGCAAGTCCTAAGCCACTTTGAATACTAAACAGCGGTTCCGTCAAAGACTCTCTCACTGCATGCAGTCTACGCTGAAGTTCAAGTTCTAAGATATCGTGTGAAACTTTAATCTTCGTAGCAACATCGTTTAGCAAATTCTTCTGCTCTATGGACTATTAATTCTCCTCGGGTTACACTAAACAACACGACGTGTATAGGTGGTGGGTTTAGTCGGTTCTCTTCTCACCTTAACCGCATGTCCCGAGAAGTGTTTAGAACTAAAAAAAAAATTGTTAATGTAAATGATCTCCGGTGCTTAGACCGGGACGAGACCGTAACTTCTAATTAGCTAAATCAAAACAAACTACAAATTATTTTTAAAAATAATTACAGGCCGGCATAACTATTTATTTACATTTGTTTATGGTCCGGAGTCCGAACTTGGGGGTTTTCGGAGGAGTTAGCTCCGTGATGTTTCATCGGCGCGGCATGGTTCATTGTGTTACAAATCGGGTTGCGATTTGACAGCACCAGCAGGAGTAGTCCAGCCGGACTTGTGTTCCTTTCACATCGGTTCGATGATGGATCTGACGTCGATTCTACCTGCTGCTGTTATTCCGAGACCCGAAGTCATTGATGGATGCATTTTCGGTGGTTGGTTTGGTTTGGTTTGGTTAGAAACTGACGGCCTTCTTAGATGATCTCGGATGATTACCCATTCAAAGTGAACTCATTAGTTGCACGAAATGTTTAATGCCTCTGTCCATCCAGAAACCGCATTGGTTTTAATTTACTCTGTGTGTGCACCTTAAGTGGCATTGAAATAATGCAAATTGCTTTTTTAAATAAAATGTTAAGCTGTTCTTTCTTTTTTTGTTAGTCTATCACTTTGACAGTTTAAATAACCGAATTAGGAGTCTGGCTGTAGAGTTTTGAAAAGAAGAAGAAAAAACTAAATAAATAAAAATTAAATCTTAGTCACATTCTCTTGATCTGGTTTCTATTTACTGACTGATGCATGGTCTTGAGTATGATGCTTCCAGTATCCCCCCCCCCCCCCCCCCTTGACCCCTAGAAAGAAGGTTCGGCTATACTTGATGTCTCGAACCCTAAGGCGGAGATTAGAAAATCCTCTTAGCTGGAGCACAGGGTCTGGTATCTTCTGTGTAGAGCCAGATCTAAAGATGTCGTTATGAGGGTATTCTAGTCTAGCGATACGAATTTTTGGGTGTTTTTTTAAATTCGTAAAAAAAACGAAGTATATTTTTATTAGTCAGTCTTTAATTAGATATTTATTAATATTTTAACAATACAAAAAAAAATGTAAAAACTTTTTTTTTTAAAAACTTAAAAAATTACAGACTGGTTAAGTGGGGCGGTGAAAAATAAGGGTGCGTTCTTGTTGACTAAGAATGTCGCTATCGCTTGAACTATGGAAATAAAAAACAAAATTGTTTTCACAAAATGGAGGCTGTTTGAAAAAGAAGTGATTTTTTGCCCTTTTTTCAAAGTTTTTAATTTTTTAAAAATAGTAAAAAACTTAATTCTAGTTCCTGCGATAGAGGGATATATTATTATTTATTATTATTATTTATTATTTTTATTATTATTATTTATTATTATTATTTATTATTATTATTTATTATTTCAATTTAATTACAATTCATAGATACAATACTATCAGATCACATCTTAAATTTATTATAACATAAAACAGAAAGTTTGACAATTTTATATATATGAAAGTTTGTAAGAAATAAGCTTAAATCTATACTTAAATGAATTATAAATAGATGCATTCTGTGGTTTGAAATAACCAGTATCGAATATATCGAGGACTTAAAATAAAAAATATATAAACAAAACAGTAAAGTGGTGTTGAGAGGGTGAAGAAAAACAAGTATTATCATTCATCAAAATGTTACAGTAAATCAACTAGACAATAATACAATTAATTTATATTATGGGACTAATTAAATGGTTTATATCAATTAAATCAAAATTAAAAAGCCAATTTTTAACTTGTCTATTATAGAATCTATAGTTTCTGCTTGTTCTAATCTTAAGCGGCAATACATTAAACAATCTAGGAGCAACAGAGATATAAAGAAAATCCACGCCAAATTTCGATATGAGTGAACCAGAATAGTTTAAGTGTTTTTGCTTTTCGGACTGCATCGGCATGGGTATCTTGATATAGCTCATAGAGTGCGCGGTTGTATCTTCGCCTCAATTCATCCGCACCTTCGTCGCATCCAAGATCTAAGAATTTGTACCGAATTAGGAGTTTGGAACCCATTTGTTTTGCCAAACAAACCTAGCGGCGGTTCTCTTAAGTTAGCCTGCATTGAATTTCCTTTCGGAGGTAGATAACCACTTCTACTTTACTATTGTCAACAGTGATCTTTTGTGATCAGTTACTGCTTCAAGGCTTTTAGGTCAACTGAAGTGTGTCTAAATACTCTCACAAGGTTTGAATTATTTGCTATTTATACTGCGAAATGTTGCCGACGAAAAAAAAACAGCTTGAGAGCTTACGATACGATTTGTTTTTCCAAACAGGCTTGCCAGATTGTGCGATATATCGCAAAACGTGCGATTATTTTTTTTACTTTGCGGTGTAAAATTTGATTTCGCGATATCTTATATTTTGCGCGATATTTGCGGTATTATGTGTCATTACTAAATGAAGCATGTATTCCATGAACACGTAGAATCAGTTATAACCGACTAAATAAAAACATTTAGCTTTAAATCCTACCCACTTCAATTAATTCCTTTCCGTTCAAACTTCAAAGTACGTCTTCTTCTCCGAAGACCAATGGGCGCATACCGGATGGTTTGAGAATTGTGATTGCAAGATATGTATCTAGACAACAAAGCTATTTTTAAAGAAATGAAGAGTTAAAACAAACATATATTAATGGAAGACTTGGTGGATGATTTATGTAAGTAGCATTAGTTACAATTACGATCAATCGGAGGGGGTTGACTAAAAACCAGAATGCGCCCAATCTCGATCCGTCTGTGGTGCCAATGAAACCCAACCTTTCTATATCTGCCAGTGCTGCCAAAACAACCCAGTCAGTTACTCGTTACATAGGCCGTGTTTTGTTATCCCCGTGATCTGATCCAGATCAGATCAACTCATAAGTTAGTGTGCATTACAACAGCAATACGAGATCTTACTCTTTATCAAGATAAATTTTCGTGATCCAAAAATTAGTGCGACTATTTCTCACTATGATACACTTTCGTTTGTGAATGTTGCTGTATTATCGACAATTGTCAATTTACCATTGAATTTACCATGTTGCCAGATTAGAATATAAAAATATTATTGGCAATCCAAATATCATTAATGTTATTTTGTTCGAATAAATTAATTTTTATGCTCATAATGATATTTAAGCGATGTGAAAATGAAATTATAGCTACGAAATATTATTCTCATTCGGTATCTGTTAATCAGAATTAACAATTTCCTCCTAAGAAAATAAAACAAGCGCATTAAATTTTCATTTAAAAGAAAATATTAATTCGCATGGCAACTTCGCACTGAATTTCAAAATGAACTTAGCTTGTACAATCACCACAGCACAGAACTTTGATTTAGTTTGTTTTATTATTCTAATCTGATCCGGATCAGATCACGGGGATAATAAAACACGGCTATAGTGTAATAAATAAATTTTTTTCAAGTGGGTTGAAGAGTTCCAACCTGAACCAATACCAAAAGAAGATGCAGTACAGTTTTGGGTCAAAGTAAGCAATGCAAAAAAAAAAAAATAAATAAATGCCGTTATGGAATCTCAATTTTTGGAGCTTAGTCAGTTTGCTTTAAGTGCACTTTCTTTGTCAGCATGGAATGCCTTAGTGCTTAGTGGAAAGAGCATACTCAAGCATGAATGCAATTAAAATAAAAAGCCTTGCTAAGATTGAAGTTACATTTTTAAAACCATTGATGCGCATTAGAATTCATTCCAATGTGAAACAAATCTTCTGCACCAGTTTTAAACCAAACCCAGAAAATATTTATTCTTTCATTTCCTTCGTTGTCTTCTGTTGACTAAATGTATAAAAAAAATTAAATAAGTTTTCATATGTTCTAATTATTAATTTTTAGCATTTTACGGCTTTTGCGAATATTTTTTTTTTATTTTGCGGTTTTTGCGAAAAAAAATTAAAATTTTGCGTTGTGAGCTTATAAAAATCGGGCAAGCCTGTTTCCAAACTATACCGGACGCTCTATAAAAATAACATCTAAACAAGCTCTATGTTTCTATGCTACCCTACATCGTTGCTCTTTGCTCTTTGCTCTTTGCTCGTTCGATTTATAGAGCAAAGAGCAAAGAGCAAAAGTTCATTTTTCTATTGAATATTTGAATAGACGAAAAATCAAAGCGATGATAGCTGAGAAATCAAAAATATTTTAAATCGCTGCTATGCTCTCGAAATCGCTGATTTGCTCGCTTATCGAAGCTTTGATCTATCTTCGAAAAACGCCGCACTCTGTGCGCTACGCTTTAATGTTTGATTTCATCGCTTTGCTCTTTGCTCGTTGCTCACTCTACGCTCCACTCTGTAAGCACACTTAGGCCGTCCGCACACAGCTCGTATCGTCATCAAAGCGTCATCGTCTCGTCATATTTTTGCCGTGCAGCTACGATAACGATACGCCTACTGAATCGCACACGACGCAATCTTCAATCGTCAAAAAACAAAGCGTACGACGCTAAGTTATTTCTGTCACCGAAAAAAAAAGAAATGCATAAAACAAATATTCATCTGCTGAGCTATTCCGGTCCAGGCTCTTTCAGTAATATTCTTGTTAGAATATTCTTGAGTGTTATTTTTATATAAACACTCGCTGTTTTCTATCTATTTTAAAAAAAAAATACGTACAAATTCGAAACAAACTTCAAGCGTACAGTCGTACACGCCGATAAGCGACTGACATTGCTTGACGATAGTCGTCATGAAGCGTGCATCCTGCGACGATTACGCGTAGCGGACGAGTAGTGTGCGGATCTCCACTTGAATACAAGTGTGCGACAACAAATCGTATGCCTCTCGTACATCGCGTCGAGTTAACACCAGCATTATGAATCGATCAGCACATTTCATGAATTCGTACTTCATTCAACCATCTCAGGGGTATCCATTACCTGAGTCATACATACCAGCGCTAGACACAGAACGTGGGATACGAATAATTATGATCGATTCATTCTAAGTCATTCTAAGCTTGACCACGAGAGTGAAAGGATCCGAATTGTTGAAATCATTGTATATTAATTAAATAAAGTTTTTTAAAATACCATCTGTGATTTGTAATTTGTAATTGGCGCCCGAGCAGGGACTATATTAAAATTCGTAATAACAAAGTTAAAGTAATTTAAAAAAAAGGTAAAATTACACCTTACTTGTTGTGAATAAATAAGTGCATCCAAAGTTGTGAAACCGAACGTAACGACTAGCACCAGTGACCCTATAAAGTGGAAAGTGTTACAAATTTGGCCATAAGTCTAAGGCAACCAATTTGTAAAGTGGACAGAATTTTAATAAAAAAATTACTGAGAAGCTTTAAAACACAGAGCAGTAGTTCTATCCGACCTAAAAACCCGGAAGACAACAATAGAGAATCCTCTATACACATCAAGAGAAGTACGTACATCAGTAGCGGAAAATCCAACAACCCAACAAACAACAATCCAACAAACAATAGTGAAAGAGATTAAAAGAAGATTTTTAAAGTGAGAAATTTTTAAGTGAGACTATATTATACATTTTATCTAATATATTATAAATATATATTAAAGAATACTAAGAACATAACTTAAAACAAAATGGCAATGACTACCGAACAGATAACCGCGTTAGTTACTCGCACAGTCGCTGATTCGACACTTGTCTTACAAAGGCAAATAGCAGATTTGACAGGGCAATTGGCTTTGCTTACGCCTGGTGATGACATAGAAGCTTATGCGGATATAACAATAAATCCTGCTATAGGAGGAGGAGAAGGATTAGAGGTAGCAAAGTGCTTACCACATTTTGATGGAAATAATTACGTTTCTTGGCGTACTGCCTTAGTAAATGCAATGAAGGTATATGAATCGTGTAAGGGTGGAGCTAGGTACTATTCCGTAGTTAACATAGTTAGGAACAAAATCATAGAAAAAGCTAATGACGTATTGACAAGTCACGGGACACCACTTAACATAGACGCAATTATAGGACGATTAGATTTAACATATAGCGACAAAAGACCCATGCATATGTTAGAGACAGAACTTAGTAGTATGCGACAAGATAGGAAACCCATACAGGAATTCTATGACGATGTTACTAAAGTAATGACCCTTATTATTAATAAAACCATAATGACATATGGTCCAAGAACGGCCGAGACCGACTGCCTGACAGACAGAGCAAGACAAAACGCATTGAGAGTCTTTGTAACTGGTTTAAGCCAACCGATCAGTAATATCGTATTTTCACTAAACCCCGGAGATCTTCCGAATGCTCTAGCGAGAGCACAAGAAATAGAGACGAACGAAAAAAGAATTAAGACATTCACTGAAAGACAAATAGTTCCAAGGTCGATGCCACAACAGCCAAACGGTAGAACATATTATGCTCCGCAAAACAATTTTAACAATTACCGTACTCCAGTGAGAATGGATACGACTAGTGGACATTTTCGCCCAAAACCGCAGAATAGTTATAATAATAATAATCATAATTACCAAAACCAATTAAATGTTAGTAACCAAAATCAACGACAGAGATACAATAATGAAATCAGAAATAACAGCAATCCTTTTAAGCGTGATAGACCACTTAGCGACCAAGTTCAAGCTAAAAACCCAAGATTAAACAATCTAAACGAAGGAAATAATTTTTTAGATTAAGGAACGACTTGCCCTTTATTAAACGGACAGATCCAAGGACAGGTCGTGTTTTTAAAATTTTAATAGATACAGGAGCGACACATAGCTATGTCAAGCCAGGAATATTTGAAAACAAACATTTAGAAATAACAACCATGGTTAGAAGTGTACATGGAACAAGCATAATTAAAACATACCAAGAAATAAATATTTTAGGAATAAAAGACATTTTTTACGAACTTAATGAATTGAAGGAATATGATTTGATAATAGGAATGAGAACACTTAAGAAAATAAAAGGAAAAATAAATATACTAGATAGTACATTAGAATATGAAAAAGGCATAATACCTTTACTATTTAATGATGAACTAATAAACAGTTTAACAATCTGCATGAGTACAGAAGAAACTTATATTGAAAGTTTAAAAGAATTATTAAAAAAATATCAAGGTATTTTTACAGATAAACCTAGTTATCTGCCTTATAACACAAATATTGTAGCAACCATAGATACTACAAAAGATGAACCAATATGGACTAAGTCATACCCATATCCTCAAGCGGTTAACGAATTTGTGAATAATGAAGTTTGTGACTTATTAGAAAATAATATCATAACACCTAGTAGATCGGCATATAATGCACCAGTATGGGTGGTTGATAAAAAAGGTTTAAATGAAGATGGATCAAAAAAGTACAGATTAGTTATTGACTACAAAAAGCTTAACGCTTTTACAAAAACTGATAAATATCCAATGTCAGATACTTCCGTTATTCTATTCAACCTAGGAAAATCAAGATTTTTCACGACATTAGATTTACAAAGCGGTTTCCACCAAATCATGATGAAAAAAAGGGACAGAGAAAAAACAGCATTTAGTGTGAACAATGGAAAATACGAGTTCCTTCGTCTACCCTTCGGTTTAAAAAATGCCCCATCAATATTTCAAAGGGCAATGGATGACATCCTTAGACCTTACATTGGCAAATTCTGTCACGTCTATATTGATGATGTCATCATATTTTCTGAATCTGAAGAAAAACATTTGGAACACATCGAAATCGTAATTAAAGCTCTTAGTGAAGCCAACATGAAAATTAACTGTGAAAAAAGTAAATACTTTATGCAAGAAGTTGAATTTTTAGGATATGTTATTTCCTATAATAATATTAGAACAGATCCAAAGAAAGTACAAGCAATAAAAGAATACCCAGAACCGAAAACATTACGACAGCTAAGATCATTTTTAGGCCTAAGCGGTTACTATCGTAAATTCATAAGAAATTACGCCATGATTAGCAAGCCTTTAACTAAATATTTAAGACAACAAGACAGTAATGCAAGAAGCAAATTGGTACAGATAGACTTGGACGAAGAAGGAAAAAGAGCATTTAAAATATTAAAAGATAAATTAGAAGAAAACATTGTTTTAAACCAACCAGATTTTAAAGAGGGATTTGAATTAACAACCGATGCTAGTAACTCAGCCATAGGCGCAGTACTTAGTCAAAATAATAAACCCATTACATTTATCAGTAGAACACTGAGTAAAACAGAGGAAAACTATGCTACGAATGAGAAAGAATTGTTAGCAATAGTTTGGAGTTTGAAAAATCTGAGGAACTACCTCTATGGAACAAGTGGCGTCCACATATATACGGACCACCAACCATTGACATTTGCTATGTCAGATAAAAATCCTAATGCGAAGATGAAACGATGGAAGGCATTTATTGAAGAGTACGCTCCTATAATTACATATAAGCCAGGTAAAGAGAACGTAGTGGCAGATGCACTAAGTAGACAGGAATTAAACCTGATGGATTCCGACATAGCTACAGTACATAGTACTCAAAGCAGTCCAGTCGAACAAATAAAGAGACTTGGAGGAAATGTAAACAGATTTAAGAATCAATTAATATTTCAGATAGGAAACAATAACAGTACAGTTAGCAAACAAACACATAAAGATTATTGGCGACATACTATAATTTATAAAGACGATGATATATTTAGTAAACTCAAGGAAGTCATTAAAAAAGGTTTAAATGCAATACATTCAACCGAAGAGGTATTATTTAAAATAAAAGACAAGCTAATAAACGAATACCCAACGACACAATTTGCTTACATTGCAAATTTAGTAGAAGATATTACAGACAAGAACGATCAAATTACAATACTTAAAAACGAACACGATAGGGCACATCGCGATTCAAGGGAAAATTTTAAACAAATTTCAAGTAGATATTATTGGCCAGAGTGTTATAAACAATTACTGACCTACACAAAAGATTGCTCAGTTTGCAAAGAAAACAAATACGATAGGCATCCAATTAAGTACAAGATTGGAGAGGCTCCAATTCCGAAGGCAGGGGGGGAGCGCATTCACGCTGACATATATTACATAGACAATGACCAATTCTTGACCATTGTAGATTCGTTTTCAAAATATCTCATAGTAAGACATGTTGAAAATAAAATTGATGCAAAGGAAAAACTAATTGAAACAATTCCAATATTCGGTAGAGTTAAAATATTAGTGACTGACAATGAAAAAACATTTTGTACACCATCGGCAGAGTTAGAATTGCAAAGACTAGGTATAAAACATGAAAGGGTACCTCCAAATCACAGCAATACCAACGGTATGATAGAAAGAGTGCATAGCACATTGACTGAACTCATACGCATAACCAAAGCCGACATTCATGCAGAGACAAAAGAAATTATGCCATTTGTTGTTAAGAAATATAATGAATCTATTCATACAGTAACAAAAAATCAACCAATGGACGTATTCCATAATTTTGAAAAATATAATTTCTTGACCGATGTATTAAAGGAAAAACAAGATAGAACTCTTTCCTATTTTAACAAAAACAGAACGGAAATGAAATTTAAGCCTGGACAAAAAGTCCACGAAAAATCAACACGTAGGCAAGGTAAAGTAAAGCCACTATATAAAAAAAGAATTGTTAAAGAAGATAGAGGAAGGATTATAATTGATAGTAAAGACAGATGTATACACAAAGACAATATAAAAAAATAAAAGAATATTTACATTTAAATTTCAGATGAACAAACCACTTTTGTTACTGACTACGGTAGTATTAGCTATAACATGCGGACAATTGATTACTGACTATACTAAGGAAGATTATATATTAATGGAAGATGGAAATGCAGCAATTTATGAAAGAACTGGAGAATTGTTTCATATAATTGATTTAATCACCTACGAAGGTCTAATAGATAAGATTTCAGGAAAGATAGAGAAAGGGTCATCTACAGAACTAAAACAAGACTTAGAAATAGCAGAAAAATTATTAGATCAATTATTAATCAAAAACAGATTTAGAAGGGGTTTAAATGAAATAGGAACCATTTGGAAGTGGATCTCTGGTTCTCCAGACCACGATGACGCAGTGAGAATTACTACAAAAATAGACGAGTTAATAAATTCTAATGATAAACAGTACACGATTAACACACAACTTTTTGATGCCATAAACCGACTTGCAAATGAAGTTAATATTAACGCTAGTTTTGAAGAAAAATTAATAATAAAATATGTTATCATTGAACTAAGAGAAATTATAAATACAATAAATTTAAGTAAAACAAATATATTAAACACAATGATTTTCGATTTGGAAGAAATCAAAGAAGTAATAAGTAATGAAAGAATCACTGTTTCAGTAACAGATTTGCTAGATTCTTCAGAGTTTAAAATAGTGCAGCAAAACAATGTTATTGCAATATACATAAAATATCCTATTGTTAAAGAGATAAACAAACATTTCGTTGTTAGAAGCAATTCTATTAATGGAGGAAAATTAGTTATTTCTAAGGAAATAATTTTATCAAATAACAAATATTGTGAAACTAGTTGTAAGAAAGAATTGAACATGCCATTTTGTAGAATTATACAAGGAAGCAGCTGCCTTACTAATATATTAAATAATCAAAAAAGCAATTGTACTAAAATAAAAGAGAAAAATGTACCAATAGAAGTTATAAACGAAGGCAATATTGTAACAACAGGAAATCATGTAGTAAATGGAAAAGAATATTCAGGAATTCATCTTTTCCAGTTTAATCAAAGTATTGTTATAAATAACAAAACATATGTAAACACAAAGAATAAAATTATTGAACATATAAAAAGAAATGTGCCTTCAGAAATAAAGATATTAAGATACATTGAATCAAAGGATGAAAATTTAAAATTCACAAACATTGATTATATTCAACCATTTATTAGCGATGTAAAAGAAAATCCAATATTATGGGGTATAACTTTAAATATTATCCTAGGTCTAAGTATTTTTATGATGATAAGAACTTTAAAAATCTTCAGAATAAATCAACAAAGAAAAAATAACGAAGCATTGGAATTAGCAACACAACGATGTTTACAAGAAACCAGGAAGGCAATCGATGAGCAATCGGGACAATCGCTGCAGAAGTAAGGGGGGAGTTAACACCAGCATTATGAATCGATCAGCACATTTCATGAATTCGTACTTCATTCAACCATCTCAGGGGTATCCATTACCTGAGTCATACATACCAGCGCTAGACACAGAACGTGGGATACGAATAATTATGATCGATTCATTCTAAGTCATTCTAAGCTTGACCACGAGAGTGAAAGGATCCGAATTGTTGAAATCATTGTATATTAATTAAATAAAGTTTTTTAAAATACCATCTGTGATTTGTAATTTGTAATTCGTCGCATACGCTACGATGACGATACGAGCCGTGTGCGGACGGCCTTATTCGTTGATTCGCTTTTACTTTCGATAAAACAGAGCATTTTTCTGTTTCAGTAACCCAGATCTGTATTTTGAAGTAAAAATTTCCGGTTGCTGCGTAGTTTTCCAAAACTGTCTGGACAGAAGAACGTGATTTGTCAACTATCTGCCCGATTGCTCTCAAAGTTTCGCCCTCCAAATGACGTTTTATTATAAGTTTTCGAATATTTACCGAAATTTTTTTGTTCATAGTTAATTTATTCAAAAATCACTTAAAATATAACAAAATATGAAGTAATGGAAATCATCCTGTACGCAGACTTTTTGCGCTTGAATTTTAGTGGTGTGTTCAAATAAATGGCTCCAGTGGATTTCATAAGGAGATATATAGAATAAGAAAACCTTGACGTCATTCAAACATAAAAATATTCCAATTGATTTTTTGAAAGTATGAGTTTTTTCTAAAAAGATTAAACAAAAGCACGCACACTTTTTACACTAACTGTATGCAGAAACTGCAATGAGCCGGATGCTTTAGAAACACTGGGCACCTACTGTAGGTACACTTGGCCTGCAAAAAGGAGGCGCAGAATACTGGGAAAATTCCATTTCAACTCACTCAAAGAATTCGCCAAAATGAAACTTCATCTTCTCATTAAATTTGCTCAACAACAAATTCATTTTATCTGGATAAAGCAACAACATTAATTTTAATTACTTTGGAGAATAGTGATATCACGATGGACCAACAGCGGTATGTGTGAGGCTCAGCAGTCACCTCCTAGCCTCACCTAACCTAACAGCTCTGTGTGTTATAGAACCCGACTGTGTACATTGAAGAAAAGCTTTTTTCGTCTTCATCAGGATGAAATACTTCTCAGAACTTTTAGAACAGTTTGCAGATTCTGAGACTTTAAAAATAATAACTGTTATCAACTTAATGCTGCAACACAAAAGATTTAAAAAAAAAGTTCTTGAATTTGCCAGCCCGTTGGGAAAATATTCAGCAATTCATTCAAAACATAAATACATATTTACTTAATCATTCCTTTTAGTCAAATCTAATTGTAGCTATAAATGAAACAAATATCATCCGAATCATACGAACGTACATATGTAGGCACCAAAACTCACACACAACCCTAATTAGCTTATTAAAGGTGTGTATAAAAGGAACTTCATTATACGGATACGAAGTTTCCATCGTCTCACGTTATCCACTCACGATTCGCCTGTTTACACTAAATTAAAACTTTACCACAATTATTTGGCGGCACACAAGGCATCTATCCAAACAAAAAGGACTTTTAATCCCCGGCCACAATCATAAAACCATGGAACCTATATTTAAAAACACACCAAAAACCACCGCAATACCCCGCCGCGCCGCACCTCAATTAAATCGTGAAAAATGCGCCTAATGAAGGGGTAAACTGTAATTATTTCCAAAACCAAACAAACCCAATTTCCATCGTGAATGTATTTAGCCCGTTGATTTTAATAATGCCCTTTTCTTTTATTTTGTTTTAGTTTCTGCTTCCTTTTGGATGTGTTTTATTATGACCGTGATTCCGTCCAAGCCACGCACATCCTTCACGATGTGGAACACAAATACGCGCTTGATGTGCAGCAAGCCTTTTATCATGACGAGCCACCACCAGGGCAGTGGTCCAAAAAGAACGCGCAGTCTTTTTAAACGATCCAAGGAGTTCTGGCTTGGACGAGGTGATTGTGAATTGTGGCCGCGCGGCTTTTCCAAAAAAAAAAAAATAAAAAATTATTGCACCTGAGGCTAATTAGGAGCGGAGCAGTGGACTCACATTGGAATTGGGGTGTTGATATCCAGCATGTGGTTGGCGGCGGCGGATAGAGGGGCTACAGCCTGAATGGCTGGCTGGATGAAAAGACATTCATCTTTGGTCGTCGGTAGGTGTGATTTTTGAAATTTTGTTTGTTGTGCCGCAAACACCTTTTGCTCTTTAATAGGTCTCTAAGTTGAGCTCAATAAAATCGGCGCAAAGGTAGACTCGGCGAATTTGGGGAAAAACTGAGCACAACGAGGAGGAGATGGCAAAGAGACGGCAGTTTCTTCGGACGAAATTAAGTTTCGCGCTATTAAAATGGTTTACGGCGGTTTCATAATTGACTTTTGTATTGTTCACCTTTTATCGCGTATGCAAAATGTTATTTCGTAGTTAAACCAACTTCTTGATGATGTTTTGAGTGAGGCCATAAACCATCAGAGGCTTGTTTTAACGTTCCTCAATAGGTAGTAAGCTCTCTGATTTTCATCACCGGATGTACACTCAGGGCAATTTTACGTTTCAAAGAAATATAATTTCCCATCTAATGAATATGCCCTTCCGATGTAATGATACCAGAACCATTGCTACTGTACAGTTTTGCCTAAGACTGGCTTTGGCCAGAGTATAACTCGGGAGTTAATTCTAGGATTCCCAGCGGAGATGCATAATTTGTTATCTTAATCGCTGTGCTCTCATTAAATCTTGTCTGGACCCCAGGAGCCAAGCAATGTTCAGAAGAGGATATATCGATGTTCCCGTTTCTGGGGTCTATTGAAGGCTTTCTAAGGGTTTCTAGTGAATACAGTTAAAGGTGACGATAGTCTCCACGGCAATAACTGCACCACTGATTTGATGAAATAGACGTTCATGATTCTTTTGATAGTCCTATGTGCGGCCGGTAGATTTGCATTCTCTAGGCGACCTCCAACATATTATTCCAGACATCTCGTTGGTGCTTAGTCCCCCAAAGGAACTGCTGGACTATATTATTCCTAATGTCATCAATAAAAACGACCTTGGGGTTCCACTTTCCATTATCATTCGAATCGAAGAATCGAGCTCCCCACGCCAGTGTCTAAACAAAAAAAATTATAAAACTACATTTAACCGAAAGAAATTGGTTCCACTTTGATGAAAATTACAAAAGAGCATCATCTTGTCGGTCACAGCCGCCGCCCTGCCTCTGTTGAAACATCGGATAAAATTAAATCAAACCAACCATGCCCTGCTGACAATGAGATCAGCAATCGTGCCAACTAACTACACAATTATACTCTGCGCACGGTGCTTGTAGGTGACGGGAAGGCGAGGGTACATAATATATAATTTCTAAGAATTTCAACACTCTTCACCGCAGCGCACATGGGTGCTGCTGCTGTTGCTGTTTCAAAATTATCCAGGGGGCGCGATACTTAACACTCAGATAACCTGATTTGATTCCAGAAAATCCCAGATAGATAGAGGACCACATTCTTTCAGCTACATCTCTCGTTCTCTTTCTGTTGCGATTTCCACTAGCATGTGAGCCACCACCATCACCACATCACCATCACTATTATCCGGGATTAACTCCACACTCTCTAAATGCCTGGTGTGTACAACAACTAAATTGGGTACAAAAAAGTACTTACAGCGTAAAAACAACAAATCTTTGTTTAAGGACGCCGCCACATTGCGTGTTATCTCAGGAAAAAATCCACATCGTTATTACTACGCGATGCGATGATGATGATGATGATGATGATGATGCTGACGATGAGGACGAAGACGAGAACAAGAATGAAGATGAAGGCGAAGAGTAAAGCTTAAGTTCGTCAGCATATTTCAGTACAGATTTAGAGATTCCAATGTGTTGCATTTCTAAATGGCCACTCCATCCATCGTCATGTATCTGTTGTCCATACGGGCAACAACCAAAGAAATCCGATCAAAGCTGGGACAAGATAGTGTGAAACTGAGAGAAGGTAGGAGTTGAAAGGGAACCCCCGCGCACGATTAACATCGAAACTCAACGAGACCAGCCAACCGACCGAGCCAGTTTGTCTCTGCGGTTTGTTACGTTCATGATGGCTTCCATCACCATCATCATCAACACCAGGGAACAGCATCAGCCTTTATTATCATCGTACTCGGTACCCAAAGAATCATTTTGTTTTTCTTTTTGTTGGTGCTATCCGCTTTTGCGCTGCGCTGCATCTTGTACTTCAAAGAAGCTGAGAAAAACTTGAAGCTCAAATTGCAAAATATGTGCCACGCCCACAACGGTGTGGAAACTCTGAAAAAGGTGTCGGCTGCTTCACAGCATCCGCGCGTTGCTGCGTTGATCTTTGGCGAGAGAAGCCGCTTTCGAGGAGAACTCGTCGAGCCGAGGATTTTCAGATACAAAAGTATCTGCACATCCTTCGGCTAATATTGGCTAACACACAACTCATCTCCTCAAATTAGAGAGTGCCCTTCAATAAATTGGCGGCTTGTTGCTTTCATATCTCGCGCGCGGATGGATGGACTTGGATGGTTCGGACAAGGTGAGCGGTATATCAAGCCGCCGAAAACTGTGTGAGATATAAAAATATCTTTGGCGCGAAACGTATCATTATTTCACACCATTGCGGATCGCGGATGCTACTCGAGCTCGTGGTTTGCTTATTTTTTTTTTTATTCATCTCTCTGCACGTATTTATATTCGGAAACATTTGTTCTTCATTGCTGTGCTTTGTTTTCCTGTTTTTACTTTGGTACGAGAGTATTAACGGTGTAAAGAAGGAAAATAAAATTGAGGAGAAAAGCGATTTTTGTTTTAGCAATTTTGCAGACAAATAATGCCAGCTTGAGGAATTGGCACCTAAATCAGTGATATTTTATAGGGTTGCCAAGTGCTTTGTTTTCTCGAAAAGATTTTTCCATAAAAGATGAAATCCAAGTAAAAAGGGTAAGACGCAACTTTACCTTGGAGATCTCTAAAACATACACGTATGCCAGAACGGTTAGACGACTGAAATTAACTACTTCTTAATTTAGTCCACACCGCAACGTGGCCTAGAAACGCCTTTGCACAATCCACCCATTGATCTCTCCATAAGATTAAGAGAGAATAGCAAGTGAAGGCCCCATTCGTCTGGACACACGCTCATACTGTACCCTGCATAAATTACGAGAAACCCCAGATTGGCTTTACCAAACACTTCAAGGTCTCCAAACTAGGCAGGCAGATCTGGAAAAACTCCGACAATGTCATCATCATCGCTCTAAAACAGCGAAAGGCACCGTAGCCAGACGTCTTCTCGGAAGAACTTTGCATAAACCAGGCTTATCGACTAGCCGTCGGTAGCAGCATCTTTCAATCAGAGGTATATGCTATTAAGAAAGTAGCACAAATTGTCTTAGGTAGGAAATTACTCGCACCGGAAATCACCATTTGCGTGAATTCAAAATGCATAAAGGAGTGTCTCAGGGCACTTGGAGCAATAAAACACCACACAGTTTGACTCTGCTGGGGACCCGGACATGCGGGAATAGAAGGGAACGAAACAGCAGACGGACTGGCCAGGATATGGACATAACACAAGCCGAGGACCGATGGCGCAACGCTAGCGATTGTGCCATAACCCACAACCTGTGGCACGCAGTCGATCAGAAAAGACCATTATTCCTACTTTTTATGAGAACAAGCCAAATCCATGTTCCATGAGCGACGCCATCGTAAAACTTCGAAAGAATGAGGACTTGTCCTATGGAGAGATCGTGAAGAAGCTGGTTTTTAACGCCGACCGTCCGGCATTTTGAGCTCCATTAAACTACTGAAATCGCCCCAGACCCAAGCGATCCCATAAAACAACCGAAGGTGTGGATCGAAGGATTACCCGGATCGCAAAAAAAAAATCCATTTCTAAGCTCCAAAGAAATCCAGAGGGAAATTTTCGGTGAAGACTCAAATGCGCTCTCCGCACATTCCATTAGGGAAGAATTGAATGAGAGCCAGCTTTTTGGGAGATCAGCAAGAAAAAAAACCATTGCTGTCATTGCTTTTGCCAAAGAGCTCAAGCATTGGACGATTTCCCAGTGAAAGAAAATACTTTGGAGCGATAAAACAAAGATAAATCGAGTGGGTTCAAATGGAAACGAATATGTCCGACGACGTCCAAAAAATCATACATTCAATCTTTAATACACCACTATTACGCTAAAGCATGGAGGAGGTTGCATAATGCTTTGGGGTTGTATGTCCTAGTCTGGAACTGGTACGCTGCTTAAAATAGAAGGCATTATGAATGCAGAATCTTATAAAGGCATTTTAGAAGATGTTATGCTGCCATATGCAGAGAAAAGTTTGCCAGTAACATCTAACATGGCAATTTATGCAGGACAATGACCCAAAGCATACAGCGAGGTCAACTCAGGCATGGTTTCACAAGAATTCGGTGGACGTTATTAAGTGGCCGTCATGCAGTCCAGATATAAACCCGATTGAAAATCTCAATCGGAGAATTGAAGGAATTGTATAAAATTACAATCTTCTTAAAAAATGTGAAGATTCAATTGCGTCAATGCCAAAGCGATGCAATGCTGTTATTTACGCTTTTCTGAACTCCAATCGATATCAATCGTGTAAAGGCACAATTTTTTTACGTCAATCTACGCCAATTTGGTTGACCCCAATTTCCGTCAACAAAAATCTACTCGATTTCGTCAATCATGTAAACGAATTAACTGAAACATTATCGTCAACCAGTGGTTGACGAGCGTCAACCACAGGCGTCAATATTGGATCAATTTCGCAGCGAAATCGACTTATCTCGTGTTTTTTCATTCCAAAGAAAGTAATTTCCTCTCAAATCAGAATAGGTACATCGCGTCGCAGACTTCTGGTACTATGATTGATATTGTACAAGGTGCGATTCGAAACACTATCTATTGTTGCCAGTAGCTAAACATCTCAAAATTACGGCCAAACGCCCAGATGCTTAAATTGACCTTCTCATATTCTCGATATCACGGAACTCCTTCAATAAACTGTTATGTGCTGCACATATTGGCCGGTTTTTCAGCCGTTCAAACATCTCGCTTTGCTCGACTTCTTTTTGGGCGGTTTCACTTTTGCGCGAAATGCATTTGGCTACCAAAATTCGATGAAATATGAAATATGAAATATGTGCTTCATCTTTCAGGAAAGCAACACTCTATATTACATGAAATTCATACTTTGCTTTGCGCGGACTCGTTTGCGCGATTTCGTACTGTACAAGACTTTTCATTCCCCTAACCACCGCGCAAAGCGGATTCTTATCAAAGAAATAAATATATAAATTTATTTAATTCATTTGGCACTAATGGCAGCAAGCGTCAACCAATAGTCAATTCGATTGAATTAAAAAAGAGTCAATCGTGTAAACGGTCCGATTGTACGGTTAACGGTTTACCCTTTTTTTTTAAATTGCGTCCATCGATATTTGGGTTGACTTTGATAAAATTGACGCTTTTAAGTCAATCGTGTGAATGGGGGGAAACATCTATTTACGCTTCTATTAAAACTACATCCTTCGGGCGTTAATCTATTGACGCTAGATTTACCCATTTTCGTCAATCGTGTAATCCTAGCTTTAATTAGTTCGCACATGACTTCTTACGAAAAAAATCTTTTCGATTTAAAATGTAATTATTATTATTAACTATTATTCAATTTTCATAAGTTATTTTTTTTTTCTTTACTATGCTTTAAATAAACAGAAAATTTAATAAGACTTACAGTGGACGCTCGATATAGTGAACAATCCAATATAGTGAACACTCAGTATTTTATACAGGCTAATCTAAATAGTGAACAAGTTTGTTTGTTTCACAGCTGTTTTTAGTGCAAAAACAAAGTGCGTGTTGCTTATTTTGTTATTTTTTGAACGATATTCTTTGTGACCATGTCACTTAAGCACAGCTTAAGTTTGTTGTATTTTTGTTTTTTTAAGTACATGGAATGTATTATGTTTTTTACGGAAGAGTTGTTTTTGCTAAAAACAATAAATAATCTTATAAATATTGGCTTGTTTTTTAGTAATCGCAAAGAAAAATTGTAATTATATTCTATTTTCCATAAATTGTACGTAAAAACATACACATTTTGATAAAATTTGCTTCAAGGAGTCCACGCTCGTTACAATGAACAATCTCGCTTCAGTGAACAGGCCTGGTTTTTATTAGTTCACTATATCGAGCATCTACTGTATTCCAATTTTCCTTACAAATGTAAAAAAAAAGTTAAAACATGAAATTGCAAAAATAGTTCTTAATTAGCTCGCCACGACTGTAGTCGCAGTTTACAATGACACAAAAAAATAGAAATTATATCCACGCTACCCATAGCTTAGTGTGTTGAGATACATGGCAACTCTATTACGTTTAAATAAAGCAACATCAATGAGACTATGCACCAGCTATGTAGGTACATACGTAGGTGCAAAAAGGATCAAAAGATCTTCAAAGATTTTATATTTGATATATGAAGTGGCACACACAAAAATAAAAATGTTGGCGTGAATTTTATGCCTAATGGATGGATCTACATGCAGCTGCTATACTTTATATGTATTTGAAATTATTTCATACAAAAATCCTAAACGTTGCTAACTATGTCCTTGTAACCTTCCCTTTTCGGACTCCTGGACATCGTCCAGTTATCTTATGTCATTTTTTATCTCCGCCAAAGTAACCATTTAACAAGTTAAAGCCCATCAGTATCCAAGAAGTAAAGCCTCAATGTTGCATAGGTACTCGTATGTATACTGATGATCTAGCAAAAAGGTTCCGTGCCGCACAGCCGCTCTCATCCTGCTTTCCTCCTTGTAGTTATATGTAATTTTCGTCCAGAGGAAACTCGTACATCAATTTGCACGAGTAAAGCATTGCCATTGCCATCACTCCCCTCTGGAGTCTGGAACAGACGGTCGCATCGTCGGGCGAGCGAGAAATCACCTCGAGGAGTATTATCAGCGTTTTATCAAATTTTCGACACCATAGAACTACAGCCGACTGGCTGCGGGACACAACGACCGCTAAAACAAGCCAGCAATTTGACTTTGAATGCTTTTATGGATCCGCTTGCCGCTTCTACTTGCTGCACAAGTAGTGTTGCAGTGGCGGGTCTCTTCTCGCACCTTTGGTGTTGGACGGGTCGGTCCATGTCGTCCGATGTATTTAGAAAGATGAAAGATGGGGGGAGCGCTCTGCACTGGCATGCATCCTTCAGGCAGCGACGACGACGAAGAGGTTGGGTTGAATGCGCGATTTATATTTTTTAATTATTTCC
Organism: Brachyopa scutellaris; assembly: GCA_949775065.1. Taxonomy (NCBI): domain Eukaryota; kingdom Metazoa; phylum Arthropoda; class Insecta; order Diptera; family Syrphidae; genus Brachyopa; species Brachyopa scutellaris. The sequence goes on along the minus strand of OX459114.1, from coordinate 70,891,952 downwards.
ATCGGTCCGGATTTAATGCGCATATGCTCCTGTATATCCTGCATGCACAGGTACTGGCACAGGCACTGTTGTCTGCGGGTTATTTGAGACATTAATTTCAATTCCAAATGATTCGGGAGGTGGGTAATTTTTGGCGAGGTGTCGGTAAATATGGTCATCCTATTTGTGAACGGTGGACGGTGGAAAGCAGGTGCATAATGTTGTTGCATTTATGCATGTAACGAGTATCGTTATGGCCATTTATGGGATTCAATTAAAAACCTTTAACGAGATCAGTTAATAGTTATTGTGATTGTGTTGAGATTAGATCGCGATCGGTAATGAGTAATTTTAAGTTAAGAGGCTTAAGTATGTATCTACATTTTATATACGCAGGTTCCTTGGTTAATGTTGAACACAAAGTTGTTGATACAACAGTACATAGTTAAACTGTGTCTCAGGAGTTAATAGGGAAGCGAAACCACCTGCTGCACCTATCATACAAACAACTTTTCAAACATCGCTAGACGAAAATTGAGACATTGGGGATCCTTTGGTTCTTAAGAAACTTACCCAAAATGTTAGAAGTGTTAATATCACATAATTGACAAAACAACGAATAAGCAGCCGTAATGTTTTAGAAGCAGAATTGTGCAAGTTCAAGTCCTCTTAAGCATTAGTATAAAGTATTAGTCGGCTTCGCCAAGAGTGGCTTAGTTTTCGGAATCATACGAGTAACAGTACTGTGTTCATGGTGTCTGGGATCTTGAAATAAATACAGAAAAGTAAAAAATTATAATATTTGGTACTTAACAACGATCAAGACTTTCACGAGAAAATTAATCGCTGGGAAGTTGTCCATCAATTTAAATACATAGGTATTCTTCTACCCGCCGAACTTGATTTGCGACCTCACATCCAAGAAAAGACAGTGGCGCAAATTTATAGTCAACCCCACTTTATCAGTTTAAGTGCTTACTAGTGTTCCTTACTTAGACGAGCGAGATGACGTGAAATTAATCCATACGAATTGTGGAAATACAATGTGAAAGATTTTATTTCTAAAGAAAAGTTACATTAAATACAAATTTGACATGTGACATATAAATCCAAAGAAATTCTTACCGCAGTTTGTGTCTCCTCGCTCGCTACCTCTTCGAAGGAACTTTTGACTATAAGTGAATTTAAAGCGCGAGAATGGTATACGTGACAAATTGATGAAGGCAAATTAGAGCGAGAAACCACAAACTGCGGTTTGACAGAGATGACTATACAAGTAGTGGTTGACAATTTAGTTCTGTTCTTTTGTGAATTATTTACGTTGGCATTCTGTTACAACTAGTTATACCCAACTTTAAACTTAAAAGCATACTTAAATTTTTGTTAAATAATATACACTTTTTAGCATGCTGCTAAATAATTTCTACTTCGCTCCGTATTAAATATTTAATACGAGGTTTGGGTGATTTTAATTTTAAAACGAGGCGCTAACGATAAATTGGGCTTTATTTTATTTATTTACGACTATAATTATGAAAAACTTAGGTCCGTGCTAAAATAATTTTAAAGTGTACTTTAACCGACTATAAATTTGCGCCATTGATTCTAAACTCTGTCCCAATAGAATTATCAGTACAGGGAAAATAGGATGTATGCCTCTCAGTCTGGTTGCAATAGCCTGCTTTAACTTGTCCCTTTTTTAAGCTTTGACTTTGGTTACCGTAGTGTGCAAATAAAATATGTCGAAAACGATTAGTTTACGAGACATAAGCTAAAACCCAAAAAAAAAAATTACTATTAATTTCCGCACACAGCATTTATGTACCTCGCGCAGATAAATATTCAATACTAGCCGTCCCGCCCGGCTTCGCCTCTGTCAAAAAAATATAGTGTTCCTTACAATACATATAAGTATTGTCATTAAGTACGAAGAATCAAAGACAGTGTGATCGCACCCCAAGATTTGCAATCTACCAATAAATGCAATCCACAAAAGAAGTGTGGATTATATATATTTGTATTTTGAATTTCGCATTTGTAAGTGTGTTGTAATTTTGAATTAATTTCAGAAATATATTAAAAAGTGGTCTATACATAACACATGATGTTAAGTAACAGGTGTACGAAGTTTTACTTCGTAGTGTGCATTAGTTTTTGTGTTTATCCTGGATGAAGTTTCACAAGTAAAGCGTGACATTGAGACTTATATATTAGTATAATGATAAACCACAATACGCGAGAAATTATTTAAATGCATTTTAGCGATTTCTCCAGAAAAACAAGAAACTGGAAAAAAAACAAAACTTTAGCGGCAACACCCTCTCCAACTCAAATTTATTTATTAGTTCTCAAAGCACAAAATCCCAAAGCTCTTTCAGAAAAACCACATAAAAAGCTGTAACGATTTGCTTTACTTTAATAATGGTAACACTGTTTCGATGTTCTTGTTTTCAATACACACAACGAGGGTTGATAGATGGCGGCTACGCAGTGTGCCATCAATTGTGTGGCAGGCTGGTCATGGTGGAATGTATTCTGCATACCGAAAAATTACAAAAAAAAAAAACAGAACTTTTGTAAGTCAGTGGTTTAGTTTTTATTTCAGTGACAATTTTTCGAATTGAGTGCAGGCACCTTTGATTAAAAAAAAGGTTCCCATAAGGCTTGTACTGAAAATTCTTTTGGAACAGAGTATAGTTCCAAATTCAAGGTCTTTAACCCTACAGTCAATGCCAAACAATTATATGGCTATTAATATGTTGAAGAGCTTGAAATGATACAAAGGTTATTCTGATAACGTATTTCTAAACTTCCCTGACGACTCCAACATATGCCATATATGTTGAATCTGGTCTTCCGCAGATTTACATTCGTAATCTTAAAGCCAATCCAGATTATATGGTCAATGTTATGTATAGGTATAGGTAATGATACCAACTATACTGCATTTTCCAGTACCATACTGGATTCGAGGTCCAGATACTGAATGAATTTTCATACTGGATTTTATACTGGAATTTCATAAATTGTATCAGTTTGTGCGTACTACGAATACTAAACAATTTCTTTCAAAAATCAACACTCGTGCGCATGTCGAACGCACTCTTTCACCACACACAATACAAAAGACAGGTCTATTTGGTAACTTGTTTGGGTCAAGTGGACCGGCCAAGCGCTGTTCAATAATTTGAAAAATGGGGAAAAATCCTCTCAGAGAGTGGAAAATTCATAAGAAAGTAACCAATCGCGTTGAACCAAGAAATTCACTAACAGAAACTGCCAAATGGCTGGCACTTCATCCAAAGAAAAAGTGTAAGAATTCGTAAGGCTCTTAGTTGAGGGGAAATTTTGACACTCTCTCTTTTACGAATTGTTACGAATCTTTTGGGTTAACAAACAGGAGTTTTTCAGAATTCATACGAATTCCAATGTTACCAAACAGAGGTAAGATGTCAAATAAAGCTGTACTCACATTTGATTGTCAAATCTAAATATTTGCATGTTTTTTCATGTTCTCGTTCAACGTTTAATAGCGGTTTAATTCGATCCAATGATTTGTTGTGAAAAATTTCGTCTCAGGACAAGTATGCTTTCAAACAATCGCAGACAGAGCCGCAGTCAGCTGATTTTAGTCTGATGTGAATGCAGTTTGCTGAATTGAGCACAGGCTTAGATTAATAAAAAAAAGTGTTATACTGGGTTTTAATAAAAAAGAGTATTTATACTAAATATACTGGATTTCAAACATTAAAAGGGTATTCATATCCCCTTTAGCGTGTGTAGATTATAAAAAAAAAAAAAAAAAAAATTGTACAATTTCTTAAGCATTTAACGGTCACATTTTGTTTTCACCACACGTCGTTGGTATATATTTCAACATTAAATTGATGTGTATGGGTTGTGACGCCTACTTTGGGAGTTGATTATTGTCATCATTTGTTCCTTATATTAAACAATTACATAAATAATTTTCGCCAACGACCATACTACGCTGAAATTATCGGTTCTAGACGGGCTCTGGCTAGACCAATATCTGTATTTTAACAAACATATAGATGCTGCTCTGGCCAGAGCCAGAGGCGCTTTTGCCCTTACAAAGAGACTGTTTTATAGCAGCCAATTCGATGCGAGGGTAAAGGTTATCTGCTACACGGCCCTTATACGGCCAATGATAGCATATGGTTGTCCCGTGTGGTTCAACGTCGGACCAAGTTCGATGGAAAGGATTCGGGTGTTTGAGAGGGCTTGTCTTCGGGCTTGCCTTCGTTTATACAGAACACCAGAGTCTGAGTACAAAAAATTCTATTCCAATGAGGTCCTATACAATAGGGCTAACTTAATAAGAGTGGATAATTTCCTGATCAAGATGACTCGAAGGCACATTGCAAGAGCAATGAGTTCGATGAATAGCCTGATCTTCGGGGCTTATTACCCCAATTTCACGTACCACGAAAGAGTGCGCCTTAACGGCTTCGTTCCACCAGAAGCATTCCTCTATTTTGACCAACAGGGTCTGATCCAGGATAGATCAGCGGTACCGCTAATCTTCCATGTTGCTCGCAAGACTGTGGATAGGCGGCTCAACTACGACAGAGACGTCGCACAGAGCCAAACGGAGCGCCTCCGGTTTAGTAGGTCGGTTTCGGGGCGCGATGGGCACGATGTTGAACAGCAACATCAGAAATTCTGGTGGCTGTTAGAAGCAAATGGAATTCCCTCGTCGATTCCGTTCGATCCGGGGTAGACCCCAAGGCATAGTTGGCCGCCTGTTATGTTTATTCATGTAGACATGCCGTGGCCGGCTTACGTAGGTTTAGGTAAGATAGGTCTATTTAAGTTTTATAAAAAAAAAAAAAAAAAAAAAAAAAAAACAGCACATCACTTTGCTAACAAAAAAAAATATAAAAACAAATAAAAAACCACAAAAAAAAATATAAAAACAAATAAAAAACCACAAAAAAAATTATAAAATAACACAGCACAAAAAAACAAAAAAAAATTACGTATTTAATTACGTAGCTAGAGTTAAGATAGGTTAAGTAGTTGTAAGTTTTATTTAAGGTAGTTTTAAACAAAAATTAAAATGTTCTTTTGCTAAGTTTTTTAAAAAAAAAATGTTTCTTAGCTTTTAAATTGTAAGTTTAATTAAAATGCAATACTTTAAGTTAGGTTACGTCGAAAGACATAGTATAGGTATTAAGTTTAGCTTAGAGTGCCCGTGTGGGGCCAGTAAGTTAGAGTACGATAGTTAAGTTAGTTAAGCTAGTTTTAAGCACTTTTGTCTACCATGTAAGGAATACTTGAATTAACAAATAAAAATGCATTAAAAATGAAATGAAATTATCGGTTCTCGTCCGATCACCGAAAGCGTCGGGCGCGGTTAGTACTTAGATGGGGGACCGCTTGGGAACACCGCGTGTTGTTGGCATTCGTTAATATTTTTTCTTTCATTTATCGGATAACGACAATTCTTTTACAGCAAAATTTTTGGTGTACACTGTTAGAAAGTACATAGCATACATTTTGTACATACATACTTCTTTAATTAAATGAGAAGAAACGACGATTATTATTTTATAGTAAACTTTTCGGTAGCAAATACTTCCGATGGTGGTGGGTGTTTGGGGAATACATCGTGTTTTCGAAATTCGGAGTTGCTTTTAATTTATAGGATGATATACATATGTACGGTTGTCAGCAGAGACTCACGAACTATAAGAAGCTTAATGATTTTGCGTACGAAAATCATTGCGGATTACCGAGGCGAGGGGACCAAAAAGGACTGCTTTTATACGAATAACCGCTATTTTTTGCAAGGGACCGGCAGTTTATTTCGATATAAACGGGGTACGAATTATCGAGATTATACTGTATAAACAAATATATAAGAAACAGTTCGTACGTTTATGAACATATGTATGTGGGTAGGTGTTCTAGTACATCATTAGCTATAGCATACCGGAAAGGCCACGAAAATTCGAAGTATACTTTAATACTTACTTGGCCTAGTGCGAGAGCATTGTCTCTTCTCAACGGAGGTATTTGTCGAATCCCAGTTGGGGATTTTTTTTTTTTTTTGTTAGAGAGAGACAGTATACCGCGGATCGAGGTGAAAAATGTTTTTCTGCAAGTGACCAGCAGTTTATTTCGATATAAACGAGGTCGGAATTTTCGAGATCTTTCATCGAGCAAAAAAAGAAATTATATACCTTAATCGTCGATTTTAAGGCAGCATTTGATAACATAGATCGAAGAGCCCTATTTTATAAGCTTCGCAATGCCGGAATGAGTCAAAAGTTTGGAAGAGTTCTCGAAAATATTTACGGAAATAATCAATCAGCTGTATGGAGTGGAATCGAGACGTCGGAGAGATTCGAAACAACATCAGGGGTAAGGCAAGTCTGTGCACTCAGCCCGAATCTCTTCGCCATTTATATAGATGACCTTGTCGACTTTCTTCCTGGGGGAATCGATATTGCAGGAACGACAATAAAGGCTCTTCTGTTCGCAGATGATGTGGTTGTCCTTGCATACTCACCAGAATCCCTACAACTCATGATTAGCCATCTGGAAGATACTCCAAAGAAGTGCTCTAGAATCTCATTGCACAAGTTGACGAACGATACAGAGCAGAGTGTCTAGAGAAGGCTACTGCATCAGTACACAGAGCTACATACAGCATTCTAAAGCATAATCTGTGTGAGACGAATTACTTCAACAATAACAACAGCAACGAAGTTATATCGGCTCTATTTAAAATAAGAGGAGAACTTCTGCAACTTCATTATATCCTGCATCGTCCAGACCTACCAATATACTGCAGCCTTTGTAACTTTTCAGAAAGGGAAAATGTAATCCATTTTATCGGCAGATGCCCTATCCTCAAAGAAATACGAAGACACTTCTTAGGTAGCGACACAAAAACAAAAGAAGACTGCGAAAGTGATGTTAAAAAACTATTTTATTATTATCAGTCAGCAATAACGTATCGAAATAAAATTATTAGTGAAAACTTTTAGTATACTATATAAAAAATCAAGCAAAGTAGGTACACTTAATTTGAAATGTTTAATCTATTGTCAACCAGACAGACGGCAATGCCATGCTAAACGATTTTATGTAAAACACAGTTGTAACATAAACATGAAATTAATTAATAAATCAACTATCTATCTATCTATCTATCTATCAGTAGTTCATATCATCACCAGTACAGCAGTGGAATTAAGTGAGCACCATGAAGAGTATTTCGTCAGTATCTCTGGATTATCTGGTGCTTCTGATACCCAATCAACTGTTGTTAATATATTTGATAGACAGATAGAAATGCAGTTCTTTGGAATTCTATTAAGTTGGTGGCGGACCAACGTTCTTAAAAACACTTTCCTTAATAAATCTTCTTACAAACATTTCATCCAGGGATGATCTGGATCGGTAATGTAATAAAAGAGTTGTTCAACGTGCATTTTCATACAATATGTATACATGTAAGTATGTAAAAATATAAAACATAGGTACATATGCGCTACCCAATAGAATTACATTGTGATTCTATTAAGCGATTACGATAAATCCATATACATAGATACATTTATCCCTCAGTATACCTTCGCAAGATGCAGAGAATTTAAACACAGTAGAATGGGCTTACTCATATGTAAGTAATTTGTCTATATCCAGAGACTCAAAAAAATAGTTAAACCTTACCCAAGAGCTAGTTAAGTCCAACTTCTTTGATAGGCTTTCACTTACAACGAAAATAGATCACACAACCTGATCAACAGATCGAGAGCTGAGACCGCCAAAATTGTAGCAATCAGAACAGGTCATTGAGCACTACCGCGGTTTCAAGAATGCATATGCGTGCGAAAATCTTTAAAATTTCCTGTGTGAATCCCCAGCATTAGCTACAGCCAGACAACGCTCCTAGGCAACTAATTCCTTAGAGACGTTTCAAAAATGTCTGCCATAAAATTCTGTAACATAATTAAGTTCCTCAACTCCACAGGATAGATTTGAACACTACCCCCTCTACACACACTATGATAATCAGGTTACGTTGCGCTATCGCATTAAAAAGGCGCATAAGCGTGTATGGCGGGACATGTCATACAGCCACCATACCTAACTACCCATGTATGTATGTATGTGCCAACTCTCGGAACTTTTTAAATATTTAGGAACTCTTCTTTCTGGAAGGAAGCTCTGGAGCTGTTTATATGCGACAAATATTCAATCACTGTTCCCTAGAAGAACTGCATTAGCTAGTTAACATTAGAACTCATTGCTAAGCCATCAGTTCAAGACGATGAAAGCTACCGAGTAGACATGCGGAAAGATTAGAGTCCAGTCTATGACACAATTCTAGTCGCAATGACATCCGAGTCGACCCTGGCATCATTACCTTATCCCTTTTGTATAATAAACGTCTCCAGTTCCATGTGGGAACATATCATTTGACAATAATTACATAACATGTCGGAAACCCTAACAAGACACGACAGCTGATGGCTTCGCTAATTTTTCAATTCGACAACAAACAGAAAATGTTAACTACCCGAAGGAGCCATTTAAATTTCAATTAACTTCATTAAATGGGACGATCGCCGAATGGCCAATACAATTCGCATAGCACATGCGTCCCTCGACAACCGTATTCGATTGGAAGCATGGCGAAATTTTGTCATTTTCGGTCACATACCGTTCGCCTTTCGTTTTGCGTCGTGTGTTTATACATATGTATGTACACACTATAATGGACGTTGATCAGAAAACCGGAATTGGTTTCAGTTCCGCGAAACAATGCCTTCTGTGCCATCCCTTGAAAGTAACCATCACCATCATCCCGCCTGTGGACATTTTGTGTTCGTAAAATGTGACCGTCTAATGGCCGATTGTTTGACAACATAAGCGCTGTTGCAGTCAACACTGAGTTTTATGGTTATTCACACCTTTTTCGAAGCAATTTCATGCCAATTAACTGCTTATCAGGGTTCAACGTTGTCTTGAAACTGCAAATGCAGCTGGTTAGGGTTTTGTAATGTTATCATTCATTCATTTATCGGGACGCAGTTGGCAGAAAAAATCGATTAGACAAATTCGATGGTTTTCAAAAAAAAACCTACAAAATAAATAAATTCAATTATATTTAAGGCTTACATAGCCGATTTATTTGTGAACAACAGATTAGTGCTGATGAAATGGTCTCTTGTTTCACAGTTGGGATGCAGGTATTCTAACACAGGATGCGTTTGGATACAAATAAGACCGAATTAGCTGTCAAAAGTTAAATTCGAAAATCGTGTAGACAAGAAATTATAACCTTAGATAAGACAATCATTGTAATTTCTAAGGCTTAGTTTCTGACGCCACTTAGGGAATTAACTCCGACCAAGAAAATCTATTGTCCGCCGAACTTTTGCGTGAGGTGTAAAAAAAAGTTCTAAGAAGATCCAGGATCCAGAATCTTCATCAGGCTTCAAGAGCCATTAAACCCATAAAATATCTCCACTTCATAGTATTTTGTATTGTATTGTACTTAGACGGGGGTTATCCCATAGAGACAACAAGCACGAAGACCTGTAGGCCTATTGTACTTTGGTGAAATACCACCCCATTCGCTGAAGTGCCCAGCTGTCTTCTGTCCAGGACATCTCGCAAGGGCCCGAGCTTCTGATTCCAATTTTGTTCAGGTGCTCGTTTAAGGGAGTGAACCCAGTGACCAGTCCTGTTAGGATTTTGAAGTCATTTCGGCTAAGGTGTAACAGAAACTTAGTTCTGTTTGCCCTGGGTGCGTCTACTAACATTTTGGCCCGTGTCGGCATGACCTAAGCTCGTGCCAATGGTTATAGTGTTGTAGTCGCAGCAGTTAAAGAAGCTTGTTTTTAGCGAAGCTGAACTGTAGCCAATAACTGGCTGGGATATCAGAATGTCCCGGGACTCAGATTAGTGTGATCTTATTACTGATTCAGTTTATTGACAGCTTCCTCAACAATTTTGGAGTTGATCAACGCTGCTGAATAGGCTTTAATAGCTGCTTGGCTATCAGAGTAGATGTAGATGGACTTGCCTTTCCATCTCTTGTTAAGTGCAATGTGCGCCTTGCTAGCGATAGCATACACCTGTACCTGAAAGACAGTTGCAAATCTGCCTAGTGGAATAGATTGCTCAACGTGGCATTCTTTTGAGTAGATACCTGCTCCAGAGAGCTCATCCATTAAGGACCCGTCCGTATAGAAGACTATACATTCTGATGGAAAACCAGACCAACCTCTGCTGTTCCATTCAGAGCGATCTGGAAGGAGACATTGGAACTTTCCCCCGAAATTATATCTGGAGCTTGTAATATCCAGAGCTCCCCCCAAGGCGCCTGGTACTGAATCGAGAAGCTCCTCCACCCAGCTACCTCTACTACCTTCACTGAAGGTAACTCGCCTTCCAAGAAGCACACCTACGCTTCTTAGTAGGAAGCATATCAGTAGATTGGTTAGATTCATAACTGGGCATTGCGAAACTGCGGAACACGGTCTACATAAAAATGTAATACAAGGATTGTGGAAGTTCATTAAGCAGTACTCGCACTTCAGTTGTCTTCTGTCATAGGGGTTTCTAAACCATAGTACTTGTGACATAGTGGTACAATAGATCTTCTAGGTCGCGGTGCCCTCCGCAACTGGCGCGTCAGTATCCCTTAGAAAAAAACTTGTGACATACCTTGAGCAATCCTCTTTGTGTTGACCTCATGATCAATTGCCCTCTTAAAACGCGGGTCGTCATAATACTTTAGAGTTTAAGTCAGTTTAAATATTTCTTTGACACCAATAACTCTAAAACTCCCTCTGCCGGATGGATTCCACCGAGCCTCACCATTAATTTTTTAGTATAGTGTTTTGGAGCCTCTGCAACTTTTCCTAATGGGTATTCGATGCATTGCCCCTTGAAAGTACACCATATCTGAGTTTCACTAGCGCGTAGTAATTATAAGAATTAAACCACTTCTGGTGGTTCCTTTAACTGAGATTGCGGCACAAATGATATTTTAGGTCGCACTGCTGTTCGCAACTGGCGGGTCAGAACCTTTTAAAAAAAATATCAAAAGAGAAAGTGTTAAATTATTTACAGTAGGAATGTGGATGATCGCTTATAACTTGTGAGACCAACGCACGAGCATAAACACCTACTATTTATATACATATGTATTTGATATTTAACAATAAAAACTTGTGTGTTGATTTCGCGTGTAACTTAAAGTAAATGTAAAAGTCTCACAGAGCTGTACCAGGTTATAAAAAGGCTGTGGAGAAAGGAATGGAGGAGAAACCCCATCGTTAGAGACCCTAACCGCGTCTTCTGAAACAGATCAGTGGGAGACTGCCAATTTTTGATGAAACCGGTTTTTTAGAATATATAACTGTCATAAGTAGTTTACTCTTGCTTTCTGTTGGGACTCCGAGGATTTCCATTAATCCACTCAACGCTGAAATGGTATTTGCAGCCCTTTCGGATGAATGCTTAATCTGCTGCCTATACGTCAGCTCTGTATCCAATCATTTTCCTGCGTCTTTGGTAGTTTTTTTCTCCGGTCTTACCAACATTTCAGAATTAGTGGAGATTCGCCTTCGGTCAATAGAATCTCTGTCTTCCATGTTCCTTTGCGCATCCTAAGTGCCTCAGTATTAATTAAACCCAAAACCTCAATGAAATTATAGGTGCCGTGAACGAAGGCCATACGAGCTAATGCCATAATCCACTTATGGCCTTAATTTAATTTCAAATGAGAACTAAAGCCATCACTTAAATGTGAACTAACGCCATATGGTGACGTGAAATAAGGCCCAACGAAACAAGACCAAATTGCAAAAAATCACTAATTTTTAAATGGAACCTTTAGTTTTTGAGCATAAGACAAAGTAAAGGTATAAAATTCGATATAAAGAAACTTTGCATGTATCCAACCTCGCATCTACTCCCATTCCAACAGCGAACAAGCAGGGGCTCTCAGGAGGAATCACAAGCTTTTGCGCTAGCTTTATATAGTTTCTTTCGTCGCATTTCTCTGCAACTCATACCTTGCTGCAGCTGTTCTTACTTAGTTGGCGCTACAGCTCGCAACCATTTGTGGGTGCGTGTTATATTTTTGCACGAATGGAAGGGACCTACAGTTTTATGCCGACTCTGAACGGCGAGTTGAGAAGATCAATCGTGACAAATGGTACTCTTTGATGCTTGTCAGACATTCGAAAGAGGTGGCACCGTGAAAAAACCCTTTTAGGTGTTAGACCCGGCCAGGAGTTGAACCCGGACAGCATTGCGTGGTAGTCCAACGCACTAACACCAATGGCCACGGCGCGGCGACCGTGGTGCAACTGTTGTAAGGAGAAAAAAAAAAAAAAAACAAGTTATATAAAGTTCCTTTACAAAACTTGAAACATTTCTTAGCGGAAAGCTGAACAATTGATTTGATGCCATAGTGACCTTATCCCTAAACTTTCAAGAAGCACAATTACAATAACAAAACAATTTTTTTTTGTCTTAGCTTGACTTAACACAAATACCCAAACATTTTTATTACCACCTCTCTAACATGAACGATGTTAATGATATGATGAGGCTGACCAGACAACAAGGAACCACTTCAAAGCAAAACAAAAAAAAAAAAACAAAAAACAAAAACCATCCATAACCAGCCAAGATACGAGTATGTTTGCCATTTGGTTATTTATACTATATTTGGATGCTCGCTCGCTTTGTGATGTAATATGAGCCAACACCGCCGCGCCGTGGCAGCGGCAGCAGTTAAATAAGCACTGATGAAATGGAACGAAAGAGCCTCCAGAGCCTTATAGTCTGCGAAGATAAGCATAACCAATACGACGATGATGATAATGGTTGATTGTTGATACCCATCGCACAATATCCAACACAAATACAGGCAAGAGGCAATGGTGAGGATTGGGGACCAAAGAAGAATCACCTCTCGGCTCGTTTCAGCCATTATTGTGGACTCCTTGTCGGGATGGGAGAGTTCCAGTATGTATACATATGTATGGTTCCACTTCTGGGAATGTACTTTAAATAAGCAATGTAATTCATTATGGCCTCTGATTGATTTTCCCTTGTTTAATGATTACCTAGCTCCAGTGTACACAACATAGCTGGCAGGTTAAAGAACAAAACGAATCACTTTTGAGCCACTGCTGCTGACGATAACGACGACGTCGACGGAGATGAGTGCAAGCGATTAAGGAAAATTTAATTAAAAACGAATCATTAAAAATAGTAATTAATAATTTCACCGGCCTGTTAAGCGGCTGCTAATTTGCCGTTTAAATTTATTTTGTAACGCTCCTCAATGCTGAGCTATAAATGTCCAGGATAAAAATAGAGAAAGTAGATACGCTAACGCTACGTATGTATACAAGCCTTACGATTTGGGTAAATGATAAGTACCTATAATTGTAATTGATTTTTATTGTGATTAGATTTAAATGAAGAAATTTGTCCATTTCCCATGCTTTTACCATTGGCAGCTTTAAAGGGCCAGTTCAGAAAGAGGAAAAGGCAATTGATAGATATGCTACCGCCATTGCTCTAGCGGATTTTAAGTTGGTAGCGTTACGTCTACAGATATTTAGAATGTTTCCGCATTCGATTCTTCAAATCAGCTACGACGGATAAATCACCCGAATCCCAATTTGGCTTTTTACAACATGGTATTGATATCTATTGACCTTAAAGAACTTATGTATACCACTTTTTTTGGTGGATGGTGGAAAGCGGCAAAAGCGAGAGTGTGGGACTTTAACCCTAACCAAAACCACCACCGACTTCCAACCCCATTTCCCGACGATGCTACCAAAAGCATATCGTCTAGCGGGTGGGTGGTTTTATCCGTGGATTTCATAGTGTGGCAAAGTACCCCAATCAGAAAAAAACACCTCATATTGTTACAACTGAGAGGCACTCTCATTCAGTAACTTTCTCTGATATATTGTTATATTCACGTTTTCGAGCTGTGAAGCACATTATGTGCCCTCGAAATTAACTTTGTAACTTGAATATTGTTTATATTTTATAGCGATGTTATACCCGTGTAAACATTTATTTTTATTTTTTTATTTTTCCTCAAAAAAGTAAGTCATACGGCCTTAATCCTTGATGGTGTTGTGGTTTTCTTCTTCCATCATGTATTGGATTTGAAGGTTTGCATTGTCTCGGATCTGTTGGCAATGCCTAAGTGCATATTTTTCAATTATTTCGCTGGTAGATCCCTGTATACGTTACGTTGTGATTTCTTATATACCAGGGTTCATTTACGATGATTCTTACTGCCATATTATTCACTTCGGGTTTAAATCAAATTTAATTGAATTTTAAACCCGATCTTTAACCCGCAATTTTTAAATCCGAACATTTAAACGTATGTTCATAATATTCACCCAAAAACGTTTATTAAACCCGATGGGTTAAAAATTCATAAAATGACAAATGTCAGTTGAAATTAAATTAGAAACTGAGAATTCTCTCTCTATGTTTCAACCAATGAAAATGCATAATCTCAATTTGTGAATGCGTGAACTTCAATATGTGAATGTGTAAACTTAAATCATTGAATGTGTGTCCTGACAACAGAAAAAAATCGTTGTCAAACAATTGTCAACGGCGATGACAGTTTCTCTACATTTTCAACTTAATTGCGTGAATGTGTGAACTGACATCGGAATAGAGTCAATATTATGAAATTGAGTTTTAACCTGGGTTTAAGTATTTAAACTCATTGCCGGGGGCAGTTTAAATTTATTCGGATTTAAAATTTAATTTAAAAATTGTTCGGGTCAATGTGCGGGTGGAACGAGTGAATGTTATGGAGTTGCGTTTAATTTTCGGTTTAAATTTACTTTAACCCGGGTGTAAGTTTTAACCCGGGTTAAAGTGAGTGAATAATGTGGCCGTTAGTATTTTGTTTTGGAATGTTTGTATCATTCGTAGATTTATCTGTTTGGTATAGCCCCAAAGCTGTATCCCATATGTCCATATCGGTCTTAGAACATGCGTGTGTAAAGCAATTTGTGTTCAATTGATAGCTGTGAAGTCTTTCCCATTAACCAATGCATTTAGCTCCTCCTTTTTCTTTTTCACATACTCCTTTCATCTGAGCTTGGCATAAAGCAGTAGCGGATTATCCCTAAGGCACACACGGCAATTGCCTAGGGGCGCGAGGTTACAAGTGGCACGACTCCTGCCCGAAGATTTTTACAAAGAGACACACGCGCGAAACTTTTGAAAAATAACCAAAACAAATTATAAAGATTCTTCAATTCTAGAGATTCCGAATCGTGTCTTACCTTCTTGATGTTTGCTACAACGCCTGTACACACATACGTATGTAACTATACCATAGTATGCAACATCCTCGGACACACGCTGGTCAGCTTGAGCAGATGCTTGTAAAAGTATGAAGGAATCATTACCAGAAATTTACAATCACCCTAATTCTCAATGTCATATTTGTGAGTCGTGTACGACTATAGTTTAATAGCAAATACATTACAAAATACAGTTATGCTCGTATACAACTCACAAATACGACATTGAGAATTGGTGTGAATGCTTTGAAAGCTTTCGAGAGCAATCTTGAACAGAAGCGTTCAGCTGTTTGTGAAGCTAAAGGTATATGGTTGAAAAAGAAGAAGAACTTGAGACAATCTACCCCAATATATAAATAGCCTTAAGAATGTGCGTATCGATGGCAGTCAGCAATTGCAGTTTGCAGTGGTGAGAGCAGTTTTTCCTGTCTTAAGATTAAAAAATTATCTTCGAGCGACCATGGCTGGAGAAAGATTAAATTCTTTGGCAATACTTAACATCGAATCCGACTTAATGCTTTCTTTGAACTATGATGATATTATTGATAATTTTGCAAGTTAAAAATGTAGACGCAGAATGTAGACTTCTAGGCTGGCTGCTAGAAGGGCGCCGATGAGATGCTTTGCCTAGGGCGCTCTATTCATTTAATCCACCACTGGCATCAAGTGTTATACCCAAATATTTAACAGTATTTGCATGCGGGATACTAACTCTTACAGTATTTATTTTTCTGTTAGTGAAGTAAATATGGGTAGATTTTTGTAATTTTTTCGCTGCCTCATCAGTATTGTCCCCAAAATTGCGGTGTCGTCAGCAAAAAGGATTGGTCCCAAGACACTTCCATGTGGAAATCCTGCAGATATTTTCTTTAAGTCAGAGCATTTATCTTCCTATCTTACTCGAAAGTAACTATCTACGATATAAGATTTCAGAATCACGTAGAACTCTTCGGGGGGATCTCTTTCAAGTTTAAATTCTAGTCCTCGATGCCAGACTTTATCAAATGCTTGTGCTATCTTATACTAGCTGTCCCCTGCCCGGCTTCGCCCGTGTCAAAAAAATATAGTGTTACTTACAGTACATACATTTAGTTCGAAGAATCAAAGACAGTGCGATCGCACCCCAAGGTTTGCAAACTACCAACAAATACAATCCACAAAAGAAGTGTGCATTGTGTTTGTGTTTTGAATAAGTGACATTTCGCCAGTAAGTGGCATTCGTTAATATTTTTATTTTTAAGTTACATAATTTAAATAATATTGCACATAAATTAGTTTAAATATTGGCCTATAATACGCGTAGGATGTTAAAGAACAGGAATACGAAGTTTTACTACATTGTGTGTATTAGTTTTTGTGTTTATCGTGGCAGAAGATTGACAGGTAAAAACGTGGCGTTGAGTTTTATATATTAGTATATGATATGATTTGCTTATTTAAGCACCGATAGCGATCGCAGCCATTGACCTAATCGGATATAGATTCAGTGCTTCCAAGTTCCATTTTCTTCTTTTGCAATAAATTCCTACGAAAAAATTCATTCATTTTTCTTTAGGTGGCGCCACAGCTCGGGGTGAATTTGCGCCTGCTTCTTGCAACCATTTGGCGAGTTGAGAAGATCCTGATGACAAATGATACCCTTTGAATGCTTGTCAGACATTCGAACGAGGTGGCACCGTGAAAAAACTTTTATGTGTTTGCTGGGATTGAACCCGGGCAGCACTTACCACTACACCGTGGTGCTCTATATCGGACTGACTGCCTATACTAATATTGCTACCTCTTTTACGGACTTAGTTCCTTACATGCTTCTTTGATTAACAGGTACTTTCGCCTGGAAGACAATTCAATCTGGTCGGGAAAGAGACTTGGGTGGATTTTCTGAAATACATTTTAGGTTTTGTATAAGCTGTGGAGTCCAGGGCAAGATCTGTCGATAGCAGACTTAGGGCCTTACTGTGACCATAAGGTTTCGAGAACCAATACATAAGGTTTTCATATACCTAAGAGTGAATAGACACTAAAGCTCCGGCCCGAAAAGACTTTAAATCCACCCAGAAGTACAACGCGGCAGACTGCTTAGCATGCAACCAAAGACAAATATTGAATTTAAAAGTAGGAGCGTTGGCCTCCGATTTGTAGTGCTTCAGTTGCTAAACATTTTTCAAAGCTCATGCAGATCAGTATTGTCCTAATGGAGATGACAGAGATACTTAATTTGTATCTCTGTTTTATCGATCTATGCTCCTGAGCTGTGAGTTAAAGGAAACTTGGAAATATTTTTCAATGTCAATGGTCCTGTTAAAGAATTTTTGATTACCGACTAGTCTTCTGTCTGTGCAAATTTTAAATCTTCAGATGATCTATCCATCCCGTTTTCTGTTCTTTATTTAACCACAAAGTTATAACTTGTCTTTACTGGTGACTGCTTTAAGAAATTTTAATTTAAAATCGGACAATGTCCTATTGCTGCAAACTCTAAAACATTCAAACAAATCTACAGCTTTGTTTTACGACCTCGACCCGATATACGCAAATATGGGTTTTTATTAGTTATGGCTTCTTAATCGGCTTATGGCCAGTGCTGTGCTATGTCTACTTTCCCAACACAAAATAAGCAATTAACTTTTAATGGCATAAACGGGTTCGTTTAACAGTATTTCGTATAGATGCTTTTTTGTTAATTTTTTTATAGCCTGTATAAACATTTTCGCAATCTACCATATACTTTGAGTATTAATAAATATATAATAATGTAATTTTAATCTCCCACATGATTTGCGTAAATATTTATTTGTCTACCTTCTCGCACCGATTTGCAATAAATTTATCATTCATTTGTAGCCAAATAAATTTATTAGAAATGTAAATAAGCCAACGCACGATCGTTAAGATCGTTCCGCGCTGTATCATTTCAATTTGCATTTATTTGAATTTTTGATTATGAAAATGCTATAAAAATCTATAACAATGGCTTCATTATGGGCGGATATTTAATGTCTCCGACTCTTCATCTTCGAATGCAGACACTACACACAAAAAAAATGGGTTCGACAATTCATGGCGGCCCAGTCTTACAATGGGATCGAATTTTGTTCGTGTGATTTGTTTTTTTCATAAGGTAATAAAAATATGATTTTTAGATCGCCGCAGGGTATCAAAGGGTTAGCGGATGCCCACCCAACCCCAATCTATAAAAAAGAATTGAATAAATTTTAAACGGAAAATATCAAAATGTTTGTTTAATGTGCGATTATGGATTCGCACATACAAAAGGCGACAACGCGCGACCGAATGGCGAGTGAGGGTATTACTCTTAACTTTGAGGTTCATTGTTGCATACAAAGTGAAGGTCGTATAAAAAGTGCATTTTGATTGAATGGAGGAAAAAAACAACAAAAATTAAGAAAATAAAAATGAACAGCCAAGAGGAATACATGTTATTACTGTTAACGAAAAAGGATTGAAAACACATTTCGGGAGACAGAAGGTCTCTGTGGAATCGAGGGAATTTCGGGACGTTTCGAGTTCACTTTGGTTAAATCAAAAGAAACCGCGATTGATGCCTGCGGTGAAATGATTCTTCTTTATTACGTTATTATATACTCATATTCTACTTATCTTTCATTCCGTCTGGTTTGCCGATAGCCCTACCGAAATATTATACTCATATTCAGGCCAAGTTGGTGTATTGTTGTGAACCGAAAACCTATAAAAATCAACTGTGAGCATAAAACTAATTTTGTGTTTTTTCTTTTGGGTGGGAGACATAAAAAATGATTTAGAATTTGAAAAGAGAGGAAAAGGTTTAAATGTGATTTTGTTTTCATTTTAATTTGAGATAAATTAAAGTTCGTTGGTGATTAATTCGTATTCATTTTGGAAATTCAAAACAGGACAAGATTTTGTTATTGAATACTTTCAGTTGTGTTTTATTGCCAAAAGTTATGCCGAAAGCACAACCGTTAGCATCATCTAAATCAAGTGTAAAAATTGGCTAGAATGGCCATAATGTATGTACAGTGAACTCTCTCGTAACCGGACACCGATGGTACCGAGAAATTTCTCCGGTTATGAGAGGTGTCCGGTTATGGGAGAAAAAAATAAATTGACGTTCTTTAAAAAAAGAAACACAATAGACATGTGGTATTCGTTTTATTTTATAAAGGAATTCATTTTTATGTCATAAACACAAATTTACAAAAAATACTAATTTCTGTCTATGACAATCAAGCGTTAAATGACACATACATACATACATACACTAAACATACATAAACCTATTTAAAAATGGGATTCCCCGTTTTATGATTCAGAAACGTAGGAATAGGAGCATTATTGTTTGTCTTTCTCTTAACTTAAAAAGGCGATTCCCCGTTTTATGAGTCGGCAACTCAGGAATAGGAGCATTGGTACTTACAAACTAATCTCTCTCGGTGAGAAAAGCTTACCTAATATGGTACATTTAACTTTTTTTATGTAACCCTTAAAGGGAAAAACTATCGGTATATATCAATAATTATCGATAGTCAAAAGTCAACTATCGAGAACTATGGATGGCACTGACTATCGATATTTCTCCACCTCTAGGTTGAGGAAGTAAGCGGGTCATGACAATTTTAGATATGTTAGAACAAGACGGGAACCCTAACGAGAAATACAGTAAACTTCCATATTCCGACAATATTTGTCCTACCAGAGACAAAATTTCACTTCACTGTAGCCAGCGGAATCATCAATCAAATAATATAAAATATCTCTCTAAATGCTGGAGATATGCGTGTGTCATTCTAGCGTTCCCCACCGAAAATCATGTGTCCGCGAACGAGATGATGACGCAAAGGCACACTCCACAGTTTACATTTTTGTTTCGTTTCTTTGCAAAGTGTAAAGACGAGGAGAACAAAACAAATACAAATGCTTTCCGTGTCCGGTTATGAAAGGTGTCCGTAAGGAGAGAGAACACTGTATATCAAAGTGTTCAATCAACTACAGTAAAACCTCCCCACCGAGGGGAGTATTCCGTTCAGGATATAAAAACAATTCTTTTCTTAAATAAATTCTATATAATGTATATAGATATGTATATGTATGTATGTAATTTATCAAAACATAATAAAAAACACTGCAACTTTATTTGAAACGATTAACAAAACAGAACAAAGATTGGGAATCCTGTCGCATGTGCAGGTCATCATGGTTGAGCAGGAAAAATAATCCCACTATCACCTTCGCCTACCCAATCATTTAATGGGACGAAGACTTTGAGTATCTACAAAATACAGCAGAGCTGTAGAAAAAACGCCATACTTATATACAAATTCCCGAAACTAAATGTTGACGTTTCATCAATTTTCAATCTATAACTTTTCATCTATAACTTCAACTATACCCAGTGCCAGTTTTCGCACTACCAGCGCCCTGGGCGAGTTTTCAACGGCGTCACATATCTGCTGTCCAAACCCCTGTGAAAAAAGGAAAGAACAGAACACACGCTTAAGGGGATATGAATACCCTTATAAAGTTTACACATAGCGCGACCACATGAAGGACAAGAACGAGAGACAGACCGATTGACGTAGTGATAGGAAACTCAGATGTTTGGTTTCAACTAACTCTGTGGGTGGTGTCCAGGATAACTGGAGAGTTGTGTATTATTGATACTTTTGTCCTTGCTTATGATTCACAGAAGTTTTTTCCAAATGTTTCTTATTATTGTTTGTGCGATCAATTTCTTCAGCCATACCACCATCCTACTGTCAGTGTTATGCCTTCTCAGTAGGTTTTGACATTAACTTCTAAAACTGATCAACTTGTTTTTTTTTTTCATGAGAAATAAAATAAATGTTGCGGAGGCAACTGGAGTATAACCGTGAACCTACAGCGTGACAAGTGACGACAACTACCAGTTCAACAGTTCTGTGCATTTACCGAGATTAATTACAGAGCTGTACTAACGACATCAATCTAAAAAGTACCTATCTCATACCAAACAACCAATGAAACTATGAAGCTCAAATCTTTTAACTATTGGACCTCATGAGTGACCTGAACATCAGTGTTCTCAGTTCCAATAGCCATAGTAATTAAAGCGTCATGAATGGCACTAGTTTGATAACATACTGCCTTAACACTGCTTATTCTTGCTTTCCCACGTGTTCCGCTTTTGGCGTCTCGCAGCTTCTACGGTCTTCGATGGGTCTGGTTTGACATCTTCCCTTCTAACCTTCGAAGTACTTGCGGCTGGATTCAGATCAGAGGTACTGGCGCCTTCTGGGTTGTCTCTCGTCTCTTTTGTGCTCTTGGGCCGCAGATAGTCGAAGTTTGGGCCAGTCTTTCTTGCTGCGTTTATCTGCAGTGACCGCTTATTCGTCTATGCCGTCTTCAATAATAACGTCCGTCTGGACTTGCGGAAAGTCGACCAACCACCTGACGGAGCCAAGCCCTCGCCGACAGACGTGGTTTCTGTCGGCACTTGCGTGTATATTCCCACTTGGTTTTTGTTCTCTTCGATGGTGCTTTCCATGTTTGTTTGTTTTGTTTTTTAGTCTAGTAACTTCTAGTTGGGTTTCTTAGTTATCCGACGAAGTCAGACTTAAGCCCCTCCACTACAAGGTGAAATCTATGGGGGGAATAAACATATGTACACATACATATATACATATATGTATGAATTTTATTAAATTTTAATGAAAAAAAAACCGAAATGTGAATTAGCATAGTGCTGCCAAATTACAGACGATCGTTTTTTCTCATTTTTATTAAAGGGCTCTTCAAAACCATTTACCTAATCTTAGGCATCTCGACTTTATTTGTAACTAGTAACTAGTAATTAGTCAGCCCATGAATAGTGCCTATAGCTTTTCGTTATTCATAAACACATTTTTGCCTGTGTATTAGTTAGTATCGACTTTGGTAGGTTTTTGTAAAGTGATTTGAACGAACAAACCCAAACGTCAAAATATTAAATAAGAAATTTATAGCCGACTCTAATTATTTAAAATGACGTTTGGATCATTTTAAATTTCGAACCGGCTATAAGTTGAAAGTCGACTATAAGGTGACTATGAATAGCAAAAAGTATATTTTAGGTTATGTAGGTGAATACATTCTTTTATCGTCGCACATATGTAGGTCGGTTTCTAGGAATTAGGCGGCCAAAATTATTTTATGTTTTATTTCAGTAATAAACAGCACTACAATAAATAATCGGGTATTTTAGACCCCAAATAATCTGTTTTTTACTTTTGTTTTAAAATGTGAAAATTTATGTTTAAGTTTTTTTTTTGTCTTCATCTGAGTCCCTGTAACACACTAACAAATAATTCTCCAAGTATTCTAATTTTTCGTTTAGTGATGGAAAATTTTGCTCATTCATCTTACCAAATAAATATTTACGAGTTACTACTTTCAATTCCGAGCAGCCTGATGAACCTACCACAAAACAAATTCATTTTGACACAAAAAAACAAAGGGTAATTTATCACTTTCTGACTAAAAATGTGTTTAGTTGGCAAAGTTGTGCAAAGTAGTGGCTGATAACAAAACATGTAGGTACAGCTTGCGAAACGATTAAGTTCCGGCCTGTGAGGTGCCCGCGCCGCAGAGGGACCCGTGGAGGGGCGGATATTATCTGTTGGGGTACCTGCTTATCAAAGAATACATTTCTTTTGTTCTAAGTTAACTTTGAAAAATTGACTTTTGGCCGCCTAATACCTAAAAATCGACCTATGTGCGTCGGCTCCTTCTGACTATGATTGCGCCATTGTATTTTCGAAATAATAGTACGCAATATTTTTTATTCGCGGAAGACATTCTAATAAATTTTTTTATAATAAACTGTTTTTTTTTTAATTTCCATTTGCATGTATAATTTGCAACAAAAAGCTTTCTAGACCTTAAGCTTAAGATGCACCGGTCTGCTTTTCAGACTCGGTACATTTCTGAAAATGTTTAAACAGCATTACAACTTAAAACAAAAGCAATGAAATAAAAACATTATAAAAAAAGGTAGACTTAGACATTAAAGTGTTGGACAGGAAACATTAAAATAAATCTTAGGTTAAGTAATACAGCCCTACAGAAAGCCTAATGCCAATTTGATTTATTTCACTGAAATAAAAGAAAACATCATTATCACTGCATTTAAATGAAACTACAATAACCTGCAACCCATTGCACAAAAAAAAAATAGAGAAACAAAAAAAGATCTGCTCATAAATTAAATTGTTTATATACAACTCGGACCGTTTAGTAAACATTTGAACCGTGACAGTGTTCCCCCTCCCCCACACTGAGCCAACAGTAAGCCGCCTCAGACAGATTCTCTGTTTATCTCTGATTATTATCATAATCAAATCAAAATATTGTAAAGACCGTGCGCATATTTTCACGCTTCGTGCCGGCGAATCAAAAAATAATCCCCGTTAATTGAAAAGCTGTGAAATTTATCTAATTCTAACGCACATTCACCGGGATGAAGGAAATCAAACATGGAATTTGAATTGCAAATGTCACCGACGCCGCACCACACAAAAGGGGAGGGTAACAATTTATTACCGCGTAGGACCACTCAAATCGGGCCCAGTAAGAAAGAAAGAGAGAGAGAGATAGGTGCCATTGTTACATGGCATGACTTCGTGCCAGTGATTGTACCTGCACATGCACAGTGCACACACACCGTGCCCCAAAACTCAATTTATTACACTGACATATGATAGCAACAGTGACGGCGCGGCGGCGGCGGCAGTTGTCAGTGTCCCCAATCCATTGTATTCCACGAGCTATTTACGTGCGATTTACATTCAAATCTTTTCGAATACTTGTCACAACAAATTGTCAACGTTTTGTCATCGTCTACTGGAATTATCCGCAGAGCCGAGCAGTGGCACAGTCGGCATCGTCATCGGCATCATGCATGCAACCATTTTGACATTTGAGGTGCGCATCAGTGCTACCGCACTATGGTGTGCCTATTGTGCTGACCGAGAAATGTCATTGTATTCTGTTTGCTCATTGATGGGTTTCCATTTCCATTCCACTTCTTCAGTTATCATGTTGAGGCTTTGATTTTACTGCTTTAAGGAGAACACCATCTATTCCCATCGGAGTTGTCTTTTCGTTTTGTTGTTTTGGTGGCGGCGGCTTTCTGTCATTTTTGTCGTGACAGTTTTGGACCATGGCAAATTAGCTTTTGATATTTTTTCGAAGCCTGAGACAAAGACGAGTCAAGGTGGCTCATTGTTTGTGATCGTGTCGAATTATTGTTGGGTAAATAGTCGGCAAAGTTAAAGGTAACATGGGCATAGGCGATTCCGTGCGGTAGCCTTTAGTGTTCTGTGGCAAATAAGGTACACACTTTTGGAACAAAGATTTAGATGACAGTATACAGCGTTTTGTCAATCCGGTAGCAGGAAAACAGACGCACATGACATTGAATAAAGGAGCAATACCTCTACATGTTGTTTACATTGTATTATTAGTGTTTTTATGACCATTTGGTCACCGTACCTACCTACCGCAAATGAGTAGAAATAGCAATAGTTGGCCAATGCAACTCGGAGCTTTCTTAAAGTTACTTAAAAGCAGTAGTTGAGCAATGGATCCACTGGCATAGAAGCGTAAAGTCAATAAAAGTTTATCTTCGTCGGATATTGAACTATTTCTAAAAAGTTATTTATATTATTTTTTGCTACTCTGGTAACAGTCAAAATATACCTCGAAATAGCCGTGTTTCAGGAAAGTTCAAAGAGCAGAGTGAAGGCGTTTAACTTAAACGACGAATTAAACTCCACTTTGAGTTTAAACTCTCAAATAATTATAAAAAATGACATTTGTAAGAAAAATAGAACAAAAATTAATCCACAAGGAAAAAGATAGTGTAAAAACGATCAGATCAAAAAATGAGAACATGTTCTCTTTTAAAGGGATACGATAGACACCCGACACCCCCGTACTCTCCAGACCTTGCGCATGCTGGCTACCATCTGTTCCACTCTCTACAAAACACTTTGGATTGGACAGTAGGCGATTCACTTCCGAAGATGAAGTTAAAATGCACCTGGGGAAACCCAAAAGTCTGGTGATATTTACAAAAGAGGCATTATGTCTCTTCCAGAACGTTGGGAGAAAGTAAAAGACCTTAATGGACAATATCTGATAAATTGAACTTATTGAGCAAAACAATATTTTCGCATATAGAGTTATACCAATCCAGAAGAGAAACTACAGAACCCATTACATCCAGAAAAGTACACCGTTTGGTGCAGCTGACATGCACACGCTGGTATCATTATTGGACCTCGTTTCTTCAAAAATGAGACCAGAGTTTGCCTTACGATCTACGGAGTTATAGTTCGTTATCGGACCATGATAAATAAATATGAATAATGTAATATCTAAGCCACATGGGTCCGAATAAGATGTGAGTTCATACAATATGGCAATAGAATCTATTGAATGATTGAAATCACAATTTGGCGATTATTATTTGATACCAACAAAAGGACCTGTCAATTGGCGTCCAATATCATGCGATTTGACATCTCTCCATTATTTTCTAGTTTCGATTAAAAAAAGATGTTTGATCAAATTGAGAAACTATTTATTAGCTATTAGGTCACTCGATAGGACATTGGTCGGCAAATTGGCGGAAAATTAGTTTTCCTACCCTTTTTTAACAGACATCTATAAATTGAAATAATATAAAACAACAGTAGGTTGCTCGGTGCGCTCCCGGAACCATAACACCTATACAACAATAAAAAAAAAAATCACCATCCCATAAAATTTCCCAAGGGAACCTATGGGTCATATGAATTTATAAAGATTTCTAGCTGTTTAATAAAAAGTTGCAATAAAGACAAATATATACCCAAATATGTATAAATAAAATCATAAAACTGTATTATGCAAAGTAAATTCATACATAAACAGATGCACATATACTCGTACGTTGTGTAAACATATTTTATTATTAAATTTAGCAACGTATACATTTCGAAAAAAAAATTGTTTACTGCTTGTATGTAAATTTATATAATGAGATTCATAATTTAATGGCGCCTGAGCATTTATAAACAATAAAAAAAACAACAAATTATAGAGTGGTGTCATTAATTTTAGGAAAAAAGTTTGTTTTACTTTTATTTGAGGACATAGGGCTTTATTGACAGTAAAAATTTTGAAATGGTGATCAATAAATAAATTAATAAAAATTATGGAGTTGAAAAACCTTATGTGTAATATTTATTGAGCCTAAAAAACAAAAGTTTATTTAACTAACCAATGCTGAAATTGTATGTTCTTATGAAGTTACAGACTGAAAATTTTCATCTGTCACCAATGAAGATGTCATATTTGACAGACGATCGAAAATTTGGTGAGTTTCGACCGATCAAGAAAGAAAATCGTGTTCAATCAAATAGAGGACTACCTACATACTTCGGAAGACATGGTTTTATAGTCCAAACTGGTTATAGAAAAAGTCACTCATGTGAAAGAGCATTAAATTTCGTGTTGACAAAATTTAAGGAGTGCATATCAAAAAGGAAACGTGTACTATACAGTGTCTTCTTAGATCTTTTTTTTACATTTCGGATCTTGCCCCAAGGCTGATAGTAAAATAAATAAATATACGGCGTTAGCAGTCCTATACAGAACCAAGCCTAGCTTCTCGTAACCATTTGTGTGTGCGTGTTATTTTTTCCACGAAAATGGAAGGGATTTGTCATATTGACAAATTTTGTTATCAATGTGATGAAAAAATTGTCATTTTTCAACCGACTACTATAGTTATCAATATGACAATTTACGATTTTAATTTTTCAACTTGATAACTTGTTTTTTTCATAATGACAATTGCAATTGTCAATGGGCACATTTCAAAACTTAGATACTTGCAAGTGCAAGTAGTTTACGACCTCTGATTGGTCAAGAGCCCGAAAAATTGACAGAACATCTAGTCTACTTTCATTATGGTAGCGGACTGTATTTTAGTCAAGAAATTCTAGACTAAACGTCGAAAAAAGCTGACTTATTTGTTTGAATGTACTGCGTGGCTGTTGTTTGCTTGGTACAAAAGGCGCTTTAAATTGAAAATGTAAGTAAATTATGAATTATTTTCTTTTTTATTTTTATGTTTTTATCTTTTTTAATTTTTCATGCAGTTCGTAGACAATCGACAAACTCTGCAAATCGTTCATCCTCTAAATCGTCCATTAATATTTGGAAGTTTGTTTTTGTTCTTATCATCTTTAAAAAAATAATTTTTCGTACTGCAATCACAATTCTCCAAACAATTTCAGAGCGAAAATAAAAAGTAAATTACGCTTTTGACATTTGAACTGCCGACTAAATTATTTTGTCGCGGGACCGGTTTTCAAGTACGAAGCTAGTCGGGGATAATTTTCATCATATTGACAATTTTTTTCATCACATTGATAATTTTCAGTTGACAACCGGCAAATGTCAATATGACAGTGTAAGGCTGATACTGCGACCAACAAGATCTATTGTATCAAAAATACTAATTATCATTCTAATCAAGGCAAGTATGTCCTTGGTTGACGCATTTTTTACCCTACTAGGCAAAAGGAAGGGTTATGGGTTTTTGTGTTTGTTTGTTTATATGTAAGGATGTCACCTCGTATAGCATAAACTATGAAACCGATTTCAACAAATGAGGTGTCGTTGGATTCGCCTTAATCTGGAGAGTGTCATTGGCTTTATGACGTCAGAGAAAATTCAATATAGCGGACGCACCAAGCAAGATGGCGGATTACCGCCAACCGCCTTGATAGTGGCATCAAATCAAAGGGCTTGGTGAGTAGAATACGATACGTCACTCTAAATTCAATATGGCGAACGCTCCAAGATGCCGGATTAGCGTTATCTGTACGACCTCCTTAATACATATGAGTATCAAATGAAAGGGTTTGTAAAGTAGAACATGGCATGGCTTACCTACCTACTTACACTAAACGTATTTTCTGAAACTAAAAAGTTGTAAATAAAAAATAAAGCAAAAAAAAACGAAAACCCGACTAAAGGGTAAATGAAAACAAAGAAATAAAGTAAACGGAATCCTTTCAAATCCAAAAGAAGTTGAGCTAAGGAATCAGTTCTCGAAGTACTTTTATGTCTCATTGGCATCAATGACATGGATTGAGTGGTGAAAAATTGTCAACTTGCTCTATTTGTTGATGATGCCCTAATTGTTGAAGTCTGCCATCGGAAAATTTAAGAAGACATAAATAGGAGGTAAATATGAGTGGCTATGCTAGCATATGTATAAAGGATCGCCTCTGAATTATTAATTTGGGATTTAAGATGTCACTTTAGGGTTAAGATCAAGATTTACTTAAGGACGGGGACCTCTTGTCGCTTTCGGCAGTGGTTCAAAACAAACAAAGAATAAAAAAAGGAAAGCTACACGGGAACGTTTCGCTGCCATCTCTAGTACTTGTTTAGGAAGCCTTTTAGTACTTATCTTAGAAGATATCTTTTAGAACTTATCTGGGTGATCCTACATGTATGTTGATTTAAAATTAACTCTAATTAAAAAGGAGGGTACACCGGGGACAATGGTAGCACTTAACATATAGTCTTTATGCTATAATATTTATCAAAGAGTAATTTACATCAAAAGGTTGCATATTTTCTTCCCAGTATTATAACTTAATATGCAAGAAGTGATACAAAATAAGATGTATGCACTTTTGATGAGATGGCACTGTAACAGTGCCTGAGGACAGTTGTAACATAGGTAAAAATGAAGACAAATTGTGTTTTAATCAAACTTTTAACTGTTTCTTGTATTTATTCACATTGAATAACCCTAGTCCGGGCAAGGTGTGTCTAACGGACACATTGCTTATGTTTTTTTCGATTATTTCAAAAATGACTTCACATTTTGGCTTTATAATTTGTGACTTCTCCCTTTTTTACTTTTTTTTTTAACTTAACTTAACTTTTTTTAGGGACGTAAACGGACAGCAATGTCTATTAGACACACTCGATAAAGTCAGCTGCATGTTTTATAGCTGCATATGTTATTTCGAAAAACTCTTAGCCTAAGTGAAATGAAAAATACAACGAACAAAGACGGCTGTTTCTTGTAACCGTTACTGAAGCTCTAATAAGGCCACGGATTGAATATAGAAATCGTATTGGTCTGTCGAAATCCTCGGTACAAGCAATGTCACATTTCATACCGCAACCAAGCCCATCTTTGGAAGAGCCTTCAGTACGAAAAAAGGAAGATTCTACATAATGCCCTTCTTCGATTTCAAAAACGCAAAAGCAAATTTGTGATCGCTGCAAGAAAAATGTATGCAACCAGCACAGTTCCAAATCACAACTTTGTTCAAATTGTCACCAGAATAGTTCCGTACCAATTTTTGTCGAAATATGTAACTACATGTACATAATACATACTAACATAGCTACTGTTAATGACAACAATGAATACATAAATAAATAAATGGTTTAATTCGGTAAAAAAAATACCAAAGTTTTGGGGCTTGTTCGGCAGTTATTTTGTGCCTGATTTTACAACCCTACAGAAGAAAATATCATAGCGTTTGCGTAGGGGCATACCAATTATCAAAAAATGTTTGGCTCACCTTAATTGTTGATTTGAGATTTAGACCATCACAAAAGCAGTGGGTGGTATCGTGTTATTTTTATGGTGGTATTCACAGTACTATAATAGGCTACAAAAGAATCTTAAAAAGTTGTTCAATCTAAAAAAAAATTAAGCCTTTTTAAACAATTCAAATATTTTAGACTGGCGTCAATTGACCAGAAGTAGGCCCCGTGATTCAGTGGTTAGTCATTCAAATATTCACAAACGAATGGTTGTAAGAAGCTGGCTCCTACGCCCTCTATGGCAGTGGTCGGCTGATTTTTTTTTTCGTGTACATACCACCTTCGCGTACCACCAAATCTTTTTTTTTTTAATTTTATTGATTTATTTTAATCAAACATCAAATGTAACATAATAATAATGTTAAATATTTATAGTGTTGATGTTGATACTGCAATTTGTATTAAGTATGACTGGGTTTGCTTACTTTTTTGGTCAATGAATCGATACGTGGTTCAATTTGGGTATCGGGACTTAATCGGCTGATTACAATTGCTTGACTTTTGTCGGAGTTGAGCATAAGCCTATTTTTCCGCGACCATGAAACTACAGATTTGAGGTCTTCATTGACTCGCTCAGTGGCATCCTCAACTAGAGCCAATGGATAGCTTAAGTACAACTGGACGTCATCGGCATACATCTGAACCTTGCAGTATTTTAAGGTAGAAGGAATGTCATTATTGAATAAGGTGAATAATAATGGGCCCATTATCGACCCTTGTGGAACACCGGCTTTAGTAACAAGAAAGCTTGACAATCTCTTGTTTGCATGTACAGCTTGAGTACGACCCTTAAGGTAGTTATCCATTAGCTTTAATGTCGTAGTATTGAAGCTGAAATAGTTTTTTTAGTTTAGCAAGTAATATCTCATGGGACACTGTATCGAAGGCTTTCGAGAAATCGAGCAATACAAGCGATGTTACTCGATCTTCATTCATTTCAACGCGAAGATCGTCCACCAAATTCAACAGCGCAGTAGTACAGCTGTGCTTTGGTCTGAAACCGGATTGGTATGGTGAAAGGAGATTAAACTCATTAAGATATGAATGGATTTGATGGCTCATAAGTTTTTCGAAAACCTTCGATATGAATGGCAGTATCGAGATAGGACGGTAGACTTTAATCCTTGAGGCTCAGTTTTTAGGAATTGGCATAATTTTGGAAGCTTTCTAAGCCATCGGATACGTGGAGTATCCAATTTTTGGATGAAACAATTTGGCCCGAGGATCAACCCAACCAAACCAGTGCTGTTCACCAGCAAGAAAACGTTGCCAGCCTTCAGCTTACCAAGCATTGAAGGTACAACCCTTAAGTTGTCCGAGAGTGCAAAATACTTAGGCCTCATACTCGACAGAAAGCTTAACCGAAAGCTGAACATAGAAGAAAGAGTGAAAAAGGCATTAGTTGCCTTCTACAGTAGATACTTCGGGAAAAACTTGGGATCCAAACCACTAATAACACTGTGGATGTACTCTGCGATAGTTGGACCCATACTAACTTGGTCTGGTGGAATGCTGCCGCCCAAACCAGTAACATTAAGATTATGACCAAAGTGACATGAAGGAGGTCGCTCTGATAATAAGCCAGTCAAAGTACTGGAAACCGAATGCATATGGACACACACA
This sequence comes from Brachyopa scutellaris, assembly GCA_949775065.1. Classification (NCBI taxonomy): domain Eukaryota; kingdom Metazoa; phylum Arthropoda; class Insecta; order Diptera; family Syrphidae; genus Brachyopa; species Brachyopa scutellaris. Next base: position 70,860,336 of record OX459114.1, on the reverse strand, counting down.
GATGCTTAGTACCTATCTTAGTTGAAATATCACCTCAGACTACACTTGGATTGCGAAATACCCTTCCAAGTAGAGTGGGAGAAAAGTGAGGTATCTCAGGACGCTAAGGAGCGGGTTGCTTCTCGGAGGAACTAAGAATAAACAGCTCCATACGACTTCCAGACCACAGCAGCGTTTTCTAAGCTTGGACTCTAGCAATGACAAGGGCCGCCCAATTGGTGTCAATGATGACAATATCCCGAGAGGATACCATAATTTACATTGACACCCAAGTGGCCATAAAAGGAATAGCTGCTCGCAAATAATATCTAAGCTTGTAAAGTGTTGCCACGAAGCTCTTAAGGTTCTTGGCACTAAGCACAACGTAACTCTTCTGGGTCCCGGGTCAGTGCGGGAAACCAGGTTTTGAAGCCGCGGATGAATTGACCAAAAAAGGCTCAGCCCTTGACCGAGAGCAAGCAGATGGTACGGTTAAACATCTACTCTGTAACCTACAGGCCAAAATTGAACAAAAATCATTAACAGAAGCTAATAACAGGTGGAGATCACTATTACCTGCGAAATGTCAAGAATCGCTGTCAATGCTGATAGATAGCTGTGCACTTTCTTCTTAACTATATGATTTATCCTTGCTCACTCGAAAGAAATCTCAGTATCCACACGTATAAGAGCAGGTTTTTCTTTTGTGTGAACATGCACATAACTGCACGCGTTGTTTACACTAGCGCGCATAAAAAAAAACCCTACACACCAATGCAACCCTAAATACATTTGTATCAACTCAATATATATGCATTTCTTCTGGTCCTGTAAGTGCAATCTCAGCATTCGCCGCAGTTTCATCTGACAAAAACCGTTAGACATCTGGGAAGTATTTTTTTCGTAACCGTGTGCCTTTTCATCTTGATTCTAGATTCATATTCTGTGACATTATACAGATCACACTTAGTGCTGGTCTATTGAATATTGCGTGTGCCTAAATACGCGTTGCTCTCAAAATATTTTGTTGCTTGTCATTGAAAGTGAAAATGCCCCAAGACAGAGTTTGTGGTGAAATTGGAAAAAGATTTTTAGCTGACCCGACCGATCGCATATTTAAGAGTTTACAAATTACAGGTGACTCCTAGTAGTTGTACACTCAGAAAAAAAAGTTGTTATCACAACAATTTTATACTTTGTCACAAGAATAAACGTTGGTTAAAATCTGCTCAACAACTAAAATTGTTAGTTTAAGAATTCTCGATGTTAAGTACTACATGAGAATAAAAGTTCTTACATCAAGAAGCAAAGTTCTTACATCAAGAAAAAAAAAATTTACATTTAAGAACTTACATTTTTGTGCCAAATGAGGTCTTGTTAAAAAGAATTAACAATAAAATAGTTGCAACAAGAATAAAGAATAGTCAAGAATTTAAAAACGTGAATTGTTGTCTTAAGAAATTTATTTTTGGCAGAAATTGAGAATAATGTAAATTGTTGCTTCAGGGAAATCAAAGTTAACCAATGTTAACAATGTCAAAAATACTTACCCTGGGTTGGAATTTTAAATTAAAAAGACTGAAAATACAGAGCTTATAATTAAAAAAATCATAAATGACCACATTCGTTTTAATAATTTTATTTTAAGTTTTATTATCATATACATATGTGTACAAAAACAAATACCTCAAACCAACCATGCCACTATTATCGTTGTGCCTAAAGTTGCGGGCAGCTTCGCCATAAGCTTCGAAATTCTTTCCGATCTGGTGATTGTAGTTAAGACTTGCACTGGTTCCATATCGATCACTGCGTTCCAATCCTACACCGATTTAAATGAATTGAATCTGCAAAGGCCTATTAAAATAAGGAAAAATTATCAATCATTGCAATAAGACGATTTGAAATTTATCACTTACCAATTCGTAGTTGTTGCTAGGATATTCAAAACTATCCTTTGAATTTGCATTTTTGAGTTTAGAACTTAAACTATTTAAAATTCACTCTTTTACTGATCTGTACTCATGAAAAATTCACAACGCAATGTAAGAAAACGCAAAGAAAAGTAGTTATAATTTCCGACGACAAGAATACTTCATTCTTAACTCGACAACAAATTGTTGCGCGAAGAAATAATTTGTTGAGAATTCAAGAATTTATTTTGTTGCCTGAAGAATTAATTTTTGCTTTGATAATATAATTCTTAAACACCAATGTGAAGAAGAATTCTTTTCCACCAAGAATTTTTTTTTGATGCAACTTTTTTAATTGTTAATAAGTCAACGGTTGAAAATATTTGGATGGAGAACAAATTGTTATGCCAAACATTTTCAGCAGTTATTGTCAAACAACAATGTATTTCTTTTGACTTACGTATGATATTGTTATGAAAATAATTTTTATTCTTGAAAAGTTAAAAATTTAGATTGTTGTTTCAAAAAAAACATTTTTGATTCGAGTATCCAATCTCAAATAGAAATATTTAAAAATAAAATACTTGAGAAAACACTTTTCTTTTTAATCTAACAATTTTTCGCTTTTGATAATATGTTAACACTTACAAATATTTAACCTGAGTATGATTTTTGATACAATAACTTCAAACCAAATATTCTAAAAATACATTTGTTGTCGCAAGAACTAGTATTTACTGGCAACAATTTTCAGCTTACAATTTTTTAAAAATTGAAAATTCTTGTTTCAACAATGTATTTTAATTTGAGCACTTGATCTTAGTGCAATGCGTTGTATTTGGCAAGCCCTATTGAAGAGAGAAATTACAACAAGCTTAAGGGCCAGTAGCTGAAGATGGGATGAAAAAATTTTACGCGTTTTTTTCAGCAAATTAACGAAATGGCGCTGCAAACTCTAAATTGGACTCAAATATTAAAGTCAAGGACATGACAGCTCTTATCTTGGCTCCACTAGGCTCTGCCCATGTTGTAAGGTCCTTTATTTCATTGAAGACTGAGAGATAATCGCTGGCGATTGTTACATACCAAAGAACTTCAACATTTTTTGGGTTACAATATTAATAATAATGCATAAAAACCTTTATTATTAAATGCCTTTTTTTGCCTTTTTCTGGGGTATTATTTTGCCTTTTTTGACTTTTTTTGGTCAACAAAATCCGAACCCTGGTGATGAGTAACTATTCTCATCAGCCCACATACCTAACCTAGGCATAAGTAGTTCTTACATACATATTCGAAATGCCCACATGAAACTTCATAGTGTAATTGACAAATCTATGCGGAATCATAACAAAATCAACTATTATTTAAGGACATCTAGGACATTTTCAAATCCTTGCACATCATCAACACATACACTGTACTTGAGAATATTTCTCATTTCACTGGAGGTCAGTTTTCGCAGCAATACTCGTACTTTCAAATAATATACGTATCTTAATATTTAGTGAAAGTATTGGCGATTATTATAAAACACTTTAATTGCACTGCCATTCCCTTAAACATGATTGTGATCGTCAACACAACGCCCACTTTCATAACATCGGACCGTATCGTAAAGTTTTATGATCCTTGTCTCGCAGGTAAACACAAAGGCACGGTAAGTATACTCGTGGAAGGTTAAAAAAATATTTGGATCAAAACATATTTGCTTGACAGCATTTACAACAATTACGAATTTTCGCCAAATATACGTTTTATTGCATCACAAGGACCTTTTTTCGCATTTTTCGGAAATTCCCAAGAAATTTTGGTCAAAGCACTTTTTTGTCCTTTCATATATAACAATTATTGAATAAGACAACGAGTAACGAGCAAAGACAAATTTTATTGCGGAAACCGTGATTCATATGAATTTTTTTTTTTAAATATTGACGAGTTCTTTTGCAAACAAGGACCTTTTTGCATACTATGCGAATGTATCTAATGTATTCACATCAAAAGATCGCTTATATTTGCCGCAATTATGTGTACGTTCAGAATTCAGATGCGCAAAATGTTATGGCACGTTTTCACTACGCATTACTTTGAAGTGACTTTTTATTATCCTTTTTGGCGGAGGACCTTTTTTGGCGGATTAGCAAATGTTTGATTTTAGTTTGTTTAGGGTTTGTTTTTATTTTTTTTAAGACAGTCTTGTGTGTTTTTATGATGTTTTCGTGGAATTTTTGAGAAGCATTTGGATCTGCAATTTTTGGAGAAACAATGCACGAGAGAATGCTATTCAGCGAATTCACTAATCTGGGAATAATAGCAAGCTTTGGTAAAAATTTAGGCATATACAATTTTACAAAGTATGATTTTTGGATGTTTTTTTTTAAATCGAAACCTAGATGAGTTAAGAGGGGTGACAGCCGCCTACCAGGTTCTCTACTAGGATGTACCGTCTTCCACATCTGATGATTGAGCATATGAGATACATACATATGTGGAATGCATTCTAGATACACAAGTACTAAATACTCTCAGAATCATACTGAAAGCTAGGGGACTGGGTTCGGGTTGTGTCACTGACTTACTGCCCATGTGTGGAGACCTGAAAAAGCTGATACTTTAGCCAAGGCAGAATCAGCTAAATTTTAAGTTTGTCTATAGTTATCAAGTGGTTGCAGTTTTTTTTAATGGTTCTGACCCGCCAGTTGCAGAGGGCACTGCCACTGCCACGAATTTCCATAGGAGTTAGGATTTCTCTGTGAAAATGTTGTCTCCTGAGGGTACAGAGTGCCATGCAGTCACATAAAATATGTTCCACAGTTTCGTCGTCTTCCATGCAGAGACGACATTCAGTTTCCTGAATGAGACCTATTTTATTTAGGTCAAGATGGCAATGCCCTATTAGAAATCCCACTTAACTCATGATATCCTTTCTACTGAGGAGTAGGTTTTTTTATGGATTTATTTTGGAGGGGCTTAATGGGTATATTCCCAATAGGAGACACACATGTTGTTTTCCCAACTTTTGATTTTTAGGTTTATAGCTGAATTTGTAATGTTACAAAATAGGTCAGCGCCAATAAAGGCTTTTTCGTTTCCATCAATACCCTCATGTCCAGGCACCTACCAAAGTTTGACTTTGGAGAGTATTGAAGTAGTTCAGGACTGATTTGGAGTCAAACAAGTTTGAAGCTTGTTCTTATAGCTGCTTGACTATCCGTGAGGATATGGATGAGGATACCTTTTATTCCCGATTCGAGGATGACGTTGGCGAACACTTGAATGGCATACATTTCAGCTTGAAATACACTGGGATTTTGTCCCATTGGTATTGATATTCTAGTCTTTGGTCCAAAAATACCAGCACCCACCCCGGTGTCCATCTTCTATCCATCTGTGCACCACTTGTTACCATTTAGGTCTGAAGTAGGTAATTCTACGCGTCACGGCTTGGGATCATAGTATCGAACCTCCTGCCGAAGCATAAAGTTTTAGGTAAGCGGTCATTTACAGCGCAGATCATGTCGAGCTCGGAGAGAAGATTAACTTCATCATTGACTGCAGTTAGTCCGACTTCAGTTTCTTGGACTCATCACGAGATTCCTTTCCTTAAACAAACATTATAACCAGGGCTGCCGAAGTAAGTACTAAGGGAGTATTCGTACTACCCTCTCAAATACTGTACTCCCGTGCTCCCCTCGTCATGATTGTACTCCCCTATAAAATATTTCCATTTTTTAAAACAAGTAGTACCTACTTCGAGTACCTTTTATTTATTGAATAGTACTTTGTTAAAATCCTAACGAAATACAGTGGCCGAAATAAGTATAAAGACAGACATTATCAAAATATTCAATTTGATATACAGACTGAACTGCTAACTATAAAGAAGCCATACACAAAAGGCGAAATACCTGTGTATAAAGACATTGTGTTTATCTTACAATGTTTCAGATTATTGATAAGTTTTTTTTATATTTAAAATATTTTAACGGTAATTTCACAGATGACTCGCACTCCTAGTAATTTGAAATGATAATAATTATTCAACCTTGATTTAGCCATGCCCCATAGTTATAGCTATAGGAATAGGACATAAGTATATCGGAGGGTATTGAACACATTCTTTGTAATTGTCAGGCTATTGATCGTTCTCGAAAGAATTTTTTAGGGAATGACTTAACACACTGAAAGAGGCTGGCCACAATAAAATCTTGAAATTTTGCAGTGAAATTAAATGTTTTGACGAAAATGTTTTGGTTTAGGTACCATCATACGATGCTCCCAGGGGATCGCGATGGGCCCGTTCTTGTGTTTTATGATACCTCAGCCTCATAACCCCTTACAACCTAACCTCATCCAATCTAGATGCCCCGCGGAACCCAACTGACCATGGAAGGATGGGCAGTTATTGCTATAAAAAGAGAGCATGAAAAGCAGTCAATTGCGTCGAAGGTAGGACGATCTGTTTCTGTGGTGTGTAATTTCCTCAATTTGGGTGATAATTATGGCTCTGCTAGATGATCCGGTCGACCAAGCTATTTCGCGCAAATTCAGGCGCAACATGCCGAATGCCGGTCAGGTAAGGCGCAAGTTGTAACTTCCAGTAACTGTAAGAAGAGTGCAGCAAGTTTCAGTTTTTATTGGCATCATTTGCGAGATGAAAAGGCAGTGAAAATGACCCGGCACCGGCACTCCGGAGATGGAAGTGCGATGGTTTGGGATCCGTTTAGGTATCATGGGAAAATCACTTTGATATGGTGAAAAATACATAGATATGCTCAAATATGCTCTAGACGAATTTAGAAAAATTCCGGCGGGTGAAAACTTCATTTTTCAACAAGACATTGCCTCTATTCACACGGCGAAAATAGTCACCGAATGGTTGGAAGTCCTAATCTGAAACCAATCGAAAACATGTGGGTGATCATGGCTAGAAAAATGTATATGGGAGGCAGTACAGGAATGTGAAAGAGCTAAAAACACAAATAGCCCAGGCATGAATCGAGATCAATGACTTGATAAATTACATACATATATGCATAATAGAGCTTCTCAACTCGCCGTTCGTAGTCGGCAAAAAAACTGTAGGTCCCTTCCATTCGTGTACACATATAACACGCACACACAAATGGTTGCGAGAAGCAGGCCCAGGTTCACCTCGAGCTGTAGCGCCAACTAAGTAAATAAGTATATGCATAATATAATTTTCGAAGTTAGAAGAGGTTGTATGAAGTACTGAGTTGCAGTTTGATGGGTAAAACCCAAGTCTAAGTTATTTTAATGCTTAAATTTCTTACTGTTATGGTTTTATATAAAAGGTTTTTTTTTTTTAATGTTTTTGGAGTTTACTAACTATTAACCTAAGAGACTATCCACGATGATCAAGCATTTTGTGTTTCTATTGCTTTGCTATTTATTGAAAAAAATCAACTTTTTTGAAAAAAATCTTGAGGCTGAAATTCAAATAAAATAATTGAGTTTTAGAGTTTTAACAGGCTAATGGTTGTTTTTGATGTTTTATTTGTATCTTTTCTTTTTTGTACTCCCCTTAGAGCCATTTCACACATACCTGGCTGCCGGCTAACCGGTACCGGATACCCGGTCTTTGGGAATACATTTTTATGGGCGCGTTCACACCTGAAAACCGAAACCGTCCCCGGGTTACCGGAAGCCGGCTGCCGGAATGTCGCCGGCTTTGGTCACTGCCACAGCCGGCTGCCAAAACCGGGTAAGCGGTTCTTAAGTCAGTAGTGGATACATAAAATCAAATTGCGCCTTCACACATAGTCGGTTTTCGTTTTTCGACTCAACGATATGAAAACTGAAAACATACAGTAGATCGCCACGAATGGAAGAAAATTCACATTTCATAGCTTGCTGTGTGCCGGCTGCCGGATGTGTGTGAAAACATACTTCTTTTTTAAGAAGACCGGCTATCCGGGCCGGGTAACCGGCTGCCGGATATGTGTGAAATGGCTCTTAGACACAAAGTACTCCCCTGTCAACGTCTAAAATACTCCCATTTGAATTTTCAAAACGGCAGCCCTGATTAAAAGTTATAACATCATATGATATGTGTTTTATCACTGCAAAAAAAAAAAATAGCTGAGCACTTTATTCGTACTCGGAACGAGTCACAAAAATCAAAGTTCGGCAGCTGCTCTAAACACTCCTTACTATTATGACGTATATTGCGGCCCACGTTTTTCGTTTTAAATCTTCCAAGTATTTTCATAGTTATTCAAAATTCACAATCACAAATTTTCAGGACTGTCTGTATGGGGTTAGCGGTTAGGAATCTGAATGGGGCTTTTTAGTTCATCAAACGTAATACATATGTTAACAATTAATTTTTATTTCAAAATTATTTTAGTTGTTTAGTTGCAATTAAGGAAATATACTTTATAGCTTGAAGATGGAATATCAATTTGCATGATATAACTTAATTCCTCGAGTTAAATGAATATCCTTAGAGAAGAATGCTGTTAATTACGTTCAATGTATAGATTCAAGTAAGTAAGGATAGATTCAAGACCACAGGTACCCTACCTTTCAAAACCTATGCAAGGTGTAAAAACAGTTCACACGCTTCTATTCCAATTATTTCACCCCTCAGTCACTCGAAATGCAAGTGCGCACCCTTTACCACCTACTGACAAGAACTATGCCCAAATCTGCCACTGTACCAATTAAATGCATTTGCTTTGTTATATCTAAGTACATTCTCAGCATGCAGTTGTGCCGAAAGCCAAAAACAAACGTTGTCGATCATTTTCAAAAACTCCCAAACACGAGTATACCAAACAGTTTACCAGGATCGAAGACAAAAGCTGATCACTGCGGGATTCGTATTCACGTCCTAATCCTCATTGTTTTTGCACAGCTAAACCTGCCGCCTTCCTAACGCATTATCTACCTGCTCAGTACTTTAATGATAATTAAAAGGTGACCCAGAGAACAAAATTTAAATACAAGAAAAAAAAGACAAAACTCCGGCCAGCATTTATGATTGATGTAAGCAGAACGCCCACTTTCCAAATAGCAAATTCATCTTTTTGTTTATTGTTTTATGATAGAGACGACCGTTGCGTTATATTTGCACTAATGTTATGGATTATCCTGAGAAGTCTGCAAAACAGAACGCCTTATGTTTATTTTGAGTTTTATTGCGTCTGATTTTGCATTTTTCTGGCGAATTTCTTCTTCTTTTTGCGGCAAAAAAACAGCATTGAGAAAATTTCGCGCCATTCCCAGATCACCGTAGCAGTATCTTTCCTATCATTCTATTCCCACACACCAACCATTAGCTTCGTAAGTGTATACCTAGGCAGTGTGCGTGCATTGGTAAAAAAAAAGGAAATTAATCCCCCCAACAAACAGAATCGATGCGAACAAACCTGTTAATATCTTTGGACAACCGTTGGAGCGTAAAAATCAAAATACATTTTGATTTTCCGCCTGATCAAAGGTGACCGCCTGACACTGGGTGATGCATTGTGCAAATAAAGGTAACACCACCACATCGTAACCATGGGATCTCTGGTGGATTCTGGTGATGAATCCTGGATAGTGCGCCGCCGCTACTATAGCCGCAAAGATACGACACAATAACCTGTGTGCTACTCATATGTTTTCCTTTCCCTTGTGCATTTTTCTATGGGCTTTTCTTTTCTGTTCACAATTTTCCCTGAGCCTATTTTACCCATTGTGACGACGACGGATGGCTCATTCATTGTGCTGTATGTGTTGTGTATACGCCGCTGTCAAACATGCAAAGAACAATGGGTGACCACAATCTTAGGATAAATCATGGGCACATCTATTGCAACACCACATCAAAAAGGATTCCCGATCCTCATCATCATCAAAAATTAGCCGTATACTACTATATGCAAGATCGGTAGAGGTGATCATGTGTAAAGTGTGTGCGCCGGCCACCTTAAGCAGGCTTGATCAATGCCTAGAGCCGACACATTATGTTTGGTGATCACTTTGTTGTACAACTTGGAAACAAAACAGGTACACACTCGTACAATGAATTGAATGGCCGAATTAAGAGCAGAACACACCAGGATAATGCTGTCGATCCCATTTACTGGGCGCATTGAGCTCGCCGAGAATTATTGATGAAGAAAAAACAACAACATGGCAAATCGGAAAATTAGATGAGAGATTAATAACGTGTAATGGTATTGAAAAAAGGATGCCGTGTTAAACATATGGGATTACTTCGACATTCTTTTGTCCGTATACCGCCTGTGATCTGTGAATAAAAATAGATTTTAGTAGATTGGGGGCTTTCAAATTTGATAAAGCCTTCATAAATGAAGACAAAGAGCCGAGTGATAGAATAAATTCTGAAGTTTGAGTAGCACTTTGTCGCCTAAAAATTATCCAAGTCATCCAAACCCTTAAAGTTGGTTTAATGATTTTGGGTGTACACTTTACGAATCTGCAACATTTTTTCCGTTTTCGAGATAATCAGACCCCCTCCCCCCCATACACCATATCCACGCTGTTATTTTAACTTTCAGTTTAGGTTCATTATATTCGCCACTTTAGTAATAGCGAGCATTTTAAAAACCTTATTTGTATTTAATTTCATCTCTGCAGACCATAGGTCTTCAAATTTCGGGAAACATAACATACAAAAAACGTTCGCCTTCTTGAATCTGGTAGTATATTATTGAATGGAAATGTTCAAAAGCGAGACACGGTCGATGAAAATGATATTGAAGAGTCCTGAAAACACGAACCTGTACTTCTGGAAAAAAAAACACTAACCGCCCTGCCCTGTTTTGCATTTCTAGTGAAATTGGAGTGAAATCGAATTTGGAATTCACTCGAAATGGAATTCGGTGTGCTGCATTCCGAGTGAATTAAAATTTTTGGAATCCACTTCGAATTCGTTTGTTTGAAATGTCAAAATCAACTGTAAAATAATTTCAAAATTATTTGAAATTTACAAAAATTTACAAAAAAAAAATTATTTTATTAAAAATGCATTCAATTTTATTTTATGTTATATGGGTGAAAATCTTGAGGCTGAAGGATGTTATCAATAGTCAATGGGAAAGGATTTTGATCTTGGCATTGGTAGATCCACAGTCAGCAAACTTCTCGACGAGATGTAAAACATTTTGCAATATTAAGTTGTGTTTGGAGTGTACTAAACTGCAAAGTACGCAGTTGGAAGGAGAAAAGTGGTTCTTTTTGGACAATCAAGGGATTCCCGAGATTATAGATTGCTTGAAAGGTATACAAACATTCGCCTTCACCCCATAAAAAAATATGTATATAAAAATATTTTATTTTGTTTATAAAAATTTGTAACTACAATTTGTTATCATCCATCACAGTTTAAAAGCGGACCCCACATATCCTTTGCTCCCATGACGCGCATATATTTCAACAACAGCACCGGAACTGTACAGGGATGCGCTCCAAGTAATTTTTTTACCGTTCTATTAAAAAACTGATCTTAGTGAAATAGAAAAGACTTGCAAGGCTTAAATACTCCACGGCAGGCAAAGATGCAATACGACATCATATGGGTCAAATCGTCAACTGATGACGGTGGAAATGCGCCAATCTTGAAGGCGTACTTGACGTAGATCCCAGAATGGTAATGGCTATTTCCCGAATAGTTTATCATCACCTGGAAGACTTCATCAAACAGAAACTAGAATATTTGAGTACATAGCCGATATTGAGTGTGTTGCCTTCAATGTTAACTTTTGATGTAAACTTGAAAAGAATTAATCACTTTACATGGAAGCATAATCTTAAAGTAAAGACACAAGGGACCTGATGTACTCGTACGGTTGGTTGTTGTATAATACTTTACTGGTTCTGAAAAACAAATCTTGGAATTACGTTAGTGCTATTCTGATATGTCGAATGTAAAGGAATTCCTTGTTTAGAAACCTTAACATGTGATATGCTATGAAGAACGAAATGTGAAACGAAATTAAAAAAAACTTATGCTGGCGCCTCTATTCCTCTTTCGCGTTTTCCATAGACATCCATATAAAGGTTAAATGAACACTGATCTTTCAATTCAGATGTGTAAGGATAAAATAAAAATGCATTAAAAATTAATGAAAAAATCAAAAGTGTAATGAACCTACGATTAATTAGATGTACCACAAATCAGCTATCGTCATTTGTATTGGGGCATCAATGTCTGTATCGGAATACCTTGCACTATAGGATTTGGCGACATCTGTAGACATAAATATTTATCTAAGTACCAATTAATTTAATGCATTTATTCTTATTTGGGTACTTTACTTGATATCATTATAGTTCTCGTATATTTCTCCCATTTTGTTTTTTTTTTTTTTTTTGTAGGTAGATTCTAGTCAGAAAATAAGAAAATATAATACAATGCCCTTTATCTGCATGTAGATTGCAGGTCAACCCTAACCACAGGGCTAAATGGGCGCAAGTCTTTCGGGGTGGCAATTTTTATTGATGTTATATTTTTTGTCATTATTAGTTATTTATTCATTAGTTGTTTTTATTCAAAATATTTTCATGACAAAAATAAACAAATACCCTGTTCTAAATGAAATAGGAAATATTACATGTGATGCACCTATGCATATCATTGTCAATTTGGAAAAAATTAATTCAATTCACAATTAGAAAGATTGCTGCGAATTTTATGTTTCTGTTTAGTGAAATGGTATCAAATTCATTTATTCTGTTTCTGACAATTTTGTATAACTTTGCCGATCACCGGCTCCCGCTAGCCATCCCGTGTATTTTCTAATGAAGAGGGACGCATTATTTTTTGTAGCCCACGGGCGCCGAATACCTTAGGACGGTCCTGTGTGCACATCCTTATGCAGCTGCGGCTGCAGCGGCGGTACTTCTCCATGACCCGCAGGCTGTCTATCGCGGATACCTGGGACCTCTGTCCGTGTTCTAGAATACACAGAAGATATCCTCCCAAAAGCTCAAATACCTAAAAGAATTTTTATTTTGTGATATGTACCATAGACCAACTCATTTCTCCTCATCCATACCAGTTTTTTTTTTTTTTTTTTTACGTTTTTTTAATTGTTTTTAATGGTTCCTGTTGCTAATCTTGGGTACAACGAAAGCACAAAAATGTGAATCGTCACCTGACTCAAGAAGTAAACATAAATGTGTAAATGTAAATAATTATCGTAGATAATCGAAAGTAATTTATTTGTTAGTTGATTCTGTTTTTTTATTTTATAAAATCGGAAGATGCCAAGACTTGAATAAATGTCGGAGCTGTGTTTATAAAAAATGTATATAATATGTGAAACAAAAAAAAACAAATGAATATAAAATAATTAAGAATTAAAATTAAATACTATTGTGTTTCCTTGGGATTTGTCTTTTTCCAGCTTCTGGCAGAAGACACTCCTTGTAGGTTTCTAGGATTGAATGGAAGTTTCTCCTCGTTCGACGTTGCATTGTCTTGTTCAAGTACTTGGACGCTTTATATGAATGATTGTAGTATTCGACACATTTTAATGATAAATAGATAGATTGATTGATTGAATGTCTTGTTCTTTATATGTATGTTACACAATTTCATTCCAAGAAATCATTAAGCATGGTGTGCCGTCTGCCCGATTGACATTTTATAAAATAATTATTAATTTATATATATTCATCTTTACACAGTGAGAGTCAAAAATTTGTATACAGCCAGTGACTACTTGTAAGAAGTTCAATAGCGCTAAATAACAAGTAATAATGAAAATATTTAAAACGCATTAAGAAAGCTCACAGTTCACTATTTTATTATTCGCAACATTTTAGTTATAAAAAAAAGAATCCAGGAATTATTCACGATTGAAGAAAAAAAACATCTGAAAAATGAAGTCAAAAATTAGTATAACTTTGCCGATCACCGGCTCCCGCTAGCCATCCCGTGTATTTTCTAATGAAGAGGGACGCATTATTTTTTGTAGCCCACGGGCGCCGAATACCTTAGGACGGTCCTGTGTGCACATCCTTATTTTTTGCAACTGCCTTATTTAATTTGTTCCAGGATAACGTATAAACTTGGTCTTCTCGAGGGTTCAGATTTTCTTAAGACGGGACCTAAGATCTTTTCTCTAACTCTAACTCTTTTTTTTTTTGAATCTAGTAAAGATTTGTTGGAGAGTTAGGATTTCCGATTATGGGATTTAAGCGAATATCGAATGGCTTAAGTACGAAAATGCGTTTATATTCCTCAGGTACCTACAGTTGCACCTACTTTCATCGTTAACAAGGAGTAAATTTATGATCATAGATATTAAATCAAATATTGCACAAGTCTACAAAGCCACCATGAATCATTCTTATTTCGTGTAACTACCTATATGTACATATGTACATATGTCATAGAACCATAGCAAATATTTTATGTATTTTAATTGTTTATTGCAATTAAATATTAAAAGAAAAATAAAAGCAATTCCATTGCTTGACTTTTCATTTCGATTTTAATTTGCTGACCTTTTGCTAACAAGGACCAATTTCGTCCATGTCAGCTTAAATGGAATTTTTATTTCCATTTTCGTCTCATCTTCCCTGTACCTATTCACACAAAGAAACAATTTTTTTTATTTACTTTTTTTTTTACATATACCTACACTGAATAAAAACAGAAACGCACACGCGCAAACAATCAACCAATGAAAATACGAATATTTTCATTACAGCGAATACAAAATAACTCCTCCCATATGGCGTCCATGAGCTGAGCATACTCGTGTTGTTATAGGAAACACGAAACACCTCTACCTGCGCACATCTCAAAAGAAAAGAAACAAACAAAAACCGTTCCACACAGTTACACGCCTGACAGATAGCGATAGCGACCCTTGGGCAAAACTCTACACCGCCGCCATATTCTGCCTTCTTGCCACCACCGCCGCGCATATACCTACACCTTCACAACCGAGTTCTCTTCAGTTAGCAATTTTATCTCGTCGTGAAAACAAGTCTCTTGCGAAGTTTGAGAGAAGTTAAAAAAAAACGAAATTAATTACAGTGAACGGACTTATAGCAACAAAAAAAAACTTCGTGGATTGCAATAAAAAAAAAATACAAAGTGCTTGTGTTGGTTTAAGTGAAGTGTGATAAAGTTTAAAGATGCCCCGACCTCTAAAAGAAACATATGGCGATCAAAAGCCACCATTCTCATATATTTCTCTCACGGCCATGGCCATCTGGAGTTCCCCGCAAAAGATGTTGCCTCTGAGCGATATTTACAAGTTTATAATGGATAAATTCCCATATTACCGTAAGAATACACAGAAATGGCAAAATTCGCTGCGCCATAACCTGAGCTTCAACGATTGTTTCATCAAGATCCCAAGGAATACCAACAAAGCTGGCAAAGGCTCCTACTGGACTCTCCATCCAAAGGCATTCGACATGTTTGAAAACGGAAGTCTATTGCGTCGCAGGAAACGCTTCCGCGTACAGAAGCTCGAGAAGGATATGCTTAATGGTGAGCTAGCCGCATTGGCTAGCTTTAACCGATTGTTCATCGCTCAGCAACAGCAACAAAGGCAACAACCTCAACCGCAAACTTGGGACTACACACAAATGGCAGTGGCAGGACATCCACACCCGTCGATTTATAGTCAACACCCTCCGATGCACAGCCCTCCGATGTGTATAATGCCAACGTCTCCATCTCCCGAGCTGGACTTGGTGACACCATCCCCCGAGCCACAGCCAATGATGATGTCGATATCAACAGTGCCAGTTACTCGACCGAAACGATCCTTTGATATCGAAAGCCTCATCGCTCCAGACGCAGCGCCCGGCAGCAGCGAAACCCGACTCTGCAAGTCGGAACCAACTGATTTGAGAATATCACCTGCTTTGCCGACGGCTCCAACACCACCAACACCGCCGATGATGGAATCAGCACATCAGCAACCATATCCCATCTATTCCGCCAGCTTTGTCATGCATCCCAGCCCGCCACATCACCTAATGGGTTCATCATCCATGTACAGCCTAGCGGCACACCAGATCCACCCGCTCATGCACCAGCATCATCAGTACCAAATTCAACAACATCACCAGCAGCAACAGCAAGCAGCTGCGGCTGCAGCGGCGGTACTTCTCCATGACCCGCAGGCTGTCTATCGCGGATACCTGGGACCTCTGTCCGTGTTCTAGAATACACAGAAGATATCCTCCCAAAAGCTCAAATACCTAAAAGAATTTTTATTTTGTGATATGTACCATAGACCAACTCATTTCTCCTCATCCATACCAGTTTTTTTTTTTTTTTTTTTACGTTTTTTTAATTGTTTTTAATGGTTCCTGTTGCTAATCTTGGGTACAACGAAAGCACAAAAATGTGAATCGTCACCTGACTCAAGAAGTAAACATAAATGTGTAAATGTAAATAATTATCGTAGATAATCGAAAGTAATTTATTTGTTAGTTGATTCTGTTTTTTTATTTTATAAAATCGGAAGATGCCAAGACTTGAATAAATGTCGGAGCTGTGTTTATAAAAAATGTATATAATATGTGAAACAAAAAAAAACAAATGAATATAAAATAATTAAGAATTAAAATTAAATACTATTGTGTTTCCTTGGGATTTGTCTTTTTCCAGCTTCTGGCAGAAGACACTCCTTGTAGGTTTCTAGGATTGAATGGAAGTTTCTCCTCGTTCGACGTTGCATTGTCTTGTTCAAGTACTTGGACGCTTTATATGAATGATTGTAGTATTCGACACATTTTAATGATAAATAGATAGATTGATTGATTGAATGTCTTGTTCTTTATATGTATGTTACACAATTTCATTCCAAGAAATCATTAAGCATGGTGTGCCGTCTGCCCGATTGACATTTTATAAAAGAATTATTAATTTATATATATACATCTTTACACAGTGAGAGTCAACAATTTGTATACAGCCAGTGACTACTTGTAAGAAGTTCAATAGCGCTAAATAACAAGTAATAATGAAAATATTTAAAACGCATTAAGAAAGCTCACAGTTCACTATTTTATTATTCGCAACATTTTAGTTATAAAAAAAGGAATCCAGGAATTATTCACGATTGAAGAAAAAAAACATCTGAAAAATGAAGTCAAAAATTAGTATACAGTCGAGAAATAAACACTTGTTGTGTTACATAGGGTCAAAAAGCTTGGGCGTTAGTACTTCGTTGGGCCTCCTTTTGCTTTTATCACTGCGGCTAATCTTCTAGGAATCGAAGAAACAAGATTTCTGCTGACCTCAGGGGAGATTTTTGCCCATTCGACTGTTAATGCCGTCCGAAGGCCTTGTTTAGACATTATGGCCCGTTTTCTGATATTTCTGTTCAGAACTTCCCACAGGTGTTCAATGGGACTAAGGTCTGGAGATTGTGGAGGCGAGTTAAGCTGCTTAGAGGTACGATACAGCCACCATTCTTTGAAAATCTTTGCAGTATGCTTTTTGCACACTGGGGAGTAAATTGTTCTGCAAAATGGCAAGATAATATTTGCTTTTCATTGTTGATTCAATGAAAACAAGATTTCCAGTTCCCGCAGCCGACATATAACCCCATACCATCACTGAACCGCCACCATGTTTCACGGTCGCAGTGAGGTTTTGCGGAAGAAGCTCGCTATTTGATGATCTCCAGACCTTATTCCTGATTTTTGGCGAAGGTCAGGCGCTTTAGACGATTAACAGTAGAAATGCATGGTTTCTTTCGTGGCACTCTTCCATGTAATCCACTAGCATTTAAGGCCCTACGAATGGTTGAGGCACTTACTGGAGTTCCACGCTCTTGAGTAACGTCTTGCGCTATTTGCACTGCACTGGACCTCGGAGTTTTCCTTACTCGCCTCACTATTTCCGCACTTTGGTGTCGGTCATAACGCGAGGGTGACCAGAACGCTGCACAGTCTCCGTATTTCCACGCAAGTTGAATCTCTCGATCATTTTTTGGATGGTTGCACGACTTTTTATGACGATATCAGCAATTTCCGCCAGCGATTTACCTTCCCTCCGATGCTGGACGATTAAATTTCGCACTTCTACCGGAAAATCCCTTCCTCGAGCCATTATCAATTCAAAACATTACTTTTTACTATGAAATATTAAAAATAAACCACGCCCTATGACAGCTTGCAAAGGAATAGTTGCAAGGGTTGCGAAATATAAGAATACATATATATGTAATTCAAACGGAACCTATCTACTCATGAATTTTTAAATAAACTGTGGTGTATACTAACATTTAACTGCTTTTTTCAGGTATTGTTTGCTTTTATCGTGAATAGTTTCTGAATCCCATTTAAAAAAAAACTATTTTATAGTTAAAAATAAAAAAAGGGGTTGTAAGCTTAATTTGCGTTTTTATATATTTTTCTTATTACTTGTTATAGCGTTATTGAACTTGCTGTATACAAATTGTTGACTCTCACTGTATATATAGTTTGCTTGGTTTTTTGTTCAGGAATTCTAAGGATTTCCGATGTCCGTACACACTGAAATCGCTTTTTGTTACCATCGTTCGTCCCATCCTTGAATATTGCTGCATAGTCTGGTCCCCATTTTACAAAAATGCTTCGAACCGTATCGAAAGAATACAGAAAAGGTTTACGAAATATTCACTTCGGAAGCTAAATTGGACATTGCCTCTACCACCTTATGAAACACGATGCAATCTTATATCACTCAAACCTCTTCAAAGTAGAAGAATCTATTTTCTTGTCTCATTTGCGAGAGATGTTGTAATTGGACAAATTAATTGTGCTCCCTTGTCATCTTTGTTTAAGCTTTATTCACCAGCTCGATCCTTAAGACCGAGGGCTTTTTACTTCTTTTCAATACCTTTTCACTCAACAAACTATGGCTGTAATGAGCCAGTCACTAAAGCCTGTTATTACTGTTATTACTTTAATAAATATGCCGATATAATTGATCTAAATTGTCCTAAAGAAATATTTAAAAATATTATCATGAACGGAATTGTGTATGATTGAAGGCATTAATTACTTATGTACATATATGTATATCTATATTATACTAGGAACATTAGCTCTAAGAAAGTAAATTATACCAATAATTGTACTTATAGACTATAAATAAATAAATTAAATTAAAATATAAAAATGAGCTGTTCGTTTGATACCTCAGAACTCGTTAACTAACCATCCGATTGAGCTGAAACTTAAGCTACGAGCAGACGATATGCAGAAGTCGCATATATATGCGAGTCTGACGTAATTTTTGCGTCATCATATGCAATTAATGCTCGCATATCGTCTGAACAGCGATTTAGGACAGCCCGCATATGCTCGCAAAGCATATGCGGACGATATGCGACACCCAGTTCGCAAACCAATTTGCGACTTTTCCGCATATCGTGTGAACACTTTCGCATATCATTTGTGACAATTTGCGAGCATAAGCGATCATTTGCAAGCGTCCCAACCATATGCGAACGGACGAAAACCTTACATTGCATATGACCGCATATTTGCGAACAAATCCGAGATCTCATAAGTTTGAAAATTCAGTTTGGGGTGTGTGTAGGTACTTTTTTTTTATTTTTATCTTACATTTTGCTTTGGTTGGGTTGTGTTGTGAGTTGTGACAGTTAAATTGTGAAGATAATTATTAGGTCTTTTTGGTAACACGTTACTTTTCGTAATACTTTGTAAAATTACATAGAATCACATGAATCTGTGTTTTTTAACTCGAAAAAATCACGGTACATCGCAAGCTGAGAGCAAAATGAGAGCGTAAAAAATAAAGAGCGATGAAATTGTACGCAACATCTTTTTCTTGTGATGAGCTGGACAACTCTGTCAAATCAGGCCATCTGACAGTTTATGAAATCTCATAAATCTTCATTGTTAGTGAAAAACAAAAACAAATCGAAAGGTTTGACCAAAATTGTGTTTGTTTACTTTTGTGCAAGTTTCCTGTCTTTTAGTTATGCTCGCTTGTGCACAAAAAAGATACCAAACAGACCTATTATATGTAATAATCAATCCGTAGGCTACCTAGCGGTACGTGTCGCCATGTAATTATAGTCGAAATAGTAGGTCTCTTTGTCTTTGGTATCTTTTTTTTGCACAAGGAATTGAGACCTGTCAAATAGTAACATCGTCTCAAAGATAGAAAACTTGAACAAAAGTTACCAATCGCTTTTGAAACAACACTTGGTAAAAAAAATTGAGAGCCATGAAACTGTCATGATTCTATGAAAGTTTACATAGTAGGTTCGCGTACTTTTTGCACTTAATATGGGTTTTCTGTCAAATCTCGAAGAGTGGGGTTAAAATTCTCTCAAAGACAGAAAAATCACGAAAAAATAATCGAACGCGTTAACTGGAATACAGAAATGGTATTGCAAAGACCAAACATTTTCGTCAGTGGACAAGAAGCGCAGCATCAGCAACGGGCCATCTGACGCGGGAATGCTTAATCGCATGTTCCTGTCCGCTGTTTGAATTCGCGGTTTTACCAAACTTAGTAGATGACCAAATTGATCGGACGACATGCGAACGAAACCGTGATATAATTCCGGTTCATCGCCACGCTGTTCTAGCAACAATTTTGCACAAAAGCCTTCAGTCTTGCGAAGTCGCACCCAATCTTTGGCAAATACACGACAAATCCTTTGCACTTGCACACTCGCTTCTTCGTGGCTTCCATCGACGTCGTCATTTTCCATCATATCTATTGCCAAAATAGCAAAAGCAGCCCATTTCCTTTTTGACATTTTTAATAAATTCCCACACTTTAAATTGTCATAAATCACCAACACACTACAGAAAATACAAAACGTCAAAAGATTGATAATGCTCGCAAATCTGCATATGATTGAAAATATGTGATCTGCAAATTGTGTCGCATATCGTGTGAACACCTCGCATATAGGCCACAACATTTGCGACCCCATTTGCAAACATATCATATGCGAACATCATGTTCGCAAATGCATTTGCGAGTTTTGGGACAAAAGTCGCATATCGTGTGAACACGTCTATATGCGAGTTTGCAAGCAATGCCTACTTTATAGCATTTGCGATAAATTTGCGAGTTTTTTCGTGACGTCAGCACTCGCATATATATGCGACTTTTGCATATCGTCTGCTCGTAGCTTTACACTATATTCTTTTTCTGATGTTTGAAGTGTTTGTACATCAAAAAAAAATTAAAGTTTTCCGCTAGATGGCGCTGGAACTCAATTTTTTTTTAATTCACCGTATGATTAAGCTGAAACTTATGTATGTCGTTTCGTTTTCTATTGGGCTTTTCAGATATTGCTCTCAGATTTCAGATTTTTCATGCTGGTTGGAAAACAACCGAGATTGATCTGTTTTTCTGCAATTGTATTTGTGTGACATTTCACATCTTGTTCGTAAAAGAAAATAAATAAGAAAAATAAAAATAATAAATACAATTTTAAAACACTTTCTTTATATATTCTAAATATTCTACACAGTTTCTGATAAATATTTTTGTTGATTGATATTTATTTTGATGTACTGCGTTGACATTTCATATAAAATCTGCTGGCGTTAGTGCAAGTAGGTGTAAATCTCGAGCTGAATCCGAGATTCACAACAATAATTGATCTAGAATTCTAGAACAAAAAAGTGCTTTTTTGGTCGGTTGGAAAATGAAAATTGTACCTACTAGACTACCAGAGCGATAAAAATTGCTTTTTTTGCCCAATCGAATTCGACATTACACAATACATATATTTGTAATGAATTTCAAAACCATCCGATTGAGCTGAAGCTTACAGAATATATTTGTTATGAAGTGAGAAATATTTGTAAATCAAAAGTTTTCAATCTCAAATTTATTACTACAGCAATGCACGGTGATAGCTAACAGCTAAGTTTTGATTTACGTACACTTCTCGCTTCATAACAAATATACTGTCTAAGTTTCAGCTCAAGCGGATGGTAAGTTTTGAGTTTTTAGGATAGTTTTCTTAAATCCAAATGGAATCATCGGCATTTAATTCTCCACCAGAGTAATTACTATTCACAAAAAGTCACTCGGAGAAATTTCATTACATTTATGACATAAACACTGTTTTCAATGGGTGTAGCGAAGCACACCGGGTAACCACTAGTATACTATATTTATAAAGAAAAATATAATGTTGTTCTTAAAAGGCTAATTTGCTTTCGATAAGTTATTGCCGTTTTGTAATAATTGAAAAGCGTATCATTATAATTTTTGCAGTTAAGAGGTGCTAAGACCTCCGTTTCCGATTTTACGTCGCGTATTTCCTTTAGGATAGGACATTTTCCAATAATATGGAGGATGTCTTCTCTCTCCGACATATTGCATAAGCCGCAGTAAATAGGTACGTCTGTACGATGTGGAATGTAGTTCGGCCCTACCAGCTCCTCTCTTAGTTTAAAGATCGATGAAATATGTCCCTGACTGTTTTCATTTTGAAAGTAGTTGCGTTCGCACAAATTATAATTTAGAACTCTATATATTGATCTATGGACTAAAGATGTAGCGTTATTAATACAGTCTTTTCTATGATTTATTATATGGTTATAGAGGGCATCTTTGGAGTATCTTCCGTTTGTTTCTAGCAGATGGAAATCCGCTCCGCTCTTCGAGTTTCTCATACCACATGCTTTTCCTTTCGATCGTGTTCATGGCTATATAATGTTAGGAACTCTTTCATCTGACATGTCTAAGACTTTAATCAGGTAATCCACATGCAACTTTAAAGTTCTAATAAATAACTGTGACAATCCGTACACCATTCACGTATTTAGTTTTTTTTTTTTTTTAACGAAATGCCTGAATGTGTGTTACGCTAAAAGAAACTGATAAAAAATCGTTTATAACACAAATAAATAATGTTCACTTACATGGACGTCATTAGCAAAGTGCACATTATTAACAGCTGTTAATAGCCGCAAGATGAAACCACACTGAAGGTTAAGAGCGGATGCGTCGGATAGTTTTTGGACTGCAGTTGCAATGGTCAGACAAAAAAATGGAATAACAAAAAGTTTCCTCAACGACTGTGCCCCCATAAAACGGTTCACTATTTTGGTATCTCGACGTACCAAAACTATGCATTACGCCTTTAGTATTAAATAGGTTCGACACCTTTTTTGCCGTAACTGGAGCTTTTGAAATGACATCCCTAATATTTAAATATAAGCTACTCCCGTAGACTAAGAAAATGTGATAAAGTTTGACAATTTCGCCGATAACATTGTGATAAAATTGATTTGGCCTTATTTCACTTTGGATTAGTAAATTCGTTTGGCATTATTTCACTTCCAGAAAGTGAAGTAAAGTCAAACCTTAAAATTTGGTCTTATTGCACTTTATCAAAGTGAAATAAGGCCAAATTTTTCCAGTTGGCCTTATTTCACTTGGCGTTATTTTACGGCACCATTACTAGGTCATAGGAACATACAAACACAGTGCCCCCGAAAACGATGCATTTTAAAACGAACTTGTAAAAACATGCAGAATTTGGGAATTCCCCTTCAGAATTTGACTTATCGAAGGTGACGCCAAATTATCGCTTCGAGTTATCAAGACATTCGAGTAATATACATAGAAGTTCGACTTATCAAGTAAAAATTACATGTAAATTTCAGTCTTGGCGCTATTGCCAACCAATTTCATTCGAGTTATCGAAGTCCGACTGTATTCTGAGATTCCGAGTTATTAGTAGCATTTATCAGTTGTCAACGATACGATCTATTGTGCTGGCCATTGCGTTTCATTAGAAATGTGTGTCCAGGTTTTGATAAACCTCAGTATCTTTCTCGATTCTATGTTCCATACTTCCTTCCTTCCACCTCTGTTATTTGTAGAGTGCAGTGCCCTTCATTTTTTGCCGCTGGAGTGCATTTGCATAATATAAATAGATGCCTCGTCGCCTTTTACCCTTCACCGGAAATTGACAAGAATCGTCATCAGATAATCCCAGTATTTTAAGTTGGTGTGCATAACTTTACATACAGTCGTGTGTATGAGAACAACTGACATTTTGCAATTTATTCAGGAGACAGACACAAAAATATTTTTCCTACAGAAATAGCTTGAGTTATAAGTAAAGTAGAAAACACGTCAAAAAAATGTTTAGCTTCGGAAGATTTGAATTAAATTCATTTTAAAAAGTATTTAATAATTGTCTTCGAGTGAATCTGAAAATGATTTTCAAACATTTGAAAGTGATTCAGATATGATGTTATTGGATGATTCGGACAGTGAAACAAAGAAAGGACGAAATTACGTTAAAAACTACATATTTGGAGGAAATAGTGCCTTCATACAGCGTTGCCAGATTTTTTTTTTTTTTCGCCCAAAGCGGGATTTTGAAATACTGATTAAAAAAACATTAAGTTTAAAAAACTAAAACCCGACTATGGGAAAAATTAACTAAAAAGTACGAAACAAGATGAATCGAAGCAATGATTTTTAGAGTAGGTATAGCCGCGGTCGCATGCCTCCTTGCCAACGAATGCGTAATAATATACATAAATATGTGCGTTATTGTAAGTCTGCTTTTACACTTAAGACTTGTGAGTCTAGACTTTTTTTGAATTTCTCTTTGTTATTTACATCCGTGAGTCTTGCGCTTTTACACTTCAGACTTTTTTCCTTGACTCAAATTTGACATTCCTCTTTTATTTTGTAGTTCTTGTATTGGGCAGATGACTAGGTGGGAAGCAACTCAATGATAAAACGAAGAAGAAAAAAGAAAAACGTCAAAAAAAATCGCCTAAAACTTTACTCTCGGCTCACAGGGCAAAATATTTTCCCACTCATCTTTTCGAATTTTCTTACTCTTTTGCACCCATGTGAGTCTAGACTCACAAGTCCAAGTGTAAAAGCAGACTAACGGCATGCGAACACGGCTATACTCTGAAAATCATCGTTTCGTTTTTCGAATTTCCAAAACATGATTTGAGCAGTTAACCAAAAAGTTTGAACAGTCGGAGGTATATATAGAGTCGTTTGGGGTAAGAGTGCGCAGCGGGTAAGAGTACGCAGTGCCATTTTCTCCATCTGTGAAAGAATTAGCAGCAATCGCTAAATGAGAAAATGTGTGCTTCACTAACCGCCAATGATGAACAACTTCTACGAAAATTGTCTAATTAACATTACAAAAAAAATCAACAAGGGAAAAAAGCTGGATTTTGTTAAGAAAAAAGTTAATTTTTAAAAGTGTGTCAGGAAAGCGCGGCAACTCGATACCCCACAAGTAGTATGTAGGCATAAACAGTGTATATGTGTGTTTGATTAAGGATACAGTTTTAGTGGATAATATTATTCAATGAAAAAAAAGTAGCGTCTTGAGAAAGAGTGCGCAGTCGTTCTGTGGGTAAGAGTGCGCAGTGCTTTCTTACCCAGTATTTAACTTTTTATAATAATAACAATTTTCAGGCTTTTACCTTCTATCGAAAGATGCAACGAGCACATCACAATCGTAGGCGGTAGGTGGTAGCTCGTAGCTGAACTATTTTTCTGTTTTTGTTTGCCCTGAAAAATGCCTCGTTTCTAATATAGACAAACGGAAAGGAAATTGATAACCCAAAGCAAATCTGCAAGACTAAGGAGCTGATTTAAAATGGAAGCAGTCCATGGAAGGCTGCTGAAGAATTTAGTTTGAGTGAAAGCACAGTTTCAAACCTTTAGTACGAAAACTGTGACTTAAAATGGCTGCTCACTCTTACCCATGCATCTGCGCACTCTTACCCTGACTTCGGGGCAAGAGTGTGCAACTTGGCTTCCTTTTGTTTTTTGATCAAAACGTATGAAATATTGAAAAAATATCAAATATTTTTGTATTAATTTGTTCCTAAAATATAGAGCTACCAACTAACAGGCTCTTTTGTTTGTTATATGTTGTAAATTTTTCAGAATTTAAGCCGGAAGTCCAAAATGCGCACTCTTGCCCCGAACGACTATACACTGTGCTCCACCCACCAGTAAGGAAGATATCGAATCGTTGTGAGCCCGTTCATCACGGAGCAATCTCTATAAGAGGAAATACCGTAATAAATGCCATTGCGAAGAAATGCAGAACAATCAGCTGTTTGAGTTTGAGTTTGAGTTTGAGTACCACGCTGACACTACTATGGTAATCGAGTAGGTACCACCATCGTGTTTATTGAGATTTACACCTTCGGAAAAAAAAACGTGCTAAGATTGTTCGTGCAATTTTTCCTTTTTTGCGTACCTGATCCTATCCATCGTATCTCCTGGATCGCGGTAACATCTGCCTTGTACCGCGTGAGGGCAGATTCAAGTTTTTGAATAGCATACCATGAGTGTCCAGTGAACGCACATTCCAGGTGTATATTCTTAAGTCGTAGTCCGTGGACGTTCCGGGTCGTGGTGTTAAAAGGGGGTCCATTATCCGAGGCTAGTGTCTCTCTCATAACTATCTTTTTTTTACGTGGAAAGGAAGCTACCCCGACGGCACAACCCCCAACCTGGAGGGCCGGTTCCATTTTTTGAAACCCCTAGGACGACGGGCCAGTTTTAAATGGCGGATAAGTTGGAAAGCACAGCCTCCACGACACGACTACAGGCAACGGCTTCCGGCTAATCGGTTTTGCAGCAGCCCGTAATACGGTGATAAGTAGCACTAGGTTTCCAAGACTACGAATCCACACAGCAACCTGGCGCTCTCCAGATGGTCGAATCGCCAACCAAACCGGCCACGTGCTAATAGATGCGAGGCACGCATCCAACATTCTGAATGGGGGGGCAAACGTCGACTCTGACCATTATCTTGTTGCAGAGCTCGACTATCCAACGGGAAAAGGCTGCGACCCGCCAGAAAAAGTAATTCAATGTTGGAAGCCTTAGCACGAATGGAGCAGCCAGAGCCTACAGAGAGCGCCTGTGCGAGAGACTCTTCGCTGTGCATTCAACATCCACAAACGCCAACAATCTGTGGAACCAGTATCGCGACATTATCAAAGTGGTAGCAGAGACCACCATAGGCTACCAGCTACCCAAAAAGAGCCCTTGGTATGATGATAAATGCGTGCGTCGGAAAAAGGTGACTGAAACTTCACACGTGCAAGCGCTGAAGCGCAAAACAAGAGCAGCGAGAGAAGAGTATCGAGCCAGAAGAAGGGAGGAGATCCTGCGTAAGAAGAAAAGAGAAAACTCCTAGTCTCCTAGCTCAAGGATATCGAAGAGTCTCGCGTTAGGAACAACATCCGGATTCAGCAGCAGGCTTCAAGCCCGAAACGCAGGCTCTTTGAAACAGTGAAGGAAACCTTTAGTCACCGAAGCGCAGGGAATAGTAGATCTGTTTAATCAGCATTTCCAGCAGCTACTTAATGGGCATCAGATAGTGAGAGTGATAGGGCAAGAAGAGAACCCGCATCCAGTCAGTGAAGAATCCAGTTTTGAAGAGGTTCGCTCAGCCATCAAAAAGCTGAAGAACAACAAGGCCGCCGGCTCTGATGGTCTACCAGCATGGTAAAACATGGTGGTGATGCTTTGATAGGGTGCATGCACCAAGTCATCAACCAAGTATGGATGGAGGAAGCCATGCCCGATGACTGGTATATCAGATCTATATGCCCCATCTTCAAGAAAGGCGATCCTATGTCTTGTAAAAACTACCGTCCCTGCTTAATGTCGCATATAAGATCCTATCCAACGTACTGTGTGAACGTCTGAAACCTTTCTGCAGCACACTAATCGGCACGTACCAGTGTGGCTTCCGGCCCGGCAGATCGACGATCGACCAAATTTTCACACTAAAGCAGATCCTGGAAAAAATCAGCGAATTTCTAGTCGAGAGACTCACCATCTCTTCATCGACTTCAAAGCCGCATATAATAGCATTCATCGACTTGAGCTCTAAAAGGCGATGGCCGAATTCGGGATTCCGGCTAAACTGATCCAGCTATGCCGTGTAACGCTGGAAAACACTGCCAAGGACAAAACGTCACTGTTGGCAACAGTAACTTCGAAGTGGTTAAGGAGTTTACCTACCTCGGAGTAAACATCAACTCCACGAATGACACCTTAGTGGAGATTCGACGAAGACTTAAGCTAGGAAACCGCTGCTACTTCGGTTTGGCAAAACGAATAGGTTCAACGTTCAAAACTCCTAAGTCAGAAGACGAAATGCATGCTCTGCAAATCATTGACCCTGCCAGTTCTGCTGTATGGAGGCGAGTGTTGGACGATAAGCAGAAAGCAGAGAAGATTTTGAATAAAAATAAAATAAATATTTGGCTTCAGCAGTCCTGGGTAGAACCAAGCCTAGCTTCCCGCAACCATTTGTGTGTGCGCGTTATATTTTTGCACGAATGGAAGGGACCTACAGTTTTATGCCGTCTACGAACGGCGAGTTGGGAAGCTTTACATGACAAATGATACTCTTGAATGCTTGTCAGGCATTCGGAAGAGGTGAGCACTGTGAAAAACTTTTTAGGTGTTTGCGGCGGGATTCGAACCCAAGACCGCTGGCTTAGTAGTCCGACGCACTAACCACTTCGAGAAAAAAATTCTTCGTCGCAATTTCGGTTCCGTATGCGAGGAGGGCGAATGGAGAAGATATAACCGCAAACTCTGTGAGCTGTCCCAAACCAAGATGTGGATGCAGTCAGAAAAGCCAAAACACGTCAACTACACTGGCTCGGCCACATTGAGCGAATGGACAACAATGCTCCAGCAAAGAGGATCTACGACTCATAGCCCCCAGGTTCGAGACTACAAGAGAGACCGAACCTCCGGTTTAAGGACCAAGCTACCGCGGATGCCAGTGCGCTTGGTCTAGAGTTCTAGACAATTGGAAGCAGCGTGCCCGGGATCGAAGAGTAGAAGGCTGCCGTGTATCAGGCAGAGACTCTCCACGGGTCGGGAGCCCGTTAAGTAAAGTAAGTAAGACTGTTCGCGTGTTTACCTTATCCTGATTTTCCTGGCTGAAAATTTACAAAAATTATCTGCAAAAAAAAACACAGTTCTGATTTTGAATATTTATTGTTTGTTTTCTTCGTAGAAAATATAGGGAAAAAATAAAATAAAATGGCATAACAACAAAAATAAGCGATTATTCATTATAAAATAGGTACTTACTTCGCTTATGGTTTTATCAAAAATTTTCTAGAAGCGCTATTTTCTTTTCGAAGCGGTCTTCTTTCTGGGCCAAGAGGTGCTTAAACCTCTCCGTTTTCATATCTTCTTTTTTTTCTAGATCGGCAAAAATTTTTGATTTATATTCAGCATTAGATTTGGCAATCGCATCCAGTCTCAACAGAACTTCTGGATCAGACTGCTGAGGCTGACCACCTTCATGATCATGATCATAATATATCATCATGGATGAACCTTTTGCAATACAAAACGTAACAGGTACATAAAAACATATGTACATATGTA
Organism: Brachyopa scutellaris; assembly: GCA_949775065.1. Lineage (NCBI taxonomy): Eukaryota > Metazoa > Arthropoda > Insecta > Diptera > Syrphidae > Brachyopa > Brachyopa scutellaris. The sequence continues at coordinate 70,831,065 of OX459114.1, read as the reverse complement.
TGTAATGGAAAAAATCATCTCATCTCAATCTTGATTATAAATTAACACAATAAACTCAAGGTCTGTTCCTTTACTTTTTGCTCCAAAAATAGTAAATTATTGAATTTCAAGGAGTGGGGGTAAAATTCTCTCAGAGTAAGTCAAAATCACCAAAAAGTAAAGGAACGCGATTAACCACAAAAGCAGCTACAAACGAAATGTCATAAACATATGTGAAGCAAAAGTAACCAGAGTGTTGTTGTATGATTCTGGATTTTACAGAAAAGTCCACCCCTGATGATTTCCCAGAACCAATACAGTATGCAATATATTGCGAAATGCAAATTTCAACATTCAGAACGTTCAACTTTCATCTATGTTCCTTTTCTCTCCATTTTTTTACTTTTTGAATTAAAATAAAAAAAATGCAAATAATTCAAACAAGTGAAACAGCTGACTTTGACAGATAGTTCAATTTCTACTGGATGAAATTTGTCCAGTAAGAAATAGTAAGATTTTTTAGTGAGAGGAAATTTTTACTCTCTCGTTGCCTCTCTCTTTTACTACTTTTTTGTGTAAAGGAACGCGATTTGTCTAAAACCAGTAAGAATCAGTAACAATTTTCAAGTAAAGGAACAGACCTTCACTTTCAAGTATCTCCGGTAATTATAGTTTTTTTTTTTTTTTGGTTCTGTTTTTCACTAACAAATGGAAATGAAAGACAACTAATATCACAACTGTCAGATGGCTGGTTTGACAGCTTGGTCTACTTCACCCAAAAGGTTTGTTTGATTTGAGCCTGAGGCGCACTGGAACGCACTGATGCGTTCGATGTCAGTCAGTGCTACACAGAAAACGCACTGAAAATGCTGCCCTGCGTTCGTTGTCGACACTAGTTCTGCACTGAATTCGCCCTGGGTATTTCTTCAGTGCAAGAAAAAAGAGTTGTCAGAACATGAAATCAGCACATACCAACATTAACCAAATCTGATTTACGTTATCTGGCCGAACACAATGGTGAAGCTGTAGTGGAAGTAGAATGTTGAAGTTGGCTGAACTTTGCGCTTCACCATACAATTCATACCACAGGAGCAGCTTCGCATTGTGTTCACGCTATAGGGCTTACGTGTATTTTAACATTGACAGCGCTGCCTACTTCCACTAATTTCGGGGGGCGACTTTCCAATATGCCAACCTCCCGTTTTTATTGATTTTTTTTTTTAATAGGCCCCAAATGACCCCTAAAACACGAAAAAAATAAAATTAATGTGAGGAAATAACAAAAAAGGCAACAAAAAAAAATGTTTCATTTTCGAAATTCTAACCTCAAAATACTTAAAATTACCATTTTAATGAATGAAAGTGGTCATTTTATGAGAAAATATGGTGAAATATATATATGCAATTAATAAATAAATATTGTAAGCAGTTGGATGACTGGCGCGCTGCGCGCGATTAAAAAAAAACTATGGTAAGGACATCGACTGAAATTATTAAGAAGTGGCCGGGTCCTGTATGGCTGTTTCCTCAACTGGTTTACTAAACAGTTGGGTGAGTATGAGAATCTCAACGCCAAAAATAATAATAATAAAAGTGCATAATAGACCCGCTGAAAGCATTAAAAACAGAAAGTAATGCATACTAGACCCACTGAACGTAAAAAACAGCCTGTCAAGTCATTTTTATGTCAAATATGTTGACATTTGTACGGTTTTTGTGCAGATTTGTAAGGTTTTGTGAAAAATTAATTATTGTTTTAAACACATAAACAAATGTTTCCTCACATTAATTTATATACAGAACATCTTATAATAATCTATTTATATTTACCAAAAATAATAATAAAAAGTGGAAATTCAGGTTGGCATATTGGAAAGTAGAGCCATCATATCAATCATATTGCAATAATTGGTAGTTTGCAAACCGAATACAAATTTTCAGTAATTAATTAAATTTCAGGAATAGCTGTCAAAAACATCCATATACAGTCCAAATCAAACAAACCCTAACAATCTACTACACAATTATTGTACCAGAACTGTTATAATTCTATTATTTCCGACACTCTCTCACACGCATGACAAATGCCGTCGTCAATTGACAGAAGTCCTCTCAAAAGCAAACGGGAGAATAAATTCATTTTCGTATGTGGCTTGCTTCTGTGTGATCTGTGATTACGGTGATTAATACATTTTCTTCCACATACAAAAAAAAGCAAATTTCACATTTTTTTCGTTCCTTAAGTTAAATCAAACAAAGCAGGGTAGAAAAATGTTACTGCAATCCCAAGTGAAAAGTTTCGCGTAGAGTAGCTTCGTCGAGTCCAACCAAACACGCACACTGCCAAAGAGAAATCCCCCATCCGCCGCGACAGTGTCCAACAAAAGAACAAGAAAAAACCCAAACTGCACTTGCAATGAATGGTATAAGGTAGGAAACGAAAAAATAAGAAAAAATACGAAAAACTCCAACATAAAAATATACCCACGAAGAAAATCTGTGCACCACCACTAACCTAAAAAAAAACCAACAACAAAACTGAAATAGTGAACAAGTCAAACAAATAAAACTAAAAATTAATGAAAGGAGGTGGAGGGCAAAGAAAATTCTGTGTATTCTTTCATTTTACTACACAAATATAATTTTTATTTTTTTTTTTCTACTCTACTACCATCCCACCTTCATCCTATTCCCATGCCTTTCTTTCTGTTCCTGTCAAACTCTCCTCCGCTAAAAGTCATAAATTTCCTTTTTCCTTTGTGTACCCCCACCTGCATCCAAATTAAATTAAATGTAAAAATTTCAATTTAATTAAGGAACTAAACAAAAACACACTAACACACACCACTCCACACATAAAGTTAAAAATATTAAAAAAAAAACAAATACGAAAAACTCCCAACAACTATGTTCAGTTTAAGTGAATTGTGCTGCATGTTCTGCTGTCCACCGTGTCCTGGACCGATAGCTGCGAAACTCGCATTCCAGCCGCCAGAGCCCACATACAAGTTGACCGCCGCCGACGACACAAACATCAAGTACAACCTGCACCTGTTCGATCGCGCGGAATGGCAATACTCGGAGCGGGATAAGTCCAAAGTTGAGGCATTCTTCACCAGGACATCGCGGGGCAATCTCATCACCTGCATCTACGTTAAATGCAGCAAGAATGCCAAGTACACGCTGCTGTTCTCACATGGCAATGCCGTGGATCTTGGACAAATGAGTAGTTTCTATATATCATTGGGATCACGCTTAAATTGCAACATATTTGGCTATGACTACTCCGGCTATGGTATGAGTGGCGGGAAGCCATCAGAGAAGAATTTATATGCAGACATTGAAGCGGCATGGCAAGCGATGAGGAGTAGGTAGGTAGCACATGATGTATGAATCATTGAAAGAGGACTCATACCTTCCTCACTTACTCATATTTCAGATTCAACATTAGTCCGGAGAGTATTATCCTTTATGGCCAGAGTATTGGAACAGTGCCAACGGTAGATTTGGCGACACGTCACGAGGTGGGAGCAGTGATCCTGCATTCACCGCTAATGTCTGGCATGAGAGTGGTTTTTCGCAATACAAAGCGAACATGGTTTTTCGATGCATTTCCCAGGTAATTAGAGATAGTGTTTTATTAAACAACAAACATATGGTTAAGTTTAGAATCGTGAGAGAGGGTTCTCTTGTTAGTTTGGCTGTTATCTCGCGGTGGGCGGGGAATCAGCGACGGCGGCGGGCAATCTTTTGAAAGAACACACGCTTCCGCAATCGTACAATGGCATTACTCATGGTTTCTTTTATTTCCCCATGTTGTTTGTTGTTGTATTCTCTGCTCGCTGCTGGTTGATATCTGCTTTGTTCAACAATTTATTTTTGTTGATATTGCATTTGCACACAGTTAATCGGGCGCGCTGCGGATGTTGTCTTTTATTATTTTATGAGTGTGAATTTACAGAAGAGAAAGCATTGTTTGACAGCACCAAAGTATGCGTGTAAGAATGGTTTCTTAATTTGGATTTTTTTTTCTCCTGATTTACATTTTGACGATAAGAAAATGTGAAATATAAAATGATTTGATTTATTTGCAAAATTTCGATAAAAGCGTTGTGTGTGTGCGAAGAAAGTTTAATTGATTGCGATACGCAATCAGGATGTTAGCTTAAATGTCTAGCGGAGTTTTGTTTTTTTGGGTCATCTTTTTTTTGTATAAGTGATCACAGGAATTTCGTACAAATTCTGTGAAATTTAAGTGAATATAGTCTGGCTTCCATGTAGTTGACTTGCAATGTGAGTCACTTTAGACGTAATACTTGTTCTTGTTTCAATTTATTTTTTTTCGTCATAGCTATGTACCTACATATGTACATACATAATTTGTAATGATCGACAGTTTTTTTTTTGTTTTGTTTTTTGCAAACCCTGCGGCTGAATTTTATTTAAAACAAGTTGCATATCATCTAACAATGAAGTTGTTTAGGGACCTGGAATTAATGCACAAATTATTTTATTTACAATGAGCTTGATCCAGTTTACTTAAAGTCAACTTAGTTTCATTTAACATCAGTCATGCCCGATATTCAATCATTTTCATGCAGCCTTGTCTTGTTTCATGCAGCTTTGTCTTGACCAAACTCGATCATAGGCCTTTTCTAATAATTTCCATTCTGTCCTGTCTTGTGCTCTGCGGATCTAGTTGTCTCCTACTGTTCGCTTCATGTCGTCACTCCAGCGTGATGGTGGTCTTGCTCTGTGTCTTAGGTACTCTCTTGGTCTCCATTCAATTAGCATTGTTGCCTATCTATTGTCTGTTATTCTTGCATTTCGCCTTTGCTATCTGTGTGGTTGTATAATAAAAATATAATATAACCCCCTATCAATCCGGCTTCAGATCTAACTATTGGTGTGAAACTTGTGTTAATTACGTGTTAAGTGACTGGAAAGATAGATTCGGTTGACAAAAAGAAGGTCATAGTGGCGGTTTTCTTGGGCCTTAAGCGAGCTTTTGAAACAGTAAAACATCCTATTCTTTTGAAAAAAAAAACTATATGAAATTGGTGTAAAGTCCACATAATTAAACAGGTTCAAAACTTATATTACAAGGAATGACTCTGCGTACGGAAATAAACGAAAATATATCCGCCTCATTAAGTGTTAATATAGGTCTACCCCAGGGCACAATACTTGGTGTCCTTCTGTTTCTTATATATATAAATGACATAATAAAAGTAGTAAAGCACTCGAAGCTTGTATTATTTGCCGATGATGCGCTTCTGTATATCTGTGATAGTGGTGTTGCTAAATGTATAAATACTATAAATAATGACTTAAGTGCAATAAATGAATGGTTAAAAATGAATAAACCTATATTAAATACCGACAAACCAAGTGTATGTTTGTAAACAAATTTCGTCCGTAACGCTGCCAAATGTTGTTGATAATGTTGAAATTGATGTAATAAATAAAGTTAAACACCTCCGCATAATTCTAGATAATCGGTGTATTGAGAAAAATTCGACAAAATGTATCTACAAATTGTGCAATTAAAGTATACAACATCCTAATAAAACCGCATTTTTAATACTTTCTGATTTAGTCAATATCACCATATAAGATTTACCTACAGTTTGTTGTTTAATCTGCTTCAACAGTCTAAATACAAACGGGACAGTAAATCGATCGAAGTTTTTTTTCTTGAAACAGTTACAAATAATATTTTCATACACTGTCAATAATCTCCATGCGTTAATCAGATTTGTGATAAAGAAGAGTCATTAACGAGCTTCCCTAGGGCTCCCGTGGGAGGGCTGCGCTACTCAATTGGCTATTGGGTAGAAAAAAAAAAACGATTAGAAAGGGTTATTCGTTCTCCCCGGAGTGAACAGCCCATAGACGCCCAGAGTCACTTTTTTATTGTATGAATGATACGACCTATTGTGTCATGACACATGACAAATTATATTCCACACCGTTTATCAGACTTAAAGCGTTAGTGCCGCAGCAAACCACATGCTGGTGTTGGCTGTGATTCAAACCTATACACTATGTAAGCATTTTCGGCAGTCCAACGCACTAACCACTTAAGCTAACGAGTAGACGACAAATAACTTTAAAATATATTAAATGAGGTTAACTGGCCGAACACAATGGTGACGCTGTAGTGGTAGTAGAAAGTTGAAGTTGGCTGAACTTTGCGCTTCACCATACAATTCACACTACAGCATCAGCTTCCCATTGTGTTCGCGCTATAGGGTTTACATGTGTTTTAACTTTGACAGCGCGTCATACTTCCACTACAGCGTCAGCATTGTGTTCGGCCAGTAAGTGAGCGTTGGACTACTGCGCAATGCTGCCCGGGTCCAACACCTAAAAGTTTTTTTCACGGTGCCACCTCTTTCGAATGTCTGACAAGCAATCAAAGAGTATCATTTGTCAACGATCTTATCAGCTCTCCGCTCAGAGTCGGCAAAAAATATAACATGCACACACAAATGGCTGCGAGAATTAGGACCGGGTTCACCACGAACTGTAGCATCATATTCTAAAGTATAGTAAGCTTTAAAGTATCTGGTTGTTTGTGAATTTCTTTGTCATTAATCCACACTGTAACAACCAATAATGGTTCCAGGGGAACGCGATGGGCCCACCATAGGTTAGGTCAGGTGAGGTTGGGTGGCTATCCTCATATTTGGTAGGATTAACTTAGACCAAAGTAGGTCCATTGTGTTGCCACATGAACCGATTCATATCGATACTCTTGAAACTATTTTGAATGTTGGATGAATTTCCATATTTTATTGATATCCGTTAAGGAAATATCTTGAAGGTCTATGAAGAAGTATTCTCCCAGAATCTTTTTCCTTAAGGAGGAGAGAGCTGGGCAACTGCATAGCAGGTGATATGGGGATTCCTCCTCCGAGGATTCACGGCCTGATGGCATGTCTGCCTATTGCGCAATGACCCGTCAATACCCCAACCAGTATGCTTATGTATATGTGCTCTGCTCATTTTTAGCAGGCTGCGAGTTTAACGTTGGTTTAGCTGTAGCCAGGTCTGTCTGGCGCAGCTACACGTGCCAAGATTACGCCATCTTTCATTAGCCTGTTGCAGTACTTGTGCTGGAATAATTCTATCCGAACCCGCAGACTTGAAGGGGAGGAAGCTATTTACGGCCCATTTGAGCTTGCTTTCACCCACAACTTCTTTTGAAAAGAACGGATCATTTGAGGTCATCCTTTCGTAGGTGTAGTCATACTCCGTTGTGTTACCCGGGAAATGGGTGTCTTGGAGTAGTAGGTCATCTTAATTTGCACTGTATAAGTTAGCATTTCCACACATGCAAACAAGAACAGATAAACATTAACTTTTCAGCTTGATTGACAAAAGAAAAATAATAAGTTGCTAAAATGACTTTGGAAATTTGTTACTGCGTCAGTAAATATAACACTTCCTCTATGATCGTTGCTTCGGTGGTGTCAGCTGGTACATTTATTCGAATTGATGTAGGATTAGAACCGAGGAATGTTAAGAAGAATGATATGGTTAGAGTTAGTTTTGATGCGAATCGTGACGGAATATTTGCGTGCATGGCATAAAGTCATGACTATTCAATTACGTTAACCTCAGCCAACTTATTTACGTGGCGTTACAGTCCGAGTAGGACCAAGGCCTCAACCAACAACCCCTTCCTGTTAGCCCAGTCCTTACCTAACTGCCTCCAGTTGCGCACTCCAAGTTGGTTGATGTCCTTTTCCACTTGTGCGCGCCACCTTAAGCGAGGTCGTCCTCTGCTGCGCTGATCATCCGGGTTGGAATCGAATACTCTGCGACCCGGAGCGTTGATGTCCATTCGCTCTACATGTCCTAAGCCATCTTAAACGCCAATGCGCAGTTTTTTGATCAGGTCAATGTCGCTACACAGCTCGTATGGATCGTGGTGGAATTTTCTCCTCCAAAACCCGTCAACGCAAACGGGACCGAATATCTTACGAAGTATTTTTATCTCGAAGCGACCAAGGATATGATGTTAAAAGTCGCATGACATTGCGTCACCTTGTCTGAATCTTTTTTTTTGACATCGAAGGTCTCGGTGAGGTCATTTCCGACCTTGATGGAGCGAACCTTCTCCATCGTTGTCCTGCACAGGCGGATGAGTTTGGCAGGGACTTTAAAACTAGACATGGCTCTATACAGCTCATCTCCCCAGATGATGTCATAAGCGAAATCGAAGAACAGGTGGTGGGTATCGATTTGGACTCCTTGGGTTTTTCCCAGAATCTGCCTAATTGTGAAAATTTGATCGATGGTGGACTTTCCTGCCCTGAAACCACACTGATAGGGGCCAATCAGGTTGTTGACGAAAAGTTTCAGGCGTTCACACAAAAAGTGGGTGACTACGCGTAAGCGCTAGTCGGAGACGCTACAATCGTGAATTCTGAAGAAACGGTATTCTTGGGTATTCCCAGCTTTACAGATCGGAAATTCTTGTTCTAACATTCAATCTGTATGTGACCAGTATCTAACGTCTTATCTGATGATTGGTTCCCACCGAATTAGTTGTCTGCACATCTTTCAATATATTGGCGCTTCTGGATTACGTACATCAATTGACTTCTGACCTTTTTATAGATCACACGGTCACAGAGTTTTATAGGCGAATATTATTTTTATTACATGACTAATCCATTTTGTCTACTACGGTTGTTTAGATTCACGATAGCGCTACACTTTTTGATAGTCCGTGTCGTGTGAAATTGAAGTTGACCGTCTGCGATATTCTTATCAACACATAATTTATTTATATTATCTTGAAACAAACTCATAATCACAGTTAATCGATATGAGCCACTGAATATCATTGAATTGGGTTTTATTTACATACTCGTATTTTTATTTTAAGCTTTCATTCCAATTCGGTTGCGTGTACTACGTGTTTGGGTAGAGCCCAGTGATTTTATAAATAATTTAATATTTTCATTATTACAATGTACCTACCCATAATCACAAGTGCAGTTTGTAAATTAAGTATGTTTGTATACTTTAACACTTGTAGCTTCTTAAATCCCAATGCAAGCAACCACTTTTGATCTTCTCATTCTATTAAAATTAAAATATCCAATTCAATTTGCTTAACATATTTAGTGGATGACGATAATGGTGAGCTCTATAAATGCAAGAACCCATTAGTGGGAACGGTGCGACCACGAATTTCCCTTTTCAGGAACTACGTCATTCTGCCAGAAAAATGGCACGAGAGCAAGGGGATGATGGACGATGAAACTATGTACGCCATCGGAAACATTTGTCATCAGTGGGAACGATTATAGGTATTGTTTAGCTTTCAAAATACCTCCCTTCAGACAGCGCTAAAGGACACACATATCACTTGTTTATTTTTTATCGAATCGTCTGATTGAATCGCATTACAGTCGGGCGACAATGGAAACGATAGAAGGACGGACTATGGACATAGACGACGCCGACTATCGTTTTTTTTTTCTGAACTCTTGAACGGAGTAATTAAAGTGCAACTATCGGTTTCATGACCTCTATTCGATGTCGAAGTTTTCACATTTGAAATTGATTTCGTCTGTTCTTGTATTTATCACAGCGACATCGACAGCAGATAATGGAACACATTGCGCCACTTCTTTCTCACTCTCTATTTCTCTCTCCTCTGCGTTCGGTTGTAATAGGCACTGGTACTGATGTGCGGCCGAAATATTCAATCAAAGAATATCAAGACAGATTCATCGGTAGTGTCGTCGTGAATGTGCTAACTAGCACGCTGGTGTTCCATTATGTGGTCTGAGGTAATGGATTCATGTCGCAAATCAATTAGTCGTTAAATTGTTTTCTGTTTTTTTTTTGTTCACATAATTTTGTGTGCTATTCAAATTACCTACTAGAGTTAGGTAAATAATTTAGTGGAATATGGCTATGAGTACGATGAGAGGTGAAAGGTCAAGGCTCTTTGCGTGAAGACTTAAAAGGCCGTTGGTGTGAGATAAATTAAATAGAAAAAATTGGAATACAGATATATTTAGGGTTAGCTGTTTAATTTGTAAGAAAAGTGTACCCTTGCACCTTTCTTACCTGCTATGTACGAGAAACTTCTGTCAGACTGTCGACAGTAATCAAATATTTTTGAATTATAGTCATCAATGCCATCAGAGTTCTTACCTCTCATCAATATAAGTAAAATCTGTTGACTCTGTCGAAGAATAATTAGTTCCTCTCGTTGCACTAATCACCAACTTAGAGATCTTAAATGCCCCCAATTGCTCACTTCCAATAGTTGTCCGATCATATTTCACGTAGAAATCCACGCAATTGAAAAATGCTTTCAGGTAAAAGTTACAGGAAATACAGCTTTCTGTAGGTCATGAATACTTATATGAAATGGGTAACAGTGTTACTCGCGTAGGACTGGTAGGTAGGTTAGGTTAGGTTAGGAAGGGTGTGTGATTGTTTGAGCAATCATTTCCACTCGGAGACCCCAAAGTCCATTGTGGATCCCCTCATAGTTTGGTACTAAATCCACTTTTAATCAACTCGTGAACCAGTTTGTGCTCTTGGTAAATCTTAGAAGATCCGATCTCTTTAAATGTTCGAGCTCTGCTATGTCTTCCAGGAATCTATGACCTAAAGTACGGAGGCGTCGTTCTTGGAGGGCGTGGCAGTATCTTAGTAGATATGTTGGATCGATTCGCGTTCTTCCTCATCTCCGCAGCTTCTACAGATATCGTTGGACTCAGGTAGCCATGCGCTTGTCATATGACCTAGAGCACAGTGTCTCGTGATTATTCCTTTGATTAAGCGTATATTAAGCGTATCCAGATTTAACGTCGTCTTTGTCCTATTAAGATTAAGTTTCGGCCATAAAGAACGAAATGTGACGCAGTCGATTCATGTGAGCCATAGAGCGTTAGTCTCTTTTTCGGTTATATGGTCGATTATGCTGAACAGTGATTAATTCGGTGGCAGGATGGAGGTGTCAGCATCACTGTTGCTCATGGCTGATCCAGCTCTAGCTAGTTTGTCTGCTATCTCGTTCCCTTCGATATTGCCAAGTCCGGGTACCCAGTACAGTCTAAACTTGTGGTGTCTTATGGCATTTAGTGCACTGCGACACTTTTGGACTGCCTTTGATTTTATTGTGTTTGATGCTATTGCTTTTAGAGCTGGCTGACTGTCCACCAGAATGGCTATAACCGACGGATGGAGGTCGCTTTCTTTTATGAATATTGCAGCCTTTTCAATCGCCAGTTGTTCCGTCTGGAAAACACTGCCTGTAACCGGTTGTCTGGAAGATTCCCGTTTATTTAGTGTATCTGAGTAGAACCCTGCTCCAGTACCTAAGTTCCGTCGGTGAAAAGTGCTATTTCTTGTACAGAACTAAGAAAAGAGCAAGAAAACTGCAAAATCAAACTGAATTGAATTCGCTGTTCTTTAAACCTTTGCGAATTCTTAGAAGATACTGGCCAGGTGAAGATTCTTAAGCCCAAGAATAGTCAAGATGGTGGGGACATAATAGATCGATATCAGGTCGCAGTGTATGTCGCCTCTTTCTCCAATGTACTTATTGATTATTCTCTCTACTATCTCAACCAGTCTCAATGACTAAGAAATTGCATTATTTTCAGTGAGTCGAATCAGAGTCGGCCCACAAACACCGGTTCCACAAACATCAAAGTATGTGCTTTTTCACCATTGGAGATAAATCTCCGTAAGTATAATTTGTCATGACATGAGATGATTCTGTCGTTCGAATTTAGCCAAAATACCATAGGATTATGTCTTCTATCATGTTTCCAGTCATTCATCCTGTGGGCTAAGGAGTGTATGTTTAACCGGTTAGTTACTTTACATTGTGAATGGACGTTGTTGTATTGTGGACACAAACTTTCTGTCCGTAGATCGTTGTGTGACAGGTACATAGTTGTTTAGTCAGAGTAAATTTCGACTAAAGGTTTCTTCGTTTGTCGCGGGAGGAAACGTTTTTCATTTGCCACGGGACAGGGCAGCCGCCAAGGACAACGTGTGTCGAAATTTTGTGTGAGCCTGATATTATGCTACTTTTTGTGTATCATTTTTGTTTTGATACCAAGTATATGGTCCTCGTGAGACTTGGAATGCTTAGTTGTTACAACACCGTGTCTAGACGGGTGTGGCATAATTCAGGACAGATCTAAGAATGACCTTGTAAGTGATGTGTATATGTATGTATTGAATATTTGTCCTTTCCCCGGGAGTTACCTGCAAGCGATATTATGAGATTGTTAAGCGTCATAATAGGCGGTTACGGACGATAGTGACATGACTTCAGAACGTCAGCATATTATCAAAGGTAACGCCGAGGAGCTGTTCTATGGTACTATGGTGTTGAGTAGGACGAATAGATCTTACTTTAAAGCTGGCATTACACTTTCGTTCTTTTACCCGGTGTTCGTTGTGATACGTACACGGAACAACGAAAGTGTAAATGACAAACTGGAACAACGGATGAAGAACGAAAGAACAACGAACACGTACGTTAAAACTTTCATCAACAAAACAATATAAATCGTCTTCAAAATCCAAATTTTGAATTAGGCTTGCAGCAAACACGAATTACAGTACGACCCAATAAAAGCAACTAATAGAAAAAAAAATTTTTTTTCATTGAGCTTGTTGCAATAACCGAGTCAAAAAATATTGGTGTCAGAAGTCAGACAAAATGTTACACAAAACTTAACTGATAATTCATTTCATTTTAAAACTGCAAAAATTCATGTCTCTTTTTCATATGTTTTTTTTTTTTTTAATTTTTAATTTAGAATTCAAAATTTTTAATTGAGTCTTTTTGGGTGTACGATTCTTTGCCATGGCTGACTATCTTCAATTTTGCAGAGCTTAAAATGTTATCCAGTGAAACTGAATTTTCTTCAACCCATTGAAGGCTAATGTTGAGGGCTTGAATCGCAACCTTTGCCTTAACACCTTGTGGTTCTTCAACTGCATTTCGCCATCACTTTCGATTTATTCGGCTTCCAGATTGCTGCAAATCGGTCCGAGATCGGTTTCGTTTGCGGCCAGTTATTGTTTATGTCCTAGGCAAAGTCAGTTTGAGAATAGCTCTTGAAGCAAATTATTAGTTGATGCAATTACAGTAATACAGTAGAAGTTCGGAAAAGTTGACTCTCAGAAAAGTTTACTTTACAGAAAAGTTGACCAAATTTGAGCTACCATACGTTGCCTTAATTTTTTTCACGTGCATTCGGTTTAACGATGTTAAAAAGAAACACAGCAGCTACGCATTCCAAAGAAATGTATGTTTCCATGGCAAATGCGTGTCTTATTATGTATTTTTAATCCCGTTGTTTTATATTATTACTGACTTTTTCTTACGTGTATTGTTCATTTGTACATTGAATTTTATTTGCTGTCCGATAATTAACTAAATTTGGGCAAAAAAAATGGCAAACAAACATGGTAAACGAAAACAACTTTGATTAAATTTAAAACAAAAAACAGAAATGTTAAAGAAACTTGACAATGGTGTTCGCGGCGGTCGTTTGGCAATCGAATATGGTGTCACAAAGCAGGCAATTTCCAAGATAAAAAAAAAATCGTCAAAAACTTCTCGCAGCAGCAGTCGACAACTTCGAATATGCTCAAACAAAACGCTTCATAAGGCTGAATATCCTGAGGTAGAGAGCAAATTATACGAATGGTTCTTAAATCAGCGTGCTCGAAATTGTACTGTTACCGTTACCGGTCCAGTATTCAAAGCCAGAGCTAAGTTTTTATTCGAAAAAATGTATCCGGAAAAAGGTATCAATTCATTTAATGCGAGCGATGGATGGTTGGCAAAATTTAAAAAAAGGCATGGAATTCGTTATCTTAAAGTGTGTGGTGAGATTCTTTCGAGCGACACATCGCAAGTCGCAACGTTTATAAGAAAATTAAGAGGAATGATTAGTGAACTTGTACTTAGCGATGCTCAAGTGTACAATGCGGATGAATCAGGTTTATATTATCGCTTGTTACCTCGGAAAACCTACGTTGCTGCAACTGAAAAAACAGCACCTGGCCGAAAAACCCCAAAGGAGCGAATCACATTTTTGTTGTGCGCAAACGCTGAGGGTTCACACAAAGTAATCCGCGCTGTTTTAAAGGCTTCAAAAATCCGATAATTTACACTAATTCGCCATCAGCTTGGATGACATCAAAACTGTTTTATGACTGGTTTCATGGTTCGTTCGTAAAAGAGGTAGGTAAACCGGACTTGTGTCAGTTTTACAAATTCAATATCAATATGTCGTTTCTTATTTAGGTTCGTAGATTTTCAACCGAAAACAGTTTGTAGTCGAAAGCAATATTATTGATTGACAATTGCACAGCGCACAAACCTATCGAATTGCTTAAAACTGACGATGGTAACATTTCAGCGCTTCTTCTACCCCCAAATGTTACAGCAGTGTTGCAGCCCATGGACCAGAATCCCCTTAAGTTGGTCAAATTAAGCTATCGTTACAAGCTATTGTGCAATGTTGTGGCCCAAGAAAATATGCCAATAGAAGTTTTGTTAAAGAGCATAACATTCGCGACAGCATTTTGTTGCTCAAATCTGCTTGGGATGAACTTCCGCAACGTGTTCTGCAAAACGCATGGAAAAAGCTTAAATATTGGGATGACAATGAATTTGATGCTGATGATAACATTCCTCTGTCCGAGTTGTTTGCTTCGGATCATTCCTACAATGACCAAAATTCAAGAAGTCAATACATTACTGTCGAAAATAGGATTGAGAGCCAATTTGACTTTGGATGAGATTGAAGAATGGAATGCGGACTCAATTGAAGAAGAGGACGAGATAGAGGAAGTTGGTACTCATAACGACGAATCAGATATAGAGACAGTGGAAGCGACAAAAATTTCTTATCCAGAAGCCGTTGGAAGCGTGAATGCATTGATCAAATGGTGCGCAGAAAATAACGAAACCCACCATATGCCAAACCTGGTGATTTTGCGTACAAACATTGTAAAAACTCATTTCACAAAAAATAAGAAGCAAACTACTCTTTCCAGTTACTTCAAACCAGTTGAAAATCGCTAAGATTTTTTATGTTTTTGCTCTTAATAAAGTAAAACTAATAATTCAAAATAAAATAACATTATTTATGCACAAAATATTAATTTTCTACAGATTTTGAAAACTGTCCAGAAAAGTTGACTTTTCGGAAAAGTTGACAAGCTCTGGGACATTTCGATCAACTTTTCCGAGCTTCTACTGTACCTCCTAATTGGGACACTCCAGGGGACCGAGAGAATTCGAACCGAATTGGAGGTCCTCAAATTTGAGAGATCTTCCAAATTAGGCCAAATATCATTTTGTCCCAATTATACTGCTGCCTGTATTTCAAACATTACGAAAATTAATAAGTTCTTTGTGGATTGTATTATGGCAACAACAGAAAAAGAGCGACGATTTTTTTTTTCTTACGAACGCGTTTCCGATATTCCGGGGATTCCGCTATTTTTATGCATCATAGCATGAACATACTCACCGTGGTAGTGGTAAGTACGTTGGACTACTACGAAATGCTGCCCGGGTTCAATTTCGAAATAAAAACTAAACTGTTCTTGCATTTGACTTGGCTATTTGGGTTTTTTTTTTATTCTTTATTTTGCTCTAGTTATTTCTTACAAAAGATAACTTAAAATTATCTACTATAATACGTTTCTTAAGAACAATGCTTTTGCTGTACCCGTACCCGTATATTAATATTTAAAAAAAAAAGTCCATCCATCAAAAGATTGGTAAACGTATTTATTTTTATCTTTAAATAGAAATGTGATAGTCTCATTCATGAGTGTTCACAATACAAATTATTCCCCTTTCGTTATGCAAGGTCAGACACACTAAGGTTTGAATTGTGTTTTGCACTTCATCTTTATCGGTAAATCTGCCTTTTTATCTTTTTATATTGAAAACATATATAACTCGTTATTCCGTTAATCAAATGATTCATATCCCGTACATACTTATGTAAAGGTGTACCTGTAAACAGAGGGGGCACACCTAATTTATACAAGAATGCTTGGTCAATTATTTTCTTGAGTCACAATAACAACAGGTGGGGGCTGAAATTATAATTATTCTATTTAAAAAACAAAAGTATCTTCAATTTATTTTCACTTACTGTACTAATGTTTTATTTTATTTTCTTTCCAGTATTGATAAGGTCTCTAAAGTGAAATCTCCTGTTCTTGTTATACATGGCACCGATGATGAAGTCATTGATTTCTCACATGGTATTGGAATCTACGAAAGATGTCCCAAAGCAGTCGAGCCCTTGTGGGTAGAGGTAAGTTAACTATTATTAAACAAAACATATATTTTTTTAAATAATATAAAACGTTATTTTTTATAGGGTGCCGGTCATAATGATGTAGAACTTCATTCGCAATATTTCGAAAGACTTAAAAAATTTCTTACCGTAGAATTAGTTAAATGACAATTAAAGAACTCAAACACTTCCACCACCGCTGGTGTTACCACGGAGGAGAAAGATGAAAACGATGGTAAGTGCGCTTATAGGGAATTTGAATGTAAATTTTGAAATTCATTTTGAAACATCACGTAATTGTATGACTGACTGATAAAATAATATTTTTAAGGAAAAATATAACAAATTGTTTCTGTGGTATACCTACCTTTTATTTGTGGATCTTAACCACCGCCAAATGGCCTCTACGGGCGCGGCTTTGCGTGCATGCCAGAAGTCTAAATTTCGGTAACATTTTAGCAGACATTCAACTTTTTTATGAAAACACCAGTGTAAACATCAGCGTTCGTTTGTGAAGCCTTTTTTAAAAAAAAAAAACTTTGTTTATGGGAATGTTCGATCTCATTCACTCCAGCCCCGAAAAATTATGGGAGTCCTGGTATAGATGTTTATCTTTCTTTTTAATGTTCCGTACCCATATGGTAATACGGAACCATAATAAGTTCGCTCTAACTAAAAAATGTCTGTCACGATAAAAACATCAAGAACCGTTCTTCCTAGAAACTTGAAATTTGGCGCACTTTTAAGGTTACAGTTCAGGGTGAACCAGGGCATACTTTTCGCAACCATTTGTGTGTGCGTGTTATATTTTTGCACGAATGGGAGGCACGTACAGTTTTTTGCCGACTGCGAGCGGCGAGTCAAACGCACTTACCAGTACACTACGGTGCGGTGATGTTTACACTTGAATAAAACAAATGTTGTTGTCATTAGGTTAGGTTAGGTTAGGTTGAGAAGAGTGTGTGATTGAACGAGCAATCATTTCCACTCGGAGACCCGAAGGTCCACTGTGAATTCTTACCAGCTTACCAACAGTATCCGTTTTTATTTATTTTATATTACCCTTTTGCGGGAATTTAATATTACCTGAAATCAGTCTCGGCACATCCCTGGGATCGACGAAACTAATCCTGCACAGTGCACAATTTTCATTCGCTTCGTTGATGCGCATGCAGATGTTGGTGACCTATTATTATTATTTTTTTTTTTTTTGATTTGTTTTGTTTTTTTTTTTTTTTGTTTATAAATTTCTTATCGGATAAGATGAGAAATAAAGAATCCTTACTTTATAATACATACAAACATATATAAATGCATGCGTGTGGTCGTTTTTCATGGTATATTGAACATGGATCGAAGGAGGAATAGGCATACATATTTATATTACTAAGAGGAGCAGGATATTTGTCTTGTTTATCTTCTCCCTTTGTTTTGAATCGCAGTATGCAGTATTGGAGATTTCCATGGTGTATGTATATGTGTGGATTGACGTTGTATGCGAAAAAGCTTCTCTCCCAATTATTTTTCAGTCGAGTCTTTTTTTATTATTCAAGAAAGAGCTTTTTGTGTTCGATTTCATTTTCAAAGGCATATAATAACCCTTGTGACGAATTTCGGTCGAAATCCAATCCGTTACGTTTTCGCAGTTTTGGTGTGATGATTTTCGGCTTTCTTTGAATTTTTTCTTTGATTTTTACATAAAATATTAATTATTTCTTCCTAATTTAGGGGAAAACATACAAATTCTCTTTGGACAAAGCCAATCTACTTGCTGCACATTTTGCAGCTAGCTCAACGCTTCCAGATTGCGCTTTGCCTCCGCCTGTACTTGAGAGCGTTGAATACTCCATGGGACAAATCCACTTTCGCACTCGTACAGTTGCAAGAGTACTTAAAAATCTTAACATTCACAAATCCGCCGGTCCAGACGGTATATCCCCCATAGTTCTGAAGCGGTGTTCTTCCACGCTGGCAAAACCATTGCGTAAGCTTTTCTATCTTTCCTACTCCTCTGGGCTCTTTCCGAGTAGATGGAAAACAGCATTTGTCCAGCCCGTCCCTAAAAAAGGCGAATCTTCTTCTCTCTCCAGTTACCGACCCATAGCACTTACGTCCCTCCTTTCCAAGGTCATGGAAACTCTGATAAACCGTCAGCTAATGAAATATCTTGAATCACGAAAGCTTCTCAATGACCGACAATACGGCTTTCGTAGCAAAAGATCCACTGGTGATCTGATGGCATATCTCACCGAAAAGTGGAACAAATCCCTTCATAACTCTGGTGAGTGTAAGATTGTTGCACTTGATATTTCAAAGGCATTTGACAGAGTTTGGCATCAAGCTCTTTTGTCGAAAATGCGTGCATATGGCTTCGATGAACATTTTCTTCAATGGATTAGAAACTACCTTTCGGGCCGTTCAATACAAGTTGTTTTGAACGGTTTCAAGTCTGCAATTCACCCTATAAATGCTGGTGTCCCCCAGGGCTCAGTTTTGTCTCCGACACTCTTTCTTATTTTCATAAATGATCTCTTGTCTGCCACATCTAATCCAATACATTCCTTCGCTGACGATAGCACCCTCAGCTTTACATATTCGTTTACAGATTCACGTCCCTGCTCTTCGGCTGTGGAACTGGAACGGTTGCGTATGTTAAGCTCATTAAATTCCGACCTTGACAGCATAACCAAATGGGGTATAAATAATAGAGTGGAATTTAATGCTTCAAAAACCCAATGCTGTCTTCTGTCGTTAAAGCGTAATCTTACCCAACAGCCATTATCCATGAATGGCTCTTGCATCGTTGAAACCGAAAAGCTTTCCATTCTCGGTATGTGTGTTAATGCCAACCTACGTTGGAATGACCACATATTCGAAGTCGCCAAAAATGCCGCGAAATGCCTAGGTTTCCTCCAACGATGTAAGAAATTCTTCACCCCTTCTGATCTAGCTACAATTTATAAGGCGTATATTCGCCCCAAGCTCGAGTACAATGCTCATATCTGGTCGGGTGCTCCAAAAACATCACTGCACCTGATCGATAGAATACAAAAGCGCGCGATAAAACTAATAGGGGATAGAAACATCACTGAGTCAATTGACTCTCTTGAACACCGTCGTAATGTTTCCTGTCTTTCCCTGTTTTATCGCTTTTTCCACAAACAGTGCTCCAGTGAAATAGCCAGCTGCATTCCTCCCCTTCAACAATTTTCCCGCAACACACGTCTCGCAAGGAATGCCCATCAGTTTACCCTTAAGCCCAACTTCGGACGTACAGCAAAATATAGAGATACTTTCTTTAACCGCTCAACACGAATGTGGAATGCTTTACCAAACACGATTTTTCCCTCCCGTTACGATCTACAGGCATTTAAGACCAATGCGCATCGGTATCTCCTCTTTCATCCTCCCTAAATTTCCCTTGGCCCGCGCTGTGCAAGACATTTTAAGGGTATTCATAACCCCTTTAGCGCGCGTGAATTATAAAAAAAAAAAAAAAAAAAAAAAAAAATGCCAACCAAAATCAAGTAATGATAGACTTCATGTCAAAATATTCTGATTTGACCAATACAGCGAATCGGACAGTTTTTTTTTTTTGTCGGTGAAACATAAGAGATTCTTGTTGAATTTCGTAGGGGAACAATTTCACCTAGCACATCTCTAAAGATATTTATTTCGTGTATAATTTACATATGGTTTGTTACCGCACATTTTACAATACAGAGATTTGATAGGCTTATCTTTCTTCTGAAACATTATTTGATGATTAGATATACAGTTGACACGGAGAAAATATAAATTATTCTGAAGGAAAATACGAAAAAAAACCTTCAATTTAAATTAAAAAAAAAAAAAAAAAAAGTAAAAATAAAATAATAACACAAAAAAAAAAGTAAGAACAATGTAGCTACATTATAATTTGTATGTACAAAAATATGACATAGGTACATATGTGCATACATGTAATAAATAAATAAATAAATAAATACACAAATAAATAAATAAATACAAACAAACAATATAAATAAATAAATATATAATAAATAATAAATAAATAATAAATAAATAATAAATATATAATAAATAGGTAAATAATAAATAATAAATATGTAATAAGTAAATAAATAAATTATAAATAAATAAATAATAAGTGAATAAATAAATAAATAAATAAATAAACAATATGAATTACAATGTATAAATAGATAAATAACAAATAAGTAAACACAAAAATAATACATTAGTTAGCTTAAAAGTAGATATCACAGTTGGAAAATAAGTTTATTATAGTGTTCTTAGTGTTCATTTAGTTCATTTATGAGCGGATTATCAGCAAAACTACAGCGGTCTAAGAAACGCGAATTAAGTTTTTCAATTCTATGGAGGATCAATTCAACATTCGCTTTATGGTGAATATCCATGGTGGAGTGATGCCAAGGAAAATTTAGCATCAATTTTAATAATTTGTTTTGCGATATTTGCAATTTATTTATGTGGCACTTTGCACAATTTCCCCATACTTGGCAGCCATATAGCAGAATGGCTTGAAAAATAGTTTTGTGTATAATTACTTTATTTTCAATCGATAAAAGTGATTTTCTATTGATAAACGGGTATAGCATCTTTATGGCAATGGCGATTTTCTTTATTGTTTTACTGATATGATCGCTAAAAGTCAGTTTGGTGTCTAAGTATATACCAAGATATCTTACGGAGGGCTCCCAGTTTACGTATTTCCCATTTACCTGTAATTGCCTGTTGGGAAGGAAACAAGCTTTTCTTTTTCGAGTAAAAAAGATGGCCTGTGTCTTTTCCTCGTTCAACCTAATTTTCCATCTTATGTAATAAATATCTAATAATTTCATCGCATTTTGGAGATTCCTCTCAATGATAAGAGCGAACTCATGAGATGAAAATATCGCAGTATCATCGGCAAAAATAGCTATATTACAGTCGGGTAGATTAGGTAAATCGGACGTGAACATCTCTAAATGTTTTGTTTAGGTTAGGTTAGGTTAGTGGGCTGATGAGAATGGTTACATTCCCATCACACTTAGGTCCTTGTGGACCCATTGTGATACCCATAATGTGTTCCCACCCGTGGTATGATCGTCTTGATTACAGCCATCCCGAGGCCCTGGCGAATTTCAGCAGATATATTCGAAGAAGAATTTGCCCAGGGTTCTGTTTCTTAATTGACAGAGGTTAGGACAGTGACAGAGGAAATGGGTTGTGTCCTCATGTGCCTCTTCATCACCGCATCCTCTGCAGATGTCATCATCATTCAGTCTTAATTTCTTCATGTAGTATCCAGTTGTGTCCAGTTATCACTCCTATAAGCAAAGACACAGACTTCCTGTCTTCTTGCAGGAGTTTTTTTGTTCTTGCATTGTCGTGGTTTGGCCACAATGTTCTTGATATCTGCCTGTTCTCTATCTAGGGCTGAGCCCTTTCTAGCCAATTCATCCGCAGCTTCGTTACCTGGTATCCCTCTGTGCCCAGGGACCCAGCAGAGTTTTACATTGTGCTGCGTGCCGAGAACCTTCAGCTCTTCGAGGCAACACTTTACAAGCTTCGATGTTTTGTTTACTTTTTAGAGTAGGACAAATCTATTTTTTTTTTTTTTTTTTTAGCTTGTAAGGCAGGATTTTTTTTCGATTCAAATATCTTCTTTACCTCGAGTATGTCTAGCTACGATCCGTTTTTATTTATTTTTTATTACCCTTTTGCGGGAATTTACTTTGTGACAAGCATGCAGAGTTTTATTGCTTGTTTGTTGTTTTTTTTAAGTTTTACTACTTTATGTATCAATACGCATGGAAGTTTTCTGGTGCGTATATTGACTGTAAGATATGAACACCCGCTACTGTGGGTGAATAGAAAGGATGCCGCCGTCTCGCTGACGATCGTTCTACGCAGCAATCCTACTGCAACTGCAACTGCAACCCTTTTATTTGGTGTTGTTTATTCAACCCTTGTTTTCACTGCCTACGCAAATATTCAGCCGCTTAACGACGATAGGTTTCCCCTCAATTTCGAATTTGTTTCATTTCGGGCGAATTCCAGCACACCTTTTTTTCATTTCGTTCGTTTTTGAAATCGGTTTGCAAAACCCTGCTCTAGTACCAAAGTCCATCTTTAAGCCGTCGGTGAAGAGTGCTATTTCCCGGTCTCTGATCACCTTGTACCTTGTTTGACAGCCAGTCTTTCCTACTGGGAAATAGGATTGGTACATTCCAGTTCAATTCATAGTGGGGGTAATGTAGTCTGAAGTTTTGGTTAGAATTTCAGGGTTGCATCTGCTCAGTTGCTGTATTTCTCTGAGTATTGCCGCATGTCCATACGTGGTTTGTTTAGCAAATCCGATTCTCTTAGCCTGAGTGCTCCCTTTGCTGTTGCACCCTTGATGAACATGTTAAGGGGAAGGTAATGAGGAATCATATCCAATCACGCTCGTGGTGAACTTCTTATTGCTCCTGTCACGCCGAGTGCTGCTAATCTTTGCACTTTGGCGAGTTTGTTTACGTAGCTTTTTACTTTTTTAGCTGTCCACCATACAGTGGATCCATAGATGATGATGAGTGCAGTGTGTTGTCGTTAA
The DNA here is from genome assembly GCA_949775065.1 of Brachyopa scutellaris. NCBI lineage: Eukaryota > Metazoa > Arthropoda > Insecta > Diptera > Syrphidae > Brachyopa > Brachyopa scutellaris. The sequence continues at coordinate 70,808,148 of OX459114.1, read as the reverse complement.
GTTCTCCAATTATTTTTTGGTTACTGACATCACAATAGAAGAAGAATCTCAGTTTCTGGCATTTTTTTAATGTAAATGGTGAATGTTCATATGTGCCGTGACTTTTTAAACAGGACCACCTATTAGAATTTCTGGCAACAATCCAAAGTATAATTTAACGTTCGAGTCCTCTCGACTTCTCGACAAGACGCACACACATATACATAGTTGAGTGTAGCACGTTTATCTTTATCGAAATAAAATATGTTCAACGAGCTTTATCCTTTAAACATTCTCTTTAATCTGTACTGAATAAAATTTAATAACTGAATTCTTCTCTTAATTTTTCAAGCAGCGGCTTCATCTTCTAGTTCCGTTTCTACAAAAGCTCTCGCTGAAAAATTTCTCTAGCATAAAGGGTCCGGCTCTTGTGCCAATAACGCAGCACCATACCTTTCTCTGAAAAGCACTGTTAACGGTAAGTTGACTGCATTTCGAAATGTAAGCATTTTATTTTAAAGTTTACTATTCATTTGGTAATTAAATAGCAGCTGCTCGTTTAGAAAGGGCCGAGAGCCAAGGACATCGTCTATCATCATATGCGTCTTCCTCATTGAATAATAAATTCTCTTCACCATCGCCGAATACCAATCCAAAGCAGCGAACTTCAGCGGAGCAACTTTCCATATGTAGCACCAGCAATCATCATGATGAATCATTATCCCCACATCATATTAGTAATAGTAGCAAAATGTACCATCCCGGTCGATTCAGTAGTAGCAGTATGACTACTTCACCAACCAACAGTAATAATTTTACCAACAACCATTTGAATAGCCAACAAAAGCAAATTGACTGTAATGTCAAGTGTACGTGTAGCAATTCCACCAGCGGCGGCAGTACCAACATTGGCCCACGATATAGCTCTTTAAAGTCTTTAAAATTAAATGGAGCCAATGGGCTCTGTGGGTCCGGTGTGTGCGACAGAAAAACGACGACGAAAAAACTCAGTCGTGATGCGACGACCAGTCCGGGGCGAGTTCAGTCAAAGGATGTTGGCATCGCGACTGTAAATGAACTGAAAAAGCAATGTGATGAACTGAAGAAAATGGCAACTGGTCGAGCCAATCCGAGCCCAAGAAGAGTTGTGGCCACTCGAAATGCGGCCACAAGTCCCAATTTGGATTTGCGGAAACTTGGGCTGACGGAGATGAAACCAAAGGAGATGACGGGCAGCAATAAGGCGGCACTTGAGAAGTCGAATTCGTTGGGTGACTCGAAGCCAACGAAGCAGTTGCGCACAACAAGAAGTCTGTCGCCGCGTCCACCCGTGCGACACCAACATGCAATTATGGTGTCCGATGAAAATGACATAGTATCTGTAAAGGTTTCACCCAATGAAGACTTTGAAGTGGAGAATGGCATCACAACCCGAATGGCCGAGTTGAGTGTGCGATCTGTGATTGGTGACAGCAAGAGCATCAGTGATGTCGCAACGACGGTGAAGAAGAAGCACAAACCATCTAAAAGTGAGCAAACCTCACCGAATATTAACGATTTTGATACAAAGTTCTCGTACAATCAAACAAACAACAAGAGCACTGGATGTTTGGTGTATGTACCGTCGGATCCATGGCTGAAAATGTCTGATCTAGAAGAATGTAAAGTAAACTCGCTGCACAAAAGAAACAATCTCCAGAAGATGTCGAAGGAAACTCGGTCGCTTAGTCGTGGCAATCTAGAGCCGTTTGAAAACGATCCATGGATTTGGCGCAAGCCAGTAGATGCTGCTAATGGTGGTTCCAGATCTGGCAATGTGAAAAAATCCCCCAAACAGGAGGTATTCCGTCAGGCGAAGTCATTTTCTGCGACGAAATTCGAGCTGGGCGGTGGCGAGAATACAAAAAGTCACCGCCCCAAATTGCAGCGTTGCAAATCACCTTTACTCATTGAAGATGATCTCTTGCCATCAGTGTCGGCTCCATCTTCGCCATTTCTTAAAGCACCCGAAAACCAGCTGTCACCGCCACCTCCACCATTTACTGCCATACCACCACCACCACTACCGCCGCATTATATTTGTAGTAGTTCTCCGGTCACTTCACCAGCTCGAATCAAGCCTACTCTCACAACTGTCGATACACAGCAGCCACTTCAACAACCACAGCAGGCACAACGTAGTTTTTTAGATGTCGTTAACCCCAATTTATTACAAGCGCGTCACAGTTTTTCTTCGATATCACAGCGGGATGACGAACTGCAGTTGAACATACGACGACTGTCCGAGCAAATGCGCAAAACTCAGGCAGGAAGTGCCGCAATAATCGCAACCGGCACCGGTGCCGACTTCAGTGATTATCTGCGACAATTTCGCAACAGCGAAGCAAAAAAAGCAGCGGCTGCAGCGGCCGCCCAATTGCAGCAGCAATCTCTACACCACTCGCAGCCGAAGGTGACACAAAACAATCTTGATTCAATGTTGGAGACTACGTGTTAAATTCAATTCACAATATTATACCCTTTAGGGCTTCAAATTTTGACCCCCCATTTATTATTTCTTTCATGTCATCCAACAAGGCAACAACTAAATTCAAATGTCCTGTGTTGGAAGTGTCATCATTTTTAGTGTAAAACAAATCTAAATGAAATTGATAATAATTCTCCTTAAAAACATTAAATTAAAAAAATTATATAAACAACTCTAAAAGCAAATGATTCATCTGTTAATTATAGGTTTAAATATTAATTAATTTAATTAATAAGCTTTTTAAGAATCTACAAAAACAAAATCGCAAAAAAAAGTAAATTAGTAAAAAAATACCACAAGAGCAAGAAAAGGCATAATTACATAACTAAGAATGGAAATGTATGCATTTAAACAGATGTTGAATAATCTCCTCTCATTGAAAATTTTGTATTTTCTCTTTTCTTTCTTTGTTCTATTTAATTTTTAAGTTAAAATATTTTATAGTATTATTATTATTTTTGTTTTTTTTGCTATTGTAATGAGAATACAAATTAAGTGATAAAATATGTATTATCTTTTATTCGTAGTGGAATTTATGTTGTGTGTATATATAAGCAGATCAAATCGAACTCTCCTCCACTTACATACAGATGTGTAAAGTTCTATTCTCTTACCTGCTGAAGCGGAGTTCATTCATAATGTTGCAAATGATCGGAATGAATAAAAAATGACACAATAACTAAAACAAAACATTGACTAGGATTGCGCGTGTGATCTGAGGCCTACAAACATGTACATACAACCAGCTAAAAATGCACCTTAATTTTACTAATAGTTTGAGAGCCTTTGGTGAAGAGGCAGGCGGGTATAGCTACGTGAAATACCGTAGTGGTCAGATAAAAGTTGACACCATTAAAATATGTAGTCGAATAAACTGATTTTTGTGGATTATTGAGTACACATTTCAGTTCAATTTTTTTTAGTTTATTTTGAAAACAATTCCGATAACAAATGTTTACTTTTTTCTAATAAATAATGTTAGATACCTAATTTATTAGGGAAGAGAATTCAAGCATTAATACATAGTAAAAAAAGTTAAGTTAATTTAATATTTCATATGTCCTGTTTTTGATAGATTAAATGTTCAATTTTATCAAAACAATTACTCTAACCCTCCGGGCCCGATAGCATAGCGCAGAGTCATCCTGGAAAATAGGATCGACTTTAACTGGGAGTATCCGGTCTTTTGAAGGAATAAGATACTCTTTAATAATATTAAAAAAGCTGTCTCCATTGATCGATATGTTAAAAAAGGCTAAGTTACAAGTTTCGTAATAGTTTTTGCAGCCCCAGAGCATGAACCTAACGGGAAATTTATTTCTTGTAACAGTGCACTCACTTTTTAGATCTTTTTCGAATATTCGACGGATGTACCGAATTCCATCCTGCGAAGATGACCCTCTTTCAAGCATTTTCCGTCCAATTCCGGCGAGCTTTAGCAAAATTTAGATCTTAAACCCGGCTTTTTCCTCGGCCTCCTGACTGATAAATCACTGTTCGGGAATCTTTTTCGTATTGTTTTTGAACTTATCTCTTTTTTCGTTCGTCCCTTGAACTCAAGACTTATTTCTTAAGATGTTTTTTTCTTTCCTTAATACACAAATTTCTAAGCAAGTGGTCTTTGGTTTGTGTTCTAATTTTTCATCGCTACTTTATTCCCCTCTGATACAAATACATAAACGACTTTTCTTTAAAACACTTTTGTACTCTGACATGGCTACATCGAACTCTTTCAGCAATAGCCCTTAAAGATAAATGTTAAAGCCGACTATAACTTTTTGCCAGTGTATTAGTTATTATCGACTTTGGTATGTGTTTGTAAAGAGATCTGAACGAACAAACCCAAACGTCAAAATATTATATGAGCAATTTCGAGCCGACTTTAATTATTTAAAGTGACGTTTGGCTCATTTTAAATTGCGAGCCGGCTATAAGTTTAAAGTCGACTATATGGTGACTATGAATAGCAAAAAGTCTATTTTAAGTTATGTAGGTGAATAAATTCTTTTAATGTCGGCTTTATCTGACTGAATTTACGCCAATTTCTTCAATTAAAACGCACGAGATCTGTTAAATTTTGAGTTTTTTTTTTTTTTAAATAAAGAATTTTCAGTTGAAACAGCGAACAAAAACCCTGAAAGCTACATTCAAATGATGATAATTATGACTGAAACTGTAGGAACAAAAGAAAATTTCCCAAGAAGAATAGCACTTCCCACTCCCCACCTATTTTGTTATCTAAGAGAGTTAATCACTGCCAAACTAGATATGAATTTTCAAAGCTTGTTTCAGTTAACCGTTTTTGTGCGGCTTTCAAGTCGTTAAAAGAGGTGAGCAGCAATTTGAAACGACGCGTCGGTCGGCTAAGGTGTTTAATGAAATACAATTATTTTCTCAAAGATAATATTCGATGCTAAGTTTCTACTTCTCTGGGCATCGTAGCGCAAGTGGTTAGTGCGTTGGACTACTGAGCCAGCGGTCTTGGGTTCGAATCCCACCGCAAACACCTAAAAGTTTTTCACAGTGCCCACCTCTTTCGAATGTCTGACAAGCATCAAAGAGTATCATTTGTCACGATTGAGCTTCTCAACTCGCCGTTCGGAGTCGGCAAAAAACTGTAGGTCCCTTCCATTCGTGCAAAAATATAACACGCACACACAAATGGTTGCGGGAAGCAGGCCCAGGTTCACCTCGAGCTGTAGCGCCAACTAAGTAAGTAAGTAAGTTTCTACTAAGCAGCACCTAAGCTGTCAGCTCCAGTTCAATGCAACTGACCTGGAACTGACCTTTGTGCAGGCGGAATCGAGCTGGTAAATATTACACTAGTCTACACCGATTTTAGTGCCTAGGATTTTAGACCTGATTTTAAGTATGCCATATAAGATGATATCATAAATTCTACCAAATCACCTCTAGTTTATGAGAAAAAAATGCATTTTTTACAGAAATATCGATTTATTTTCGCATTTTACATCAAGAAATTGTCTTTTAAGTGATTTTCTTGAGGCAATCGCGCATAATTCCCTACCAGTAATCGGCCATCAGTATGAACGTTGCATCTACCTTTATGCATATTCTCCATTGTCTTTATGTCTTGATGGAAGCGTTCTCCTTGTTTTTCGCTAAGATATCCTAAATTATGTTCAAAGTGATCTATATGACTATGGAGGTAGTACACTTTTATGCTGATATCACAGTCTATATTTTTGAAGGTAAGCAGTATTTCCCCAAATAATTCTATATAGTTAGTTGTCAGCCTTGTAATTCTTGAGGAATTTTTGTGCAGGCGCTACAAAAGATTTCCACGCAAGTCGCTCTACTTCAGTCATAGAAGCCTCAAAATTAGTGGAGTCTTTAATTAATTGACGTATTTGAGGTCCATCAAAAATGCCTGTTTTTTTTTTTTTATTTATCTTTAAAAAATTGCTTCAATTAGCCCTAACTTTATGTGCAGAGGGGAACCAAAGGCTCACAACTTATTACATTTCTTTCGACAATAACAAGACCATCTCTCATAGGCCAATTTTTTTGTATCCAATGACTTGATTTGGCTCGACTATTGCAGAGACAAATAAACCACTCTGTTGACCCAACAAAAAATTAAACATCTTCAAGCCGGCACAGATCACCCAATTATGTTCAATATAGTTTATTTTCTGTAACAGAACTGAAATTCTCTCTCCTTTCGTACATGTAGAGCGAGCAATTGGAATAGAAGCATGTTTATTGCCATTATGACCCGGAAAGTATTCAAAATGATAGGTTGAAATGACTAATATCAATATACTGTATAATATCTTCCTTATCGACCACAGATACAAACAGAGCTGCACCAAAATTTTGTTGGCTTGTGTATCAGTTTATTATTATCATCGCATGGACTGTTAATCTAATATGAGGCTTTGAATCTTGTACTTCCGGCTTTTCTTTTGATAAGTTTAGCGTTTGATGGAGCTTTTGTTCGAAGATACATCACGTTTTTACTATGAATGCAGTTGTGTCCACTTTGAGTTATGTGGTCCGAGCATTCCAAATCTTGGATCGTATGTCATTTTCGTCCTGGTCTCTCAAAAACGATAAATACAAGAAAATTATTTATTAAAATAATGTTTCCATTAAAATCGGCATGTTTTCTTTTTTATTTTCTCCGTAAATACATTTAAATTAAACATTTCATTGCTGACTTATCGAAACAAAATTACATACTTTTATAGTTTTATTTATAAATATTAATAAAATATAACTATAAATTCGAAAACTTAAAAAATTGTTTTAATTTAACTTAAGTAAAAAGTTGTACATATTGTTTACCTTTTTTGTTTTTAATTTTAATAGGAAATGCAAATAAAAAAGGAAAGACATCTTTATAAGCAATTTTTTTTTGGAAACAAACGACTATGTATTTTAAAAACAAAATCGCAATAAAGTTCTCTGATCTTTGAAATACATAATAGACTTTTAGGTGAAAACAATCAAGCAATTTTAATAATTTTTATTACAACAAAATCAAAACCTGGTTGTGGTTGTTTATTTAAGTCAAATCAAAAAATAAAAAATAAAATGTTGCCAACAAAAAAAATAATTTGAGTGTGATTAAACATCGTTCAAGTGGACTCGCTAAATAAACTATGTACTTGCATTTAAATAAATATAAAAATAAAAAACCCAAAACAACTTAATAAATATATTAAAGCAATATTCAATCCAAATGATCTCGAATAAATTATAAATACAAACAAACACAAAACAAAAACACATTTTTCTAAATAATATATTGATGTAAATGCATTCTTTTTCTTTCTTAGTTATTGAATTTATATATAAACTAATAACAAAAAAAGAATGATTTGAAATAATAAAATAATACATTCATCTTTATCATTTGGCTTTTGTTTGAGAAAAACAAATGGTTATTCTAAGTATTATAATGAATTTAATCAAATAATACAATTTTAAACTGAAAAGTATATAACAGAGAATATAATGTACTTATGTATTTTTAATGTAATAAACTGAACAAAAAAATATTTAGATTAAACAAAATAATAAACAATTTAGAATGGTAAGACATAAGGATTATTTTTTATTATTATTATTATGATATAGTTATTAGTTTTAATTTTCAAAAATATGTACTTTTTATTCGTATACAATAAATATTATTCTTTAAACCGAACAATATAGAAACAAGATTAATATTTTCTCTAGTGAATTACCCGTTTTGCTTATAAAGCTCGAACAGATTGAGTAGAAGGTTTCCTTGCTAAGAATGAAGATTTAGGTGGGGAAATTTTTAACAGAAACTCATCGTACATGGTGTGGATAAGATCAGCGATACCCTGTGCAGCGATGAAGCGAATGTTGTGCTGCCATAAGCAGAACAAAATACAGTGAAATCTCTCTTAAGTTCAATGATAAAGTTTAGCTGCATTGCAGGGCATTGATCCACAGCAGTAAGCTCCAAGTCTTGTCCTGCTAATGACAATTTTTATGACGTTTATTACCCCTATATTATGGTTAGCGAATCGAATGTTCTATATGAATCGACCTCTTTTGCGAATCATCCGTATAGTGATATTATGGATAGCGAATGTTTTCATTCGCCTGTGAAACAACTGCTGCCACAACAAAAAAAAAAAACTAAATGACAGCTGCGAACGTCAAGAGCAAATTTGTTTCGGCTCATTTCTGTATGTATTTTATAGGCCCCATACACCACACAAGCATGCATGTTCAATCAAAAGCTTGCGCAATCACATCTCGCCCCTACACTATACAAGCAAACTGCAATCATTGACATTATATATGGACTGCTAGTACCCAACTTCGCGTTGGTTCCAACATAAGCACTAGCCCTCTTGTTTCGTAGCGGAGAAATGTGGAAACTTAGACTGTGTTTGAATTCACGAAAGCCGTTGGTTTGTGAATTAAGTATGTTTTTAATAAATTGTGAAAAGTTGTACTGCATTATAAAGCAAAAACACAAAGTATAAATCAACACAAAACATGAATTCCAAATAAATTTAACATATTTATCTAGTTTATGGGCCAATAAAGAAAAGTAACGGCTTTTTTCAAATTTTGTATTGAAATTTTGGTAGGGGCATTTGTTGGTACCAACGCGGCAACAATTTAAAATTAACGTATTTTCACAGTAACTCGTATATACGGCAATAGATGGCCTAAGTTTCTACGTAAAATAAGTATGATGGCGGATAATTGTTTCACATTGCTGTCCCTACGAAACACGTGGCGCTAGTTATGTTGGCACCAAATTGTCCGCAGACGTTGTATGAAAGTGACATTTCACTAGCAGTCCATATATATATGTCAATGTGTGCAATATTCATTCAATCGTTATCATACCGTTGAGTACGTTGTTTCGTTAAACGATGACATATTCGGTTTGTACTGGTTCTGGATAGAAATAAGAGACATTAACAAATGAAATATGTAAATTATCAAAAACTAAATAGAGAGAAAGGAAAATGTCAACAATAGCCGTGTTTTTTTGAAACGTAGCTAGCCAGTAGTTGCTAGCAAAGTCAAATTTCACACGTAAAACAAATACAACAACCAGCTGCCTACAACTCTTGATTTTATCCCCAGCCAAAAGCAGCTGGCTAGGAATTTTACGCCTACTCATCGTCAGGGGGCGCTGAAAACGATTTGTAGAACATTTGACAGACCGCCGTCTACGAAAATTATATAATTTCAATTACTAAATGGTGTTTCACAGAAATAGTCCACTATATTATCATTTCATATCACTTTATGTAAATTATCCATTGAATAAATTACCGAAATTAATTGTTTTCACAACAAATAACAAAAATTCGATTTGGTTGAATGCCGAATACTTTGACAGTTCACACTTAACAGCTGATCGAAATCACACACATATGACCGGAATCACACACACCAACTTGGAGGTAAGTCAGCTGGGTTCGGCTGGCTGGAAATCGTTTTAATGAACGACTGGCTAGCTACGTCTCAAAAAAACACGCCTAGCGCGTATGCGATGAACGAAAGGAAAAAAGTTACCGATAGTGCGATAGTGATGGAGATGAGTGCCCAAAAGCATAATATCAACACAAACAACCTCTCTCAAAAGACTCACGATCAATGACAATGGTTGGCCGAAGAAAATTCGAATTGAGGAATTTTATTTTTCCCAATTTACCCACTTATAGGTGGAATTTTAAAAAATCGTCTCTTAGTGGATGTCTTTGTTAATATAGGAATGCAATGTCCAAATTTCAGCCTTTTAGGTACAGCGGTTTGGTCTGTGCGTCTGTCAGTCAGTCAGTGGACTGTTTTATATAAAGAAGATAAAATAAAGTAAATCCAATAATTGAAAAAAAAGAACCTATTAACCCTTCTATTACCTTAGGGTCTTTTTGTGACCCAAAACGACTTTTAGGTAGAAAAACAGGTGGTTATAATTTTTTTTAATTTTTTTTCTCTTTACTCAGTGCATGAATTCGTGCATATTTTAAGGAAAAATAATTGTTTATCCTGGAAGTGCTATGTTGAGACCCTCCCGGTAGGTGTATGCACGCATTACCTTACGGGTCATTATATGACCCATGAACATTTTATATGTGATATAACTTAAAATCAGTCAACTGTTAGTGTTTTTGACTGTATAAGGCACCATTCTTTTTGTTGAGCGTAATCATACCAGTTTAGTGTGTAAAAAAAATAAAAGCAAGCTATTGATGCTGTAGCAATTGGCATTTCCAATGACCAATATCTGAGTAATGATAAGGATTTGATATGGTGCACCGCACCGGTTCAAAGCTTGCTGTCGCGTGCGCCAGCCGAAAACATTATAACGTCGCGCATGTTTCATGGTCACTCAGTTTGCTGTTCAGCGTAACTCAGTTCTGGCCGATACATTCAATAATTCGGTTGACTAATATAGAAGAAAAAGGGCTGGGTAAAATTGATTTCCATGAAATTGATACAATCGAATTTGATGCTTGTTTAGGCATATTGATTCTTATCAGTAAGTTACATAAAAATATAAATCATGATTCCCTTTCCTTTCATACGACGAAACTGTAAGAATCCTATGGAATGAAACACGCGGTCGCTCAATTTTTAGAGCTGTTATGCCTATGAACAGATTCATTGAAATATCTCGTTCGTTGCATTCGATGAGAGTGAAAATCGAAGATCGCCCAGAAAATATGGAATCAAAGCATGGGTTGCAGGTAATGCATCGAATGGGTTTCGTTTGAGCTTGCAAGTTCACCTTGGGAAAGTTTCAAGAAATGCACTTATCGTGGAAGGAACGCAACTACAGATAATTTTTTTTACAACCCATAAGTTGGCAATGGAGCTACTGGGCGAATGGGTTGTTATGCTTGACCAATGGGTAAGAGCATACATTTGAAAACGTCAAGCAAATCGTTGGCCAGTGAATTTTTTCAATACCAAATTTCATTGATACGCTCTAGCCTTGAGCGCATATGTCTTATGGACTGAGGTTCATCCGCAATAAAAAAATTGCATAAACGTCACTTGTTTTCGCAAGAATTCGGTGAAAGTCTTGTCGAAAATGTATTGTTTGACGGTGTCGTCTACCTAAGGCAGCATCTTCTGAATGAAGAAACTGGAACATCAAAGTCAAAGCCACCAAAGAAAAACTTCCGAGCGAAAGCGCTGCATCTTTTGTCCACCGAAAACTAACCGAAAGACATTTAACACCTGCTTTGTCTGCTATAAGTCAGTATGTTCACAATATGGCCATACTATCAAGGTAACTACGACTTTCTGTAACCAGCAGAGGCCAGAAGGAGATTTATTTGTACATAAAGTATGTATATTTCTTCTTTACTGTATTTAAATCAAAGGGGTCATTTTATGACCCGAAAGGTAATAAGTGTTATTTTTTTTTTAAGGTAACAGAAGGGTTAAGAGAACCTATTTCTCCCCATGAGCGGTTGTCTTTAACACTAGTAAGCGGACAAACGTTTGAGGATCTGAAATTTGTAACAACAATAGCCCCACAAAACAGGAATTTTTCTATAAAGTTCTATAAACTCCTCCCAAAACTTTTTAGTGCCGCTATTTGCCATGTTTACTCGGCCAATTTTTTAGCCAACAGCAATTTTCACCATACACTACACAATCATGCATGCACAAACAAAAAAATATCAAAATTTTTTGATATCACGCAATCAGCATGCGCATTCACACAATCAACACCATACACCTTCAGTTTGCATACACAATCACTTGATTGCGCATGAATGATTGTGCGGTGTATGGGGCCTATTAGAGTATATTTATTAAGAAGAGATTTAATAATGAATTTATTAAAAATGTTTGATAGGCTGATTGATCTATTTTTTTGATGAAGACGTTGAGCATTATGGACAATCACAATGCGTAGACTACGAAGAATAATTCGGTATAATTTTATTATTTATTTATTTATTTGTCACCAAAGATTACACTTTCATAGACAGAAGCAGAAAACAAAAAAAAAAAAAATACAAACATTTATAAATATACATGTATATGAAAAATAAAGTTTTTTTTTTTTAATCCATGGTCCGGTACGACTTGGCAAGTGAGTTAACGATGATATGAATGTTGTTGTTGCAGATCCTCTTCAATTTCTCATAAAAGAGAAGTGTCCACGCTTGCATCAAAACAACAGCCCAGCTCCAAATGTGGCAAAGAAACGTATAAACGACACGGCCCTGCTCCGTTTGCTGCTTCTGTGTTCTTTTAATATTTCAAAGTTATTTTCAATTTTTTATACATAACCCAAAATAAACTTTTCACCTTATAGTCGACTTGAAATTTATAGCCAGCTCGAAATTTAAAATGAGCCAAACGTCACTTTTAATAATTAGAGTCGGCTATAAATTTATCATATAATGGCGCAAATTCATAGTCAGCCCATGAATAGTGCCTATAGCGGACTATAGTTACAGCCGGCACTAAATAAAAAAGCCGGCTATAACTTTTCGTTATTAGGCGTGTTTTTTTTCAAACCTATATAGGCTAAACATGTTTCCGCAACATGTTTTCAATGTAAAATGCAACAAAACCTTAGCCTGGATAATTATCCAGGCTTATTTCTGTATGGAAAGCTTTTTCGAAATCTATATAGATTTGAAAAAAAACGCGCCTATTCATAAACACATTTTTGTCCGTGTATTAGTTAGTATCGACTTTGGTATGTTTTTGTAAAGTGATTTGAACGAACAAACCCAAACGTCAAAATATTATATGAGAAATTTATAGCCGACTCTAATTTGACGTTTGGGTTATTTTAAGGACATACATATGATGGTGGATGTCTTTGAAACACACCTTGTTTATTCGGAGCTCATTTTATTTTATAGGATAAACAATTTTTTTTGAGTTTACCTATATTAATTTTTGTTGTTATATCTACATATAAATGATTATAGCGTTCAATTTTACATACCAAGTGCAAACTTTAAACAGTACTGTTAATACAGTTATAAGAAGCAGGGCATGTGTGTATGACTACGAACATGTGTATAGTATGTATGTATATATGTATGAACATATGTATCTATGTACGTATGTATGTATGTACCTATGTACCTATGTACATACCTAGGTATTACTTGCAGTGGATTAGACGAATTACCTAAACAACAGAAAGCTGATATACAATACGGATAAATGACTTCAGAAGAGTGTGAAGTACTGTGACATTTCTGCGAGAGTCCCACAGGGATCGGTTCTTGGACGCCTATTTTAAAAAAAATCATGTACGATGTAGTGGTACGATTAACGCTGCCGATCAGAGTACCTATCAATAATTGGATTCGCTGATGACATTGCATTCGTGATTGATGCCAAGCAGATCCGTGAAGTAGGATCAGATACAAATGATCAAAATCGCAAAGATCGAAAACAGGCTTATATCCTATCCTGGTCTAGAACTAACCGATTAAAAACACAGGCGGTATTAATAACCAGCCTTAACTGTCGAGGTTGCCAATTTTCAGATAGGCAACCAAACACTTAGGTCAAAAAAAGCAATCAAATACCTCGGACTAATAATTAGATACGAGTAAAAATAAACTGCAGTTCAAAGCGCATGTGGATTATATTAGCACAAGCCATCACATCTACAGGGATTCCTCTCCTGTATACAAAACGTCGGTGGACCTGGATATGGCAGAAGGTTCTTACTTTCCAAATTAATCGCAATCTTATTAAACGTCGTTCCCGTCTGGGCGCCAGTATCCGAATAATCAGCGGTTTTCGAACTATTTCAGACGAAGCCGTCTTGGTTATTTCTGGGATGGTTCCCATCAACATCCTCGTAGATAGCGAAATGCTGAGAATTTGTAACAGGAGAGCCTTGGGCCAACAAAACCCGAATCAAGTCAAGAAGAAAAGGCAGCTATGCAGCAAGCCCACTCGAAAGACACATCAAAAAGCAGTAACCGGAAGTACCTGTACAGATTTGGACACGACAGCTAACTATCCTGTCCATTCCGGTCCAAACGAAAATGATGACACGCAGCACGCAGTATTTTACTGCACAAGTGCACACGATCGCAACTTCACTCTGCTAAATCCGCCTTCACTCCTCGACCAAATATTCCGGTCGGAAGAGAATTGGATGGCCATCTGCAGCTTTATATCAACGCACCAACATGATCTGTGGTGAATAGAAAAGCAATAGAAGCAATAGAAGCAGCAGAAGCTGAATGCTGAAAGTGACGAGAATATTCGATTTCAGACAGAATAAGTTGTCAACGAATCAGTCCACACAATACCATGAACGCTTTATGTTAAAAAATCTTACTTGATAAGAAAATCAAGTGCATACATATCTGGTAACACCAGTCTAATTAATTCACACTTTAATACAAATTGATAGATAAGATTTGATTGGCAGCTGTAATCACTTATTTGTGTATATGTGCACACAACCTACTTATTATATTTCAATTATTATGAAATTATTTTTTTTTATCATGTTATGTTATTTAATTTATAAAATTGTATCTTGAACATCGGGAGAGTTGTTAGGTGTATATCCAAGCTTTTATCCATTTTATCAGAGAGAAATCATTAAAAGCTTCACTCAGCTGATAAGACAAATGTCAAAAAAGCTTTTGTGTTATGAAAAACAAAATAAAATATTTGTTAACTTAAGTTATACACGTTCTACCTCAAATGTTGGACGCTCACGCTGTTAATAAGTGTTAATTGTCGAGATAAAAGTATGTACATAAATATTTAGATTAAACTTGAGTCGATTATTGTAGTCAGTTGACCTTTACCAAACCAAACTCTTAAATCGTCGCAGAATTGTCGCACTTTTCTTATTTGATAAGGTAACAGAGGTATGTACATATACATTTTGGTTTTGTAGAACTGACTAAATAATACTTTACTTATTACAGTAAAATTCATTAATAATTTCAACATAAAACAAGTAGCCATGCAGCTCAAGTTCAGTGCCAATCTCAATTTCTTATTTGCTGAGTCCAGCTCGAGTTTATTAGATCGCATTACGGCAGCAGGAAAAGCCGGTTTCCATGGAATAGAAATGGGATTCCCAAGCAATGATATATTGGATAAAGTTGCACAAACCCAGCAAAATGCTGGTGTAGAAGTTGTTCTCCTCAATATCTCTTTAAGTAAGTTCTTCGCTTTATTTAAAAAAATTCTAGTTGAGATAGGTTTATGCACCTATGTGTAATTTTGTCAGACGGTGGAGAGCAATATAGCGTTGGACCAACAAGTATCCCCGGAGGAGAGGAACAGTTCAAGCTGAATCTCAATGAATCCATAAGCTTGGCGAAACAGTTGAAATGTAAAAAGTAAATGAAAAGGCTAAAAGCGCTACTTCCCGAACTATACATTATTGTTCTTATCTTGTAGGATTCATCTTATGGCTGGAAAGCAAACGACAACCAAATCAGTTGCCGATCATTATAAGACTTATGTCATTAATTTGAAATTTGCAGCAGAACGACTGCAACAGGAGAATATTATTGGTTTAATTGAGCCCATAACCAAATACGCTGTTCCCGGATACTTTTTGAATTCATATGACACTGGTAAGTAGTTTTCTACATATGTAAATTTTCACCCTGTTGTTGATTTATTGTTCCAGCCATTGACGTTTTGAATGAGGTGAACAGTTCAAATATTAAACTTATGGTTGATATCTACCATCTGCAACATATTTGTGGTAACATTAGCAATGTATTTAAAGAACTTCAGCCGTACATTGGACACATTCAAATCGCCCAGGTCCCACATCGCCATGAGCCAGATGTGCCTGGAGAACTAGATTTTGGCTTTGTGTTCCAAGTGATCAAAGAATCTGGGTACAGTGGTTGGATTGGTTGTGAATACAAGCCAAAAGGTAAAACCACC
This sequence comes from Brachyopa scutellaris, assembly GCA_949775065.1. Lineage (NCBI taxonomy): Eukaryota > Metazoa > Arthropoda > Insecta > Diptera > Syrphidae > Brachyopa > Brachyopa scutellaris. The sequence continues at coordinate 70,792,241 of OX459114.1, read as the reverse complement.
GACGGTCTTGGATGGGTGTCCAAGTATGGATTTAAATTATAGAAACATGGTGATAATATTTTATACATAAGCTTTATGTATGTAATTGTTATAATAAAATGTTTAAATATTTTTAATGACTAGTGTTGAATTACTTGAACCTCCATAGACACCAAAAACTTCTATGAGGCTGCAAGGAGACGAAACTCAATAAGATTTGTTGTTAAACTATTTTAAGCATTATTTATTTATTTATTGAAAGAAACGGCACACCCAATTTACGTTTTTAAATTTTTGGTACTATTGATTCTTTATGGAATGCTGCCACATATGCTTTTTGTGCCACAAGTGAGAGTTTGAATTGCAGTAAGACAATCAAATAAACCGCGACCTTCGAAATCAACTGAAAACAAGCAAACATTATTTCAAAATTGAACATTTAAAGTTAATCAATAATCAATATCTTACCGAAGATAGAAGTTCTCTATTGATCTTTCCATATCCCTGCATACTGACCACAGGCGGATTCAATTCGATCGCGGATATAAAATGATCAATTTCCCTTTGAGTTTGTATTTCTATTCTCAGCAGATCCACAGTAAGTAAAGTATCCTGAACACCTTGAGCAACAAATTCTGTAGCCTTGTCAGCACAATCACATACTATGAACAACAAACTTGCACAGTAGAGGGTAAGAATTACCATTCCGAGTACTTTGAGTGAAAATCCACTATCAAATATTTCCGATAGCGCCCCATAGCCTGCAATCGTTATATTTATACCCCTGAAATTGTTAGATCAATTACTGTTTTTTTTTTTTTTTTTTTTTCAAAAGGTAAATGTATGCCTTACAAAAAGAGACAAAAAGTCGTATAAGTCCGAGCATAAGCATTGCCCAATGTTTGCAGAATTTCACTCAGATTAAGCCAAAGTATTCGATACTCCGCAACAATAGTCGAAGTGCATTCTATATTGATGTCCTGGAAAACACCAATAGAGTTCTATTGCTTTCCTACATATATATCTTCTAAAATAATAATAATAACCTTTTTAAAACATGCAGACAGGCCTTTTGAAGCTCCCTTAATTGCCCTGACATTAATAAATAGAAGGGCTGCATTCATATTAATCATGGTTATGATGTGGAAATAGGCGAATGTGTGCCAAAGCAGAAAACCTATAAAAGCACATTAAAATTTAATTTTATTTACGTATGAATATATGAATGTATACCATCCAAAAGGCAGCTAAGGCTATATAAGAAAATTATAGCTAACATAACGCAACCGATGAACAGCATTAATATCAACATGCTAAGCCTGGGAAACGTTAGTGTCTCGCCCGTCACTCTGTAGTACCTCACCTATGAATGAACTTGAGTTAATTTTAACTTAAAATATATTTCAATTTGATATTTTTATACTTGAAAAGCGCCCCACATAGTTTTGTAGGTGGCCACTTGATTCGCAACTCCCCAACCAACAAAAGGGATCCAAAAATGCGGCACTAAGAACATAATGAAGATGATTGCATAAATATATTCATCAAACTCTTTTGTGGTTAGAAGAATGCTTAGACGTTCATGGCCAACCCGAAGCACCAAAGTTGTAGTAAAACAGTAGAGAATAGCAGCGTAAACCATCTGAGCGGACCTCCAGTGGAAAGTTATTACACCAGGCGCAGAACGAACAACTGGCATCACACCGAGGTAAAGAAATAATTTTAAAAGAAGCTGATGATCACGATAAAACTGAAAAACGAAAAAAGAATATGTTGATACATTAACTTTTGTACTAGTGTTCCAATAATAAAGTATTGCAACAAAATGGTGGAAGCTAACTATTTATCCAGGATCTTAAAACAACATACAAAAAGCAGCATTTGCTTCCGTACGTGAACCTCTTATTCGGTTGGGCAGTCGAAAGGCATCGGCATGGGCACCGTAGCGCAAGTGGTTAGTGCGTCGGACTACTGAGCCAGCGGTTTGGGTTCGAATCCCGCCGCAAACACCTAAAAGTTTTTCACAGTGCCCACCTCTTTCGAATGTCTGACAAGCATCAAAGAGTATCATTTGTCACGATTGAGCTTCTCAACTCGCCGTTCGGAGTCGGCAAAAAATTGTAGGTCCCTTCCATTCGTGCAAAAATATAACACGCACACACAAATGGTTGCGAGAAGCAGGCCCTGGTTCACCTCGAGCTGTAGCGCCAACTAAGTAAGTAAGTCGAAAGGCATAAGACGATAAGCTATCCTATATGTGGCTTCCGGCGTAGCTTATTTGGAAAAGCATAACAAATTGAAATGGGGGCAAGATAAAGTAGTTGTCAGCAATCAAAGTTCAATCTGTCCACCGCCTGATTCAAAATGGAGTTGACATTTCACGGAGTGAAAATCAACTCCTTAAAAAATGACACGTTAGTGGAGATTTCTAGCGCTACTTCGGTTTAACGAGCTAAACAAATCTTTGTTCCTGCTAGTTCTGATATGCACTTCCAAGTGCTAAACGACAAGCAGGGAAGCAGAATTGAACACTTTTGGGTGAATAATCCCATAGAAAAGAGCAAATGAACAATAATATTCTGCCAGGTTCGAGACAACAGAGAGAACTGGACACAGAGAATCCGGAATCAATGAGGATGAAAGGCTGTTATGCCTCAGATAGTGACCTTCCACTGGTGAAGAGCCTGTTAAGTTAAATATTCGAAAGATACTGGAACTGGAACCTATGTGTGTACTCTAAGCCTCCTTATAAGATTATGTGGTCAGTTATGCCGGAAATTATAATTTTTTCGAGCCAAATTTAGAATCGAATGCTGTGCACTTGAGGTAATCATCGTGGCGTAGTGGTACCAGCGCTGCCACTTTGCTACGATCGTAGCAAAACTGCTACGCGATTTTCAAAAAAGTCAAATTTGCTACGCTGCAACGCAAACTCCCTTAATACCCCAATTATAATTATGCGGCTTTTAATTTGTTTGAAAAACGGCATATTATGGACTTATTGAGTTTTTCTACGCAAAATTTAGTTTTGCTACGCAAATTTGCTACGGGAATTTTTCCTTAGTGGCAGCACTGAGTGGTACTGGTAAGTGCGTTGGAATACTATGTACGCTGCCCGGGTTCAATCCTCGCAAATATCCAAACGTAGAGTAAGAGAGGGTAATATGGAATACAGCTTTTTTATTGTGAAATTACACCTACATTTTTGGACCAAAGTACCCATCAAGTGTTTTAAAATGACCGATGTATATTCAGGTACCTAAGCCAGACTTTCCAATACATTAAATCTTACCACTTTTGAGTTATGGATTTTATTTAAAAAAAATGCAAATATCTGAATTCAAAAAAATGTGCAGGTAATATGGAATATTCCATATTATCAAAATTTGGATGTATTATGGAATATTCCATATTACCAACGATCAAGCTGTTATCTTTTTCAATGTATTTTGTTTATTAAGTTTTAATTATATAAATGAATTTTCACAATATTTGCACAGATACTTTGTTTTGAAACACTTATTGTGTGACCACATATTGCATTGAATGCATCTGTCCCATAATAGACCATCAGGAAAGGATTCATCGCATGCATTGCAAAATACGCCTTCACGAGGTTCAAGATCGAAATCTGAGCCTATTTCATCTGAACTTCGGTCATCAGCAACAAAACTTACCGAAGAATCACTAGACGATTCGTATGCCAAATCCCTTTTGCATTTCTGTTGCCTTTTAGGGCCTCCTTTTGAAGTGTCTTTTGAAGTGGAGGGTAATATATGATGTTCTTTTTTCAGTTGAACACTTCGACTTTTAGTTTTAGTTTCAAACAATTTTTTTGCAAAAATATTTCCAGGTTTTAAAATATCTTGTTGGTTTAAGGTGAGTTTATAGGGCGTCTCTGTAATAACAGTCGCTTGTGTGGCTTTTCTTCCTCTATTGGATTTCTGTTGTTTTATATCAACTGGAGAGGCAACGTCCCAGGGAGAAACAGTAAAATTCAAGTTCGATTCAGAGTTCCTTGGTGGAGTTTGAGAAGCATTATCAGTTGAATCTTTTTCTTGTTGAACTACCGATACATCAACTTCCGTTGCACCAATAAAATCCGCGTCGGTAAAAATATGTGGATTAAAAGGATAAATGCCTGTACATCTGAATCCATTAGCAGCTATTTCCGCTGTTTGATACCTTAAATATGCTTTGGAGAACAGTTCTGTAACGTCATACAGCGTTACTTTTCGGCCCTGTTCTCGTAAAAACAAGCGAACGCCTTCAATGTAGTAAGATTTTAAAGGCGCCATAAAAGATCTGTCTAGCGGCTGCATTTTATGAGTTGAATGAGGTGGTAGCGAAATTATAGTCACAAAATACGCCTTAGCCATTTCAATCACATCAATATTCCGAGTGTGACTATAATGTCCATCTAATATTAATAGCACTGGCGAGTCCTCAACCGGTTGCACTTTTTTAATGAAATGTTGAAACCATTTGGTGAATAGGTTAAGTTGTATCCATCCCGAATGATGAAATGCAGCGATTGAACCAGGTGGAGCATTCTTCATTAGCTGAATATTTTCATTTTTTCTAGGGAAGACAAAAAGTGGTGGCACAAATTGACCACCAGCGCTCATAGCTAATACTAAGGTAACAAGCGAGCCTCTTTCAGCGGAGGTCAATATTCCAATCTGTCGTTTTCCTTTGGTAGCCAATATTTTTGGCTGTTTGCTTTGGACAATAGAAAAACCTGTTTCGTCAACATTATAGATCCGATCTGGTGGAAAATTATATCGCTCGTTGTACGAGTTTAGAAGCTCAAAAAACAGATTTACATTGCCTCTAGTAAACCCAGTAACTCTAGCCATGGACGTACCTGACGGTGTTCGAATTAACAGATCATTTCTATATCTTTGTATAAAACCTTTAAGCCAATCACGTCCAGCACATTGCTTCAAAACAGAAAATTTGTTGGGAATATTGTTTCTTATAGCCAACTGAAAAGCTAACGATCTAACATCCGATTGTGTTAACCCGAAGTATCGCGACTCCATTTCTTTGATATATTTCACGAGCTCAAACTCCATTTTATTTGTGAAGATGGATTTCCTTCCAAGTGGAATGCGTGATACTTCGATAGGAGTTTCTGTAGATGTGGCCAATCTAAAAATAGTTCCGCGTGGAACATTGAATGCTTTTGAAGCTTTGAGGTAACCCATTTGCTTAGAACGTATGCATGTTATGGCCTGCTCCATGTCCTCTGGTTTCCATTGCTTGCGCCTTGCTGCGTTTTGGGTTTTTGTAGCCATCTATTGCATTAAAAGTTCATGCGTTAGTATGGTAGGTATTTGACATAAAAAAGGGAAAAAAAATGCTGACAATATGGAATACTATTCCATATTACCAACATCTAGGTATTCCATATTAACTCATCTAGGTCCATTTAAAAAAGAGAGTAAAAAGTAGCATACCGTTTATAGATTTGATCACACAAATAGCAGTAAATGAAAGTCCAAGTCGACTGCTTTGCAAAACACACCTTTTTACTATATAATTATTTATATTTCAAATATTTTTTCATATAAAAACTTCACACCTTGCAAAGTTGTGGTTGCAGCGGTTTTTAAATTTAATTTTTCTTTTTTTCAGTTTGACAGCTATTTGAAATCGAGCAAAAGGTTGCTAAGATTTCTTTCACAATCTAAGTTCTGAGCGTAAATAAAGAGATGTCGCTGTTGTAAATACGGTGGAAAAGTGGTATTCCATATTATACACATATTCCATATTACCCTAACTTACTCTACCACATCTTCCGAATGTCTGACAAGCATCATAAGCCACGGTGAGCATCCCAACTCGACGTTCGGAGTCGGCTAAAAACTGTAGGTCCCTTCCATTCGTGGAAACTTATAACAAGCACATAGAAATGGTTGCAAAAAGCAGGCCCTGTTTCACACCGAACTTGTAGCGCCACCCTAAGAAGAAATGAGCTTGGACCTCATTGCTGTTTCTGGTTTTATTCTATTTTATTAATTCACTACGGGCCACTTGAATAGACACAAGTATTTTTCTTATGATTTAACCGATTAGAGCTTAGGTTAGTTTGAAAAGCAGCATCATTGTTTTATTTTTGAAGTAAAACTTTTATACGCACGTTAGTCAACATTTTTTAAAAGAGAAATCGATACCGAAAAACAATGCATACACAGAATAATGCAAAAAGTCATGTTAGATTGTTATTTCATGCATTTTTGCATTCCTCCTTTTTTTGCTATTGGAAGAAGTGCTAAAGTTGTGTGGACATTTTTGAAGCAGAAAGGAAAAAACATAAAAGGAAGGCAAGAAACACATCAGCAGCATAGACAGAAGAAAAAAATAGTCCTATATTAGCTTCCAATTTCTACCCGATATGAAATACATAGGTACCTATGCCACTCGCTACTTATAAGCTAGCACTCGAACTTGACACAGTCAATAAAACCAACGCTAGATGGGCAGGTGGAACTACCTGCCTTGCTGCAAAGCAAATCTGGCCTAGATTAGATCTAAACCGCTCTAGATACCTTTTGTCACTAAAAAGACTACATATTAGGACGATTATCAGTGTCATCACAGGACACTGCCTTATAGGCAAACACGCAACTAGACTTGACGTCATCTCAAATGACTTCTGCAGAAGCTGTAAAGACGAAGAGAAGGAAAAGGCTCTTTCTCGTAGTAGAAAACTACACCTAGGAGAATACTTCTTCGAGGATCTAAGTGATCTAACACAAAAAGACGTAGGAAGCCTTCATCACTTTGTACAAAGCTCTAAATGGTTCTCTTGAGTAACGGGGTAATTATCCCCAAGATCCTTGGTATCACAACGGGCCTCTATAGGCCTAAGTGTGCTGGTACTTGTTACCGGCAGCCATTGCTACCTAACATAACCTAGCATCCAATTCCAGCGACTCTGCAGCAAAACTCAAAGCAGGGAGTGGTGTTAGTGTTAGTTAATAATAAATAAATAGTGCACAACATTTGAAACGCCTGAAATTGGAAAAAAACACAAATAAATCCATTACGAAAACAAACTCGGTTGGATTTTTGCAGGACGGATATATAACGTGGACAAGAATTGTTTTTTTTAATGAGAAACAAATTTAATATGGATGGTCCAGATGGATATAACCATTATTTCCATGATTTGAGGAAGGAAACACGTTTCTTGAAGCGTCACCATAGCCGAGAAGGAAGTGTTATTGTCTGGGGTGCGATTTTATGGTATGGAACTGTTGATCTGATTGCAAATTCCTTATATTGGTAGATATTGGCAGTAGTGGCTTTCCCTTAGTTAAGCTACACTACGCGAAATAAAGATAAGACCAAACTAAAATGTACCATTTAACGCACAATGAAAGCATACTGGAAGTTCTACAGTATTTTCTTCTAATGTGCCAGTGCATGCTGCTTTTATAACAGTAAAAAGTTTTCGCTCCCACTTCGCATTTATTTTTGGGAAATTATTGAATTTTATTCTGGAGCGAAATATTTATAAGACCACACGTGCGAGCTAGTTATATTATTTAATTTAAGAAGTGATGCAGCAGAAATGTATAGACTATTAGTTTTATTTCTTATTTTACGTGTACCTAATCAGGGGTGTTGAAGATATTCGCATCCGCAATCGCGGATTATTCGCATTAATTCCAACATCTGCATCCGCATCCGCATCCGCATCAACTCATGCGGAGTTTTTGCGGATGCGATTCAATGTTTTTTTTTAAGTTTCTTTACTACCTGCACACAATGCATTAAGAAACAGATTGGAGTCGGCGAAGGCTGCAATATTATTATTTATTAAATATAACTCACCTATTTTTAATTTTAATTACTAAACTTTATTCTTATTAAATAAGAAAATGAAATTCAATAAATTTTCATTTATATCCATATTCAAATAAAATTTTATAAAAATCAATCAATTTTCATTTATTTATGTATATAATATATAATATAATAGTGAAACGTAATAGCATTGAGGAGGAAAACAATGAACTCCGAATTAAGCTAAATAAAATGGATTTACTCTACCAAGAGCTTAAGAGAGAGGTAGACTCGCTTAAAGAGGAAAACAAGGCCTTAAAGAATTCACTTTTGCAAAGAGAACGCGAAGTTACTCCACCCCGTGCACCTAGTCCCAAATATCACACGGATGAAGAAGAGTTAGCACGCGAAACAAGTAGGGTCTCAAAGAAAAGACCCAGCAAAAAACGAAGAGCCGGTTCTTCACCTGAAATCGAGCCACGAAAGCAAGACAAAGAAAAAGACTCGAAACAGAAACAAACTCACGACAAATTACGTCCTCCGCCTGCAATAAACGTCGTCGGCATTACGGACTACAATAAACTGCATAGCCTTCTCAAGGGAGCTGTGACATCGGAATTTAAAGTAACGTCATTCCGAAACAATGACTGGAAAATTAATGTAGTTGACTCTGACGGCTACCGAGCAATATCTAAACAACTAAACGCGGAAAAGATCCAGTGGTTCACCTACGAAAATAAATCAGAAAGACCACTCCGCGTTATAGCAAGGGGTCTCCACCCCTCGTGCACTAAAGATGACATTATAAATGACCTTAAAGGAAAAGGCTTGAAAATTATCGACGCAAATAATATCTTAAAGAAGATAAAGCAGAAAACGGAACAAGGCAATGCAATCTTTGTCAAGCATGGACTCCCGCTCTTTATGCTAACCTTCGATAGAAGCGAAAATATAGACGATATTTATAATGTAAAAAGTATTTTGAATATCGTAGTTAAAATCGAGCCTATGCGTACGAATACACGATCGATACCTCAGTGCAAACGCTGTCAAGGTTTTAATCACACCCAGTCCTATTGCCAAAAAGAACCGAAATGTGTGAAATGTGCCGGGAACCATTTATCAGAAAGGTGTGACCTAAATAAGCAGGCTCCGGCGACCTGCATAAACTGCAAAGGCAAGCACCCAGCAAACTATCGAGGTTGTGATGTAGCAAAGGAGCTTCAAAAAAGGCGGGATACTCTCAAGAAACCGATAGACCCGAACCCAAGCTTAAGATATCGTAAAGCCGATAAGCCTAAGACCGCTAAGCCGATCAAAACGACGAAGCCGATAAAGGAAAGTAAAAAAATTGCGCAAGAAAACGTCGCTGGTCCAAGCGCAGCGGAAAAACCACCACAGATTGACGCGAGATCGTACGCGCAAGTCGCTTCAAACGAAAACAAATTACGATCAGCTACAACAGACCCGGTCAGCCAAATATTTACTATTATATTGGAAAAATTTGAGGAGCAAAACAAGATTAACAAAACAATACTTGACAAATTGAGCAAGCTCGAGTTCAAACCTCGCAAGGCAATCCAAAAAATATGAATATGAAACAGCTACTTAAGATACTAACGTGGAACGCAAACGGCCTTCTGAAAAAAATCGACGAGTTAGAAGTGTTTCTACGGAAAAATAATATCGATATATGTTTGGTATCGGAAACGCACTTAAAAAAGGGACATAGACCCAAAATAAAGGGTTACAGCGATTACCATGCGAATCATCCTTCGGAAAATGCGAGAGGCGGGTCCTCTCTTTACATCAAAGACTGTATTAAGCATTCCGAAAACATAGAAATAGAATTTGATTCTATGCAAATAAGCTCAGTCTCCGTAAAAATAAGCCACTTAGACTACAACATCGGGTCTAGCTACTTCCCTCCGGGATATAAGCTAGCAGAAGACGACCTAGCTCGTCTCTTTGACTCCCTCGGACCTAATTTTGTCTTAGGTGGTGACTTTAACGCGAAACACACTTTCTGGGGTTCAAGATGTAATTCGACAAAAGGCAGATTATTGTACAAAGCCAGCATGAAACGTGGGGTGAATTTTTTTTCGACAGGAAAGCCAACTTATTGGCCAACTGACAAAAATAAAATCCCTGACCTCGTCGACTTCTTTATCGCAAAAGGGTTAACTAAAAATTTGACGGAAATCGAAGAATGCTATGATCTATGCTCAGATCACTCAGCAGTCACTCTGAAAATAGGTGGAAGTTTAGTTAAAAAAGAAGGACCGCCTAGGTTAACGAGTAACAAAACTAACTGGGACACTTTCAGAAGAGACTGCAAGGAAAATGTTACTTTAAATGTACCGCTAAAGACACCGTTCGAAATTGAAGAAGAAATCGACAAACTCGTCGAAGCCATCCAGAGCTCAGCGTGGAAAAACACTCCTCTGCGAAAGACAGCAGCACGGAACAATAAAGTCAAATACCCGCCTGAAATCGAAGACCTCATACGAGAAAAGAGGAGAGCGCGCAAGAGATGGCAACAATCCCGCGCGCCACCGGATAAAACTTATTTGAACCACCTTTGTAACAAGCTTAAAAATGTGCTGCATGACCTAAAAAATCACGAGACTTCTACTTACCTTGAGGGTCTGACCGCTGATAAGTATTCAAACTACTCTCTATGGAAAGCCTTGAAGTCCATAAAGAAACCTGTAGTGCACTCGCCGCCAATTAGGAAAGCTAACGGGGAATGGGCAAAAGAAGACAAAGAGAAAGCAGAATTATTTGCCGATCACTTAGAGGAAACGTTCAAGCCGTTCGATGGGCAACCGTTGATCGAAGATCCGAATGATAATATGGCACCCGACAATTTTAAAGTAAAAACTGTATCCCTGTCCGAACTTCGAATGACAGTAAAAAAACTGAAAAATAACAAGGCCCCGGGATATGATTTAATCACTGGCGAAATTTTGAAAGAGCTACCGAAAAAAGTGCTGGTTAAGTTGCTCTACATCATAAATGCTTCTTTAAGACTATTATATGTCCCAAGGCAATGGAAAGTCGCCGAAGTTATTATGGTTCCAAAACCGGGGAAATGTGCAAATGACAAGAAATCATATAGACCCATTTCACTTCTGCCAATAATATCTAAGGTCTTCGAGAAACTTCTGCTGAAACGATTGCAACCAGTAATTGAAGAAAGACACTTAATCCCGGATCATCAATTCGGCTTTCGGGTCAAACATTCCACAATCGATCAGGTGTATCGAATAACGAACGAAATTGAAAAAGCTTTACAAGGGAAAAAAGTATGCTCTAGCGCTTTTCTCGACGTATCGCAAGCCTTCGACAAGGTATGGCACGAAGGCCTAAAGTATAAGCTAAGGGTAATCTTACCGGAAAAGTTGTACAGACTATTGGAATCTTATCTTGAAAACAGACTTTTCCGTGTTAGACACGGGAGTGAATATTCGGATTTCAAAGAAATCTACGCCGGTGTTCCACAAGGAAGTGTTCTCGGCCCAATTCTGTTCCTGCTCTACACAAGAGATATACCACAAGATGAAGGGACCGTTGTAGCAACGTTCGCAGATGACACGGCTATCCTCGTAACGTATGAGTCAGTCGAATCATCAACGGGAAAACTCCAACGAGCTTTGAACAAAGTATTCGAATGGACAAAAACCTGGCGAATAGTCCTCAATGAGACAAAATCAACGCATGTAAATTTCACGCTAAGAAAGATAAACAACTTACCTATATACATTAACTCGGTGCAAATACCGTACGCAAACGAGGCAAAATATCTAGGAATGACCCTAGACGCAAAACTTAAGTGGAAACCACACGTTAAAAAGAAGCGCGAAGAGCTCGAAATCAGATTTAGAGAAATGTATTGGTTACTCGGGAAATACTCGAAGCTAAGCACATATAACAAACTGCTTCTGTATAAGCAAGTGCTAAAACCGTCTTGGACATATGGTATACAACTTTGGGGTTGTACCAAACCAAGCAATATGGCTCTACTGCAAGCATTTCAAAACAAAATACTAAGAGCAATCGTGAATGCTCCTTGGTATATAAGGAATAGTGATATTCACAGAGATCTAGGAATTGCTACCGTGAGGGACGAAGTAACAAACTTTGCTCGCAAACTTCGTACCCGTCTTCATGTTCACTGCAATAATGAAATAATCCGTACTATGGACGTGACAATTCTTGAGCGCCGACTACAAAGAACAAGACCTTTCGACCTAGCGCCGTAAGGAAAACCGCATTTAATGACGGTATTAGTAGGTGCTTTCACTGGAAAGCTACCTACCTAACGCGATTAACACTACAGAAGCGTAAACTACTTGTTAAGGCAACTTAGTCGTAGTCATCACAAAAAATGAAGAAATGAGAGGGACGAATTTCCTACTACTATGAGTACGCGCAGCCGGTTCTCATAGTGCCTCTCTGGGGGGGGGTGAGGTTTAGCCCGTAGGCATATACTGACTAGCACTGATGGCATTGTCAGATATATGAATCGGGCATAACCAATGGTACGGACCATTGGTATCTTTTGAAGATTCCTGCACCTCCAGGCGCAACCAAAAAAAAAAAATAAATGTATATAAAATGTAATATATTTAACAAATTCTAAAAATCCGCATTCGCATCCGCATCCGCGGATGTGAGTCTCCTAAAATCTGCATCCGCATCCGCATCCGCGGATGTCAAAATGTTTACATCCGTAACATCCCTAGTACCTATCTTTAATTTATTATTTAATTTTTTTAGATTAACTTTGGATAAAATTTTTTTTTTAAACTTGTATGTATAAAAATGGGTCGCGGTAAACTATTAACGCAGGAGGAGTTAAAAAGATTTTAGAATATCGCTGCTGTGGTATTTCTACTAGAGCTATTGCAGCTCAAATGAAAATAAGTAAAACGGTGGTCATAAAGTGCCAGAAACGAAGCTCTGGAAGAAAACCGATAGTTTCGCAGCGAGATATACGGGAAATTAAAAAGGTAGCTACTAACCGTTCAAATAGTTCATCTGAAATTTGGGGGCCATTGCATACCATGGAAGATATCCAACTTGTATCCTATCAGCGGAAATGGATTCAAAGAAGTATGTGGAGCTTTTATATGACGTCCTTATAAAATTTGGTTAGGAAATCGGAGGAGATGAGTGGATTTTTCAGCAAGATAATGCATTTTATTCACTCCTCCAGGGTCACCATAACGTTTTTAAATGCTTGGGGGATCCTATTGTTAGACTGACCGGCATGCAGTCCATGCCTCAACACAATAGAAAACTATCGGATACATTTTTTTCGCAGTGCCAGGCAGTACGATTCTGTCAGGTAGCTGAGAGACGCTATCCAAATAGAATGGACAAAAATTGATAGAAATATTGCTGAAAATCTCTTTAACTCAATGCCTGGAAGACTCCAGAGAGTCATTGCAAAAAATTTAAGGATTTATGTCATAAAAATCTGATTTGGTCCTATCATTATTTCGTAAGAAAGGAATTTTGTTTTTGATCTTTTATAAATAATATAAGTGCTAACTGAATTTAAATGTTATGAAAATAAAAGACTTTGTCCATGTACCTAATTAATTAATATAATAAATAACTCGATTTAATTTATACAAACAAAAAAGCATTGAGTCTTTGGACTAATATTTTGGACAATATAACAAGACAATGCACCAATCCACACTGTAATGATCTTTGAACGTTGAATATCCTGGCAAAATGTCAGCTTTCTACAATGGCCACCATACTCATCGAAATTTAATATTTATGGAAAACGTGTGGGAAGGGTTGGTTCGCAGAGTCTACGATAACGGAAAACCATTTGACAGTTGAGAATTTCGTTAAATTATTTAAAGCTACTTTATGAATCACTTCCCAAAGGGATGACGTTATTTAAAATAAAGTGGTACTACACATTATTAAAAGAAGAAAAAAATAATGTTGGTCTTACTATTTCTTCATTTGTCCTAGTTTATTTCACATTCTTATCAAGTGGAGCAAAAAAGGTGTTTTCGTCTTTTAAAAAGTGAAACAAAAAAGCTACTTTTTAAACTCCCAAAGCGTAAAACGGATTAGTTTTGAGAAAAATCGTTGTTTCTATTCAAGTGGCGCGTAGTGTATATAAAGCGATATACAGTACGACTTCAATAAAAACAACTAATAGAAATGCAGGCAGTCTAGTCACGTTAATTGAGGTTGTTGCAATATCCGAGTCAAAGTAAAGTAGCAGGTTTTAAAAAATGGACCAAAAAGTTAAATACATAAGAATATTAAGACTTTTTGAATGCAAATTTCTTTTCCACGGCAGATTATTAAATTTTACAGCCAGCGTTAAAATGTTATCCAGTGAAGCTAAATTTTCTTTAGCCCATTGAATGCAAATGCTGAGTGCCTGAATAACGTCTTCTGCTTTAACTAACTTAACTCGTCGTTATTACGGCTTGGAGACATCAAAGGGTTCCAGCACTTCCGCATTGCCGTATACAGCACCTTGCCCCATGCAAGAGCCAGGAGACATATGGCATGTCTGAAATTAAATGGTTTAATTTTGCACTCCAACTCAGATCCTTCGCTACCAACCAAATGTGTCAATAGAGAGACTCTTTTTTTTATAATAAAGTTAAGAAAGTTGATCACATTTTGATCCATTGACTGGGAACAGTGCAGTTTGCTGGCATCTTCACTTTTTATTTCGCCGTCCTGTGTATACATGTGTAAACTAGGAAAATAACTGGCCAGACATAGGAAAAGTAAAGAAGGAGGAAGAGATGCAAATAGCGAACGAAATAAGAATTCATGATACAAAAGTTACGTTCATCAAGTCACTTTTTGTATAAAGTTGCAGTTTCTGAATCAACAATGCTAAGATTTTTGGAGTTGCTTTTATCAAGGAGTTGCGCGTATCGTACACTTTTTTTAAGCTATATAAAACAAAAATAAATAAATAAATAAAAATAATAGAGTAATTTATAACTCAGCCCCATCCAGATTGCCAAAGTGAATTAGTATTTCAAAAAAATACCCAAAAAGTTAACAATAAAATAATACACCTGATTTTTAATAACTTAATAATGCACTTTCAAATGCTTGCTTTGGTTCTGTAAACAGCAATATTAAAACAACCACCGAATAAACTGTTAAAACAATTTACATATAAACTCAGAATTTAGTTTTATTATATTTTTATATTTTTTAATTTTAATCCACCTGATCATAAATCTCTGCGGTGTTGCCGTCTGTTGATTTAAGCTCATCACGTAAAATTTTCTCCCGTTTCCGTTGCAGCATTTCTGGCGACAAGGCTTTATCAAACCTTTCGTTTTTGGACGATTTAATAACTTTTTCCATATCATCGTTTAACATAAAGTTATTCATTGCATCTCTAAATTCAGGTTCCGTTATTTTATACATGTTGCTGCCAAAAATAATACCAACCACTGCGATCTAAGGAATAAAACTAACTAACAAGGTTTCTGTTTAGTATCTTGATTCTCTGTACCTACTCGTTAGGTTACACAAACCTTTCAAATTGTTCGTGCCTTAATATTTACCAAATACACCAGGTTAACGCATTTTAAATATTTAATTAATTAAATATTCCAAACCATCAACATTTAGTTAGGCATTTTCATCGTCATTACTATCTCCCCGATCCAATGAGAATCTAAACTGCATAAGGACAAGCAGGTAAATTGTTATCGTTGAAATCGACTAAAAAAGAAGGATATTTTTAACTTTGTATGCGTGTACATTTACATTTGTATATCAATGACAAGTTTCTTACAGAAGTTAGTAACTGCCTGTTAACGTTGACGTAACCCTTTAAGCTGACAATAGCCGGATTCATTTCTATTGCAATGATGAATAAATCAATTTCTTTTTGGGCTTGTATATCGACATTTCCAAGGTCAACCGATAGAAGGGTGTCCTGAACGCCCTTGGACACTACACGGGTGGCATTATGCGAGCAATCACAAAAAATAAAAAGAAGTCCTGAGCAGTATACAGCGTCGACTATGAAGCCCATCTCTTTATATGAAATACTAAATCCATTGTTCTTGTCGAAGATCTCTGCAATTGCTGCGTATACCGCCATGGCGATGTTAATAAATCTTAATAAAAAAGACAAATGTCATTATTTAGAGAACTTTTTTAAGTCAAATTCTCGCTAAATCCTTACAAAAATATGCAATATGTTGAGTATGTCCTTGCGTAAGCATTCCCAAGTGACTGGAGTAGTTCACTCAAGTTCAACCAAAGAAAACGATACTGCGCAATTATCGATGCATGACATTCCTTGGATACATCCTTTTGAAAATATAAAAATATGAAAGTTAAAATTACGATAACGAATTTCAAAGAAATAAATCTGAAAATATCATTCTGCTGTCTAGAATGTTTGAATAGGTGTAGAATATAAACAGACGAAGTAAAAACTTAACCGCAACGAGTTAGCTGTTGGTATAATCAGTCGCATCTGTATGCAAGAAAAGAAAACAAGGACAAGGACATGTATTAATGCACCAGACCGGTCGAGATGAAAGTATGCCAGATGAATGGAATCTGAGCATCGTTTGCCCGATCCGCAAGAAAGGAGACCCCCTCAACTGCTCCAAATATAGAGGCATCAACATTGGCTACAAGATCCTATCTACCATATTGTGTAAACGCCTGAAGCCTTTCGTCACCAACCTGATTGGCCCCTATCAGTGCGGTTTTAGGCCAGGAAAGTCCACCATAGACCAAATTTTCACACTTAGGCAGATCTTGGAAAAAACCCAAGAAGTTCGATGTCAAGACCCAAGAAAGCTCGCTGCTCCATCAAGGTCGGTAATGACCTCACCTAGACCTTCGATAACAAAAAAGGACTCAAACACGGTTATGCACTGTCATGCGACTTCTTCGACATCATACTTGAAAGATTTGTTCGAAACTCACAAGCCAACACACGATGAACGATCTTTCAAAAGTCCTTCAACTACTTGCGTATCCCGACGATATTGACATTATTGGTAGAACACGTGGGCCTATCACCGGAGCGTTTGCGAGTATAGAAATGGAAGCGCCCAAAATGGGTATAGCGGTAAACGAGGACAAAACAAAGTATATGCTGTCAATGAAAGGGGACACTCAACATCGACGAGTTGGACGGAACGTCACAATACACAGTTATACCTTTGAGGTAGTAAAGAGCTTTGTCTACCTCGGCTCTGCTATAACATCAAAAAATTACATCTCGTCGGAAATCAAACGAAGGATTATCTCTTGCCAATCGTTGTTTCGTTGGGCTAAGAAGGCAATTAAGTAGTTTGGTCGTTTCGAGAGAAAAATCCTCCGCCTTGGAGGAGAAGATTCAACCACAAACTGTACGAGCTGTACAGCGACATGGACCTGGTCAAAAAACGGAATATTGGGCGTTTATTTTGGCTAGGAAATGTAGAGCGCATGGACATGAAAATATTCGATTCTAAACCGGTGGGTCAGCGCAGTAGAGGACCTCGCCTTATGTGGCGCGCACAAGTAGAAAAGGACCTCAACCAACTTGGAGTGCGCAACTGGAGGCAGTTGGCTAAGGATCGGGCTAACTGGAAGGGGTTGCTGGTTGAGGCCTTGATCCACCACGGACTGTAGCCCCCAGTGCAATTGTTGAATGGATAAAACATTAATGATTGAGAGAGTTAACATAAATACATCACAGTGGCCAATAGATGCAGAAATTAACTAATTAAAGAAACTGACGGTTAAAGAGAAAGATTAAATTGTTACAAGGGTCTAAGATAAGAAATAAAATTATAACACTCCTACTTTATAATACTCGTACTTACTGCTTTAAAACACTTGGCCAACGAATATGAAGCCGCCTTAATAGCCCTCGAGTTTATGTACCATAGCGCGCAGTTCATATTGATCATAGTGATGATGTGATAATATGCCAATGTATGCCATAACGGATATCCTATATCCAAAGAAAAACACCATCCATATGTTGCACCATTTGAATATATAGTAGGTATGATGCAACCTTACCATCTAAGAGAAAACTCAACAACCACAGGAACAAAATTGCACACAACAGGCAGGCAATCGAAATGATTACAATTAAAGTTTTTAGATTTGGAAACTTCAGAGATGTTCCAGTGATTTTGTAGAAACGCAGCTAAGGACGAGATTTAAATTTTTGTTTTTTTTTTTTTAATCCAAAATATAATCCAGGTTCTATAATTACATATGTACCTGAAATGTTCCCCATGAAGTTTTATATTTGGCCACTTCACCTGCAACGCCCCATCCCACAAATGGAATCCAAAAATGTGGAATCAAATAAATTACAAATAATATCGCGTATATGTATTCATCGAAATCCTTGGTGGTATGTAAAATACGAATTCGTTCTTTGCCAATTGTAATCACAGCGATGGTCATAAGACACCAAAAGACAATGGCATACAATGTAGCACCCGACTTCCAAGAGAACGTTATCCTACCCGGCGAGGACCTTAGTATTGGCATTACAGCCAATACACGGAAAAGGATCAAGAGGAGCTTGTGATCTCGGTAAAACTATAAAATGTTTTTTTTAAATGATAAAGTTTTCTAAAAAAAAAACGTAGACTTACTTGATCGTGTATTTCAACAATGTTGCCATCTCCTGACTTCAATTTTGCTCTTTCGGCACGTTTGTGTTCCAGTTTGCGAGCAGCTTCGTTCATAGTTGAAAGCTTATTTGGGTTCAGTTTTCCAACTCGACGCAACGTTTGAAGATCCTGCTGTAGAAGGGAATGGCTAATAACTTCTTCGAATTCTTCATCTCTGATGATATTCATTGCGTCTTTTGAGGTAACTAAGCTCGGTGAAATTGTCCTATTTCCATTTTATAGTGCAATATGAGTGCAAATTAAAAAGCGATTAATTAAAATTGCAATTGATAGTTGAATGTTTGACCAACTTGTACTTTAAACTTCTCGCGGTGACACCGCCAATGTCAAGTCATTTGAAAGGTGGCTAGTGGGAGTCAAGAGGAGTGGGGTTATTTCTAAATGCACTGTTAGTATCCTCGATGGCATTTAATACAACTACGTAGTTGTAGAAAATATACATACCGACAAACTAGATAAACTTCAGAAATTTGTTTGCTTAATATGGCGCACTCTGCAGTAATGGACATTCCGTTTCCTTAAACACTGCTAAGTATATACGTATTTTTGGAAACCAAATAACAGCCATTATTATTATCATTATCAGGGATAGGATTTTGCTAACTTTGCCTCTTTTTTTTTTTTACTTAGTCAGAAGATAGTATCGACTTTACACAAACACGTTTCATGTCCTCCTGATTCCAAATATATGTATTTTATTTTGCCTTTTTTTGCCTTTTTTGCCAACAACGGTAAGTTGCCTTTTTCTGCCTTTTTTGCATATTTTGTTTTTTTCTCAAAGTTTGTTCGCTAAAAAAATAATGCTCGTATGTATGCATGTTCCTATGTGCAAACATTATACTTCTTCCTCACAATACGTAAAACGCATACTTACATTCCTGGATGCATTACAATTTAAAACGTCTAGTCTGTGGGGAGAGTCAACATGGAAATATTCTACACTAGCGAATACTCTGCGTGTGTTGCTACGCTTTATAAAAAATACATATTAACAGCATTACCGCTACCAAAAGTGTCCCTGCCCTGCGATCACTGATCTTATGTATGTATGTACATATGATTGTACATATCTACCCGCTTTGGTTTGAAAATGTTTATTACTTGTGTGCATTCATAAATATGCATGTACACGCATTTCGACAAATCATTCCGCCAGTATTACTTGGACTTGGTCCTATTTGTCTTCTCCAGTGATTGGAGTTCCTCTTCTATGGTGCACTCCCTTATGGCGCAGAATGGTTCAGAACCCACGAAGGGTGTAGCAGCCCCTTTCCTGGCAATTTTATCCGCCTCTTCGTTACCTTCTATCCCTAGGTGTCTTAGTACCCAGTAAATGGTGACACTGTCACCTTCGTCCAGTCTATTAAGTTTATCTAGGCATTCCCAGACAATCCTCTATTTGATGACATGAGCTCCGATTGCCTTGATAGCGACTTGGCTTTCTGACATTATTTGTCACCTCTGGTGTAGCGTTTATCAAGATTGAGTTAGGCTTGAAAAATGCTGGTGTAGCTGTCCATTGGTAAAGTTTAGTTCCTGACCCAAACACTAATACCCCCGTTCCTTCCTGAGTTCTTGAACCATCTGTGTACCATTTAATGGTATGAGGACTCAGCGTATAGATTCAAGATTTGTTGCTCCAGTCTTTCTTATTGCTGAGTTTGATGTGAAAGTTTTACTTCCAGTGGAATTTCCTATTCGCAGCGTCTCTAGGAAAGGTAAGGAGGGGAAGCTTATTTGTCATTGCATCATGGTCTTTATGGCTGATACGTTTTCCTTTTCCTTTTCTTTCTTTAGCCATTCTAATAAACGTCCTATTTGCAGCTTGCTCCACTACGAGATGCAGTGGAGTAGCAGCTCCAATAGCACCTGAAGTGCTGCAGTCGGACAGGATCTCATTGCGCCTGTTATGCATACACAAGCCAGTCTCTGTACTTTGTCCAGTGTGTTTCTCATTGTAAATAGACCGGTTCTTTTAGTCCATACTATTTATTGCCCCGTATGAGATTATAGATCGCACCATGGCGATATGCATCCATCGAAGAATATGAGGTCGACAGCCCCATGACTTTCCGGCTATGCTTTAACATGTCAGGAGTGCATGAGTCGCTTTCTTAGTATAGCCTCCTCTGTGTGCTTCTTCCTGGTGAGCTTACTGTCAAGATACACTCCCATGTATTTAACTTCTAGCACAGGATGAGGCTTATGGTTTTCAGATGTGGGAGTTTCCATTTCCTTGTGAAGGGCTGCGTTGCATAATTTTTTGGTCACTCTAAGACCTTTTTGAATTATCTCACACAAGGTTTCCTCATATTTCTCTCGTGCAATTAGGACGATGTCGTCAGCGTAATCCTGACAGTCTATGCCATTGGAGCGACAAGAGTTAAATCTGTCTTGCAATGTATGTACATATTTAGCGGCCATACCATTTTCAACAAACATTTTAGGAAATTGCAGCGTTTGTGAAGTTGATGTTCAATTCAAGGTAAGAGAGCTACACATATACTTCTGTCAACAGTGACGTTTTGTTCTTACCGGTGAACAGAACCGGTCAACTCGTCCAATCAAATCTGCCTGCATAGCACATACACGTTCAAAAACTGTTTCAAAATTTCACATTTTACTGCGTTTTCCAAAAACAATCTAGAGGGCCATAGATAACTACGAGTACATTAGATGATAATGCTGATATGCTGATAATGCTTTGCTTGATGCTTGTCAGACATTCGAAAGAGGTGGGCACTGTGAAAAACTTTTTTTAGGTGTTTGCGGTGGGATTCGAACCCAAGACCGCTGGCTCAGTAGTCCGATGCACTAACCACTTGCGCTACGATGCCCACTTTTTACTTACTTTTTTACTTTTTACTTTTTACAATAGTAGAGGGCTATAATAGCTTTCTTTACTCTTTCCGGGATATTGAGTTTCCAGCTGAGTTTTTTTTTTATCCAGGATAAGACCCAGTACCCAGGTTCATACTTTGCTGGTACATTTTAGAGAATGAGGCTCGATTGTGAGGGATTTTGTATTTCCTAGTGAAAAGAACCAGTTCCTTGGAAAATTCCAAGAAATAAAATCTCTAGAAGAATCAGGCTTAGATTTAGGTTAGCCTATCTGTGTATTAGTTGAGCTCTAAGAACTACACCCTCCGCACCACTAGACATCCTACTGTATCTCCCAACCCTTGATATAAGTGGTAAGCAAATGGTAGCGAGTGCAGCCATAAGACTCAAAACCATATCACAGTGGTCAGGTAACTACACTGGTCACTTCACAATATTAGATCACTTAACTCTCCCCGAAAACATAGACTATGCACACTGTGCCAAAGACCAATTCTGACAAGAACTTTAAGGTCAGTATTCCTGATAGGTCCTTCTGGGATGACTTAGGAGCTACAACAGACAAGTCGATACACTTCTACAGTGATGGCTCTAAAACCAATAATGGTGTAGGAGGAGGTGTTTTCTCAGACAGCAAAAAACTTAAACTCTTCTTCCGCCTCCCTGATCACTGAAACATGTTTCAAGCGGAACTTATGGCGATTCCAGAAGCATTGTCCTGGATCAAGAGGAATATAAAATTTTCTATTGATATTAGCATATTCTCAGATAGTCAGGCGGCCTTGACATCTCTGGAATCAGTCTCATCCACTTCTAAGACCACCTCCAACTGCCGTTCATCTCTTATAGAGATGGTTAAGCAGTTCAATATTCACCTTTGCTGGGTGCCGGCCCCGTGGCACAGAGACATTCCAGGGAACTGTAAGCCGACGAGCTCGCTAAACTAGGAACAACAATACTTATTCTACCCGATAAAAATAATATACCTGTGTAGGTATGCCGATCGCTACTTGACACAGTCAATAAAACCAATGGAAAGTAGGGTGAGTACCGTGGTGTAGTAGTAAGTGCGTTGGACTACTGCGCAATGCTGCGCGGGTTCAATCCCAGACCGGGTCCAACACCTAAAAGTTTTTTTTTCACGGTGCCACCTCTTTCGAATGTCTGACCAGCAACCACAGAGTATCATTTGTCTATGAGCTGCTCAACTCGCCTTTCGGAGTCGGCAAAAAAACTGTAGGTCCCTTCTATTCGTGCAAATAGATAACATGTACACAAGAGTACAACTAGACTTGGCATCATTTCAAATAACTTCTGCAGAAGTTGCAGAGACGAAGAAAAGAAAGAGAGTCCAACGCATCTCCTCTGTTCATGCCCCTTTCCCGTAATAGAAAACTACACCTAGGAGAATACTTATTCGACGATCTCAGTGACCTAGCACAAAAAGATGTGGGAAACCCTATTCGCTTTATACAAAGCTCCAAATGGTTCTCATGAGTAGCGGGGTTAAATATCCCCAAGATCATTGGTATCACAATGGGCCTCTATAATCCAAAGTGTGCTGGTACTCATTACCGTCAGCCACTGCTAGCTAACCTAATCTAATAACTTACAGGACAGTGGCATGGGCTCAGTAAAAGTAAATATGTGAATTAAAAAATAAATAAATAAAAAATGTGCATGTTTCAGGGCAATGTAACTGACTAATCATCCTGAACTTCAGCTATATATATTTTTATGGACAGTAGCTTAATGACTTTCCCCAACACCAAAGTATCAACAACAAATAATAATTTCTAAATGCACAAGTGCTGATAATGACCTCAATAACTTAAAATATTGCTTCAAAACAAATTAAGGGTCAAAACTGACCATTTCACCATAAATGTGTAGACACATGAGTACCCGTACACGCTCTGCAACTATTTGTCACCAAAAGCGTAAAGGTACTCAGATACTTCAGAAAAAAACCTCATTGTACCTACTCAGCGAAATATTGTCCACCAACAAATGACCAAATAGAACCTAGTAACTTATACCAACCTCAGTCATCTAAGGAACTTCACGCAATGCGGTGGTGGTTAGTTTCTGGTTAATAATTGAAATGCCATCGCCATGTCCTTGCACTTGAAAGCAATTTACTTTGTCGTGACACTACTCTACATCGGCCACGAGTCGGCATGTTTGGTAAAAAAAAAAAATTGAATTTCACTTTTTATTTAATTTTGTTGTCAGATTTAATGATCCATACCAACCCTATCAGGCATTACCCTCATTTCGAATAATTGCACCGCAGACAATTTGTAAGCATGCCGGCAACGGCAGTCTGACCAACGATCCACAAGCCATTGTTGTTGGGTGAGTAAACAAAAACTATGGACACCGGCAGGAAACTAAAACTTAAAAGTCTAAATAGCTTTCAGCCTCGCGATGGAATAAAACTCTCCTACAAGGTACGGATTTTCTTCAAAATTACCGGCAATCGTACCCGCTCCCAGAGGAATACGCTGCTGGTGTGGAAGGCGGTACGCAGCCTAGAGAACCGCATCAATGTCAATGAACGCTTGAAAATCTCCCAGCAAAATATGGTTTCGATAAACAAAACCGAAGTAAGTAACCACCGGACAGTGTTGTTGAAAATCAATGAATCGAGTCAGTGAACTTGGAATTTCAGGTGGAATCAGGGGTGGTATACATGTTCCACATAATCGGTGTCACAGACGCGGGAGAAGTGAGCAAGGAGCAAATATTTACCATTAAATACACTGATGGCGTGTTGGAGCGAAATGAAGTAAGCGACTAAATGGCTATCGAGTGAAATCAGAAGGCTTTAATAAAACTTCCTTTTTGTAGAATATTGCTGGGGTTAACTTCTTGCTGATAGGCTCTGAAAATACCGTTGCCAGCATACAATACACAATTAGTGCCCGCGTATCCTTTTGTATCCCGCGATATGATTTTTACGTAAGCAAATGTGAACTTCAATTTTATTCATTTATTAACTCCACTCGCACAGCTGCGATGGAAAATGCTTGGTTTGGATGAGGAATTCCAAGACATACTTCATACAACAGGAACCATATTGAAAATTCCAGCAAATTCGCTAGTTGCCGGTAAAGAATATCAAATTCAAGCAGCCGTATTACAGTCAAAGAATTCAGTAGCATTAGCACAGGTAAGTTGCACTTTAACACAAATCTATTAAGCACTTTTCAACATAAACAATAAAAGTGGGCTGACTTTGAAGTTATTTTAAAAAAAAGCTATACCTTCCGGTTGACTCATTAATTTTGCAATAATGTCAGAAACAATTAAATCGATTTTCTATTTTGAAAGACTGTTTACAAAAATAAGAAATAATTGTTTTGTTACTTGAAATAACATTAACCTTTCCTGAATGGACAACCGTTGTTTTGTTCGTTCACATGCGTTTCTTTCATTAGTGCTTTCTGTTTTTATTTAAATCGATTAGGATCATATACATATGAACGTGAACTACGTTTTATTATATGTATTTATTTTATGTTCATATGTAATCTTCATATGTAATCTTAATAATTAACCAGGATATTCAGTTCAGTAATCATAGAATATTGATTAACGAAATTGCTATTTCATTACTAATTTTCGTTATTGCTATATGCTAGGTTTCCACTTGTCGATTTGAAACTGACAAACGACGTATTTTTAGGTCAATTAGAAAATTGAAGATAATGATAAATAAGCAGTTTTTCATTATTTCCACTTGCCAATTTTCTAATTTACGTAAAAACACGTCATTTGTCGATTTTAAATCGACAAGTGGAAACCTAGCATTACCAGTAATGAATAAAATTAATATGCAGTCCTGTGTAAAAAATTAAGACCCGTAGTAAAATCGTTCACTCTTGTTCTTAATTTCTTTTTTCAGATAATTTTAAATTCAGTAAGTTTAAAAAAGAAATAAAAATATGTTAAATTGAAGTCAATATTTTATAAAATGATACTACTAGTCTTAATTTTCTTCACGTGGCTGTAATTTAAATTGTTCCTCGATAATTTTTTTTCTACGTTTGACCCAGCACGATGCGATAGTTGAAAAATGTCTATTTTTTAATACATAGGTTACTGCCAGCCCAAAAGATGTTCAATCTTCCTTTTTTAAAGCTGAAAAAAGTGGTCAAAATTCGCGTCTTCTTCTAGTGAAGTCTATCTCAGGTGGTAAATACCGGATATGAAGTCAATTAATAAGAAAAAGTCAACAATTTATAGTAATAATTAATAAACAGTCTAATGCTTCTTCGCAGTTAAGGATCTGCAATACTCCCGCCTCAGTTTTTAAGTCACTACCAAGGAAAGTTCTTTTTATCTCTTTCAGGATCGAACATTTCTCAATGAAATTAACGACATCTTCCCTCACAGACATGTTACAAAGACTGCAGTATATACTCAAATCCTCACGATGTGGTATGAAGTTCAATACTACCAACTCACCCCTCATTCTAGATATATCATAAATTAGGTTTTGACTACTTTTAATGTGAAAGTAGTTCCGTTCGCATAGATTATGCTGCATATGGCTGTAAATTGCTCTATGCACTGAAGATTTAGCTGTGTTAATGCAGTCTAATCTATACTTCCCGTCTCCTTTTGAAACAAGATTGTTAAGCGCTTCTCTGGTATCCCCTCCATCACTATCCTGCAGGCTTAAGTCAAAATTGAGGCCACAAGAGTCCGCAAGCTCCTTTAATTTCCCAAACCATATATAGTACATATTGCTAGAGTCTTCGGCAATCTTTCGTTTGGCATATCAAAAACTTTGAGTAGGTAGTACATAAGTAGCTTCAGGGTTTCAATAAAGAGTGGTGACTGGTAACAACCCCGTTTTAATATGATCATATAATTGGGAGCAGTTCTAGGTGGCTGAAAGCATCTTTTAACATAATACATTAGCAGTTTTTGTACAATCTGCAATCTCACTTTTGCATTTACCCGATTACTATCTACGTATTTATGTGTTTGCCGACGCCAAACAACACGCGTGTATTTTTTATTATCCAGTCTAAGGTTTTGTTGGAAAACATGCTGCTAAAACATGTTTATTTTGTGTCTGAACTGAAGCAAGTGAATTACAAATAAAACAAACTTATAAAATAATACTAATCCTAACCCCGTCTTATTCTTTAGTTTTAGGACTCTTTTGGGAAATTTTCAGAGGTAACCCTGAACACGTATCAGTTTCCAAGTTCACATTTGGCCAATCGTTGATCTGCAGCTACCTTATTCTCTTTGAACCTACTGTTTTCCTTGACGATGCAGCTATACGTAAGGACAGTACTATCAGCTGTTCTGTGTCACTCTTTTTACCCCTAGTATAGAACGCTTTCAATCACTGATTTTACAGAAAATGAGTAACTCCTTACATGTACTTTTTTTGTTTATAATATTATACTATAAGACTTTTCCTGCATAAAACGGCTTCTAGCTTCTAGCTCTTCACCTTCAGCATCGTTGTAATCTTCAAACAGATTTCCAAATCGGAAAATGCATTCAAGTGACATTGAGCTTGTGTAGAGCCCTTTCGGCTGCGGTTCCGGTGCCAGCGAATGTAAGCGAATATCGCTCGCGCGAATTCGCAAAGTTCGCTAAAATCATTCAAAAGTACGCATTTCCTATGATGTGTTCCAGTGCACAAAATTTACTCGCGCGAACTTAGCGAATCTAAGCGAGTAAAATCTTCGATAGTTTCATTTCTATTTTACTCGCGCGAGCAAAGCGAATTCAATATATGTTTTTAAGTATAAGTTAATGTATTTGACTTCAAGAAGCTATTTTCTAACAAAAAGCGACAATGACATGATAAATCTTTTCCAAATCACAAAACTTCAAAACACGACTACTTAGTAGTACTTTCTGCAGATAAATGTTTCGTTCACACTTCATACGACTATTTCGATAAATAAATTCGCTTACTTCGCTTGAGTAAACTCGCTTGCACCGGAACCACCCTGTTCGCGCGAATGTGCGCGAGTTTATTCGCTTACATTCGTTCGTGCGAATAAAATTCGCTTGCACCGGAACCGCAGCCTTAGCCATCGGGCCAACCCTAAATTTAAAAAAAAAATAGAATTGCTATCAAAATTCACATACATATGTAGTTGCTATGTCCAAGCAGATCAGATTCAAATCATTTTTATACTTTATTTCTCAGGACTTTATAACTGTTCAAGTGATGAAAAAAGGATTTCAAGCATACATCATTCCCACATCTGTTAAAATAGGACTCAATAAGCCGGCAATTTTTGAAGTTTATGTTCAAAATTTTGACAACAATTCTGAATTCTTGGATGTACGAGTATGCCCCCATTAAGTTTAAACATTTTTATTAAAACAAAAAAACTGCTTACAGATACTTTGGGAATGTACTGCAAATGATGGAGGAAAATGTACTACTAGCGAAAACGTCAATTCAACGAAATTTGAATTTTTCTTCATGGTTCAAGGACGGTACGGACTGTTATCTATGTACAAATGATTTTCGGTTAACCTAAGCATGTGTTCTTGATTTATTTAGCTATGAAATCACAGCCACCCTTAGGCTAGGTGAAATAACAAGATCTACCAGAGCTGAGGTTCTTGTTGATCCAACGGTTTATGTAAGCTACGAGTTCTCAAATATTCCAAATCTTGTTCCATCGGCTGGACAAGCGTTACAGTTAAGTGTTCTGATAATTGATTTAATCCCCAACTGTAAGGCAGGTTGGACAACCGCTCAAGAAGATGACTTTATGTACATTCGTCCAGAGGAAATTGTAAGTTTGTAAGAGATCCATTTAAGTCCAGATTTGTGTTTTTAAAACAACATCATTCATAGAACGAAGGCTTTGGAACTCTCGAGGTTAAGGATATAGAAAAGGAATACCTCTCGGAAATTGCTGAGTTCGATAACTCAACGGTAAATAAGGAGTTAATATTAAGCATTCCCGTTGCATCCGGAAAATGGAGTGGTCTGAAGGGTGATGCCAATTACAAATTCCGCCTCGACACGGTATGCCCGGGACCATACGTACCAAATGACGCTAACAGTGTGAACCGAAAAATCGTAAGTTCATTCGAATTTGTTGTTTATACAAACTCACCACCAGTCGGCGGAAATTTACAGGTAAAAGTGTACGATACAGATAGAAAGAACATTTTGAATTTAATATTAAATTTTAAGGTGAAACCAAAAAATGGTACAGCTCTGCAAACCGTATTCGAGATATCATCCGAAAGTGCAAAGGACTTACTGCTAGATACCCCATTGAGCTATGAGTTTTTGTTACAAGTGGAGCAGTACAACATCAGTTTGGGAAAGTTTTATGAATTTAAATCAGTAGAAACTCAGCTACCTTATTCAGGTTTGCAATTAAGTACGGCAGATTATTTTCTTAAAAATAATTTTGGTTTACTTTTAGCATCTCCGATACAAGTTTTGAGTCGCGTATGTGATATTCGCGGTTCCTGCAATATGAGTATTGGACCAACAATAAAAATGGCCTCCACTCAATATACCCAAGATGAAATCGAAACAATGAAAGTGAGAATAAGGGAAGCTTTCCAGAGAACCGACTATCAAGAAGGACAGAATTTGATTCTAGCAGCTGCATTAACATATAAGGTGAGCTAAGTAAATGCGAGAAGTGTCAGTTGCCTCATGCGGATGACTCTGCACCTATACTACATAGCATTACGATTGCAATTTAAAGGCTCACCATCAGCTTGTGGCAAGCCATTTTTATGTTGCCTAGCCCTACTTGCAGTGCTGTTTACAAAAACTTGATATAGCCGTATTGTTATTAATGACGTTAGCTGTTGTGATATAATAGCTTATCGGACTGAAAAACAAAAATAAATAAATGGATTTAGTAGATGTTTTACTGATTCATTTGAGCTATGAATCATCCTTCTGCGTTATCTTGAAGCTGAGCTATGCTCAAAACAATTCATGAAATTATCGCCAGCAATTTTCCTTCAGTGGAGACCGCAATGGGTGACGTTCAGTTAAACTGCTGTGCAAATGCAAAAACTGAAGTTTGTGCAAATTTAAACTGATATGTAAATAGATTTCAGTTCAGCTCTAATTTCCGATTGGTGGATTCTCAAAGCAACGGATTTGAATTTCTGTGCTTTTTTTTTCATTAACCGACGAAGATGGCAAAACAATGTGATAATTTGGTTGAGTTTATAAAACTTAATCCCACGTGTCCATGTTTGTTGAAGAAAAGTGATATGTACTTTTCAACACAATACGGTGAAAAGAGAAGCAGCTTACAATATGTTGCTGGAGAAACTTAAAGAGTCACTAGTTGCAGTAGCTCCTAGTATATACTTTCACTCATAGTAGAGGTGGATAACTATCGATTGCACTATCGATTATAATCGATAATTACCACTATCGAAAACAATCGATACTTTTTGACCACTATCGATTGTTTTCGATAGCCATTTAAATATAGAATTTAAAAAATTTCTTTAGCTGGTCGAAACTTAATGAACGGAGTATATTCAAAATTTCACAGAGGAACCCGATCTTATAAGCCAACTGTCAAAATAGTTTTAATTTAAAAGGGGGATTCCCCGTTTTATGAGTCAGCAACGTAGAAAAAGGAGCATAATTACTTAGAATCTAATCTAACTCAGTAAGAAAAGCTTATTTAATATGGTGCATTTAACATTTTTTAATGTAACCCTTAAGAGGAAAAACTATCGATATATGTATATCGATAACTATCGAAAGTCAAAAGCCAACTATCGAGAACTATCGATGGCACTGACTCTTGATATTTCTCCACCCCTAACTCATACGTAAATAGCTTCAAAAATCACTGTGTTCAAATAGCAATGCTCGCATTAACTTTACGTGCGAAAGTGCTTGTCTCTTTAAATATCAATCTTTGGTCCATTTGTTTCCTTTTTATTTAGGCTTCTTTAGCTACAAAACTATAGCTATTGCAATTAAACTTTCTTCGTCCATCACATATGCCTTGCAAGATTTGACCACTGCTCAGGAGTAAAATGAAAGCTCAACTGAATACCGAGCTGTCGTCTAAATGACAACTGAACTGACAACTGAAACTGAAACTGATCATCTAAATGGGGCTTTAGAGGCTTGCACGGTACATTTGGGGATAAGTTTTCGAATTCTCTGGAGGAAGCAAAAGCCTTCTAGTATTTTAAGTAAGGGGTTTACTTTTGCAGCTAGATACAGTGATGTTTAAGTTTCCGGTAGCCATCGCACCACGCATAAAAGCGCGTATAGAATAAAATTTTACAAGAATATATACGATGGTCGATGGTGGTTAGTGCGTTGGACTACTACGCAATGCTGCCCGGGTTCAACTCCTGGCCGGGTCTAACACCTAAAAGAGTTTCTTCATGGTGCGACCTCTTTCGAATGTCTGACAAGCATCAAAGAGTATCATTTGTCACGATTGAGCTTCTCAAGTCGCCGTTCGGAGTCGGCAAAACACTGTAGGTCCCTTCCATTCGTGCAAAAATTTAACACGCACACACAAATGGTTGCGAGAAGAAGGGCCAGGTTCACCTCGAAGCGCCAACTAAGTAAGTAAGTATATACGATGGTCAAACATTGTAGGACATATGGTACTTAAATAGGCATTTTGATCGACGTTTGTTCTTGAAGATACATAATATGTAACATATAGTATAGAGGATATCAGTATTTACATATTTCAGATAGTTCCTTCTTAATTAACCTAGAAGTATGCGTTATCAACTATAAAAGGGTTCTACAATCGTTCATGGCATCCAACATTGTTTCGGTTTAGGTGTCATCTGAGTATAGTTTTCCAGGATAGCGAAGGGGTTGTTATAGTTTCTAGTCTGTGATGTAAGCCCCAAGTTCCTTAAATTATGTTTTATTATCATCAGGCGAATTAAGTGCAGTCGTCCCTCTCTAAATTGGGAAATACAGCTGCAGGATACAATAGTAACGCACTTTTGACCTTTTACATATAAATATTCATTCTTCTCGCACTGTGCGTAAAACTCACAGTTTTAAAATTGCACATCCTAGTTCCAGCATCCAATTAACTAAATTTCTTGTTTTTTTTTTTTCTGTGACATTTTGTAATCTTCTTCAGAACAATCTAAATAGCAGGGAAACTTTCGAAAATTTCAAGACATTCGCCACAAATCTTCTGATCAAGGAAATAGATAAACAATGCGAAAGTCCAACAGAGAAATACTACATTTCCAAAGATGATATCGTCAGTTTTATTAGTCAAACGAAAATCAATCTGGAAATACTTGATGTTAAAGATTCAGCTATTCTAGAAAAACTACTCGATCTTCTAGACGTGACCGCAGATGAGATCACGAATGGTGTATCTACAAATGTGGAGAGCTTCAAACGAAGAAAACGAGACATCGATACAGACGCACTTATTCCCATCGAGGGAAGATCCATCATTGATGCAGAATACGTACGAATGAATTTAAATTTAATAGACAAACTTATACAGTCATACAAGGATGAAAACATGCAACAGGAGAAGACGAAGATTGTTCAGAAAATTCCCATGTTAGCCGTCAAGATGTGCAAAAGTGATCTTATCACGAAGGAGAATATTTGTAAATAAATAAGCCCTTTAAAAAAAAAACATATTTATAAATATCCTTATAACTTTTACAGATACATCAGTTGCTGCGATTGACATTGAAAAGATGACTGGGAATCACTTGGTCGAAAAGAACTTTACCATCGTTAATTATTTCACACCTGCCATGGGGAATTATCATATTGCTTTGCCAGCTTTAAAGTCTCGAGTAAAATACTATTGCGCGGCTTTTATTATATTTCCCGAAGATTACTTTGACGGTGAGCAACAAGTTAGTTATCGACTTCTAATACTCGATCTAGCTACATCTACATTGGTGAAAGAAGTTGAAGGCGGAAGTGAAAGCTATGTTGTGAGAGTCAAGCTACCCAAGTTTGAAAATACGCAGAATGTTGTAAGTTTAAATTACATATTATATACAGAGGTGGACATATAAATATCACACTTTAAATGTTGTCAATGTAAAGACAATTAATTGTAAAACATTTAATGAAACAAATGACTTTTCTACTAATAATTATCAAACTATCTATTATAAATATTAACTAAAAAAAAACACTCCTTTTCACACTGTGATCGATTAGGTGTATGATCTCGATAGTAGGAAAAGTTTTTGGTATTTATGGCTGAACGTGTGCATATCTATTTTTTATTTTTTTTTTTTTTTTTTTTTTCGATTATATTTAACGGAAATGTTATTTGTGATACATGCCAGATGGGCACATGGGCACCGTAGCGCAAGTGGTTAGTGCGTTGGACTACTGAGCCAGCGGTCTTGGGTTCGAATCCCGCCGCGAACACCTAAAAGTTTTTCACAGTGCCCACCTCTTTCGAATGTCTGACAAGCATCAAAGAGTATCATTTGTCACGATTGAGCTTCTCAACTCGCCGTTCGGAGTCGGCAAAAAACTGTAGGTCCCTTCCATTCGTGCAAAAATATAACACGCACACACAAATGGTTGCGAGAAGCAGGCCCAGGTTCACCTCGAGCTGTAGCGCCAACTAAAGAAAAGAAAGAAAGATACATGCCAGAAAAGTGTGCTATTTATATGTCTACCACTGTACATACATATAACCGTAAAGATAACAAAGGAAAATCCCCTGTCCAGTGTTTTATGCGATCTGGAGAACAATGGTCTCCCAATTTGTGCGTAACAAAAGTATTAACAACAACCCATGTCACATGTGATTGCAGTAATTTTGGTTTTTTTAAGTAAGATACGACTATCCTGGTGCGAACTTAGCTAAATAAAATAATTTCAGAACTGGGAGTATGCAAAAGTACATGACATCCCAATCAGTCCGCCCGTCAACATTTAGTCCAGTTATTAAAAAACCACCAACTATGGTTATACCTCCTCCCAACAAGAACATTATCAGCAGTACAAATACAAATCCAACTACTGAGGCCATGACAACCCCTAACCCAAAATCAGTAACAACAGCACCGACCAAAAAATTACATACCACGAGCACACCTGTGCCCAGCGCAAACACAAAAGATGGTAAAAATAAACAAACCGCAGAGACAACATCTACTGGTAACATTCGAGACCCAAACTGAGTATTCTCACTAAAACGCTTACTTTTCAGCCTCAACATTAAGTTATGTCATACCATTAATTGGGTTGTTGTTAGTTTTGCTGACAATCGGTATTATGATCTTCTACAAACGGAGAAAACGAAATATGCTTGGCAGTAACATTCAAGGGATGGACATAATGGTTGCGCTTTATACGTTGAACGCTTGATTGCGGCGCTTTTTAATTTTATTTTATTTTGTAATTTTAGGCAACACTTCCTCGAGAATCTAGACCTGGTATAAAGTATGCTAAGTTCTACGATGAGCATTTAATGACTGGAAGCTTTAACAACAGTATGACATCATAAGTTTTTTCATAATTTTGTTTTGTTTTTTTATATCAAATTATGTCCGCAGAAAACTAATCACTATAACTTTTCTTATGAAATGAAACGATTTAAAAATATATAAATATATATTATATGCAAAGTACATACATAAGGTAAAACAACTGTTTTTTATGTCCTCTAGGTTAATTCACAGAATTTCAATGTATTCCACTGTTCTGTGGTATCAATTTCTCGTTTAAATTATACATTGAAACATTGACATTTACGTTAAACTAAAGTAGGGTAAAGGTGTTAACAGTGGATCAATTTTTACTTATTGCGCCGTTGAGCTCGCATTTATCATAGTATAGCCAGGACATTTTTTTCACAGCTTTTTCAATGTTTTGTCTTCATTTTAAGCCCAAAATCTCAAAGCTTTATTAATGTTGAGATAGTGAAAAAATTATTTGAAATTACCCTTCCCTTGTGATCCACTGTATACCATGGGTGTACACAGTGAATCAGTGCATGGTACACAGTGAAACAGGGATTTCAAATCAATTTATTCAGTAAAAACATGAGTTTTTTTCATAACATATATAATATTTATTAATTCGTTTTATTATTTAGGGGTAGACAAAAGAATAAAAACGAAAATAAAAACTCTTCAAGTATTAATACAAAAATAAATAAAAAGAACTTAACAGTTCTTGTAAAAATATCACAAAACGTTACTTTTTTGTACGAAACTAAAAGAAAAGTAAAACTGGAAATTCAGTTGCTCATAATTACTGCTAGCGAACATCCAGATTTGAAAAATTAACATGGATTGAAAATTTTGAATTCTGGAGCCTCGAAATTCTACCATGTTCATGATTCACTGTGTACCACTTTCAACTGATTCACTGTGTATCACAAAAACATGTTAATAATTTATAAAATATTTCACCAAAGTAAACAAATCGACAAAAATTATTAAGTCTATATAAACAAAAGCACGAATATTAAACTCAAATGAAGTTACAATACACACTTTTTTAATAAGATCAAAAATAAAACACAAAAAAAAAATTACTTACCTATGCAGAAAACACAAACACACGAGAATAACCACCTTCGACAATGCGATCGCGCAGACCGTTAGTCTGTTGAGAGGGGAAGTACAAATGTGTTCTTTTCTCATTTCCCGATTCATTTTAAAATAAAAAGGGACATTATGAGAGCTATTGATTCACTGTGTACTCTGATTCACTGTTGACACCTTTACCCTAGTATTTCTTTTCCAGAGGTCCATGTCAGGGTACGGTTGTCTAGAACGAAGAGTTTTTACTGAGTTTCCAATAAATATACCACAAGTATTTGGTTTCTCTGTGATAAACACAAATATATACAGTAATGTCTATTCTTTATTCCTTTACTTACAAAAATTAAATTAAATTGATTAATTAAATATTTGTTCGCCAATTTTCCACAAAAACTAAAAGAACAATCTTAGAATAGAAACTCAGACGCAAATATTGTTTAACTAACGAGAAAAGATAGATACCGTATGAACATGTTCAGATGTATAGTATTTTGCATATCCAGTATGCTGTATGCATATAAAAAGAGTAATGTGACAAAATAACTGTAAAAGCCATCTGCATAGGTAATTTTCGTAGAATTCGGATTGGCGAATACAAAAATTGAGAAGGTTCGGACTGTAGAACACATAATGGGAAAAAAGGGGTCATTCGGATTAGCGTGATATTCGGATTAAAGGTTATTCGGATTAGCGAGACTTTACTGTAGTTTGTTTTAGGTTTTTTAGTTTTAATTGACTTTTATTTTCACTTAATTATTTACAAAAACAATGGAAATTCAAAGTCGTTTTTGGTTTGATAGTCGTCTACAAGATTGACGATTTTTTTATATTTTTTTTTTTTGTATACATAATATGAAATTTAATTTTAACTTAAATATGTATACATGTATGTATGTATGTATAACTTAAAAATTCTCCTCTGTTACATTCCTTCTATAGCGCAGGGCATAAGATGCGTAACTATAGGTGTGTTTGGTATCTTTTCTGGCACACGGAATTGAGATCTGTCAAATAGTAGAATCCTCTCAAAGAGAGAGAACTCCTCTCAAAGACAGAAAACTTGCACAAAAGTAAACAAACGCTTTTCAAACAACACTTGGTCAAACCTATCAAATTGTTTTTGTTTTCCACTAACAATGAAGATTATGACATTTCACAAACTGTCAGATGGCTGGTTTGACAGAGTTGGCTTAGCCCACCCCAAGGAATTGGTCTTGCAGATAATTCATCGCAAAGAGAGAGCCAAATGAGAGTAAAAAAAATTGAGAGCCATGAAACTGTCAGATTCTATGTAGTTTACGTAGAACTTTCGAAAACTAGCATGTTACCAAACAGACCTTATATAATAAAACCAATCCTTGCTGTCAATTTAAAATGCAGATGATTTCATCTTCACCCAAGATGGTTGATCCAAAGAATCTTACTTTTCTTTTAAATTTAAGGAAATGGCTTAGAAATGGAACACATCTTCTCTTTCATACAAATTGCACATAGCTATTGCACAAAATTTGTAGTTCTGGACGGTGTGGTATAAAATTTAGCTCCTCTTTCAGTTTAAATATATGTAGTTCTTATTTTATCCGCTTTTATCAAATTTTCGCTTCTTGAAAATCTGCCGCCTTCATCTTTGAACATCATGGTCTTAGATTTCTCCAAGTTAACAGACAAGTTCTAGGATTTTCAATTTTCGCTGAGTCGATTTATCATTAGCTGCATACCCATTTACCGCATCAGCAAGGAAGACGATTTCATCCGCGTGCATCAGTGCAGGAACCTTTGTTGGACCAAAATCTGTTCCTCCCACTACAGTACCTGTTATGTCGTTGTGAATAATAAAAATAGTAGTGCACCTAATATACAGTCTTGTGCAAATTAATGTGAACAAACACATTTTTGTTCAAAAAATTGTATTATTTATTTAAAGTTGCAGTAAGTAATGAATTTATAAAATTAATATTTAATGTGTCCACCCTTGGCTTTAAGCACCATTTGTATTCGTTTTGGCATGGATTCCACCAGTTTTTGACAGTTTTCAACGATTTTTGGATCCCGGTGCCATACTTGAATAACTGACTCAATCAGCTTCGTTTTGGTTGTGCAGTCCCTTTTCCTCAATTTAGTTTTGCATATAGCACACAAATTTTCTATGGGATTAAGTTCTGGCGAGTTGCCAGGCCAATCCAAAAAAGTTTTAGCCTCTTCTGCGAAATATGTTTTAACTTTCTTTGACGCATGACATGGAGCCAGATTTTGTTGAAAAATTGGGGTTTCTGCATTCACTTTTGACAGCTCAGGAACCAGATGACTTTCCAATAATTCGATATATTGGTCACTGTTCATCATTCCTGTTATTGGAACTAACGATCCTGTACCAAAGTAAGAAAAACAACCCCAAAACATTTGCTTTACAGGATGTCTTACAGTCTGCTGGATATGGGCTGTTGAAATAGGTTCACCATCGGATCTTCGAACATATTGAGGTTTCATACCCTGCACGAAAAAATGACTCTCGTCTGAAAATAGCACCCTTTTCCATTCATCCGCTGTCCATTCTTTATATTTTCGAGCCGAAACCATTAACTTCTTTTTCATTACAGCATTGAGGAGTTGTTTCTTCAGAGGTTTTCTTGCTTTTCGCCCAACTTCTAGAAAAAATCGCCGAACTATTGAGGCATCCACAACGGTTCATGCAGCCGTCATGTAGAGTAGTTTTCTCTAAAACCTGCTTAAAACTCTGATAAAATCTTATTGTAATAAAAGGGGCTGCATAATAAAATCAAGAGCAACTAATCGTGGTGTAGAGAAGCTTACTAAAGTGTTCTCCTAGAAGAGGAGCTTATAGCGTGGTGGAAATTGTATTTGATCGTCCGTTCATGAACTGTACAGCTTTCCAAAACTCTACAGAAGATCTTGAGTTGTTTATAACAGCAATCTTTTGTTGCTCTTTTTTCGCTATCTTTTTTCATAAAATAGGCTCAAATATATATGTACATAAGTATATAGCTTAACATTATCAGTTTTCTCTTATTGTTAACTTTATTGCTAGTAAACACGTGCAAGCTATGTAGTATGTACTCGTATATGTATGTATATTTATTACAGAACTAACATATACCTCTTGACTGTGATTTAAATGACTGTAAATCGATCTATGCAGATATCCAGAAGAACGCTACCTATACTATTTATAAGTGTTTTACTCTTCATGTACAGCGATACTTATCATCCAATAAACAAACAATAATAAATAAACAATAAACGCACTGCTCACCTTTAGAGAAAATGGTTGTATTGCATTTCAGCTTTCATTATCATACAAGTTGACTTCTATTCCATCACTTTGAGCTATTCCTCATACTATTGTGTTTTTCTGCTAATTTTCTCGATCGCTGTTTTCTTTGGAAGGCCAGTTTAACATGTTCAACACGGCGCATATTCACAACGGTGAATCAAAAGCATCAAAAGCTCACTTAAAACTGCAAATAAAGCATGGAACCTATTTCTATTGAGGTATGACTCTTCCATACTTTTGAAACACAATATATGTGTTCGACCGGCAGAAGGCGAACGGCGACAAAAAAATTTATGGAGTATACTAATAAATTAGATTTTAAAACTATTAAAGGGCAAAACACGTACACAAATAAAACTCTGCGGATTGCTCTTAAAACTTTACATCACATTTAATTAATATTTGCAAAAAGAAACTTTTTTCGCTTTTTTTTTTGTCGTAGAAAAAAAGAAACTAATCTTTTTTGATTTGTTTTAAATACTTTTTACGAAGTAAACTGCACTGAAAGCAGTTCAATATTTTCCCTTTGTGTAGCCGCCTCCTGTCAATTTGTTGTTTGTCTCTCCGCCTCGTTCTCGATAATCGATGTGAAAACATTTAAAAATACTTTTTTATAGTTTCGACCAAAATTAGTGGTAATTGTAGTTCGTGTGCACATCTCTCAATCGTAAGTATCCAATAAGTCGTTTGTGGGCCCAATTACCAAAATCCATTTGGACTACTGCCTGTGTTTACATTACCATTTACCGAAGAGCACTGCTCATCGGTTAATTTTAATGCGGCAAGATTTTGCACAAAACCATCCAGCGCCAGTGATGGATCTTCCAAATACGGCGAAGATCGAGAACTATTGCTGCTACGGTTGCCCTTCATGAATAGATCGTTGATGTTGATATTCACCTTTTGTTTCTCCTTGGGCGGCTCAAATTCATAGCTGAAGCGTTTGAAGGACTCCACATCACGGTCACCTGAATCCAAGTCGTTTAGATTAAGCAGTGCGTTTGGAGTGAATAGATTTTCTATGAAAAGAGGTAGAGAGACCCTTTTTGAGATCACCTCATCTCATCTCTACAAAAAAGAACAACACACTCACCTGTAAAATCGGCGGCTCCTAAATGAGTAGGTGGCGGCTGCTGGTAGTCTTTTGTAGGTGAGTATTGTGTTGGATTTGAACAGCTGTTGAAAATGTTTGTATTCGATCGAGTGCCGTACACCGGTGTGATTTCCACTCGATGGGCCACCGGTGATGTTGCGTTTCTTGCAAAATTCGAATCGTTCACGTTATGAATGGAGACCTTTTGTTTTGAACAGAAACAAGAAATTAGAATCGTTCAACTCTACTCACTTACCAGAACGTACTTCATTATTGAGGTTCTGTCCAGGCATTAAAGTTTTAAGGAACGATGCATCATCGTAACGGATAACGCCAGTATTGGGTATACCATCTAAATAGTGATTGAATCCTGTTATCGTAGGTGGAGGCGAATCTTCACAGTTGTGATGCGCTGGACAGTCACTATTTTCGAATAGACTACCGCTGCTGGAAACCTGCTGACTACCTCCTGAACTCGATGAGAACACATCGTATCCATTGTAGTAATTGGATTGCATTGAGGGACCGAGATAACCACAGGCTATTAAAAATAATATATACAACAATAGCAAACAATTATCAATATGGTCTATTAATGAACAAACCATTATCCTGGCTAGTCGTGCTTTCATGTGCCGAATAATTCTGCCACTGCGACTCCTTTGATCGCTGTTTCAGCTGCTGTGCTGTTTTTATCTCACTGCCAATCGCCGATATGCACTTACCAGTTGCACTCGATCTCAGCGAACTATCGGCAAGATCACAAGCATAGCCATTGCTAGAGCTAAACGGATCCACGGCAATCGGTTGACTATTACCTCCACCGCTGCTGTTCGCATTATTGGAGAAATACGAGAATGAGCTACCTAAGCTAGCGCTGCCTAGGCTGCAACCACTTGTACTCTCTTGTGGTGGTGTATAATAGCTTCCTGTGAACTGACGATAACTGGTCACCGGAAGGCCATTGGCAACTGCGGCCTGCAATGCCGGATTGCGTATTGTAAACATTCCATTCTCATTCTTCGTAATCGATGCCGGCTGGTCCATAGGCAGTGGAGCAATCGGCAAACGATTTGGCATTGGCATTACAGGTGGACTTCCCTGCTGCAACATACTGCCAAACATCGGGTTACGAAGCGTTACCATTTTCGGTTGAGCCGAACCATCTCCAAGGGAGTTTCTATTTTGCGCCGATGCGGCAGACGCTTTGAATGTTTCAGATTTCTTCTTGTTCCTTCGTTTTCTATTTTTTGATACCTTGCCTTCATTGTTATAGGGTAGCTTATTGTGTTTGGAAGCACCTCCCATTGCTTCCACCATGATGACGCCACTTTGGTCTGAAGCACCGTAGGTGGACATGTGTGGATAGAATCCAGACGATATTATAGTCGGCTGTGATACATTGGAATTGGAGCCTGTAGCATGCGACAGAGGCTTGGAAAGTTTCTTGATTGACTCAGACTTGGCACGTAGTTGCTCACTCTTGCTAGGGTCCACTTTGGTGAGTGTTATTCCCGGAGGCAAAGACAAGTTTTCCACTTGAACGCCGCGATTGAGTTGGTCCATTATGCTTACATTCGAATTGTGCTGCTGGGCATAGTGATGACGCTCTGATCTGTCATGGTGGTGGTTATGTGGTAGCTGCTGTTGTGGCGGCAACTGTGGATAATTATTCGAGGTTAAGCGCAGATTTTGCATTGACTGCTGGAGTGAATTGATGGGGTCTAGTTTGTTGCCACCACCGGAGTGTATCACAGATTGATTTCGTCTTGATTTGGAGTTCACATTGGGGGCAGCGGTTGCAGCGGTGGCCTGATAGCTACTTGCTTGAGACTTGTTTTTTGATTTTCGCGATCGTTTAGGCTTGTCTGCTAATGGGGGTTCGCGTTGTGGTGCTGCCTGCTGCTGAAGAGCAACGTACTGTGATGGCATTTGGGTGGACAGTCTTCGATTT
This sequence comes from Brachyopa scutellaris, assembly GCA_949775065.1. Classification (NCBI taxonomy): domain Eukaryota; kingdom Metazoa; phylum Arthropoda; class Insecta; order Diptera; family Syrphidae; genus Brachyopa; species Brachyopa scutellaris. Next base: position 70,751,064 of record OX459114.1, on the reverse strand, counting down.
GTTGGAACACTATTCTGTTTATTTCGGTTTCGTTCGTTGTTACATTCATTTATCGATTCAGTGTTTAACTTGGTAGTACGGTTGTTTCGCTCTCTATTCTCTTTCTTTGAGGGTAACTGTTCTATGGGTGGCGTCTCCACTGGTTCTGGTGATGGAACTTTATTCAATTGATGTTGTTGTGGTTTAGGTTTCTGCTTCGTTTCTTGTGGTTTCTGTGGAATGTTAGTTGTTGCTATTGAGGTGGTGGTATTATTATTAGAAGTTGTGGTAGGTTTTTCGATTACTTTCAGCTTTGGCGGTAGAACTACCTTCTCGACCTCACATTCGACCTCCGGTTCAGTATCGGACTCCGCTGAATCGGACGTAACGAAATCATCGAGATGCAACATTTTGAACTGATTATTATCAAACTGGCCGTTGTCAATGAATTTCTGACGTTTGTCCTTTTCCTTGCTAAGAGCTCGTGCCAAAGAAATATTGCTGTTAACTTTTTCAACTATTTCCGGAGGTTTCTCTCGAACTTGTGCGATCTGTTTAGGTTTGAGCTTCTGACTGCAAACGGAATTATCTCTTGTGGCCGGCTGACTACTGCTTATGACAGAAGGTGCAGGTGTTTCCTTTTTTCTTTTGTTTTTTACAGGTTTGTTGTTACTTTCTGTCTTGTTTTCGACCTTCGCCAAAATTGCTGCTGCTGCAGCTGCCTTCTTTTTATTCGCCTTTTTGGAGCTCCTGGATGCCGCCAGTTGTTCTTGTTTCTTAATCTCATCCTGTCGCTTATGTTCCTCCTTTTGCTTGAGTTCCTCCTCCTGCTGCCTGAGTTCCTCCTCTCGTAATAACTCCTCTTCGCGAGCTAATCTTGACTGTTCCTCTTCGGCATCAGCTATCTTTTTCGCTCGTTTTCGCTCCTTTTTTAGCTGCGTCTTAGTCTTCTCTAGATTCTCTATGCAAGGAGATTGTGCCTTTGGAGGCGGATGTGGTGCTTGCTGCTGATGGCTTGTCTGCACAATTTGTCCATTAACGAAGGTGTACAGCAGCTTGTCTTTGTCAGGAGAAGATCCCTTTGCTGTCACCGTCACTTGAGGCTCCGGTACATTGGGTAAATTGACCCGACGTATAGTCACAATTCGCTTAGATGGATCAGCCATATCTGTGGGCTGATTGGGCGCATAGCACATTTGAATATTTGGTGTAGAGACAAGATTCGGCATAACGAACGGCGGAAAATTATTGGCATTCGCATAGGGTATGCTGTAGAATGCACCCCCATTGAGATTGTTCTCTTGCGGTGGCAAAACGGTAGCACTAGGCATTTGTGCTGTGGCAGGTGATGGCGTCGATGATGGCGAATTATGATGATTCTGCTGAGTGGACTCGTCGCCGTGTTTGGCGATCTCTTGCAGTTTTTCGATTTGTTGCTCTTTGGTGGGCAGATAGGGAAACTTAAACTCTCCATTGGTCTGCTTGACGGTGGCTATTAACTCGAGAATATTAGTCTCTACTTTCGCTTTGGCTCGGTTAAGGTTCTTGATATTGGCTTCATAATCGGAGATTTTCCTTTTCTCTTTCTTCTTTGAAAGTTTCAGAGTCTTCAGCTCGTTTTTAGCTGCAAATTCTTTAAAGTAAATATCGTGGAACTGAGAGCGGAGGTCCTGTAATTCCAGGATACGCTTCATTTCTTCTTTGCGTTGCTTTTGTTTCGCTTTCTTTGCTGCTTTCTTTTCGTTAATTGGATTTTTAGGCTCGTTGGAACCCTCGATGAAACTAAGTGTTTCATTGACCCATTCCTTTACACTAACCTCGGGTAGTTTTTTGAGCATCGCAAAGAACCTATTGGCGCCTTGCCTACCCCAGTCGGGACTTAATGTATCATTTGGGTCTGCACCCTTCTTCGGGGCCACTGTCGGTGGGGGAGGTGGAGGTGGGGCTTGCGACTGAACTGAAAGTTGAGCTTGTGCTGGCTGTGCCTGAACCTGTGACTGAGGCTGTGGCGTCTTCTTGGGGTGGTTTACTATCGGTTGCGGGGGTTTTTGTTTATTTGGTTGGTGGGTAATTCGCTTACATAGTGTACTCAAACATTCTAAACTATCATCGTCATCGTCGAGTTTTAAATCATCTAAAGTGAGCTCCTCCAAGTCTGGCGGAGTAAGTATTTTCGAGCAATGCGGCTGCTGACGTGGTGGTCTCAAAATTGGGGCTTTAATATTTTTACGTGCATTTACCAATTGAGACAGTTTCTTTCGCAATCTATCGCGGGTTTCATTCATTCGAGCATGATTACATTCCTGTACAAAGAAAATGATGAAATCAATTCCAAACAACTCAAGAATTCTAATCGTTATAAACCAACCTTTTTAATCCGTTTCTTACTCGAATGATTTTCCTTACAGTGATCGGACATTTCCGAATGTTCAAAGCAACCTTAAATTAATACTTTAAAAAAGAAACTAAAAGCGAAATATTATAGATTTACATTTTTTCGTTTTGTCTTTGCCACACTTTTTAGGGGGAAGCGAATCAGTTGGGGTTACCGGTTCCGGTGGTTCTGATTCGGGGGTTCGAACTTCTTCGGTGTTTTGGGGTAATCTACAAAAATGAATGCAACAGTAAGATATGCTGATTGATTTTGTTTTGGTGGTAGAATCTTACTTGTTACTTTCTCTTCTTAAGTATTGTGCTGCATTTTGTTGTATCCTACAAATAAAAGCAACGATTGTATATCCAATTAATCTGAAGACTGAAAGAACTGTCACATGACACAAGAAAGAACAACGAAGGAAAAAAATGAATTAGAACTTAACCCTTAAATGCATGATTTTCCAAAACTTGAAAAAAGAAATTATCCTGATTGTGTATTGACTCTAAAAACACATTCTCATCAAAATTTTTGAATTTTGTCAAATTGTATAATTATAATTTGCTAAAGAATAGCGTGTTCCATATATGGCACATCATGCATTTAGGCATCATAAAATTAAAACTTGAATGTGATTGATTTACAAAAGTGTTAATTATATTAGTTATGTATATTATATTTTTAACATAATATTATATTATGTAGTTAATAGAACTTTTGCAACAAGTAATGTTGATAGAAATCACAGGTTTTTAGTTAAAAATGATAACCGCCACGCGTACGTGGTTTTCTTGGAAAATTCTAAAGGGACCCAAATGAAAATGTTATCCTCGCATTCATCTAATGTTCCAAATGTGGAAATCGATACATTAACATCAATTTTTTGCTTACATGCCATATGTGGCAACCATGCATTTAAGGGTTAAAAGGTTCGTGCAGCCAGTAGTCGGATTTTGGATAAAAATACCTAGTTTTAAAGGATTGGCCAAAACTTAAAAGTCAAAATTAAACCGTCTATCTTTTAAGTAGCTGGATCTTTTTTATTAAAAGGGTATTAAGGAGTATTAGACAGAATGCCATTTAATATCCAAGTAGACAGTCTACTAAGATTAATTGTAATACACTTCCGTTTCTGTGGCTAAGGATATACATAATTGAAAAGAGTTCGCATAAGATTCTCATTATATCAGTATATGAAGCTCTAAGGCGCCATTGCTCAGTAACTGCGTTGAACTACTAACATGCTGAATACCAGCTAACACCAAAGGGTGTTTTCACGGTGCCATCTCTTTGTATTCAAAGAAGAAGAAGTTCTACGACGCAGAACATTCAGCATTGTCAATGGAAGATGAAAATAGCTTTGGCTGCTTTGAATAGAGAAAAGGCAGCACATTTGAACTGATTTTGTCTTGTGCTAGTAATTATAGTTGATTTGTTGTCAGAAGATAGATTTTCGCATATCTTCATTTGATTTTCGTTTATTTATTGGTTGGCTTGAACCTTTCGTAGTGATGAACGAGTCAGTCGTGTTCTGTTTGTAGTCTGATATATGTATACTTCGGTCGGGTTTAGCTGGGATCTATTTTTTATGAAATATAATAGGAAATGCATAATGTTATTCTTCATAAACAAATTGGTCCGAAAACAAAGTACTAGAAGACTAGACTAGGATTATGCATACACGATTATTACATTAAAAAAAATTACCAATCAAGACTGGTGGTCGCGCTTGACGCGTCCGATGACGAACTGGAAAAAAAAACATTGCAATTCATTTTTCACCAACTTTATATTCTTATTCGAAGTCTTACTCATAAGTCCTGCTGCTTTCCTTGTGTTCCTTTTCCCCTAACGATATTCTGCAATAAAAAAGATATAGAACAACATTATGAAATCTTTTCACCAATTAAGCTGGCTTGAACTTTCGTTTTTCATGCAGTGTTCGTTGTTCGTTGTATATTGCTCGGTTAACGTACACCGTACAACGGACAACGAAAAAGCATTCACATTATACGGTTTTTTGATACATTTCTCTCTTTGTATCCAAATAGCTGATAACATCACATTATTGGCAGTGGCAGTGTTTGGGTAAAAACGTACACCGAAAATTCCAAACAGTTTGAAACTTCTTGTATACGTGTTCGTTCGAACCTTGTTCGATTTTGTCATTTACACTTTCGTTGGTCCGCGTACGTCTGACAACGAACAACAAACACCGGGTAAAAGAACGAAAGTATGAAGCCAGCTTTATTCATAGCAAATATTCCCAACTTACCCAGAGATTTTATCGAGAAACTGAAAGAATTTACCATCTTTCTCAGCACCCTTAACCCGCGACGTTACCAACTTTATATCATTATGGACTAATTCAAAATAATCTAAATTTAAAGCACTATTCTCGTCGAACTCCAAGAAATAACACGCAATGACCGACACAGCGAATCTCCAGTAAATGTTGAATACATTGTCGTTTGTTATCGGATCCTTGCAGGTTGTCATTGCCATTACTTGACGATTATATTGCATAATGCTCCTTAACATCACAGTCAGATGTTCGTGCGCAAAATCTAGTGGTTGGTAATACTCGATCAGATGATTGGATAATGCTAATGCCAATTCATTGTTTAGAATTTTTCTAGCCAGCAGACATCCTGGTAATCTGCAATTTCTGCAGAAATATTTCTCCTCAATTTTAGAATAAAGAAACGGTTTTCGACCTGCAGAAGAAAAAGTGGTAGAAACTTTAAAGAATTAGAAAGAAATTGTACCTGCAATATGCCGAAAAACGGCCCAAGATAAGTGATATTCGTACAATTCATCGTTAAAGACTTCATCTTTTAACGACAACGATGAGATATCACTTAAGTCTTCTACGCTATTCGATCGTCGGTAATCCTTTGACTTGTACGCAAACAGATCGTCACTGGCACAAACATTGAGAATTTTCGACTCGTAAAGTCTGCCTTCTTTTTCCGCACGCGATAGCATAAGACACTTGGCACATGTGGAATTTGGTGATCTCTTTGGAGGTAAAGGTCCTCCAGCAATTGCACAGGTGACACATTTGCAAAATCTAGAAAAAAAGATCGATATTTTCATACGACGTTTACAAGAGTTGGAAATTGTTTAAAAACAACGGTCTTGAATATGGATTGATCGACGAAAGACAACCTTAAGGACATTTTTCAAAAATTAGAAAACAGAACACCTTATCAACGTTTGACTAAGTTATATTCTCCATTTTAGCAAAAAAAAGGTGTCAAACTGTTCGTTTAAAATTAAAGCTCTATGAACATGAAGTGTTTAGAGGAAATGCATTCGAAGCATCTTTCGATGCTCAACTGCGGCTAACTCTAAAAAGTATATGGGGCTTTTAACAAAAACAAAACACTGGAAGTCACTTAAGACGTTGAGAACAGTACTGTAATTATGACTACACATCAATTGTTTATCTAATTTACCAAATAATCCCACTAAAAACCCCACATGCTGAACTATTAATCGCAAGTGTTCACCAAAAGACAAAAAAAAAACAGCAGTAATACCAAGATGGCATTCGAATTCTACATATAGTTATTTATTTTTTTATTTTATTTATTTATTTCACAATTCACAAAACACAAGGCACCATAATGGGCCCATCGCGATATCCTAGGACCATCGTGTGATGGTACCTAAACCGAAACCGAATAGCATTTAATTTCCCTGCAACATTTCAAGATTTTACTGTGGCCAATTTGGCCCTAAAAATTTCTTTCGAGGCCGAGCAATAGCCTGACAATCACAAAGAATGTGTTAAATATCCTCCGATAAACCTATTACCTAGGTATGTATGTTATTGCAGTATCTGCCATGCTTATGATTGTGTTGCTGAGTTTTCCACTGATGCCGCATGATGGCGGTGCTATGTTTACCATCTCGGTTATAGGGAATGTCCCCGAATGCGAGTTCAAGTAGTCTAAGACACGTATTTAGCTCCGATTCTCTTGAGTAGATACCAGAGCCCGTGCTATTGTCGGTTTTCGACCTATCCCTATAGACCGCAATGTGTGTTTGCCGTGTAGGCGACGTGTTCCCCCAAACTCCTCTCTCCGGGTACAGCGTTTCGTACGACGCAGCGAAGTCCAAAACTGGGAGGATGTCAAACGTTCTATCGAAGTTGCCAATTTTAAGATTCCTCAGAATGGCGCTATGACCATAGCCTCTATTTCTGAAGAAGCCGTAGTTAGTGAGTTTAATCTCACTCTTGCTTGCCAGGTTGTATGCAGACCGAGTGGCATAAGATGCAGAAAAGTATCCAGTGCCGCCGTGGGTGTTGTGCTCAGGACTCCTGTAATGGCAACACCGGCTGAACCGCTGCTAATCTTCCTAATATGTTTCTCTCGAGAGCTGCCTTCCACCAGACAAGTGCCCCGTATGTGAGTATGGGTCTGACGAACATCGTGTAAAGCCAGTGCATCATTGCCGGCTTGAGCCCCCAAAAATGTTTCTGCTGTTCTATTACAGATAAAGAGCGCATTGTACGCATTTCTGATTCTATCCTGTGAATTGAGATTCCAGTTAAGATTTCTCTCTAGAATAATGCCAAGATACTTTGCATTAATTCTAAGGTTAAGACGAAAAAAATACCATATGCTGGCTATTTCCCTTTGTGCAAAAATATAGCACACACACACAAACGGTTGCGAGAAGCAGGCCCTGGTTCACCCCGAACTGTAGCGCCACCCAAAGAATGAAAGAAGGCTATCTCAACATATTCATAAACCAATGAACAAGAATTATCTCAGAATAGTGTCAGTAACTGGCATCTGTCCTAGGTAAAATGAAAATCGTCCTATCCGGGTATGTTAAATCGTTGTGGTGTAGCTAGGTATAAATGAGATAATTATGAGAAAGTCACAGCTCTCCGATATCAATGAATTCATTGTGGAATGCATGCATGATCAAAACAAAACTCGCAAAATAAATCGGCAATCGTTTTCTACACCGATATAAGTTGCAGAAATACATTTTTCTTGGAATAGTTGTGTCAGAAGAATAATATAGAAGCTGATGGCGATTAACAACATCACCTTACCAAATTAACTAATGCGTTTACAGATGACTTCTGTTCGCCTACACAAAAAGTAACTCGTAGGTTAATGTTAATATGGTTGTTTAAAGAGCAAATGAGTTTTCTACTTATCTCGCAAACTTACCCAATATGATATTCTAGCAACTCATTACACTCCCTGCACTTGTCGTCGCACACTAGCGTATTTAAATGAATGCTAAATGAGTTACCAGTTTTCACGACATAAGATAGCATGCTTTGCCAAACTAGTTGTCGATTTTCATGCGTTGACCAATCGGCAATATCCACACATTGTGAGCAAGTGCCCGTAACATCGTTGCGAATCACATCGAATAAATTGTGTATCGCCTTAATACGCATTCGACGATTACGATCTTCTTCCGACAAATTATATAAATTCAGGGCTGTCCAGGTTTCCTTCCAGCTTCCATCAATCTGAATCATTTCATCGTCGAACTGGATATACCTCTTAATAAGCATCGAATGCTTTTTTGTAAGTTCATTCTCTTTTAACTAAAAATCAAAATAAGAAAATCATTTAAAATGTAGATGTAGATGGCCAACTCACTGTTATAATGCAGGCCAACATCGTGTCGGTAACATTTAAATATACATGCTGCTGATACATTCTTTTGTTTAACATTGTCCACGTGAGTGAAAACTTCTTTAGGTGATTGTTTTCGAACGCAAACAGAAATCTTGATATGTCATCAGAGATGGTGCAGAGTTCTTCGTATCCATCAAGGACATCTAAAAACGAAAAGAATATATTAATAGGTTCGGTTTTGCTATAGGTAAGTGGTAGGTCGATGTTTTACAGGACAACATTTCATCTGCTGGTATTTTTTTATCTTGGAATTTAGCTATTTCGGCAAATCCTTCCCAGTAGGCCTTTACTGCACATTCAAGTTGAAAATTTAGCAATTCGAATAGTTGATGAGGATCATCTACCAGAAGACTATAAAAGGAAAGAAAACATTATTTTGTGGTTTACAAATCATGTGCAATCTGCATTAAATGACCAAACAGAAACACTACCAAATCAGTGTAGTATGAAACTAGCAGACATGTATGACAATTGCTTTAAAACCGCCACCAGTCTACCACATACTTCAATCAGTTATTGAAGCAATAGAGAGTGGAGAGAAATCCTTTAAACAAAATCTAGAATATCACAAAAAAAGCTTCGTTTTTGTATGTTTTTTCTTAGACGTACAGGCATCACAATACAGACTATATTATAGCAGACTGGACCACTACATACAGGATAGAACATATTTTATAGATGGTAGATAAGATGAGCACAGTCTTTAGAATAAGAGTGGAACTCTTACCCCTTAATTATATCGCGCACCGCCCAGAACTTCCTTCCCATCCTGTATAATCTATGCAACCGAAAAGAGCTCGAGGACGTATACCAATTTCTAGCAGTATGCTGTATGCCCCATCCTTAAGGAACTCCGTTTAGGTATATTTGGAGTACATGTACTCGAGTTGGAGGAAGCGATAAGCGTACTCAATGGAGACAGAGGCTGGGATAAATTATATAACTATACATCGAATGCGCTACGATACAGAAGTTGCATAATCGAAGAAAATTTTTAAAAAGAAATATAAACTTTATGGATAGGCGTAAATATTTACTTTATAATTTTCCAAATGTTAATCTGGTAGAAGGCCTTCAGACAAACCAAAAGGACTGAGAAATCGTTTCAACACTATAAATGTATCTATATTTATGTACATACACATATATTTTTTCTTATGAATAATAAATAGTCTATCTACTACTACTACTACATTTTTCTTCCCTGATAACTTGAATTTAACCAAACTAGTACGTTGTAACTTAGACTTCTGCAAAAGCTGGCCTGCTCTGCCATACAAGAATGACGCCGCAGCACCTTAAGCCACCAATTATTGGAAAACATTGAAGAGTTGAAAAACTAAAAGGATATCGGATCTTCTGAGATTCACAAAAAGGACAAACTAGTTTACGAGTTCTTAAACAAGAGTTAACTCCCAAACTAAGAAGGAATTTGTAACTGAGCTTTGAGTCGAAATGATTATTTACACAATCACACACCCTTCCCAACCTAACTGAGCCTGACACATTCACTATTCAGTTAAAAGGCAGCCATTTTTCACTTATGCCCAAGTGTGTGTTATGTCAAAGTAAATTCTGATTTGCGAATTCTGCGCATGAAATAAGTTTTTAGCGCAAAAGAAGTTCTTACGAACTTAGAACATCTATGAGCATTCGTGACATATCGTGAATGTATTGCAAGGAATGTTCCTTTTGTCAGTAAATAAGATTGCTGAATGGGAAATGTATGACCGAAGGGCCTGAATAACTAACATGCTGGAACTTATCTAAGCCCCTGCTTTCTTCTTCTTTCACATTGCACCACCCATTCTTATGTGGTGCTCTAAATGAATAGAAATTATCAGTTGCATGCTAATTGATATAAACCATTCAATTACTTGCTCTAGATATCGTTTATGGGAGGACTTTAGTAGATCTGATTGAAAAATGATTAATGAGCACAAACCAAGAAATAAATCTTGGTTAATCCGGTGTATGTATCTCCAAGTACACGCAGACATTTTTAAATACTTACATGGCACTCAAGAGTACAGTAATCATACTCTCCGTCAACGACAAGTCACATATGAAGTTAAGGTGCTGAGTCTTTGAGCGATTCATATCACCAGTTGACAGCCACGCAACTCCTTCCCCAGCTAAAAAAGTCTCATACTTCGACAGCGATAGTGAGTTCCTGTGGAGAAAAAAGAACACTGATTCTAATAAGTTCTAAAAAATTAAGGAACACCCACTTAAGTAGCGGCTGATATGCCTTCCTTAGAGTAGCTTGAAGTATCTCCCACGTACTACGTGTTTTCATCTGATCGTCCATCAGCAGCAATATCACCTCCCGATACTCCAGGCATTGGGGGCATGTACAAAACGTATAGAATTCGTCAATGCTGTGTTTAAGTTTTTGCAGCGATTTCTGCAAAGCGAACAAATGACAGATAAAGTATGTAATTTTTTGTGGATATTAAGGTTACCCACCCTTTTCGAATTGGGACTGTTAACTAGCACTTCAATCTCTTTTGGTGGCATCGCTGTATCAGCAAATCGCTGCCTCAATAGATCCAATGAAATTATTTGTTTGATTGGAAGTTCAACTCCCTTAACGAATGTGGGCTTTTTTGGAGTGTCTTCAGCTTCAGGTTCAACAGCAGACGATGATGATGATAGTGACGACGACGACGATGAGGAGGAAGAGGAAGAGGTTTCTGCAGCTCCTGTTGCTGTAGATCCCGATTCTATTGGTGCTGCGGCACTGTGGCTGTTTATATCGGCTTTAGCTTCGTCCATTTTGCAAGCAAATTTCCAGGGCACGATGAAGTGTGGTGGTTTTCACTACGTCGCCGTGTATACCAATGGTGCGCCTGTTCTCATCCACTTTGCACACACTGTAATGGATAATATCGGATTTTTTATGGACAACACCAGTATAATACTGGAGAACACTTTCACTTCCAATTGCAATTTAAGAATTAATATTTTTAATATATGTGTGAACGTCGTTTCGCAATCCAAACAATTCGAACACATTCAGCAAAGATATATCGAGGTTCCATTGGCGTGAAGTTAGTAGCAATTGAAATTCATAATTGCATTCTTGACATTTATATTGAACCTGTCCATATGTGGTCCACCACTGGGAAAATTTGATGTGAGAAACTGTTTATACATTTTCCGAATATGAGTATAGATTGCTGAAGGGTTGTAGCGATTGTATTTCAATAGTATTTCATAGCGAAATGTTAACACGAACGATGAATAACTTAATTGTATACTTTTTCTATAATAATTTCGAGCTGAAAATCATAATTAATCGCGCCTGAATATATGCACTTCTTAATAGGTCTGAAACTGAATCTACAACTGCACTGGCAGTGTTGTTGAAGACACTTGAATGATGTAAGTGGTCTAATTGAAATTGAACGTGGTTGAATAAGGTGAAGCTGACTATGTTTGTGAATTGCAAAATTGTTGGTATGTCGGGAACCAAAACGATTATAACTTTCTATTAGCCATAATATTTACACAATTTTGCATTTATCAATTAAATTGTAATAACAATTTTGGGTTGAAGTCAACCTTTTTGCTTGAGCAAAATGCTTGTAGAATCCGTTAAATCCTTTTTTATATTTGAATGTTTAAGAACTGTATTTCAAATTTGGATAATGACGCAACAAAACTTGGACCGTATTATCGAAGTCGCATCACTTACCGAAACACTACCGGTGTCTTTTTTAAAGATTTCGAATTACTCGAGAGCATTGTAAAACTTAACGAACACGAAAGAAATCAAGGTGTTTTCCGGTAGATGAAAATGCCTTCATGGCTACATTTGCAGATGGCACTGCAATACTGGTGCCTGATAAATGCATTGTTTAGGCCACAGAAATCCCGCAAAATGCAGTCAACAAAGTTAGACTTTGGAAGCAGCGATGGCGTATCAAACTAAATGAGACAAAGTCAACTCATATTAACTTTACAAATAAAAAGTTTAACCATGTTCCAATATTCATTAATAACCTAGTTGTACCTTACGCCAATACGGCCAAATACCTTGGAATGACTTTGGATGCGAGGTTAAAATGGAAAGAGCGCATCAAAAAGAAAAGAGAAGAACTGAACTTGAAATACAGAAAAATGTACTGGTTACTGGGAAGAAACTTAGACCTATCTATCCAAAACAAAATAATGCTATATAAGCAAGTACTGAAGCCTGTATGGACGTATGGCATCCAATTATGGGGCTGTACAAATAAAACAAATACAGAAACCATACAAAAATTCCAAAACAAAGTCCTTCGTGGAATAATAAATGCCCCTTACCTTGGTACATAAGAAATAGCGACTTGCATCGTGACCTACAAATAGACATGATTTCAGAAGTGGTTAGAAAGCACGCTCTTTCACATAACCAGCGCCTTGAAAATCACATTAACTCCGAGATGTAGACCGTCTTAAATGTAAGAGATTGGAGATTGAGAAGAACAAAGCCTCATGAGCTAATGGTCTAAAAACTATGGAGGTCAACACAACACTATTCATTGATCATTCATTTTGGCAGTAGTTAGATCTTAGATGTGCATGTCATTCTTTAAAGCCAAAGCATATAAGAGAAAGATATGACCTGCTGATGCGCTATTGAAAAATTGTTGGAGAAACCATTTTCTCAGTTAAATTCGGAAGAAAAACTGGAAATAATTAGTTCTGGAAGGCCAACACCGTCTCTTCCGGATTTGATTTGTAAGGTGGTAACTAAAAGTAAATCTTTTAGTAGACATTTTCAAATTTCTAACTATAAAGGAAAATTTTGGTTGTATGGTTGCCCCGTTCTTAATAAATTATTTTGTTGGCCTTGTTTACTTTTTTCAAGTAATCAAGAAAAGGATGTCTGGCCGACACGTCTGTCACGTCCTCGTCATGGTCCTGGGTTAAACTGAGAATAGACATTATTTTCTAAAAAAAAAAAAAACAAAAGTGGAACACCCTGCTTAGATCAGCCGGGCACGTCCCTGGGTATGTATCTTCTTCCTAATATATCTCTAAAATACTCTGGGTTGGGATAGAATAAGCCTGAAATGAGTTCGTTCTCCACAACATCCCCCGACCGGGCAAAGTGATTCCTCACAAGGCTTAGAATTACTTTGTCAATTCTGGATACACCGGAAGCATGCAATAGTATGTCAGTCTGTGCAAGTGCATATCTGATTTGTTTTTTGTTTTTAGAAAACATCGAAACATTAAACAATAAATATCTGGTAATTCGAAAACCTTCGTTGTTCGAATAAGCGTATAGGTTTCCATTAGTCGGAATTACCGAGATAATGTACTTGTACTGTACCAATTTATGATAATTACTGATCAAGTATGTATGTTTGTAGCCTGTAATATTGCTCCTACAATGGCTATAACCAAAGTCTCATTCGAATTTCTATAAAACAAGTGTTAGTTTGTATGTACATATGTATGTATGTATGTAAATATTAAGATTAAGACCAAATTTCTTTCCGGTTCATTATCAATAGTCACGTGGATTTTGGATTACTTTATCCCCATTCAATTTGTGATGACAACAACAACACAAATCAAACATGAATCGTTGCACAGTATTTTTTCTTTAACGTCCAGACAGCAGACTTGGAATCGATTTGAACTGCAAGTATGTATAAGTATGTACATACAGTGGGTTATCAAATTATTACGGCCACTAGAAAGAATATGACCATGGATTCTCTTTGGGGGGTCTGGAGAGTTTCCCGGCCATTCCAGAACCTCAAAATGTCTTATGACAAGATGCCGAGTTATACATAAAACACAAAATTGCCATTTGGAAACCATTCCTGCACTTTTAGCAATATTTTCACTGTCATGACTTCAATATACTGGTCTTGTTCCATCAACGTTCAGTTCCTTGCCCACGAGAATTGTAAAAGAATTAAATCTTTTGGAAGGGTAATTCTATTGAATTAATCTAGAAATGATTTGGAGTCTTTTTCTAAAAAGGAATTCGATTGCATTAATCAAAATTTTGAATACTGCGAATGCATTCTTTAACAACTCTGTTGTCCACTAATGATTGACCAGACCATAATGCGTAACCCTTTCGCCCCTACTGGGACATTGTGTCCCAGGAAATATCAAAACTATATGTAACCCTTGTTTTTAAAAAAAATGCTACTTCACAATCACAATGTCCCAATAAGAGTTTTAGCGACTTACAATGGTTTAGGTAACGTATTCTGTCATTTTTCGAGAAAAATGTTCCGTTTAGTAACGGTTTTTTTTTAGGAATGTTGTAGTAGAAGTAGAAGAGCTTAATATTAGATATAGAAAACTTTATTGGTTGTTAGGATATAATTCAGAAGTGTCAATTGAGAATAAAGTCTTAATATATAATCAGATTTAAAAAGCTTGTTTGGACATATGTTATCCTACTATGGGGTTGCACAAATAAAACAAATTTACTAGCCATACAAACATTTCAAAACAAAGTCCTTGGGGGAATAGTAAATGCCCCATGGTATATTAGAAATAATGACTTGCATCGTGATTTGCAGATTGATCACGTGACGGAATTAATTAAAAAGAACGCAATCCATCACAACGTGCCTCTGCAGATGCATATTAATCCGGAGATAAAAGACGTCTTAAATGTACGATATAATATATCGTAGATTAAGTAGAACTAAACCTCACGAGCTTATTATCTGACAATTATGAGAACCAGTATTTAAATTAAAATACCTTCTCAAACGCAACTGAACGTTGAAACTAAAATCATTTGTCGATCTTTCTTTGATTGGTCATGATTAAGGAGGTGTTTTAATTGCGGTTAGAGTCCCACACTGCTCTGGGTTTCCAACCCCACAGTGACTTTCGAGATTTTCACCTTCGTTACAAAAAAAAAGGCACGTTGTGAAATTTCGTCAGTTGCGCATCACATTGGGAACACACAATTTTCCTACCAAAAAATTGTCGGTGCTTTTTGGTGAATATTTGCCTTTTTATGTAATAAAATAAGTTTGGAAGTGAGAAAATTAAATAAAAGTCTGAATTTTGTTGTACCTACTTTCTTCAAATTGAGTCATTGCGACCAGCCATAAAACATTATTGGGATAATGTTTCCCAGGAAAACGAGAAGGACGACGGACTTCCAACATAGACCTTCTAGTCTGTCTAGTTATACTTTTATAATTTGCGCAAAAGTTGGTATTATTATAGCTGGTTCTTAAATAAAAACTCAGGGGCGAAAGGGTTAACGGATGTTTCACCCGTTACACTATGCATTTTTTCTGATACTTCTCATTTGCCCTCCTCCTTACTTAGTTGGCGCTACAGCTCGAGGTGAACCGGGGCCTGGTTCTCGCAACCATTTGTGTGTGCATGTTATATTTTTGCACGAATGGAAGGGACCAACAGTTTTTTGCCGACTCCGAACGGCGAGTTGAGAAGCTCAATCGTGACAAATGATACTCTTTGATGCTTGTCAGACATTCGAAAGAGGTGGCACTGTGAAAAAACTCTTTTAGGTTTTAGACCCGGCCAGCAGTTGAACCCGGGCAGTATTGCGTGGTAGTCCAACGCACTAACCACCACGGCCACGGCGACCCTCTCCCTTACAAGCGCAAACATTTTCCGACAAAATCTGAACTGTTGATTCATCGGAAAAACAGACCTGCAAGAAAAACACATGTAAGAAAGATCATGAAAATCTTTCAAAAGATTGTAAGATTCCATTATCGCCTTTGTTAGAAGATGCAAATGGGCTGTCATGCCGGAAATCTCAATTCCTGACTCCTGGATCAAATTTGTCAGGATCTTTAGTGGCTTCTTTATGTTTTGAACACAGATTTCTTTTATTTTGAGTTCATCTCATAACGTTGTCATTTTTTTCGGTCAGATCTCCCGGCTCTCATAGGCGAAAGGATGGCATTTTCGTTAAGTGTTTTTTATTTTGTCCACTGACGACTTTGCCACTGTTGCAATTGTTGCTATTTGCCGCTGAGAATGATTAGTGTCCGCAGCGTCTTGATTTCGGAAATTTTTGTCTATCCATGGCTTAAACGGCGTCTTATCCAAAATAGCTCGATAAAATAATTTAAACACAAACTGAATGCACACAAATTAAAAACACGTAATGCACAGAGCATGTATTTATCGTAAATACTGATTCCGAAACAGTAACCTTCAACATTTCGCGAAGTAAACCGTTAAAAAGCGCAAAAATAAAAGGCTCAAACTATACCAAAATAATGTATCCACTTAAACAGTTAACTACCACAAAAATAAACACTCTTAAGTTTTAGCACTTTTTACTTTATTAAAGCGTATCACCCAAAAATTAATTTTAAAAGAAAATAAATCTATTATTAAGGTTACATATACATATATGGCATTCATTTGCAATAAATCGTGAAAATAAGATATTTTTTAAGGTCGCCGTAATAATTTAATCACCCACTGTAGTTAGGTATGTAGGTATGTACTCGTCAGTAGTATGCGCGTAAAATGAAGTGAAGATTCCCATCCCAATCCCAACCCCAAGAGCTAGTCTCAGAGTTACCTCGGGAGTACACGGTTGTGAATTTCTATAAATCAAGTTCGGATTTAAGTTAATGCTACAATATGTGGAAATCGACTCATTTTGTTATCTTTTCCATTCTACTCGTACAAGAAACAGTGGATGTACGAGGTGATGGCTTAATCGAGGTATTTGGTTGGAAGCAGATGGACTATGACAATCAAGCCCAGTCATCTGGTAAATAGATAAACCGGTCTCGGAATATACGTTTGTGTAAATTGATATTTGCAATTTTTCAATTTGTCAACTGATGATACTCGTATACTGTTTAAAAAGTGATTTAAAAAAATATATAGATATAGGCGAACGCTATCTTTAAAGGGCAATGGGAAAAGTCAATTGTGATTAAGTTTGTTGTTTATTATTTTTGTGTATTTTTAAACCTTAACCTACATGTGTACATACTATATAAATATACACATAGATGTATATATTTAAAATCGCTCAAAATAATCTTATTATTACAATTATCTACAAACACTTCAAAGCGACGCAACGTCAACTGTGATGATGATGATGATCATTATATGCTCGTACCAAGAGATGCTGTCCGCTTGTGTAATTGTAATTTTTTTTTTTAATTGATTGGCAATGTTGTCACATTACAGGGTCATTCACGAGTGTATGTAATTTTTTTATTCTTCAAGCTAATGACATCATAATCAGTCTACACATTTTCTTAACGTTTTCTTAAGTGCAAGTTCAATCGGAGTCGTGGTTTTAGCACGGACTTAATTGAGGCCATCTTCTTTAAATCCTGTCCGCTATAGGAGTTAAGTTACGTTATTAATTTTTATTACAGTTTCTTCTTCTTTTTATACCAACGGAAAAAAAATTGTTTATTCAAGTTTAAGGCTGCCTGTTGTGTGTTTACTTTCTGATTGTGACCTAGTTGTAAATAAGACATGGGATTCAGGAAAAATGTCAATTATTTGTTTGTGGCCGTGGCGCAGTGGTAGTCATCGTCGCTTGTCACGCTGAAGTTTCACGGTTCAAATCCAGATGTCATGTCGTCGAAACATTTATTTCTCAGGAAATAAAAATAAGTTGGTCAGTTTCAGAAGCTAATATCAAAAACCTACTGCGAGGGCATAACACTGGCAGTAGGATGGTATGGCTGAAGAAATTGATCGCACAAACTATAATAGGAAACATCTGGAAGAAACTTCTGTGAATCATAAGCAATGGCATAGTTTCCAATAATACACAACTCTCCAGCTATCCTGGACACCACCCATAGAGTTAGTTGAAACCCAACATCTGAGTTTCCTATCACTACGTCAATCGGTCTGTCTCTTGATCTTGTCCTTCATGTGCTCGCGCTGTGTGTAAACATTATAACAAAAAAGGATTTATTCGTATACCTACAGTAAAAAATATACAAAAACAAAAGCACTTTTAAGTCTATCAAGAGCTTTTGGAACATTTTTGAAACTATTTTTTTGTGTGATAAATACATAATTTGTTCGTTAAAATATGGCATCTCGAACAAAGTGGTGATACTCACACTACTATATCGGTTGGTTAATTAATCCTTAAACCCTACCCATGCGTGAAGAAACACTACTACGAGTTGGTACTACCCTGGGGTTCAGAGGACCCCAACATATTTTTGTTCTTGTTTCAAAAATTAAAAAACCTTTTAATTAAAATTAATTTGTATTGAGATTAAACAATTAGCTAATGTTTAAAAAAATATATATACGGCGTCAGCAGTCCTATACAGAACCAAGCCTAGTTTCTCGCAACCATTTGTGTGTGCGTGTCATTTTTTCCACGAAATGGAAGGGACCTACAGCTTTTTGCCGACTCCGAACGGCGAGTTTAGAAGCTTCTTCTGACAAATGATACTCTTTGATTGATTGTCATACATTCGAAAGAGGTGGTACCGTGAAAAGACTTTTATGTGTGTTTGCTGGGATTGAACCCCGTCAGCATGCGTGGTAGTCCAAAGCACTAACCACCACGACCACGGCGACCATACTAATGTTTAAAATAACTTAAAGTTCAGAATCGAGGCACTCCTGGCACACAGCCAAGAGAACCTCGAGATTTGACGGTAAATTTGACCAAGTAAATCTGTCTTCAATTTGAAGTGTGATGAGGTCCTGTGCAAGGAACACGTGTTTTTTTTTTTGGGTTGTAGGGTTTCTACATCCTACATACGAGTCCACTAGCTTTATATATACCCGGGGGTCCAGGGGACATGGACGTTGTTATAAAAACAACTGTGCCGCAGATGAACATATAAATAACTGATTACCGGCTGCCTACTTGTTTGAGATTACCTTGAATGGCGCATCGTAAGTTTCGTAGTTTTAGAAATATTTACGAAAATTTAGTTTGAGCATCGCGCTGGACCCTGGAGTGGAGTTTAAGGGTTGAATTGTTTGGTAGGTGTAATAAATATAAATTTGCATAGTATCACTTTTTGTAGAAAAAAAAAGTTGAATCTTGCACGCAAGCAACCTGGATTTATATTTGCACATATTCACAAGACATGGGATGTGCAATCTGGATGTGTTTCCAATAACTGCAGGAAAGATTTTTTTCGGACGAAAAGACGTTTAATTTAGTCGGGCAAATTCTTATTTTCACGATCTTCAAAAAGGTCAACGTGGATATTTTGATACAGAGGGAGCTATGGTGTTGGGCGCCATTTCATATTATGGCACATTTGAGCTGGTATTAGTTTCGAATAAAATTACGGGAATATAAAAAAATATCATGCAACGCTTTGTTGGAATCTGTTTTTCCTGCAATTCTAGAGCCGATCATTCTGGATACTAAGAAATTGAGAGCGGCTTGGTTATTAATTCAATTCCTAACTATTTTCTCATCTATCCATTAAAAATGGGCAATTCTAACATTGTAAAAATAGATTCCGGTGACATTAAGCTTGCAATCTTGATGCCTTAGCATGTGCTAAGATGAACGGTATTACTTCGTTCGGTATCTGAAATACTCTTGATATACCGATACTGAACGCAATTTCAGCATTGTGAAAATGTTCTTACCATTTTTTAGGCCAACAAATTGCTCCTGACTATACCTTCCGACAAGATATGACGTAGCCTGTTTTATATGTACATTGTACATAATATGTACATACATATGTACTTTTCATACAGACAGGTTTGGCGAGGTGCAATTATAATTAAATAATTGTTTGCTCAAGAAATAACATTGCTATGTAGGATGACGAGGAACAATTATTCAATAATTTTGTGTAACATTAATTATTCATAGTCAATTACTTACATGCAATGTTAACAATTGTTTGTTATTCTTTTCTATTAATAGTTTTCTAACTATATATGTATATATGCATACGTATTTTCTCGATTTCAGGTTTGTCTATTATGAAAGCAAATCTCCTATCATTCAGGGCTGTTTTTTATATAATTCGTATGCGTTGAAGAGGTGCTCATAGCCTTATAGTACTATTTTCATATACTACACCTACATAATGTTTTTTTTTTTTTTGCTCTGATGACCCAAGCCAGCCTCAAGGCCTTATGGATACTTTTACCTGTATAAGGTGCAAATTTCCCCTAATTGCAAAACTGACTTCAGATTTGTTCTTCTCATGTTAACATTTAACATTTAAATAAAAGAAAAATAAGAAAATAGCCATTAGAGGATTAAGTTACTCCGCAGAGACAGTATAGTATAAAAATACTTGGACTAATTTTTTCCCTGTCAACAAAGGCGTGAAAAGAGGCTTTGTCTTGTGTGCCTTGTAAGTCGTTTTATTCATGAACGATCTAAAATCTTGTCTTTCTAGCGGTTTCAACGTATGTATTTGTATGTATTTTACTGTGAAATTATTCCCAATATCAAAGGTGAAACAAGTCCCCATTTTCTCAGTATTTTTTTATGTTTTTATTGCATTGTAGAAAGTTAATGTTTCATTTTAAAATAAGGAAAAGGTCTTTATATAAGTAAATACATATCATATGTATATACATAATGTATATTATGTACATTTCTTATGGGGTTAGGCCATCCTAGAAGTCGAGAAAATAGGATTTTTCTATAATTTTTTTTCAGAAATACCACAAAAGAAATCGAGATTTTAATAAAGAGTAGGTATTTATTATACATATCAATGCGTTTTTCGATGACGTCTTCGTTTTTTTAAGGGTCCACGGCCGGAAACATAACTCAGACAATTTTCAACCGATTTACTTGAAATTTTGAATATATCTTGAAAAATACATTGTCTATAGAAGTACGTATATTTTTTCGATATATTAATTTTTGGCCAAATGGCGCACTTTCAAAGTGAAAAGTGATAAATTTGCCTAAAAAATCATCAGATAATTGTTAATAACAAATGATTCAATATAAAAAAAAATCCTACATATTTATATAGAAGACAATATATTTCTCAAGATATATTCAAAATTTCAAGTAAATCGGTTGAAAATTGTCTGAGTTATATTTCCGGACAACTTAAGAAATGCAGTTGTAAGATACACGCGTTTGAAGTTTTGATTAGTAGAAAATTATAATGAAATTTTGCAATACCTTTGCTTTGCGATGGCTGCACTGAGTACTTAGAGATTTTTCCCGATCAAAATCTTTCGGGATATCATTTTTGGGGTCTTAGTGTACAACTAAAAAAAAAAATAAAGCATGCATTTTTCGAAAATTCTAGGGTGGCCTAACCGCTTAATTTATATTAAAATGTTTACGTAAATACAAGAATTGACTCTTTTACTTCGCTTTTACAATGATGACATTCGACGACACGGCACGTTTTTTATAGGTACTTTCCTTGCCAAAACATCCCTGTGGTATAACCTTAAAAGTTCCATCCATTAAATAACGACAGTAACCAATCGATATATTTTCTTTGATGAATTTCATCATGCGATCTGACCCAAAAATGCAGAGCGCAGAAGATCTGTCATCTGGTTCAATACATGCTTTAAAAAAGGCCGTAAAATGCTTTGGTTCTTCCAAAATTATTCCAAATGCATTCTCGTTTAAAAGCCTCAACTACTTCCAATGGAAATTAAATTTTTCTACTCTTAATATCAATAACAACAGTTAAAGTCACTGTTAAGCACCAATGAAGACTGAATTTCGCATGAAAATAGAAGAGTGCAATAAGTCGCCGAATTTGAGTACTTATTTCATTGTTGAATTTGGGGACTTATTTCACCGTGAAATAACCCCCCAATTTTAAGTATGAAATAAGTCCCCAAAAGCCCATAAAATAAGTCCCCAATCTTGGGGGTTTATTCCATATGAAAGAAGTCCCCACCTCCATACAAATTTTGGGGTATTATTTCGTTTTCCGTTTGGGGGGTTATTTCCTGCAGCCTTGGTTAACCTTAATCGTGACAAGGAAATTTTGAATAGTTACAGCCAAACTTGCCAAAAGGTAAAGTATCTATTCGATATCAATCCAGAGTAGGTCACCTAAGATGTTGGAAATATAGCAACAGGATTGTTGTATTGATTTGTTGGTTCATTAGATGAATTTGTTACCTTTTTCAGTGAACTGTATTTACTAGTGCTCGAAACTTTTGTAATCAAGCTCATGGATGTAACCCTTTTTTGGGATGAGAGTAACCACGTTACATTTTCTCAGAAAAATGGTTATAACAACTATTGTCACATTTATTTTTTAGGACCGTTTTATTTGGGTTGTACTGAATTTTTGATATATCTAATAACACCCAAAAACTTCAAATTCTAATACTCTTGAAAATTGGAAAACAACAGCACTGATCACCATCCTGATTGCTTAGATGGGCGCTTGGCCAACGTCATTGCGACACGGAGAACTAAGAGAGGCCACAGCATCGGTATACTCTCGGAGACGTTGCGTTGGCTTGTAATAGCTCAGCTACTCATCCAAGCCCAGCATTAACCTACATAACTAACTTAACTTAAAACTAGGATGTTACAAAAGTAACGACTTGGAAGAGCTCGTTATTGCTTCTCAGTATCTATTGTGTCCCAGCCACCAATTTAGGTACTAAAACGAGGAGCTCATGGGCATTAGCGTAGTACCCGCCGTGGATGTGACGCATGCCGTGGTGGCGGTGGTATAATACCGAGATATCATCCTTTTTTGCAGTCCAACACTCACCCCTGCGCCACGCCCAGCGCCCACACTTAGCTAATTATCGTCATAGTATTTCCCAAAGTTAGTGTTGATTCCCTATACTATGATTTTTTTTTATCGTTTACTAGATTTTATTTTCCCCACTGATGGAATAGCATCACGTTCACGTGTCCGTGGCTCCACTGCGCGACCTACTACGAGCAGTCAATCAGATTCTTATATAGCATACAACAATGTCCCGATGGGAGTGACTCAGTACAAAGGTAAACTTTTTATAACCATGCCAAGGCGTCGCCTTGGAATTCCGTCAACCCTAAATTATATCGATCTCAGAACTGTCGGCTCAAATCGTAGCCCAAAGCTAAGAGCATTTCCTGATCTGGAAACTAACATTCAAACGGTAAGTATTATATATATTATACGGTATATACTAACCGAAGAGTTAATTCCTCTCTAAGGCTAATCAAGCTCCGAATGCGAACCGTCTTATATCGGTTTACAGGACTAGAGTTGATGCATGCAATCGGCTGTGGTTCATAGATACCGGATTACTGGAGTTACCAAGTAGGATTAAGGTTACTGGTCATCTCTTCTGTCAAATTAAAACTATTTTCAATTTAATTCAGATAATCGTATGCAATTGCAACGTCCCTCAATTTGGATATTTGACTTGGAATCTAACCGAAGGCTGCATCGATTTGAAATCCCTGCATCAATTGTGGAGCAAGGAAATGGTCTAGCGAGTATCACCGTAGATGTGGACCCGAGTGCTTGTGATCAAGCGTTTGGATATATTCCAGATTTAGCCAATAACGCGCTCTACGTTTACAGGTATGTACATAAACATATTGCATACGAGTTTGACCTGTACATATGTACATTTGTCTTTTAGCTTGGAGCAAAACCGCATTTGGACGTTCCATCATAATTTCTTCCATTTTGATCCCACGCAAGGTGATCTCAGCATTGGCGGTCAGCAGTTCTCTTGGGATGATGGCATATTTTCAATTACGTTGGGCAATCGAGAGCCTGGTGGCTATAGAACAGCTTATTTCCATCCAATGGCAAGGCAAGTAAACATAATAAAATCGCTAAATCAGCGAATAGGGTGACTTACACCAAAGTACAATAGAACAACTGGAGCCTACACCACGAAACAACAATTTAACATACTGACGTTTGTTAAAAAAAAAAAAGTAGATTTAAAAGTAAAGCTTATTTCTGTACCACAAAAAATATTAATTGGATTTGTTAAATCTAAAATTTCCTTAGATTTGTTAAGTCAGTTTAACAAGTGATTGTGTCACACCTGCATCTGCACAATGCATAGGAGTCGCGCAGAGCAATAAACCGTTTTGATTAATATTCGTGATAATAAAAATATTATTTTCTGTGCTTTGGCCAATAATCTTAAAAAAGAACAAAATTGAAAATTGGACGAGCATTTCTTAAAATCTGCTCAGAATTTAAAGTTTAAATGACTTCAATTTATTACTTAATTTACTAATGAGCGGCTGCGATCACATGTCCAGAAAAATAAGCATCGTCAAAAACTATGAAACATTCTTCCCGAATAGAGACGAATGGAATAACAACCCGAAGTGGACCAGGAGCTATGCCCAATAATGGTACACAGATGGGTCGAAAACAGAGAATGACTTCGGAGCGCAAATAGTGGGGCCATGGTGTCCCTATATAAAGATGGCACAATTTTACAAGCCCGAACTATCTGCTATCAATACAGCCGCACACATTCCACTGGGGAGAACTTAAATAAAACAAAGATAAACATTATATCTGACAGCCGTTGTACTAAAGGCACTAAGAAGCCCCAACGACAAATCAAAAGCTGCATTCGAATGCCACTCAAACCTAAACATGCTGTCAGAGAAAAACATAGTAAAACTCATATGGATTCATAAGGGACATGAGGGCAACGAAAAGGCTGATATATTGGAGCTATTAATTTGGCCAGGCCTTCACTAAGGCTTCACAAGAGAATATACCAACAAATTCATCACAGAATGGACAACAAACCAACTAAAAAGTTACTAGAACAACTTAGACGGCCTGAAGCACTCAAAAAGTTCCTCAATCATAAAAACAAAGAACAAATAAAACCTTACAACTAAACAGAGAAAATTGAAAAAATGTTTCCGCAGGTTTGACAATACCCACCTCTTTAAAATTAAAATCAGCGACACCTGCAGATTCTGTCAACAAACAAAATACCACGGAGTAACTGACCTCAGTTCTCAGAGTACCCTTCTCTGCCAAAAAGAAAAGTCAAAACACTAGGCAAATACATATTAACGGAAGAAGACTACAGTGTTCCAGTCAAAGCGATTATAACATTTCTGAAAACCCTGCATGATTCCTATCCTAGACATAAAAGGGGGCATAATAGACCAACTCTGGTCGCTGAGCTTGCGGACACCGCTACCGTACCCCAGATTTATCATACCAATGTATGTAGCATACTGTAGCAGTAACTTTGTAACTTTTCTATAAAAAAATGTTCTTCAACTAGAAATTAATTCGAGGTTTATAAATTCGCAAGATTGTAACTATGATTGACAAGTTAAACAATAACTTTTATCATTATAATATTTGTCTCCGTTTAATATATGACTACATTATATGTGAAAGCCTAAGCTAATTTTTAAAGAGTACCTTGCAAATATTAGAGGGCTGTTCCCAGAAATGTATCTTATCATATATAAAGTACCGCTCCAAGATAATCCAAAATAATACAAAATTAGATGCTTTTTCAAACCAGCGTTATTAGTCCAGTACAATTAGGTTTATACCTCGGAACCCAGCTATAGTGAATGGATTTAGATGTTTCGGAGTTTTTTGAATCTCTTATGCTATAAAATAAAAAGTTTACCTTTTGAAACCTTCCGCTAATGTTTTTATTTTTTTTAAGACCTGTCCCATGAAATGCTACTTCCTTTTAAAGGTTCTTGTGACTAAATTAACTTAATACCAGGAAAACTCTAAGCCCCAGGTAAAAACTTTCTGTGGTGAATTTGTAGGTGACGTTATGGCACATAAAAGGAATATTAATAATAAAAGAATTATGAGCACACTTTTCCGAGAAAAATACTATTTTCACAAAAATTGGTTCAAAAAATTATAAAAATCTGTGTTTGAAGACCAATATCTCGAAAACGAAACTAAGGATGGTAATAGTTTTTAATTGTGATAAGCACTAATCAATTGTCTATGAAACAATCCCACCTTGGTTGCTCTTAGTTTAATACACTAGAAATTGTACTAGAATAAGTGTTGGTACCTACTTCAATGATCTTTTTAAACACCCTGTAGCTCAGTGGGTGTTCAAAATAGACCGCTCTCCCGTACGATTTTTTTCATAGCATGAACCAATGACTCTGATATCAAAACATCTGTATAGTAAGAAAATACCCTGTACAGTATTTAATTTTTGATTTTTTGCTTTGAAATTTTGATTTTTTGTTTAAATTTACGGATTTTAAGAATTGCGGTAATTTTTAATGGGTAAACTTTTTAGTTTATGGTATTATAAATCCAACAAAAAAAAATCATTAAAACCCATTCACTATAACTGGGCTCCGTGATTTTTCATTTATAATGTAATGAAATGACTAATTGCTCTGGACTATATTTGCTGATTTATTGTCGGATCTTAGTGATTTTTACAGTTAAACATGTGGGAAATTTGCAAATTTCCCACATTCTGTATCACAAAGCAACATTTGTTGACAAAATTGTGAAAAAATAACGTGTATACTTAAATTTGTTAAATGTTAACAAATGTATTTTTAAAGGAATTATATAAATAATTTCATCATTTTTATGAGAAGTAAAACAATTGTTATCTAGTCTATTAATTTTTAGGTTCGTGGTATAGAAACTCATGTTATTTGTTAAAATTCGCCTGTTGTACAATGCTTGTTGTTGTTTTGTGGTATAGGCCCCAGGTCCGTTATGTACAATATTGCAAGTATTGCAGACCAATTATTTAAATCATCACATGGTATTTATTTTAGTACGAACGAGTTTACAGTGTCAACTGAAGTCTTACAGAAAGAAAGTAATGCCGCTCGCACCTTCCATGGACAAGATTTTAAAGTAAGCTCTGTTTGTTTGTTTCATCGTCGTATCATACTTTTGTCTTGCAGCTACTGGGAACAAAAGGCCCACAGAAACAGTCTACTATGCATGACTTTGATCCCAAGACTGGAATTATATTTTATGCAGAAATTATGAAAAACGGTGTCGGCTGTTGGAATACAAAGAAAACGAGATTCTCTGCTGAAAATCATGGCCAGGTAGCAATGGATCCCAGTAAAATGATTTATCCAAGTGACTTAACGGTAAGAGTTGATTTTTAAAAAAAAACAACAAAAAAACTGTGTTCCAATGGTTCTGTATAACCCTTCTGTCTTTATTGCAGATTGATAACGAAGGAACCATTTGGGTTATGACAAACTCAATGCCAATCTTTATTTATTCGCAATTGGATCCAAACATGGTTAATTTCAGAGTTTGGAAGCAAACTGTTCGTGATGCCGCTAAGAATACTGTTTGTGCAATTTAGTGGGATATAAAAATATACTTTTTTTATATGAAATGTATTTTATTTGAGTTTTATAAGCTTGTTCTGGAGATTCAAAAGCTACTTTCACTCTGTTTAAATTGAATGGAGCGGCAGACGGAAAGTGCCTCCCCTTGATCAAGACGATAGCAGAAAATGTCATCTGATAGAATCAACGGAAATTACGGACAGTCCAGTTTTCAAAATTCGTATATTCGAATTATATATATTTAAAACCACCAAAATAGTGATGTGATTTTTTTTCAGTAACATTCTAATTTTTTTATTTTTTTGTAATGAGTTATCCTGTCCCAAGGCTGATACTGCGTCCTTAAAGATTTATTGTATCATAGAATGTTAGTTAGTCCAAGAGGCAAACTAACATTCTATGACACAATAAAGGCTAGTATGTCTTTGGTTGACGAATTTTTTAAGTCATAAGGTCTGATCCCAAAAAGTGCCGGGCATTCACAGAGGACGTGCTCGTCCGACTTGACCTCCTCTAAAAGACAATCGGTCGTTTGTTGACTAAGGCTGAGATTGCTGTCGAGTTTACGACACAGCAGGGTTTCGGGCCTGAATTTGGCAGTTGAACCTGAACGGGCCAGAGCTTTGAGTCCAAAGAGAAAGAGCTCAGAGCTTCAATTCCTCTCTGTAGATTAATCAAGGCGCAGATCTCAATGGCATGGACCTCAGCTTGAAGCACGCTGGTAAATGTTCCAACAGGCACTGAGATTCTAGTATGGGCCCACAAATTACAGCACCATTACCAGGGGCCGTTTCGATCTATCAGTCGTGAAACGTGCTAACATGATGCCAATCACATTTTCGATGATGCGTCGTGCTCGACTCAATCGATAATTATAAACGTACTGCACCATCGTAAGACCGCGTTGACTGTACGGCTTCATAATGTTCCGGCGTAAAGCGAACGCATCATCAGCGACGATGGCATATGTAACGGGCAATTCTCGACCAGGCAGTGGTTCTGGTGGTGGCAAGTTCAACTGATTGGTGTCCAACGCTTGTCCAAAGCTGCAGCGGCTAAGGACACCACCATCGGAAAATCGTCCGTTGCGACCGACGTCGACGTACAGCAATTTGTATGTTGCATCCGCAATCCCCAACAATACGATGCCCTGCGTGCCCTTATAATTGTAAAAAATGCTGCCAGCATTTGTCGGCGCGACCATCACCACGTGCTTTCCATCGACTGCATCGATGCAATTAGGAAATTGCCACAGCTCATTGAACTACTGAGCAACGGCTTACCAGCCTTCTGCACTATTCGGTGTCTGAAATAATTGAACCAATGAATTGAACGAATGAATAAAAACAAACCTTGAGGTATTCGCCTACAAGCACTTTGTCTTTGATTCTGATGGCAGAAATCGTATTCGCTGGAATGCGGAAATGATATTGCAGCGATCGGAAATGATCGCCGGTTGCCAAGAAGCGTAGCGTCAATATGAGCCGATCGGACGCTGAGATGCTCTTGCGTATCACCGTATCTTCAATGAGCGATGACACGAAAGAAAGCAGGTGATCAAATTGATCGGATGTCATGCGCAAAAAGTTCTGATATGTGCATTGTTGGGTCTTCTTGCCCCAACTCGCGGTACAATTTTGCGCAAAACCTATCTCGCTCCCGACTTTCGATCCAATTTTTTCTCCCGCTTCCGTGCTAATTGACCACATTGGTCGTCGTGGTCGCTGCCTTGAAGACATAAGTGGCCAATATTATAGCAAGAAAATTTTCTTCTGCGTACATTTTATAGTTAAATTTTTATTATTTTATTTTATTTTTATATACATGTGTCAACATCATCAATGAAAAACGAATAAATTGTTTGTTCATATGTTTATATTAGGTCTGTTCCCGTACCTGTCCAAAACAGACGAAAACAGCCAAAATCAGTCAAATCCTGTTCCCGTACGAAGATTTTTCATATGTTTTGACAAAAGAGAGTGTAGTTTTCGGCTGTTTGCAACAGTACGGGAACAGACCTATTCGTGCACATATCTGTTATGTTAATATCGTGGGAACACCAATCACACGGCAACGGCACATGAACATGACATATGAGCATTTGAAGCGAATATGAGCACATATGAACATACAAGCGTATGGTCGCAAATATGCAGTGAACATATCGTCTGCACATAGCTTTTGACGCCAGCAGTCCTATGTAGAACCGAGCCTAGCTTCTCGTAACCATTTGTGTTAGTTTTTGGCACGCATGGAAGAAACCTACAGAGTTGAGAAGCTCCTCACGACAATTGATACTTGTCAGATATTCAGAAGAGGTGGTATCAAAGCAACATTTGTAGCAGTACAACATACTAACCACTACGCCACGAGATACCTACATATAAAGAGAAATCTTTCCTTCCTTAGTTGGCGCTACAGCTCGAGGTGAACCGGGGCCTGGTTCTCGCAACCATTTGTGTTTGCGTGTTTTATTTTATGCACGAATGGAAGGGACCTACAGTTTTCTGCCGACTCCGAACGGCGAGTTGAGAAGCTCAATCGTGACAAATGAAACTCTTTGATGTTTGTCAGACATTCGAAAGAGGTGGCACCACGAAAAACCTCTTTAGATGTTAGACCCGGGTCGGGATTTAACCCGGGCAACATTGCGTGGTAGTCCAACGCACTAACCACCACGGGCACGGCGACCATAAAGAGAAATTACCTCTGATTTAGAGCCACCCAGACCCACTTAAATAGCATAGCAGGTGACGAGCTGTTTACCCTCTGTAGAAATTTTGCTTTTGGAAAATATGGCATTCGTTGTAAGCACTGGAGAAAGTGTTCACATCCACTCCCGACATCCATTTTAGTGCTAGTTTTTCACTGTTTTTCCTTCTACCTGTTAGCAGCTTCTTCTATGGCCAGCGGGTGACGCTAATGGCCACAGTCCTGTTTCTATCGGCCTGAGGATATCATCCACTATTATAATCCATTTGAATTAGAGAAAGGTAGTCCTTTGCTTATGTGTGCATCAATCCAGATTCAATTTATTGTATGTGTCTTAAGCATCAGTACAATCCAATCGCAAATGCTGGTGCAGAGTTGAGCTATTTTTTATTATTCTCTCATACTAACAGCAATACAAACAAAGCCCTCAAATAACACTTCAGTTTCGATATTCGGTCTTTTCATTTAATTGCAGTCACATTGAGTATAGAAATGTGACAACCAGTGTTTTTATTTCTTGAAATATACAGAATTTTTCTCAAGAGAATTGCTAAAAGAAAAAACTTAAACAGATGTGATCCGACAGTTACATGGATTTAAAGTTTCAAAGTATTACGTGTTTGTATGTTAAAGTGTGTGTTATACATACAGGAAAAGATTACATTAATATATTTTCTATGTTATATAAAAATTTTGTGGTATATAGATATATCTATATATGAGTATATATATGAACTTTTAAAATGCATTTATAAATTTTAGTTATACAGGCCAAAACGACAAAACCTAATTTCTCAATCACTCAACCGCTTTCAAAATATATAATCAATTTTTTTTAATACAATTTTTCTAACTGCATTCTTCTTAATTTACTGATACAATGAGATTCATCTGTAATATACTCAAACTCATACATAATTTCAATTGAACATTAATTATTGCTCCATATTAACTAAAAACTAAGTAAAGGGTGTACAAAAAAAAAAATGAAACGCTTATACACATATCAAATTATATAACAACATATTTAAGAGATAAGTAAATAAAAAATAAAAGTGCCGTAGAAGTACTAACATGTTTTTTTTTTTAAATATGCTTTTGTCTTTTTTTGTTTAAAAAGTTTTAAACATTTTTCTTGCAACTATCGTTACGATGCAGTGTAGCAAAATATAAATTTCATTCGATTACATATTTTCTAGTGTTATACAAAAATAATACAATTTCCTAAGTATACAGTTTATAGTTGTCACTACTAGTAGAGTTGATTTGTATATAAAAAATATATATGTATGTATATATGAATGTATATAAAACGCATACTAAGTCGTGTAAAAAAATTAAGTCCTTTTTTATGTGGAATGTAACTTTGCTTATGTACATCAATGTTTAGAGTAGATTGTGGCCAGTATGGCGTATACTTTGATATGTCAATCAATTTACTGCACGATGTAATCTTTATGGCTACGCAGGCATTTAAGTTGTTTTTTCAATTTCGTGATTAGATCCGACGGTTGAACTAGAATAGAGATGTCGCGGCCTACACAATTGAGGCGATCACGAATTTCGTTCTCCTTGAAGAATAAGTTCAGTGGCCTGCCATTGATTTCTGTTAGTATCCAAAATGTGAGTGTTGTGCCATCACACGATTGCGCCTAGAATTAAAATGAATTGTAGATATTTTTACTTTTTGAATGCTTGGACTCCTCTACCTTCGGAGGAAGACCATGACGAGCTGCCAGACTATTGGGTACAACATCTACAATTGTGGAAGTATTGCCATCACGTATCAAGCCTAAGCATTGACCTTCACGTTCCCTACGTATTGCATAGCCTCGGCCAAATGGCACTCTTCTAATTAAAACCTCAAGCTGTTGGCAAATAATTTATATAGAAACGTAAGTTAGTGCGTATAGTAATAACTAAAATACTTACAAAGAGAGTATTTGTGCTGCGGATGACTTTATTTGCTTCTGTTGCTGAACTGATTGTGATCCCTGCAATAGAGATGAGCTGATCACCGATATGAAGAGCATTGTATAGCACCGGATGCTCTTTTTGTTTCCAACCAGCAACCCTGAAAGTTTAAGATAAGTTAAGGTTCTTCTTGTAACATTGATTAGATAGATATGTATATGTTATGTAATTAAATTACAAACATAATGAAACTTATATTATGAATTTTCTTAAACACTGCAAGTCAACATAGTTTGCTAATACGAGATCAAACTATACTTTATCTTTCGGTTAAAACCGCCCACACGATATGTAGCAGCAAACTTATGACATCGGTTTCGGGCATTTTTAAGGACGGTTTTTTTGCGTTTGTTATTTTTAATGACTTGTAACCATCAATCGGCAATTAACTGGTTTTAAGTCAGAAAAATCGATGATTGTTGAAATCCTCACACTATGCCAATTCATACAGAAGACTCAAGATACATACACATTTTATCGGTTGCAATATCACGGATCGTAGGCGCCGTGGCTCAGTGATTAGTGCATTGGACTCAATGAACACGCTAAACAATCCAGTTTTCCGTGCCCACCGGCTTGAGAACAAAGTCATTTTGGATCAAAGACGAGAACATTTTGCTACTTCTTTCCATATAAAAACTGAAACCTATTATAAACAAATTGAATGTACTTACCAAACGGCTCCGAATGCGTCGACCCACGCAATTGAGCCAATGCAATCTTTCCGCCTCAGCTGTAGTCTAACCCCACCGGGGTGCATAATCTCACGACGCAACTGCAGTACTTGTTGTTCACGCAACGTCATTCGTTTCGATGACTGAGCATTTAATGCGTTCTCGTGTGCCAAACGAAACGGCTGTGGTGGTTGTTGCATACGAGTAGACGCCCGTGGTTCATTGTTATTAGTCCGTGGGCGAGGCAAAGGAGCATCAGATGTAGAAGAACTACGCCTTCGTTGTTCTAATGATTCTGAACGAGTGCGCTCGACTGCACTATGCGACTCACCATTGTTGTTTGACAGTTCATTGCCTTTCGGATGCGATGGTTTATTCATATCCTTACGACTAGGTCGGACAGTTATCACAGCTTCAGTTAGTCCCCGTGTTAGAAAAGGTCGATTGAACAACAATGATGGTGGACAATTCTCGCGCCCGTCCTGTAGCAGTCGTCTTCTATTCATCGCTGGACTTGATTTTCCATTACGGCCAACATGAACCGGAGACGCAGTCGATGTAGAGGGTAATTGGGCATTACTACCCTTCGTAGTGGAAGATGGTGTCTGGGTGGCGATACTCGTTCGACTATTGTCAGCAGTGTTAGATTTCTTTTTAACCCCAGCTGAATTTGTGGGTGATGCTGTTGCAGAGACCGCTTGCGAAGACTGAGGTTTAAATGATTGACTAGCCGCATTCTTTACTCGTGCCAACTTCGGTGAACTAGGAGCTGCCATTTCACTGTGAGCATTAAGAAGTTCGCTTCGAGTTTGTGCATGTGATGATGCTATGGGAGTGCTTGACGTTAGAAATACCTTTTCATAGTGAGCTGCCTTCTGTTGAACATCGTTATTGACTGCGATATTTGTTACTCCCGAAGTATTTGTTGTGAGGATAATTTTCTTTGACAGCTTCGGAGTAAGTGACTTGGAGGAGCTTGGACAAACAGAGCCATATGTATTGGAGACATTGCTTCCTCCTGTCACGTGTACGGTTGTGATTTTATGGTTCTCTAAATGTGACGCTGGTGTTGGCGTTTTCTTTGCCTTCGCTGGTGATGAATACTGATTAGCAACAGCAGCAGCATGAACCGGTATTGTACTGAGATTGGACGGAATTATTTGCACATTGCTTTTGTATTCCTCAGCATGGTTGTTCAGCGTATCGGGGAATTTAAATATGTCAGGTCCTTTTTTGGAAGATGGCAGCGGATTTGATACTTGAATAATCGTTATATTTGTCGAAGAAGACTCCACCTCTGGCGGATGATCATCGAGATCTTTTTCAACATCGAACTCGGTGATGTTGTTGTTGATCGTAGTGATTTCTGGTGTTGTTTCTGTGTTCGATAGTGAACGTGATGTTTGTGGTCTAAAATTAAAAAAAATAAATATTAGGCGTTGACGACTTCTCACCAACAAAGATACCGTTTAATGATAGCCCAAAACAACAACAATGCAACTTTAAGAAGTTTTAAAAAAAACCTATCAATTCGCATGGAACACAATATACAGGCTATACAACTTTACGAAAAACTAAGAATATCTACAAGCAGACAAATTCCCGTGGATTTTCAACGAACCAACATAATATTGACTAAAAACACACCCAAAATACGACCAACAGTCACAATCAAGCCCATAGCTCCATTGAAAAATCCATTGGACTTCATCATGTAGATACGGAACTAAACACTAAACACCATACACGAAAAATTCCCAATTAGAAAACGGCTCCGCATCTATACTGACGGATCCCTCATGGGAGATAGCGTAAGAGCCGGCGCAGCAATATACTGCGAACATTTTAGCCATTACATTACACTGCCAGAAAACTCAACTGTATTCGAAGGAGAGCTGGCAGCCATCGAATGTTCATCATCGCAACTGCTATACAGAAACAAACGAACAAAAAACATCTCATTATTATCGGATTCGAAATCCACTCTACAATCACTCATCAGTTATAACAGCAAAACAGAAACGCTGATCGCTAGAAATATCAGACGACTATTTGCCATGCTTCAGCAGAAAGGACCAGTACCGCCACATGTAAACCTCCTAGGAAACTAAAATGCAGATGCCCTAGCCAAAAAAGGAGCCAAAATTATTAACAGAACCCTGGAATCCATAACATCACTAAACAGATTGAAAAGAATAAAGATCTCGCTCACAAACAAAGAAATTCATAATGAACGCAGAACTATGGAAGGAAAGAGATATGAACGCATAGCCTAGCTCGTCACAACTTAGATTTTTGCCATATCCGAACAGGAATTTGAGCATCTCCTCACGACAAATGGTACTCTTGAATGCTTGTCAGACAGAGGTCTCACTGTGAAAAAATGTATGTGTGTTTGTAATTTTATGCAATAGGCTCCAGGAAAAGTTGAGAACCGCCCCAGAATCTGTTAAGCAAAGCTACCGTAGTTGGCATAAGTCTTCTGAGTTTTAATCATTTCGTGAAACGGAAACTGCTTGTAAGGTAACGTTAAATCTCTCGTTCCTGCCAACTTACGATATCAATCGCAGATAAGTAGACAGCTGGGGATCAGTGCTTAGAGGTCCAAATTTGTAGAAAAGGGTTTATGTCTACAATTATGTTTTTATACATATATGTATACGCACATGTGTGTATGAGAAAAGCTAACACGTTCTGTGGTATTTTCAATAGAAAATAAAAACTATACCAAATGTATACGTACTTTCTGCAATCGACTTTGTTTATTTTTCTTATCTGTCAGTATTTGACTTTTAATCTTTTCAAACGAAACATCACAATATATTTTGTAAAATCGCAATTTTCTTAAACATATGGAAAGTAGTTGCGAACTCGATCCAGAAGTACTGGACAACCTCTACAAGCACGAGCTTCAAGAACTACGGCAATTAATTTTAAATCTCGACGACACCCAAGACATAAACCTTTGCCGCAAATGGTTGCAAGTATTTAATAAAACTTCAGAAGAGGATAAAATCTCTAGAAACTGTCTATGCGCACTGCTCTGCCAACAGTTGAAAAATGACGGTTGCCTATCCATGCCGTTTATGGATATTTCAAATTGCAATCGCGATCTTACTCAGGTACTGGCAACTTTAGATCAAAGTTTTTCAAATGATAATAACACGATTATATCATCGAGAAAAACCGATTCCACCGAAGCCGCAAAGAACTTTCCCTGTCAAGAGAATGAAATCGTTCATCTTAAAGAGGAATTAAAACAAATAAAACAACAAAGGGACGAAAAAGAGACACAAATCAGGGAACTCACAAAGGTCATAGAAAAGTGTAATCGATGTGAAATGGAAAATGATATCGTTAAGAAAATTTCCGATCTATTGGAGAGTTTGAAGAAAGAGAAGTGTGTGGAGGACTTTTGGATTTTTAGAAAACTTTTCTCGGAGGAGAACAACATCGATTTATATCAAAAACTCACAGATCTTGACAGATCGTTTCAGGTTATTCTACAAGAAAATACAGCTAGTCAACGGTTAGCTACTCAAAAACAGCTAACAAAAATCATTAAGTCGAGAGAGAAGCTTTTGAAAAAATACGAACAAGAGATACGCATGCAAAAATGGCAACAAAGGATGAAGGTGAAGGTCGTTAAACTGCAGTTCTGTTCTATTTTAAGTCGCGTATTCTTAAAAAGTCGACAGAACAGTCAAAGTCAACTTTTCGATTTATTTAATGAACTAGAAGCTAAGTACAAGAACATTCTAATGAAATTCACAGATTAGGGAGATAGCTCACCTCTGGAGTTGGCGTCCATTTGATTGGGGAACTGGTGACAATGAATCACGATCTGTCGAGACAAAACAAAAAAAAGAAGAAAACTTAATAAAATATATTTTGTTATTGTACTTTACTGACCTTGCTCTTTGTCCGTTGAAGAACTTATATCCAGGCGAACACTAAGTGAATCTGAAAATGCATTTTGTAGCTCCGAAGTAGTCGAACTGGTACGATTTGCAGATTCAGTTAAGCTACTTCTTGTTTCTAACACAGCGTGTGTCACTTTACTATGCGGTATAAGCTTTGGTCGTGCTAAGCACATCACAAATTCTTCACTCAAATCAGAGAAGTCATCGTCATCGTCATCGGCACTAGTTACTCCACTTTGATTACCCGTATTTAGCTGCTCACTGTAGTTGCTGATGGGATCCGAAAGCATATTCAATAAGTTCTGAGTGAGTGTATTCGACATCGATGTCAAACAAGCTGACGTTGATGGAATTGGCACAGTGACACTGCTAGTCGTTATGCTGGACATCGAAGACGTTGATATTACATTCGAGGTTCTAGACATATCTTGTGAGCCAGATGTAGTAGATGAGGCGGCAGGTTCAACCACACTTGATGTGCTGCTACTAGTTATTACAATAGTCGCCGATAAGGACGACGACGAAGCAGACGTTATTGATGGCACAACACGTTCGACACCCGGAACAATAGCTGCTGGCACTGGTGGTGTAGCTGGTAATGGAGATGTGGGATCTCTAGTTGGCAGCAGTGGTGCCCGAACTTCCGGCAATTTCGTGTAAAGATTCTCTCGTGGTGAAATTATTTTCATTTCACGTAATTTCGAACGTAACGTCTCAACCCATTCTTGCATAACTTCCCTATAAAAAATATAACAAAAAATAAGTATGTAGTAAACATTAAAGAAATATGGTGTTTGGGTGAGAATTATGTAAAGTAAAGAAAAAGCTTCTCAACAACACGATTCAGTCTATCCGGTTTTAAAACATTTTGGGAAAATGAGGAAATGAGAAGTGAAACGGAACGCAATCGCCACTCACTTGTTTTGACTGAAGATAAAAATTATAAAGTAATTGGCAGTTATTCTTTTGTTGAAATTTAAACATGAGAACAATTTTTAAAACGATATCCACATGGCTCCAGTTTATGTTTGATCTGTATTCCCGGGTCAATCTTCAAAGATTGATAAAAAGCAAAATCCATAAGAAACAACTCCAACAATGGACGGAATACCATTATCACTACACATCAATTAATCCCAATAACGACCAGCCGATCTATCCGACAAACATATTCAAAGAAATGATAACCAATTTTACTCGCCTCCGACTAGGTCATACCTGCCTAACACACCAACACCTCTTCAAAAAAGAACACCACCGAGTTGCCCCAACTGTCATAGCAACCTCACATTTAGCCACCTGCTTGGACCCTGCCTCCTCTAATCGGACCAAGTAACACACCATTTCAACCAAAGCTTCAACGTCACAGAAATATTAAAGGAACCTACCCTGGCCAATATAGAAATCATAAACAAAATATTAAACATACTTAAAATTAATTTTTTACAAAAGAGCCGACAGTCTTTTGCTGCTAGTGCTCTTCATTGCTCATATTAATAAAAAAAATTTAATTTGTTACTTATAAAAATAAATAAAATTAAAACAAGGATCTTTACTGATGTGACATTGCACTTTGTTTTAAAAAAACACTTTACTGATCTAAAAATAGCTGAGCACATACTGGGTTTATGCTTGTTCTTGGAAAACGTGACATAGTCATTCCTTTCATATGTTTAACTTTAAACGTTTCTCCATGTTCGGATTTAATGTATTCCACGTAAAGTATGACGGTCAGCCTAGTCTAAATATTGAAATTCGTATGATATTATGTACGTCTATTATGTTTGTGTACTAAAATATTTCAAGTTAACCTTGAGCGCGCTTTTTTGCTAATGACGAGACAATGTAAAACCCAGATTACTATCAAACACTTAAACTAGCAATTTTCTTTACTTACATTTTCGTGTACACATTACACACAATGAGCGAAACAAAACAGACTTTTACATTGTGTAGCGAATATTAGTGAAAAACAAACTAATCCATCAATTACAAAATACCATTGCGCCTTTGTTTGTATCAGATATGGTAAAACCGTTACCAACTTACCATGACATTGCGTGAAAACGCACAACTTCGCTACTCAGTGTGACAACAAATTCAAATTCATGTGAGTTTGGTATAAGCGCGTGCGATATATGCTGTGTATCTTGCATTGAGACCACCCACTCAGGATTGTGAGATGGTGCAAGTCTTGGTTCTGCATAGCCCTCCAAAAGTGCTTCTGTATCGTCATGCACGCAAAACACCACCCAAC
Source organism: Brachyopa scutellaris (assembly GCA_949775065.1). Classification (NCBI taxonomy): domain Eukaryota; kingdom Metazoa; phylum Arthropoda; class Insecta; order Diptera; family Syrphidae; genus Brachyopa; species Brachyopa scutellaris. The sequence goes on along the minus strand of OX459114.1, from coordinate 70,712,268 downwards.
TCCGATCGGACTTCTGTTTTTAAAAGAAAAATTGCACAACCATTATACTATTCAATATAATATATGTATTTTATTTGCAGAGTATTTTTTTTTTTGTTTTTTGTATTGACGGAAGGTGAATGTTTTACCTTGGGACCAACTGTAATTTTTTTACCATCAGTGGTTAGACGTTTAAGCCAACTATTTTTATGGATTTCCCGAAACAGTGCACCACGGGATGAGCTCATTTTAATGTTGCACAGCTATAGAATGTTTTTTCTTCTTTACCATTTGGATGTGAATGTAAAGATATTTGCAATTAACGCGGTAACGAAGCAAAACACATTTCAGTCTGTAGTACGAGACCGAGTAGCTACCCAGGGAACGTTTTTAACTTCGATACTTTGATGTCACTTTTGACAGTTACTAATGCGGAAGAAATAACTTGCATACGTTTAAGAATGCACATTAATTCAACTTCTTATGGGATTAAGAAATCACAAATTGATTTAAACTTAACAGAGAGAAATAAAACTTAACTTTAACCGTTCTTCGACGGTGAATTTAACTATTTGATTGCACAGTTTGCGAAGAAAAATAAACAAAATCACTATGCACCACCAAATAACAAATTATTTGCACAGCGCCATGTTTGCATTTCCAAATTGTTTCCATCTGACATTCCAAGTTCCAATTAACAAATTAGAATCCACATGCCAAGGCGATGGTTACATTGGAAATAACATACACCCCATTTCTTAACTATATAGCCACGTTAAAATCTTTACTTATAAATATAATAACGATTTTTATTTGCTAATATTTTTATTATAAAATAATCATTATAGAGTAAAAACAATAGGTCCGTTCGCGTACCCTCCCAAAACAATGAAAATCCACGAAAAATAACGAAAAAGAACGAAGACCCGTTCGCGTACGCAAAAATTTCGTAGTTTTTTGTAGAAGAGAGTGCTCACGAAAGAGTAAGAAATTTCCCCATGCTACGAATTTTAGTCCAAAAAATTTCTTTGGGGTGTATTATGAAAAAGTCAAATCACATACACTCTTCATTTTTTGGTGCTTCATGCGTTCGATTACTTTTTCGTGATTTTTCTGTCTTCGAGAGAATTTTACCCCCACTCTTCGAGATTTGACAGAAAACCCATATTTAGTGCAAAAAGTACGCGAACGGATCTATGTATTATATAGACAAGCAGACAGGCAGCTTATGTTTTCTGTATACATACAAATTTCCACTGTATGGAATCTATTCCTCTTTATTGTAACACTTTTATCGTAACACATAGATAGACTGACAGATAGATAGATAGATAGACAGGCAGACAGACAGACAGATAGACAGACAGATAGACAGAAAGACAGACAGACAGATAGACAGACAGACATACAGACAGATAGACAGACAGGCAGACAGAAAGACATACAGACAGATAGAGGGATAGATGGATAGACAGACCGATAGATAGATAGACAGATAGGTAGACAGACAGACAGACAGACACACAGATAGATAGATAGACAGACAGGTAGACCGACAGACAGATAGATAGACAGAAAGACAGATAGATAGATAAACAGACAGACAGGTAGACAGACAGACAGATAGACAGACAGATAGACAGAAAGACAGACAGACAGATAGACAGACAGACATACAGACAGATAGACAGACAGGCAGACAGAAAGACATACAGACAGATAGAGGGATAGATGGATAGATGGATAGACAGACCGATAGATAGATAGACAGACAGACAGACAGACAGCTGATGTGTTCTGTATACACATTTCCCCTGCATGGGATCATTTCCCTTTTACGTAACACATTTATTGTAACACGTTTTCAAAACAAATACGTCGCTAAAGAAGTATTCACTTGAAAGAAATGGAAATTAAAGTTGAAAATGACTACGTGCGCGAGCAACACCGGCCGGGCAAATTTTGATAAGATAGGTGTAGCGAAGCGCACCGGGTTACGGCTATAAAGTATAAACATGAGTTATTGGCGGACTGAAAACCAGATTTGTTTTTGACATTTTGTCTGTTTGTAAGGTAGATTTTCATGCGTCTGGTATTTCCATAGAGTGAACATGTTGCGCTAGGTTAGTTTGGTAGGTAGATTCTCCTTCTTTTGTATATCCGTAGAGTGAATCTGCCGGCAGACTGACGAATTTCCTAAGCAAATATGTACCATTTTACTGATTAATTCATTGAATCAATAGTCGAGTTCCACTTACGAGTCCCTCAGAGATTTCCTCCGCTGCCTCAGCAGAGATTTTTCTATTAAGTGGAACAACATTCTCCGCAGAGGAGAAATGTATCTGTCAAAATAAGTATTCTTCTTCAATAACTTCGTTTTTCAGGTTCATTTACTTGGATTAAATATGCGAAAACGAAAAACATGACAATTTTCTCACTCACTCCACAGCATTTAGAGCTATGGATTCCTTTCATAAAGTGTCCAATATAATCACATGCTCGATTTCAACCGAAAGAGTGAGGAAACGAATCCAAAAAAAAATATAGTCTCAGCAAATGCAAAAAAATCTCCCTTTACTCAGTTGAGGAATCGTGTTCCACATTCCACTTACGAATCGCTCGGAGATATCGGAGGGATTCGTAAGTGGAACTCAACTAATGCAAGCGTTTGTGAAATAATATTAATTATAATAATATAAATAAGAAAGAATACAAAACAAGTCTTACCAACCCTCAACCTCGATATAAATTCAATACATTTACTCATTTACTGACCAATACTTTCTTGTAGTTTTGCTTTCTGTTACCTACGTTGTTTAAATTTTTCAATTGAAACAAATTAGTTGTTTCCTCAACAGCGACATCTTCAAAGTGAACTTATAAGCAGAGTTCGAAGAAAAAATCGTACACACGTGCCGTACGCCCGTACCTATCTGAGGAACACAAACGCTACGTTCTGTCATATGGTTGTGTATGTTTACACAACGTTGTGAACATGATGAGAAAGAAAAGTACGCAACGATAGTGTTCTGTTGTTTGTACAAAAAACTATCTTTCTCATCGTGTACGCGAGCACAAACACTAAACGTACGGTACACTAGTGATTTTTACTTCGTATGGAATATAGGTACTTGGACATTTGTTGCAATTTCTTGGTAGGTCGTGTGAGGGCAAGCCTACTATCCAAGTTTTCGTGTGTTCAAGAACAAAAATGCCGCGACCTAAAAATTCTCTTTTACATGATCAATTTAATTTTAATAACTCAGACAAATTAATTTGCAACAATGGAAATTGCAATGGAAAAATTTTAAATACACATAGTGGGAACTTAGAAAGACATTTAAGAAAATATCATCCTGAAAAGTACTTGGAATACCTTAACCACAAAACAGATTCAAAAACTGAAAGCAATAAAATAACAAAAACAAAACTATTTAAGGAAGAGAATAAAAAAAAAATTGAATTAGCTATTGTGGAATTATTTACAAAAAATGGACGACCGTTGCATATGTCGGATGATCGGGCATTTAAAGTTTTAGTTCAACCCGCTTTTAATTTGCTTAATATAAACGTAAATGAGCACAATATTACTGAACGGATCATATCCTTCTCAAATATGCTTAAAGCCGGAATTGTTGCAGATCTTAAAGGAAAGCTTGTATCTTTAAAAATCGATGCCGCAACTAGACAAGACGTGAGTATCCTTGGAATAAATTTACAATACGTAAGGGATAAAGCGATCATAATAAAAACTTTGGCTATACGACAACTTCAGTCAAGTCACACAAGCGAGTATCTAAAATCGATTGTACTAGAAGTGCTTCAAGAATATTCAATAGACCTAAGCCAAATTTTAACTATAACAACCGGCAATGGAAAAAATATGCTAGCAGTGGAAGAAATTAACAATGTTTTGCAGCATTCATTGGAAGCAGAACAAATGCAAGACGATTTAACCGCAGAAAGTTTGGAGTCTCTGAGAAACAAATTTGCTTCATACGGCGTTACCAGTGTCCGGTGCGGGGCACATACCTTGCATCTTTGTGTACAAGATGTGCTCAGAAAAGAAGAAATCAAACAAAAAATTGATAAATGTCGGGCTGTCGCAAAAAAGCTAAACACCCATACCTACCTAAATATACTTAAAACCGCCCGCTATAAAAAACCAACTGTAGATTGCTGTATTAAATGGAATTCAACATTTAATATGCTGGAAAGATTGTTAGAAATCCGAGAAATAATAGATTCATTGAGTTCAGCAAATGAAGACTTGCTTATTAGTACTGATATTTGGATTTTTGTGGATAAATTCATAACAACTTTTCGACCAGTATATATTGCTACAATCAAACTACAATCTGAGCAACTGTGCTTCAGTGAGCTGTATGCCATCATAATGGATATAATAATTCAAACCGAATATGCTCCATCCAGTGAGATGACAACTCTTCTCGCAGCAGCATTAAATAAAAGGAAGGACAAGTTATTTCATAATGAGATCTTTAATGCATCGGTATTTTTGGATCCAAGAACAAAAGTTTGCCTGGACTCGGATCAAGTCTTGAGAGCGGAGAAATATATAGCTTCATTACATCAGCGAATCATATGCTTGAAAGGTGAGAGCAATATTTTATCTAGTGCGTATGATTTAATTAACTTTAAAATAATTATTTTTTTAAAGAAACTATGACCACCTCCACTGATATTTTGGGTCAATCAGTAAAAGAAGAAATCAACGAACCATCAACTAGCGAGGCGCCAATTCCTAAAACATTTTCGGAATATTTACGGAAGCTTGATCCTGTTCCGATAAAACTGCCGATATCACCATTATTAACACATTTGGAAACTTACATCTCAATGTACAAACGCCAACCGAGATGTCCTACTACAGCAAATGTTTTAGACTTTTGGGATTCGCAAACAAGTTCATTATCCGTTATAGCGAATGTAGTGCTAGCAGTACCCGCCACGCAAATTAGCGTTGAACGGCTATTTTCATCCTTAGAATATATTTTAAACGATCGGCGGAGTAGATTATCACCTAATTTAGAGCATATATTATTCGTTAAGGCAAATGGAGAATTTAGATATGAAAATTAAATCCATGTGCATAGTTTCTGGAAACTAATTCTTTTATTTATTTGATCTAACACAAAATTGCAAAAAATATTAATTTATATCCCATACAATGCAAATATCACTTACTGGAAGCGTAACGTATGTACATAGGTTTAGTGTTTGTGCTCTGGGTCTTCTATGGATACCAAAAAAAAACTGTCATCATTGGACAGCACGGACTGGTGTGGTAAGATATCTCGGTATCTGCGTTTTCGGTAATAGCAATTTTATACCGACGTTTTCAGTAATACGAAAAACTAAAAATTGAGCATAACTCCCGCCGCATCTGATCCGACGGATTCCATAATCGGCATGATTATTTCTTTCTTTCAAAAATCACAATAAATAATAATTATTTAATTTTTTCCTTTATCTGTCAAACACAATGCGAGACTCGCTCGAAATTCGAATCGGAATCAACTTTCGAATAGAATCTAATTACATGGTTGGGCCCGACACAAGCGCATTAAAATGGAATCGAATACGCTGTTGCACGATGTTTTGCGATCAGCGAATTGTTGATGGACGTGTCAGAACGTTTTCGAATCATTGATCGTAATCATCGCCATGCAATTAACGTTTACGAATTCACCCTAGTTCATGCCAACCCCACCACAAACAAACAAAATCTCATCCCATTAAAAAACGAAAGAAAGAAGGAGCAAGCCACTCTACTCAGACTAGTTTTAAAAGATAGGAAAGAGAAGAGAGAAAGAAAAGAAAAATCCAATAACCTATGCCAATACCAAGGATCCGGTACAGAAAAAACATAAGCTCATTATTTTTTTTAACCTATAATACTTTTTTTGTATTTTTTTATTATAATTTTTATCACACATATTTTTTTGTTGCTGTTTACAGGAATTCATATTGTTACTTTTTTCTAAAAATACAAAAGAAAAGATATATGTACATATGTACACATACACACATATATAGTCCTCTACTCCTAAGATTGAGTAGAAATTATGATTACAAAAAAAAAAAAGTAAAAATGACGCCATGATTTTTCGCAATAAATATCTAAAGCCAGCACAGCACTAATGTGCTACGCTGCGCAATTATAACGGTTCTAAACTAGATTTCTTGATTTAAAATCAAAGCTCTTATAAAGTATTAATATGCTTCTTAAAAGTACAATAATGTCCTAAGTCGAGACTTGTCATTTTTTACAATTAAACGTACATACATTTACGTATATAAATTACTTTATAAAAAAAATACCATATTTAAGTTTATAAATAAACACAAAATCTTTAAAGAGCTCACATAGTAAATAAATAAAAATGGCTTTGGCTCATGGATGCTTAAATGCGTCAGCCATTGTTTTTGTTTAATAAATAAATCTTTCACGTTAAACAGCATTTTTTGGATTTTTCGTAAATTGCCAGTTTTATGATTTTTTTGTCATTTCGTTTTGAACTTTTTTAAAGTTTTTTTTGTGTTCTCCCCTCCTCATTTGTTCCAAGACACAGGAGAGAGAACATTTTCTCGATTTTATTTTAAGTTTTTTTTTTTATCTTTTTTGTTTATATATTTTGTTCTTTAAGTTTTAAATTACAATGAAAATGAATGCAAACTTGTGTTGGAATATAAAGTCTTTAAGAAATTCCGATTCAGTATAACTAACACTTTTAAATTGAACATGTAATAAAAGGCAAAAAAATAGTTCGAGTACATATTTGAAAAATTAAAATATTAGTTTCACAATAATAAGTGGTCTCCTATTTTTTTTATCACAAACTATGGATCGACAAAAGTTACAGATACAAAACGGTTTCATTCTGAGTTTATATAACATTACATTTACCGTACAGTACAATGGATGGTCAGGTATGTGCACTAAATTATTTCGTTAGTATTCAGTTCAACCGTTTTGAGGAGTCAGTGTATTTAAATTCTTGTAATTTAAAATATTTTTTTTTTATATTTTTTTTTTAAAAATATTAAAATTTTTATTCGATTTGGGGATGACCTGTATGTTGAGGGCGGGCTGCACTAGAGACTAACTAGTGTTTTAAATTGAGAATACTATCAGTTTGTTATGATGATGTTGAAGTAGTTTTGCATTGGAATGAATTCATCGGCCAATGGGTTAAGTGATGAGTTTTCTACATTGCGGTCAGAGACGGCAAGTTCAGATAGCGCCTTTTCTAAGTCCTCTGCTCTGTAAATGTTGAAAGAGAATTGCTAACTTATTGGTGAATGAATGGTGGTGAATTTAACTTACTTTTCTCTCTGCCATTCATTGATTGCATCGCCGATTTCTTTTATAAACAAGTCCGCAACGCGTTCTTGCATGAGTTCATCTTGTTCAAGTCGTTCCAATTCCTACAAAGTAAATATGTGTATTTATTGTTGTGAAACCAACCAGTGTGATTAAGTTTTTTTTTCTTCTTACATCTTTGTCGAATTCTTCTTCGTTTTCCATCCACAGATAATCAGTGAATTCGGGATCTTCTTCTGTGTCTATGCCAGACAGAGCATCGTCTTCGTCCTCTGTGATATCGTCGTCGTTCTGTATGATATCGTCATCGTCCTCTATGATATCGTCTTCGGCCTCTATGATATCGTTTGCGTCCTCTATGACATTGACTTGCTCAGTCCATTCGGCATTTGGAGTTTTCGTAATCATCTTGAAAGTTCTGTAATGAAAAACCGATTTAAAGCAAAAAGCGCGATAGATATTCTTTGAACAACAACACGTAGGTGAAGATAACTGGGAAAGCAGTCTTTAATTGTTGAAACAATTTTCGCATCCCGTACTTTCAAGCAGCGATTGTTGGTTGCATACTTTAATTATACCTACTCTCGATGGCGCTATAGAATATAGATCGGGGCTAAGCAAACACGTTTCTAAAGTATCGACCCTTAAGTACTTTTATGGGGTTATTTTTCTTTTTCGAAGTTCATGAATTGTTGAATACAGGCGGCGAAAGACGGCTAAAAATGAATACCTCACTTTTTATATCTTAATCTTTCTCAACGATACATTGTGATATTCATTTTATTTAAAATAAGTACTTTATAAATATGAAATTATTAATACGCTTCTACTAGGTTCAATCCTAAGCTAAATGTGAAAATAAAACCAAATCTAAAATGGAATAACACCCAAAACACAAATATCTCTTAGGCCGGTGTCTATCGACTGCTCATGAGTTAAGAGCCTCATAAGCCTATTCACCAACCGCTTTAGTGCGTATTTATGAGCGCTAATAAGCCTTGTGATATTATGATTCGTTTGTACATGTTTCAGCAGTGTTTTAACAGGAGGCGTTTAGCTATAAACGTATATGATCTAAATCTAAATTTGCACACATTGAAGATATCGACATTTTCAAATAATTAAAGAATTTGGGTTCAAATTGTCTTAATTTGGGATATAATATAACAAATAGCCAATGTGACAAGCGATCACGTAGTATTGGATGTACCCAATACTGTCTTTTTTTTTCTCTTTTTTAAGAGCAACACCACACACATATTGCTTCTTTGATTTCCATATTTGAAGTGAGGTGAACGCCTCGTGCATAACCGCACGCAAACCGCAGCTGTCTGAGCACATTAGGTCTGTTTGGTATCTTTTCTGTGGAATTTTTAGCTCGCTCTCAAATATTAAAATAATTTGAAAAGTGGGTGAAAATCCTCTCAGCAGTGGAAAATTCGTAAGCAAAGTAAACAAACACGTTTTCGTAAAACCTACAAATTTATTTTTGTTTTCCACTAACAACGAAGATTATGACATTTCACAATTATCAGAATAGCTGGTTTGACAGAATCGATGAAACTACGCGAAGAAAAAGACCGCGTAAGTTTGTGTACGCTCTCAGTGGAGGGGACATTTTTTGAACTGTCATTTGGCTCTCTCTTTTACAAATATTAGGTCTGTTTGGTAACATGCTAGTTTTGGAAAGCTCTACGTAAACTACATAGAATCTGACAGTTTCATGGCTCTCAATTTTGTCTACTCTCATTTGGCTCTCTCTTTGCGATGAATTATCTGAAAGACCAATTCCTCGGGGTGGGCCGAGCCAACTCTGTCAAACCAGCCATCTGACAGTTTGCGAAATGTCATTATCTTCATTGTTAGTGGAAAACAAAAACAATTTGATAGGTTTGACCAAGTGTTGTTTGAAAAGCGTTTGTTTAATTTTTTGCAAGTTTTCTGTCTTTAAGAGGAGATCTCTCTCTTTGAGAGGATTCTAGTATTTGACAGATTTCAATTCCGTGTGCCAAAAAAGATACCAAACACACCTATTTTGGGTTAACAAACACGAAATTCGTAAGAATCTTACAAATATGTACGAATTCGTGGGTTACCAAACAGACCTAATATAATATTCAGCGGTTGCAACCGTCGTGTCTGAATGGGGCCTTAACTTTAATTTTTTCGGAATTTTTTCCGTGTCAGCCCCTTTTTTGATCTAATTCAACTGGGCTAAATTTAATGCCTAAAATTTGGCCAAAAATCGTTTTTTTTTTTTTTCTTGAGGACGCCATTTTTGCCAAAAATGTTATTTGCTTATTCCTTTGATTATATTTTCATTATACATTTCTTTAACGATATCATTTTGTTTTTTTCATTTTCTATGATCCAGTCCAGAGATATCGTGCTCAACGCAAGACGCCTTTTTTGAGAGGAGCTCCGGGAGATCAGCTATAGCAGCCTTCAAAATTATTATTTTTTACAAAAAAAAAATTTCAAATACATTTAAAATTTACCTCAATATGTGTAAAAAATTTTACATTAATATGTAACTTTAAAAGTTTTCTTTTTTTAGCTCTCCTGACTGTATATAACCCCTTAATCACGTGGCGTAGAAGTTAGTTAGTACAATTTAACAGTATATATTTATTTAAGGTTATATATGGATGAAAAACAATTTAAGGTTATAAACCAGTGGCTACCAACCTTTTTCACCACGTGTCCAAACCTGCCCTTTACAGTCTACTTGCCCAGCATAACTGCCCGAACACAATGTCGAAGCTGTAGTGGAAGTAGGCAGCGCTGTCAAAGTTAAAATACACGTTAGCCCTATAGCGCGAACACAATGCGAGCTGCTGCTGTAGTATGAATTGTATGGGCTTCACCATAAGTTCAGCCAACTTCAACTTTCTACTTCCACTGCAGCTTCACAATTGTGTTCGGCCAGTAAAGATAAAAATGATTCCGCAGGTCACAGTGTACTGAAAATTCGTTCGCGTACGCAAACATTTCGTAGTTTTTCGTAGAAACGAGAGAGTAAGAAATTTCCCTATGCTACGAATTTTAGTCCAAGAAATTTCTTTGGGGTATATTATGACAACTGTCAAATCTGTCAAATCACATACATTCTTCATTTTTTGGTGCTTAATGCGCTTGATTACTAGGTGTGTTTGGTATCTTTTTTGGCACACGGAATTGAGATCTGTCAAATAGTAGAATCCTCTCAAAGAGAGAGAACTCCTCTTAAAGACAGAAAACTTGCACAAAATTAAACAAACGCTTTTCAAACAACACTTGGTCAAACCTATCAAATTGTTTTTGTTTTCCACTAACAATGAAGATTATGACACTTCACAAACTGTCAGATGGCTGGTTTGACAGAGTTGGCTCGGCCCACCCCGAGGAATTGGTCTTGCAGAAAATACATCGCAAGCTGAGAGTAAAAAAAATTGAGAGCCATGAAACTGTCAGATTCTATGTAGTTTACGTAGAACTTTCGAAAACTAGCATGTTACCAAACAGACTTACTTTTTCGTGATTTTTCTGTCTGTGAGAGAATTTTACCCCCACTCTTCGAGATTTGACAGAAAACCCATATTTAGTGCAAAAAGTACGCGAACGGACCAAGTTAAAATAGAAGAGAAGACTTTCCCCTACTTTTACTACTTGACAGACGTCTCATTTGTAGGTGTGTTTAGGTGTGTTTGGTATCTTTTTTGGCACACGGAATTGAGATCTGTCAAATACTAGAATCCTCTCAAAGAGAGAGAACTCCTCTCAAAGACAGAAAACTTGCACAAAAGTAAACAAACACTTTTCAAACAACACTTGGTCAAACCTATCAAATTGTTTTTGTTTTCCACTAACAATGAAGATAATGACTGTCAGATGGCTGGTTTGACAGAGTTGGCCCGGCCCACCCCGAGGAATTGGTCTTGCAGATAATTCATCGCAAAGAGAGAGCCAAATGAGAGTAAAAAATTGAGAGCCATGAAACTGTCAGATTCTATGTAGTTTACGTAGAACTTTCCAAAACTAGCATGTTACCAAACAGACCTCTTGTTAACTTTTATTAACAAAAATGGCACATCTGTCAAATAGTAAAAGTGGGGGAAAATCCTCTCTTCTTCTTTTTTAACTATTGAATATTTTCACGAAAAACTAATTTTCTTTTATTTTGTTAACAAGAAGTGATTGACATTTATCGAATTGTCAGATTGCTGTTTGAAGGATGTGCCTCGGTGACTCCATGAAAAAGATCTAGCACGATTTTGCAAGAGGAGACATTTTTTGACACTCGTTTGGCTCTCTTCTCTTGATTTTTGACAGTTGGATGTAAATTTACGTAAATTAACAGGTTACCAAACACACCTGTGTTAATAAAAGTTACCAAACACACCTTATGTATTAAGTTGACTGTTTACATGTCAAAAACGCATTTTACTCTAAACAGAATAACAGAATAATTCCAACTGATCGCAGTATTCTTTGTTTTTGAAAGATGTACATACAAGGACTGTTGCGCAAATAAAGAACCGTTAGTTTGACTGTATTGTTTCAATGAAATTAAATTGTGTTAATGAAAATACATATAGTCAATATAGTCGCTATAAACGATATCATTGGAAAGTAACGTGTTATTATTTTGGCTATAGCTCTACATACGATTCGCTACAGCTCTACAGTCCAAAAATCATTCAGCCTTATTTAACGGTGGGTATTTTGATAATTTAATAGAGTTTATTTTACGAAACGAGCGGTTATTCGTCGTTTCTATTTTGAAATTCTATTCTTTTGAAATAACTGTCATTATTCATACGTTTGCAATTTTGAATATAAGTTTATTTCATGATATCCTTCGTTAATGAACTTTATTCCTTCGAATGTCAAAATACAAAAAAATCATTCGTAGGGATAGGCACAATCGAACGAATTGACTATTCATTCGAATCTCAAAATAAGGCTGATTATCTCTCTGAGTACTGTGACCATCGAGTATTTTCTCACTTTACGATAATTTGGTATACTGTCAATCTCATTTCTTTGATTTTGGTGCAAAAATTGTAAGCGCAGCAAAACAAATTGTTGCTCATAAGTTTAAATCGGCCCAAAAACTCCCATACCTACATACGTCTGTACAGAGAGGTACAAGATGGACAGGCGGTAAGAAGCAGGTATTTTTGTTTTGTAAACGTTCGAATTACATATTCAAATCCATCAGACATTCTGAATACACCACCTGTAAATCTTAAATACTATATCATACATACATACAATACCAAAGAAAAAAAAACTAAACCCGCGCGTTTCTGTCGCGAATAGCTTCTAGTCATCGCATCGTAAGCAGCGCAATAAAAACTGATAGATTTCTGGCAACAAAGTGTAGCCAGGAAGTGACTACCTTGCTGGGTAAGATTTAGCGCTTCACTTTTATTATGTAGAACCATCAACATAGATTCTATTAATTCTTAGAGAAAAAAAACGAAACAAACATAATTGGCATACCAATGGATCTATGCGTACGGCTATTAATTTAAGTTGGGCGCTTGAGGAGCTATTATTTTTGCAGCAACTGCAATTTACCTAAAGTAAGATATGAATGTGAGAATTACATCTGTAGACTAAATAAATAAATAATTAAGTAATGATCAAAAATAAGCCTACATTGACTGTGATTTAAGAAAGGATTTTTCCAAATTCAAGGATCGCCTGTTCACTCAAAAAAAGACTATCACTTAAATATTCACGCGAAGAAGAGGTTTGAGTGATCTATTTTTTTTTTATCAACAGTGAACCATCAGTAAAACAAAACATGAAAAAAAAATTAGTGAGCAGAAAATCTTTAAGAAATTCTTTAAATGGTTATAATATTATGAATATACAAATCTTTAAACCAAAGATCATATTTGATCATATTTTTACAAACACTGACAACATACATATTTATGTACATATATTGGCAGTATTATAGCCAATTACGTAAACCATCTCCATATTTGTCAACATCGCAATTTACGAATCTTTGACTAAACAATAATCAGCGAAATATACACGTCAACTTCTTATCGACGCAATAGGCGAGTTATCTTACCATTAAACTTCCTCGTTCCTGCCCCCTCTGAAACTCTAAGAAACTTGACTTGTAAGTTCATTTAACTCTTTATTTTCTTAGAGCAACTCAGACGCTGAACAAGGTGAATTTTAGGTATATAAAAATTATTTTGAGAATAATTTAGTGTAGGTAGAAGCTTTTGTACATAAATACTATGTACATGGTTGATCTCTGCCTATGTAGATTCAGCTATTGGTAGCGGTATTCGCCAGACACTGTTCAAACCAAAAGTGACCATGAATATGTGTTGTGTACATAATTTTGTATGTACACCTACGTGCATTGACTTCGAAACATTTTATCTGTTAAACATTTAAACTGAAAACAAAAAAAACCTTGATGATTGTTTTTGTGTATATTGTTGCAGGAGGCAAATAACTAAAAATAAACCTTGGAAGGGTTAACTTAATCGTTTTGTACATAATACGGGCCATAATTTCAGAGATAAATCCTCTTTTAACTGTAACTTATATCGCACCACAAAAGAAAACACTAACACATGATGTAGTATATTTATATCGAACCATAGTCAAGGCTATTGGATTTATTTTTAAAAACAATGCAATTGCTCGAATGAGTATGTATGTATGTACATAAACCTACATAAATTATACATACAATTTAAACATATGGTTGAAGTTTTCTTTTTTTTATTGACTTTTCATCAGTGAAAACAGAATAGATTTTTTTCCAATTAACAACTTCCATTCCGGTTTTAGCCTTATAACACCAGTTACATGAAAGAACGATTAAATGATTTTTTTTTAATAAAATGATAAACCCAAATCAGGAAGCAAGAAATTCTAGGTCAATCGCAAAAAATTGTTCTTTGGTTACTCATTCATTTTCGCTAATAGTATGCAAAACACCAGAGTTTCACGAAACGATGAAACATTTAATATCTGCGCATCATAAAAGTTAAATAATGAAACAAAATCAAACACAAAAATAAAAAACTAAAATCTTATCGACAAAATGGAATAAGTGACACAGGCAGTTCTTACCTTTTAAAATTATTAAAACTGTATATGAATAATTATTTAATGGCTCCGGTTTATATTGCGTTTCCCAAATGATTTATAATTGAATTAGTTTACACAGAGAATTTTAATCACAACGCAATTTTGGTTAACAAATAATTTCAAGTCCGCGTTTCTCCGGAAAATGAGAAAAAATTGAATAAAAATCTTGTCAAAAGCAAAACTCGAAGAATGAAACGATGAAAGAGAATTTATATGTTTTTGTTGCTTATTTTTTTAATAGTTTTGTGCTCGGGCCACACCCGACGAAACGAGTGTACGAAATTGTTATATGGATTAAATTCGAAAATGGAAAGTTATTTATTAAAACAATTTCCAATGTGTTCCAATTCCAATCGAATAGTGGGAGGTGGGAGCAAGTCGGGTCATAATTTTCACCGTGTCGTGCCGTCTTTTCTTTTCAAATTGGTAGACATTATTAACCACGTTTCCATGCAGAGTTAGGTGGTTGAGTTGAAACTAAGTTGAGATTTCAAACTGAGTTAAATGGGTGAAATTCTCAAACGCGGTTGAACTGAAAGATAACTTTCCCCGTTTACAAGGAGATTTGAGTGGTTGAGTGGTTGAGTGGTTGAGTTGAAACTCAGCTGAGATTTTAACCTGAGTATATCAACACACCGAGCTGAATGGTTGAAATTCTTAAACGAGATTGAACTGACAGATAATTAAAACACTTTAAAAGCAACCACAGACACGTAATCAAATCAATTTTCCACTCCAAAGGCAAAAAAAAAACATAAACATAGAGATCACACACACACATAGACAACATCTCAGTTCAACCACTCAACCTCTGCATTTTTTTCAACCCGACAGCTCAGTCGAGTCCAGTCAAACCAGCTTCAACTCAGCTTCTGTCAAAACTACATCTTGACTAGAAACAGCTTTTTTTTTCCTTCGCTGGGCAAATTGTGTCAGGACATTTCACTGTACATCTTGTATCGTTGAGAAAGAAACAACGCGCAATTCTCGCTTTAAAAGCAGTGAAATAATCTACGGAAATACCATAGAATGAAAATCTACCTTCTCAACCAGCACGTTCACTCTATAGAAATACATAAGAATGAAAATCTACCTACCAAAGCAGCTCATCGCGGTTCACTCTACCGAAATTCCAACCGAATGAAAATCTACCTGCCAAATGGTCATATGTCAAAGAAAAATCTAGTTTTCAGTTCGCCGAGAAGACAAAACTAAAATGCTGACATCGCGGACATGTTTTTGAACATGTCTGCAAATTAGGGGTATTATATGCATTTTAACTTGGGTTGAAGCTTGGTTCAACTCTTCTTGTAAACGGAATACCTGTTTCAACTCAGGTTGCGTTTATATGCATTTCAACTCGAGTTGAAGTTGAATTAAGTTTTATTCTGCAAAGAAAGATATAATGGAGAGGTTACATTTGTCATAAATGAGAGCGGTTGTAGAAACATTTCCTTGGACGGTTTTGACGTTTTTCTTTTTTGGCCATCGCATTTCTTCTGAAACCCATTTGTTGGTATTGGAATCTATTGACGATGTAACCCAGCAAAAAGAGTAGGGCTTATTTAAGTCTTATGGCAATATAGTTTATTCCTCAGCAGATAAGGCTTCTCATTTATATGGAATATCTTTTGACTACAAATATCCCTTATTTTATGCCTAATTTTTCTACAAAAAAAAAAAAAAACATGTCATAGGCAATCAGGTGTATACTTTTATACCTTACACATAGCTTTATTTTAACCTTATAACAAGCTTACTTTTAGTCTTATTTAAGACTTATTTAAGTCTTTCTTAATCCTCAATTTAAAGTCAAAAAAATTGTTTTCTTATTACTTATACAAGCTTTTCTATCAGCTTTCGATAAGCAATATATTTACATGTATAAAGCCTGGTTTAAGGCTCATTTCCTTGTGAGAGTCATTATTTTATAAGCGAATACAAATTTGCTATGCATTATCATGTATGCATTGCATAAATAAGAATAAGTTCATATAAACCTTGAAAGTGGGAGAAACATCCTCTGATATTAAGTGTGGTACACATTATCGATCAAAGCTGCAAACCAAAACTGATGTCATTTTTGATCGATGAGTCTCGCGTACACACTATAGGTTTTGTTTGACACTCAAATCATCGTTGTTCTTGTTGTTTTTCGACGCTCTCTTTCTTCGTTTGCTTTTCGAATGACGAAATTTGTGTACAACCGAGCGAAAACAAAGTTGGCCGCTGATCGTCAGTCAGTAGCAGAATATGTTGTACCTCGTCAGTTTTGATCGGCAAACCGTCAACCGGTTGTACACACTTTCAGTTTTGATGGACGTCACCCAAAACTGTTAGCTTTGATCTATAGTGTGTACCACGCTTTATGTATACCTTAAAATTTATTCCGGCATACCTCTGTGATGCCTCATATGTCACAACAACCTCACAAAAGCGTGGTCAGTCAGAATTTGTGAGGTTTTCGTTTAAAAAAAAAGAGGAAGGGTAAAAAAATATATTTATTTCTTGTTGGACGGTATACAAATGTAGTTAATATTTCAATTCTTTTAGATTACAGCGTAGACGAATTCTACGGAATTTGCGGGAATGGAATGATGCTTTCTCATTAAATGACAGCTGCTTATTCATTATTTCTGCCATTATTCGATATTTTATTATTTATTTCCCAATCTTTTATTTCCAACTTGATGTGGAAATGGAAACGAAAATAATGATTGTCAAAAACAGAATTTTTTGACATAACAATGAATTCACCACACCGTGGTAACTATTCTTGGGTGTTTTCTTGTGAGGTGTTGGCCAGAATACCAAACAGCTGATTGCTCACAATTTTTTATTTTATTTAGCGTATGGCTTAGGTGCATTTCAGTTAGATAATGTTAACAGAAATACAAAAAAATACAAAAATATGAACACATTTACATAAATATTTATATTGCACAGGAATCTTTAGAACTGGATGTCTAGGTTGAGTAGCCATTGGACAGCGGCAGGGTGGCCGGTGTTGTAGTCATGCAGTTCGCCATGGTATTTTCTGAGTACACATTCGGATGTGACGTGTCTAATGGTTTGGATCCCTTCTCCACAATCGCAGTATGGTGTATCGGCCGCTCCCCATTTGAAAAGTATCGCGGCACATCTACCGTGATTTGTCCGCAGTCGGTTGAGGCTGACCCACAATTTTCTGGGTAGATCATGACCAGCAGGCATGGATGATGGGTCCTCTATCCGGCACATATCGTTTATCCACTCGCTTCTCCATAGTTCAGTTGCGTTGAAGTTGTTGCTTGCAAGATTTTGCGCAAGTTCAAGTGGAGGGTGGCGTGATTTGAGCCTACTCTGTGCACTATTCTCTATGTCTTTATGGATTGGCAGATACTGGTTGGAACTAATTTTGGCGTACTCGCGCAGTAACACATTTTGGCAGCGGAGTTTGGCGGGGTGGATATTACTCAGCACTGGAAGAAATCTCGTTGGGGTAGAGCTGAGAGTTCCTGAGATGATGCGCATCGATGTGTTGAGCTGGCAGTCTACTTTATTTATGTGAGCGCTGTTTAACCAGACTGGAGAACAATATTCGGCAGTGGACAACACAAATCCCAGAGTAGCGGAGCGTAGTGTTTTGGCAGGGGCTCCCCATGATGTTGAAACCAGCTGTTCTGAGTCTTAAGTTTAGCTGCCGTGCTGGTGAGGTGTTGTTTAAACGATAAAGTTCTATCCAGTGTGACCCCGAGATATTTCGGTGTGGGGTTGTGGTTAAGTTGTATGTTGTTAAAATGAACAGTGAGCTTTGCTTGGGCTTGTTTGTTGTTAAGGTGGAAACACGTAACTTCGCTTTTGCTCATGTTTGGGCTGGGTCTCCATTTTTTAAAATATGAGCTCAGTGTATCAAGGTCTTTGGTAAGTATTGCTTCCGTGTAGGCC
This sequence comes from Brachyopa scutellaris, assembly GCA_949775065.1. NCBI lineage: Eukaryota > Metazoa > Arthropoda > Insecta > Diptera > Syrphidae > Brachyopa > Brachyopa scutellaris. The sequence goes on along the minus strand of OX459114.1, from coordinate 70,693,898 downwards.
ATACTCTGATGTTGTGTAGCTATAGCGATGTCGTCAGCGTAGGCAAATTTTCTTGATAAAGCTGCTGGTATGTCATATGTGTATAGGTTAAACAGCAATGGAGCTAGGACTGAGCATTGCGGTAGACCGTTATTAAGCTTTCTTGGCCTACTGTACGTGTTATTTAGGAGGACTTGAAATGGCCTATCGCTGAGCATATTGTTTAGAATGGTGGATGTTTTGATACACGATATTACTTGGAGGAACTTAAATATCAATCCATATTGTATCATATGCAGCGGTTAAGTCTATAAATGCCACGGACGTTTTAAGTCTTTTCTGAAAGCCTGCCTCGATATGAGTCGTTAGCGCTAATACTTGGTCCGTGCAGCTTCGGCCAGGTCTGAAGCCTGCCTGTTCGATGGGTACGATTGCTCACAAGAAACCTCACAAGAGAAGCATCACAATTTTCGCATCACTGACATTCGTGTTGTGATCACATTCACAGAACAAACAATGAAATTAGGGACATAAATCTTATTTAAGACTTTTAATAATGTTGAAATAAAGTTTCTAGTTTTTATCTTCTTTACTTTTCCCTTAGCCTTATTGCCTTATAAAATTTTTTGCTGGGAATGTATGAGGTCTATTTTGTAATGCTATTTTTAAGTAAGATGTGATAAAACTGTCAAAATGGAAAAAAAACAAAATTCTCTGAGAGGGAAGATTACTACAAACAAACGCGTTGTTGAACCACATTTGTGTAGAAACGTCAAACGTAATACACAAATAACGTTTTTCAATAGGTCTGTTTGGTAAGCAAAATCATGTAAGGCTTAAAATCGCTGTCAAATAATAAATAATTTCAAAAGTGGGGGAAAATCCTCTCAGCCAAACACGTTGTGGGTAAACCTGTAAATTTGTTTTTGTTTTCCACTAACAATGAAGATGATGACATTTTACAACTGACAGCTGGCTGTTTTGACAGAGTTGTTCAACCTTACGCAAAGAAAAAGACGATGTTAGATTGTGTACGCTCTCAGTTCTCTTTGACGAATTCGGGTTACCAAACAGGAAACTCGTTTGTAAATACTGCTGTATTGTCGACAATTATCAAGGGTACAGGTTGCTAGACTAGAATAAGAAGAATTATTGGCAATCCAAATATTATTAAATTTAGCCGCTGGATTATAGTGCACACCTTTTTAGCTCGGACACATACCTTTTTAGCTCAGATACATACGTTTTTAGCTCAGACCCACATCTTTAGCGCGAAGTTGCTATTTTATTACACAACCTTCGTGGCTGGCTATATGATCATTTCCATGCCGATTTTAACCAGTGAGACAGGTAGATTTTATGTGCGTTAAATCAATAAGGGTAGCTTTCATCAAAATCACACCGAAAATCCACTTTGATGTGGCTGACACGATCATTTCCACTCCGATTCTTTCCAGAGAAACAGGTAGAAACGAGAAGGGTTGATTTCACCAAAAGCATATCGAAAATCCACTTTCAATAATAATTCTCGGTGGAAGATGCATGTTCTTCTGTCAAAGCGTTTCATTTCTCATACATTTTTTCATTTTTTTCCGACCGTGTCGCCGTCGGGAGGGTTCACATCACGAAAAACTCAAAAAATAATTCGCTGTGCAGGACGGAGCACGAAAGTTGTGTGTTGTTGTTCAAGCGTTTCCCTCGACACATTTTGTGTGTAGCCAACGGGAACTTTTGAACGCCTATTATTCCCATGACCCATTACAATATTATTAATTTTGTTACTTAAACGGCTTTTACACTTGCGCCTGTTTTAACGCGCGTGTTTTGGTTATTTTCCTTTGGCCTGTCATTCTATGATGCTCGCGTTTTTACACTTAGCCTGTTTCTCATTCCTTAGTTTCGCGTGTTTTTGACAGCTCTTTTTCGTTTAATCTTTGGTGCTCATTGTTGAATTTTATAACAAAATGAATTAAAAAAAATCAAAAATGACATTTGAAGACCTAAATAATTTATTCTAATCTGCAGAAATAATTATTGAATGCATGGATACCAAATCGGGTGCATTTCATAATTAAAAATTAGTTCGCTGGTTAGTTCTTTTCTCCGTTTCAATTCATCCGCCATATTCAAATGTTATCCTCATATCAACAGCCAAAAAAGAATAAAGCAAATTCGAAAAAAAGAAGAAGGAGAAAAAGAAGTGTCAAAAACACGCGAAGAAAATCTTTGCTCAGATGTACCGGGCAAATATATTTTTTGTTTCATTATCTCTCTCTTTTGCACTCATTTAAGTCCCACGCAAGACGCGCAGTGTAAAAGCCGACTTATAATAATCAACAGAAAAATCTTTTTTCGTTTTTCCACGACCAACAGCTCTCCTGACTAGCGTCACTTTCGTGACTACAAAAAAAACCATTTCAATCCCCGAAACACAAATAATTGGAATTGACTACACCAGTGCCCACATCGAACACAGTATAAATAAAACATGCTCTGAACGCTCCCGTCTCAACGTCGCTAGTGGCGAGAACCGAAATTCACTTCGGGTTGATTGAAACTGTTAGTCTGCTTTTACACTTAAGACTTGTGAGTCTAGACTTTTTTCGAATTTCTCTTTGTTATTTACATCCGTCAGTCTTGCGCTTTTACACTTCAGACTTTTTTCCTTGACTCAAATTTGACTCAAATTTGACATTCCTCTTTCATTTTGCAGTTCTTGTATTGAAGAGAGGACTAGGGGGGGAGCAACACAATAATAAAACGAAGAAGAGGAAAGAAAAACGTCAAAAAGAGTCGCCAAAAACTTTACCCTCGACTCACAGGGCAAAATATTTTCCTTCTCATCTTTTCGAACTTTCTTACTCTTTTGCACCCATGTGAGTCTAGACTCACAAGTCTAAGTTTAAAAGCAGACTTAACAACAACCAAGTTCGGGTGAATCTCGGCCATTATGTTTTGCGAAACGAACAGTGACTCAGGAGAAGTAATACAAAAGGAAAAAGGAATTTGTAAGTTTTATTGCAGCGAAAACCTAACAAGACGATCTTAGGTTAGGTTAAGTTAATTGGGATGTGGATGGCACCTAATATGATGTGCCGGAAAAGGAAAGAGGATTGCTCGAGAGGAGCCCGCTTGCGATGCGAGGCTCCGCTCGCTGGAAACGGGGTGGTTCTTGTCCCCGTAAACAACTAAAGTCGCAATCCACACGTTGACTCATGAGTCGCGACTCTTTTCTATTTTCTGTTTTCAACTGTCATTCGGTGAGGCGCTTGAATCCACACGTTGACTTTTGAGCCACGACTCTTTTATAATTTCTGTTTTCGTAATTTGCCAATTCTCTTTTATTTTTTTCTTTCTCTTCTGAAATGGTTACAGCTCTGTATTTATTAGTTTCTATGAAGATGTATTGCTTACATTTTGTTATTTTCCTAAAATAGTAACTATGGAGAATCTGTACTAGTTGTTATACAAATTTGGATGTATTTCATATATGCATAGTTATTTAAAACATCAATTTTTGTTCGTCAAATTAAATTCTTTCGTAATTTTCAAGACAATTGGGTTCTACGCGCAACGAAAATAAATGAAGCGAAATAGCAAAATAACGAACAAGAAAAAGAGAAACGTCAAAAAGAGTCTCGGAAAATTCTGCCCGCGACTCACCGGGCAGCCTGCTTTCTATCTCATCCTTCTTCTCTTTCGTACTCGTGTGAGACGCGACTCATGAGTCAACGTGTGGATTGGGACTAACTAACATAAACAGAACATAAATCCTGAAACAAAACCAAACAACTGCGCTTTTACTTACTTTTAGCGGATGGACGGATATACCACACTGAGAGCCGTCGTAGGTGTTGATCAGCGCGGCCATTATCTTCACCCTCCCTGTCTGGAAATCCGGGTGGCCATTTTGGATTCCCCCAATTGAAGCGGATGCCTCAGCAGCTCAGTCCATTTACCAGAAGAATAGCATCTCCTCCACACCCCGTGAAAATTTAAACTTAGCGACTCATCCTAACTGAACAAAACAACAACTTCCAGCCATAGGACGTGATAACATATCTCTTTTAATGAAACAACATGTATTCACTATACAGGTGAATCATTTAAGCAAAAATTATGTAAAACAACCAAGAAAAAGAGACAAAAAATCATATTTGGCTTAATGTCACTTTCAAAATTGGCCTTATGTCGCTTTATGAAAGTGACACAATGCCAAATGATAGAATTTGGGTTTATGTCACTTTCATAAAGGGACATAAGGCCAAATTGGGAGATTGCACAGAGTCATTGAACACAAAGCAGATCAGTCTCGGACAGAAACACGTCTCATTAAACACGTAGACCTTGTACTTTTCTGTTCCTTTCTGTCCAGCACAGCTTTCCACTGAACAGACTTTAACTAAAAAGCGCTTGTAACTTTTGAACTGTCACATCGCGGAGCGCTCTTTTGACTCAGTTCATTCGTGACCCACACAAGACTAAATAGAAAGCGGCCTGAAAATGATCATCCAACGTTTGTTAGTAAATAGTTCAATTTATTTGCAAAATTCTTTTCAAAATATTTATGAAGTCTCCAAACTAGTTTTGTTTGTGATTTCCACTTATACAGATGTTAGCTAAAACGCAGAACCTTTTAGGATACCTCATTTGGCTGCAGTTTTATCGGGTTTGGTAATAAAGTCACCCCATTCTTGCTTTTCTGAGCTTCCAAAGAAACCGTATATAATAATACTCAGGGTGTATGCCACTGCCATTGAATAAAACAGGTAGTCCCATTCTTCTTTAGTTTCCTGAAACCAATAAAAGATTTAATTTGCTGACTTACACGTACAAGCATACTATCAACAAAAGTATCTCCTTACGTCTTGAACAATTTTCGCTATAGCGAGTGGAGTAAGCATTCCGCTCACTGTAGATGCTGAATTCGATATTCCAGCTAGAAGTCCAGCGAATGCTGGAGCGAGATCGATCATACTTATCCAATAGGCTCCTGAGAATGAGAAATCTGTTGAAGCTCCAATTATGAATGTAAGCCAAACGATAATCACGCGCTCCTCGCACGTCAGTATAGCGATGGCTATAAATGACAATATAGTGATGACATTTCCTTAAAAGATACGAGTACAATAGTTGAATTTTAAAGGTGAAAGCAGCTGATAAAACTCTTACCACTACAGTAGATGATTCTCCGAAATACAGTTAGGCTGAACCTTGTGTTCTTTAATAATCTGGCAAATGTAAGTATCACAAAAACTCTAGAAACAAGCGAACCAACATGTGTTGTCGCGGAATATAATCCATTCTGAAAAATAAAAAAAATCAATTAAGGGCTTCTTGAAAAGGCAGAGTTAAGTGTTCTAGATAACTGGGTGACTAGATGTCACAAATGTCGCATATTGATTAAAAATATGAAAAACAAAATATTTACATTCAGTTTTCCTTTGGACTAAAATTTCACATATAATTATTTTAGTCCAAATACCATCTCTTAGAATGCATTTCTCAGTTAGTCTTAAGAACACCTAATATAATTATTGTACCTACTTACCTGCTTTATGGTAAAATGCATGGCGTCTCTAAAATATCTTGGTAAAATAAGATTAAGCAGAATAATTCCATAGCTATGACAAATATGTGTCACAATAAATGTTATTATTGGACAAGATGTAAACATTTGTTTCCATGGAATGGGAGGTACCTATGGAACGTACAAAACAAAGCATCAGTTAAAGCAGCATTCCCTTCAATTGAAACCTTAACACCTTGTTGTGAATATGACCCTCTTTTAGAAATGTTGCTTCTTTCTCCGATATCCATGGATGCGTCTCGAGTGTGTTATAAACAAACCAGTAAGATAGAAAGCTTATTAAAACCGCTGCTCCACCTGAGGGAATTCAAATGAGCAAAAATGAGCATGCTCAATAAGTTACTCACTTACCAATGACATAAAACACCGAAGTCCATGTTAATCGGCACAAAATACTAGTTATTGGAAAAACTATCAGGGAGCCAACAGAATATCCGCCAAATGAAAAGGACATCAAAGCGGCTCGCTCAGTAGGATGTCCCCATATCGTATACAATTGATAAATTGATGGAATAGTAAAACCCTTAAATGAAATTAAAAATATTAATTTGAAAATATTACGCATACGCCCCCGATGCGTAGGTAAAAATTGGACGCCTAACTATACCCGCTGAGCAGCTACGTGCGTTTGTTTTCTCAATGACGCAATCTTATAAATTCATAAAAATAAATAAAAATAAATAAATATACGGCGTCAGCAGTCCTATACAGAACCGTTTGTGTGTGCGTGTTACTTTCTCCAGGAATGGAAGGGACCTGCAGTTTGTTGCCGACTCCGAACGGCGAGTCGAGAAGCTTCTCATGACAAATGATACACTTTGATTGCTTGTCAGACATTCGAAAGAGGTGGCAACCGCGAAAAACTTTCTTATGTGTTAAACCCGGGCTGGGATTAAGCCCGAGCAGAATGCGTAGTCACGGTCACGGCCGCCGTTAGGAAAATATTCTCAAAATCTTTTTGGGATGTGTAAACATCTTAGCTCTCGGTATGGGCAAAATTTTCGCCGTTTTCCATTACGCGTAACCAAACTTAGTATTAGTGCGTTGTCTGTATATGATTCTCTTAGTACTGTGGATTAAAAACTGTTTGAATGCGCACCACGCGGGACCTACTTGACATAGTGATTGCTTAAGTTCCTCGTCAATATCGTTTATACTTCCTATTTCGGAAAATGGCATAGTTTTCAGAAAATAGTGAAAAAAATGCATATTTGAAAGGAAAATTATAGTTATACAGCCCTAACTCAATAATGGCCTATCGGATGCAAACAAAAAAAAAACAGGTGTAATTAGTATTCATTTGAGATATAAAGCATCTTCCTGCGTTGTCCTGAAGCAGAGCAATGTTCAAAACTATTATTCAAAGCATGGCCCACAATTTTCCTTCAGTGGAGACTACTGCCAGCAGTCGAGCAGCAGTGGGTATCGTTGCAATAGTGTGTGACTGAGTATATGTCAACATGGTCATTAGAGTCCGACCGAAGGCCATTTTTTGGCCGAAGCCGAATCGGTGTATAGTAAAGTTTTTAAATCATGTATGCTTGTGTTAATAGATTCTTGCCTTTATTGGATAGAAAGGAAGAACAAAAAAGGATGGGTTTAATTCCATACTGGTAGAACTTACATTCACAGAGCGGTAAGAGGCAGACGGGGCAAACAAAGGCCCGTTATCGTTCAATAATTTCGGGGTATAATTATATTTTGTAGAATAGTTAGGGAGGGGTAGTATTGATTTTGATACTCGCAGCTTTGCACACAAATTTTCATGGCATCTTAGATATGCTGAAAAAGCGATGTTATGGGATTGACTGCCCGTAACTCCATCTGAGGTTTTACCAATTAATGCGCGAGTTCAATTATAAACTCACGACGCTTGTTACTTTTTTTTCTGTCTAAATAATCAGTCAACAATTATTTATTATTTAAGAAGCGAGTGCAGAAACATGTACATAGCACATTGAAAAAAAAGTCAGTGGCCAGCGATTAGTAGCACGTTCTTACTTACTTACTTGGTTGGCGATACAGCTCTAGGTGAACCAGGGCCTGCTTCTCGCAACCATCTGTGTGTGCGTGTTATATTTTTTTTCACGAATGGAAGGGACCTACAGTTTTTTGCCGACTCCGAACGGCGAGTTGAGAAGCTCAAACGTGACAAATGATACTCTTTGATGCTTGTCAGACATTCGAAAGAGGTGACACCGTGAAAAAACTCTTTTAGGTGTTAGACCCGTCCAGGACTTGAACGCGAGCAGCATTGCGTGGTAGTCCAATACACTAACCACCACGGCTACGGCGACGTAACGCGTTCGCACGAATAAAATGATACCATATGGTCCATCCATTGTGTCCACTCCCGCCTTTTATTTATTGTAGTCCAATATTTGATGGGTTTTACTAGCCTCTCTATCAACTTTACATGTTAAGTGTTCAGTGGAAATAAGAATAATTGAGCAACTCTTTTTTGGCAAGTAGAAAGACAATGAGAATTCATTGTAATGGATACAAACAAACCTGATATTCTATGGGCGAGTAGAAGAGGCCGGTAGTTCTGGTAGAAAAAATTGTTTGTTCTTACGAACTGTTTCAACTTAAGCAAGGCTCTTGGACATCAAGGCACTGGCTAAATCGAGTGTGAAAAAATTGTTCGTCCTGTACCAAAAAGGGCTATAACAACATCCATTACCACTCGTTTGCCCTGATTCACCTCTCTATCTTCATGGGGTGGTTTTCCTGTGTAAATTTGCCCCTGCAATAGAGACCACGTATTAGAGTCATAAGCCTTGATACCGTGTAAACACACACTCCCACCCTAAGTTCCAAGAAAATTCATTTTTATTTGTGTGGTCTGATAGATCACAGCGCGAAACAACGTTCAAATTTAACTCCAACTGTATTTTTGTTCCATGAGCTATAGACAACTGTTTCAAAATACACTACGCGCCACTTGAATAGAAACAAGAATTATTCTTATAATTAAACAGTTTAGCGCTTTCGTAAGTTTAAAAAGTAGCTTTGTTGATTTATTTTTTAAAAGAGGAATATATACCGAAGAACAATGCATACAAAGAATAATGCAAAAAGTCATGTTAGATTGTTATTTTATGCATTTTTGCATTCCTACAAATAAAACACTGTTTCTTTTTTTGGTCCACTTGAAAAGAAACATCTGCTAAAATTAGGAGAAATGAAGAAATAGTAAGACCAAAGATATTTTATTCTCCTTTGAATATCTTGTACTACCATTTTTATTTAAAATAACTTCACAAACACTTTTGAGAAGTGCATTATAGCGTTATTTTAAATCATTTGACGAAATGTCATTCCATGCTGTCTTATACTGACCATACACCATTCAACTCAACCGTCAACTTAGTCGGTTTATGGTGAAATCAACCCGTGTGTGGCGCTGTCAAGTGATCGATTTGACGGTTGACAAGTTGGTTGGGGTAACACCGCGTCTCCACGTGCTATTTCAAATAGCAGGATTGCATAGCAAGCTAAAAAAAAAGAGAACTGTCAAATTTGTGTGTGGGCAAATTATAGCTTGATATTTAATTTTTTTTTAGATCCAACCGCTTGTACTCAGCACTTCTATAATTCCGCAAACATGGAAACTGCGGAAAATTGTTTATTAATTTAATTATCTCTTCTTGTGACATCTTCCAGTCGGTTATAATTATTTTTTTTTATTCAAACGCATCGAATGCAACCAATTTTCACTGAAATGTCAGTCAGAAATTAGCAAGATATCTTTAGCTTGCTAAATATCCCGCTATGGATAGCTTGCTATCTCAATTATCTTGCTATTTGCCGTCTCCATTAGATATTTGCATAGCATGCTAATTATCTTGCTATGAATTTAAGCTCGTGGAGACGGCCTGTAATACTAAAAGATTTTTATTTTTGGAAGTTGATTTCAACTCAATTGAACTGTATGTGGGGAAGTCACTTGATTTGCTGTCAAATTAAGGGGAATTTGTACTAGGCTTGTGAAATCTGTGAAAGTGTGTGTGAGCGAAACGTAAACAGTAAGATGACTTTAAACGCACACATAAAGAAAATTCCAGATATTTGTGGCGTTTTATACAAAGTCCTTCAACTCAGTTGGTGCAGTGTGTGGCCGAATATCAATTCAGTTGTAAACTCAATTGACAATTGAATTGAATTGTGTATGGGCTGCTTTAGTTGCAGTAATGCGTGATTCCCTATTGTCAAATGGTTGTCACTCTGCGAGCCATCCATCCCTACACGTTTTCCATAATATTAAGGTCCGGTGAGCATGGCGGCCACTGTAGAAAGCTAACATTTTGCTCGGATATCCAACTTTTAATGATCCTTGCAGTGTGTATTGGTGCATTATCTTAATGGAATGTCCAATATATTGGTTCAAAAATTTTGCTAAACTTAGGGAAAACTACTCCATTATCTTCTTGTAGGAATTTGCGGTAATATTTAGTGTTCCATACCATAAAATCGCACCCCCGACCGTAACACCTCCCTTGCGTTTATGGTAGCGTTCCAAGAAACGTGGTCCCTTCCTCAAATCATGGAGATAATGGTTATATCCATCCGGACGATCGATATTAAATTTTGCTTTATCTGAAATAACCACTCTTGTCCACATTTTATTCCACGTCATATGCGTCGTGCCAAAATCTATGCGATTTTGTTTTCGTAGTGCATTTAACGGTGTTTTTTTTTTTTTTGCAATTTCAGGTGTTTCAAATGTTGGCACTATTTATTACACGCACTACGGTATTAAGACTCGCCTTTACACCACTCTTTGCTTTGATTTTTGCGGCAAGGGTTGCTGGAATTGGAAGCTTATCTAAGAATAATTCTTCTGTCTGCTTCTGATGTGGCTCCTACTGGCCTCTCTTTCATGTTTTTTCCGTAGCTTTCTTTTTGTTTGAAAAATGACCATACAACTAAAGCACTTCCTCCAATATTTTCGGCGATTGTGCGGAAGCAGACTTCATTTTCAGCATGAACTTCTATTTTGGCCTTTTCTGCAGTAGTTAATGCATTTCCTCTGCCCATTTTTGCTCTAAATGAAAAAAGATAGGTGCGGTCTACCTTTTTTTACTATTTTTTAATTTTTTTCATCGTAACCTATCCTAAAGAAATGCAGGGACTACTGTTAGGCAGATGTTTCTATTCAAGTGAAGCAAAAAAAAGTGTTTTCCTTACAGGAATGCAACAATGCATAAAATAACAATCTAACATGACTTTTTGCATTATTCTGTGTACGTATTGTTTTTCGATATGAATTCCCCTTTTAAAAAATAAAACAATAAAGCTGCTTTTTAAAATTACCAAAGCGCTAAACGGTTTCATCGTGAGAAAAATCCTTGTTTCTATTGAAGTGGCGCGTAGTGTATATCACATTGGACTCGCTGCATTGAGTTTGATAAAGTCATCCGTTTGCCAAAATATTTACAGGAAAAAAAATACAGCACAATAAGATTCAAAATAATCATCATCTTTGTCATAAACCTTTTTTCTATGTGCACCTGAATATTTTAATTTTTTCTTTGACTTCTCCAGCATTGCCAGTAGGATACAAAACTTATGTGTTTATTAAATTGCAATTCAGTTTAATATTACACAATTCTGTACGTACACTCATGCACAATTTTTAGCATAATTCACATTTAAATTGTCTGCTGTATAAAATAAATGTTAAAACTTGTCAGAATTCATAAGAAAACGGTTTTCATTGGCGTGTTTTAAAATTTCAAAGATGAAAAGGGAAAAGATGAGATGTATAGCAGTTAATATGTAATGTATATATAAAACACACATACTCCACCTGACACGAAACAACAATTTATATTATTTTAGTATTTATTTATTAAAAAAAATCTTTTAAACTGGCAACGCTGGTAAGAATTCCACAGCTAAATAAGTGTCCCGGACATTAAATGGTTGTCTAAAATTCAGTGTATACTTATCTATGCAACTTCATACCTATTTAGCGAACATTTTAGCACGAGCATCGTACAACTCAGTTAAATCCCTCAGTATAAGGATGAATTTTGTATGTAAAATTAAGTTTAACGCGAGCACCGTACCGTAGCCTTTACAATAAAATTAAAAAATAAAAACTTACCGCTAAAAGTCCTTGTATCAATCTATTTATAACCGAGAACCAATAATTAGTACGTGCCATCACTGGCATTAACATAAATATCGCCGCCTGTGCACCTAATCCACCCAAAAGGAAGAGTTTTCCACCAAATTTGTCCGCTAGTCGACCAGCTATCGGTTGCGAAACCATAAAACCGTAAAAGTAACTGCTAAGTAACCACCACTCTTGACTTTGGGACCAAGAGAACTCCCCTTCCTGTAAGTAAATCTATTTTTTTCAAATAAATTTTATCAAAACTATTCACTCAAACTTACTGGAACGGTCCCGTCTTCTGCAACCTGCGTATTTTGCTGTTCTGGGCAGCTATCATCCACTTTAATGGGTGCGTTTACTTCAGTATTATTCTGCAGTTTTAAGGACTAGTTATTTGGAAGAAGGATTTTCTTATTTTCGTTCTTACTTGTTTAGATTTCACCATACACAGAATAGCAAAGTTGAGTGCGTTACTCATGCATAACTGTATCATTATAATGGCGAACGCACACATTGTATAAGCAAGACGCCAAGAAGGAAACAAACGTGGTGTTGACAATTCCATTGAAATTATTTTTTTAATAAAATGACACTTTTACAGATACTTTTTAAAATTGACTGAACTGAACGACAGCGAACGGATGGATAGCTAAACTACAAATGACGCTTGTCAAGTCTCTGATATAACAAAGTTTTATTTTATTACCTACTTACGAGAATTATTTCTCTACCAACGTATTAGCAGATTAGCTTTTATTTTTGAATATTTCGACATTACGGTTTCGTTACAAGCAAATGAAAGTATGCAAGCGATTTGTGCATTTTGACACGTTCTAGCGTAGTCTGTTGCTAATAATCTTCGTTGCACTACGTAATCTGTGCCACATCACGCAGTTAATTTTGAGATTTTGTAATTAAAAGACAAAACATTGGCTTAGAGACGTTTTGTGTGAAGTTTCATCATTTGAACTTGAAAGCTGAAGTGATTTAGATTATTGATTCGAAGACTAACAGATAAAAATTCTACCATGCGTAGGTATGCGGTTTTTAAGGAACCAAAAATTAAGTGTTTCAGTTGCGCAACATAAAGTAAGTATAATTTGTGTGAAATTACTTCATTAATGGCAAAACATGAACGTTTTAGTTGTATATTTGTAAATTGCCATATTATGCGAGTGGTGTCACTTCGGGTATCAGCCTTGGATTTACCCTTAGGCCGATAAATGGGGCACCAAAAAAGCCGCAAACAAAACGAAGTAATTGAAACAGAATTAACATGACGATTCTTCCAATATCTGTAAAATACAAATATACATCACATTCTTCCCTACTCTTCGTCATTTAAAACATGGCAACACTTCATCAAATTTTACTGAATGATACACATTATAGGAAGTTCATATTGCAGCTACTTCCGCAATCATTCATTCCTATGTCAAATTATTAGATGCGTTCAACATGACTGATACACTTAAAGGAGACGCACGAAGAGTAGCAGGTGATCCACTGAATAAAATGCACAAATTAGAATTTGCTTTAATGCTTGTGGTTTGAAACGATATTGTACAAAGTTTTCAAAAAGTCAATAAAGTTTTACAAAGTGAAGACGTAACACTACTGACGTGCAATCATTTATATAAATCATTGTCCGATTAGCTGGAGAACATGCGACAAAATTTCGATGTTGTTGAAATCCGCTCAAATGTACTTTTACCCGATGGCAGCTAGACAGAAAACGCATTCGAAAAAATGTGGATAACGATAGTAACCGTCCCGAAGTTCATCTGAGCGCAAAGGAAAAATTTAAAATCTACGCTTTTCAAGTGGTAATTGATCAATTGCAAAAGCAAATGGACTCCAAGGCAAGATTTATAGGGAAATTTCTGAACGATTCGATTTTCACCAATGAAGAAGTCGACATTAAAGCCTGTGTCCAGTGTTTGGTATCAAAATATCCGGAAGATCTAAATTCAGAACTTGCCGATGAACTTTTTAAATTCCATCGTTATATTTTGCATAAAAATGGTAATAGTTGTAAATTCTATCGATAATCACGCAAATTTTTTTCGTTAATAGATGGTGTAAAGAATTTAAAAATCCTTTTGTCACTCTCTCACTACTTAACAGTCTTGTCCGTCCTTACCTTGAATATGGTTCGCAAAGTATGGACACCTTATCAGAAAAATCTCAATACTCATATTGAAGTCGTCCAGCGACGCTTCATTCGATTCGCATTGAAAGGTCATTATTTGTTTATTTGTTGCTAGTGGTAGTGTTGAAATGTAGCGTAGCCTAACCACTAATACCAGCACTAAATGATGAGCCTGTTGATGCATATTTTGCCCTGGCAAATTCCTGCTTGTGGTTGTTGCTTGTATTAAGCACACCATGACACAGATCTGATAGTCCCTAAAAAAAAAAAATAAAAAATAAAAAATGTATTCAAAATAATGTGGGAAGATAAGCTAAACTCAGCTTTTCCAAACGTAAATCCTGCATTACGCTTATTCGTAAGTTTAATAGTGAAAAATCGTTATGCGGAAAGATCATTCTCCCAATTAAAGCGCTTAGAAAGTCCTTGTCGAACCATGATGACGCAGAAGAGGCTTGATGCATTATCTATTCTTTGCATTGAATGTGATTTGCTACAAGAAATACATTTTGCCGATGCCATTAAAGATTGCACTAACAAATCTAGAAAACAATATTTCAAAAAATAAAGTCTATGAGAATCAGTAAACATTTTCATATAGTATAATCATGTTCATAATATATCATTTTGAATAAAATTTGTTATTGTTGTGTTGAATTCACTACATCTTGGCTTCTGTTATGGAATATGAAGAAAAATGTTGCCGAAAAAGTATAAAAAAAACATAGATTTCAATAGGCGTGTTTTTTTTTAAACCTATATAAACTTAACATGTTTCAGAAACAAAAGCTTAGACTGGGTAATTATCCAGTCTGTCTGTGGGCTTTTGGAATATTGTCGGTATTTACTTCAAGCCAATCGCTCCATGCTTACTTACTTCTTTTACTCACGAGTACGAACTGTGAACTTACCTCACTTTTTTACTCACTTGGCAATCTGCATTTATGCAGAAATTATACTAATACTCAAAACCTTTAAGTAAAAGTGATTTCCTAAGGGATTAGCTAAGACCAAAATTGGTTTAGGTTTAAGTCCTTTAACCTCATATGGTCCCTTCCCTTAAAATGCGGTGGAAGTTTCTTAGACTGGCCTGTTGCTGTCTGTTTTTGCGCGTAAAGGAGCTAAATCTCTCACTTGGTGTTGTTTATTTCTAGAACACTAATCCTAATTGTAGGCAATTACTAACCATAACTCGAACCGACTCACCCATGCCCAACACAAGTGTTATTATGTAAATCAAAGGAATTTTTGTTCAATACATATTATATTTTTTACTTAACGTAAAACAGTAAAATTAACTTTTATTTTTAGTAACTATACAAATTTATGCTGTTATAAATAAATGTTAGCAGCTTTCGTTATCAACAAATAAAGCTCTTCTACAAGCTAAAAGTAACTTTGATCATTTAAGTAACCTTGGTCACACGAGCCAGGCTAACGGTAGCGACACAACTAGTCGCCAAACGGTGCGCGTCTCATCAAGAGGTTCTAAACAGTGGATCCTTAGGTGGCCGGTTTTTTTTGGCGCTAGTGCATCATCCAAAATGCGCATGCTCAGTTATGTGTACCTTGTGAGTCGATTCGACTTATGTTAAGTGTTCTCGGGTCCAAATCGGAACGCGGTAGAGATTTGACATATTGGGTTTTATTTTGTGAGCGATAACGTTGGTCTGCTTATGCTAGGATGGATTTTAGTGAGTTTATTGTTGTAAGTAGATGTGGTATGGTTTTACAGCCAACGGTAGTTACATTATAAAATAACTTTAACATCAGACAAGGCATAATATATAGTTAAGCCGCAGCTCCAGACTATGTCACCACAATGGAAACCCAAAACTCTAATCAAACCAACGGCGTAATACAACAGTCCTGAGCTATATGTGTGAACATCACGCGGATGGGGTGTAGAGCTCCACTTTATTGGAAAGAAAGTGAATTATAACTATAGTCTATGTTCGATAAAATGCAAACCAATCGCATATGTATGTATATACTCATCGAATCCACTCCATTCGCAGCAGTCGACGCCAGGAAACGAACCTGGGACCCCTAAACTCAGTAGTACTGCGCCAAAAGTAGAAAAACCGACCCGCTACACACTCACCCGCCGCGTTTATAAAAACTTCTCATCCAAGTTCTTACATAAATAATATCAGCTTGTAGGTACATATGTACTCTGTTCTGTCATCTCATCACGAGAAGAAAAATAGAAAATAAAAAAAAAAAACCGCCTAATCTATCTTCTATAGGTACGAGGGCTGTTCGATAAGTCAGTGACTTTGATGCAAGATGGCGCTCGGATCGCATTGAGTTTTGTTTCCCGCCATCTTTCAAAAAATCCACGCAAATCAAGGTTCGTGAGATAGCTGAGACAGTGGCTATTTCAAATAATAGAGTCATTCGAATCCTGCATGATCATTTGGGCATGAAAAAATTATCAGCATTTGCTGACGGATTGATTAAAAACGGATTCGGGCTAAGTTTTCAAAGCCAAATTTGGCACTCTTCAAGCGTGATTCAAGCGAATTTTTACGGCGGTTCGTAGCAGTTGCTGAATTCTGGATACACTACTTCACACTAGGAATGAAAAAACGATTAATATAGTGGACTTCTTTAGGCGAACGTGCACCAAAAAGGCGAAAACGGGTTCGTCGGCCGGAAAAGTCAAGGCAACTATTTTCTGGGATTCCCACAGGGTAATCTTCATTAACTACTTGGAAAAGGGAAAAACGATTACCGGACAGTACTATGCCAATTTACTGGATAAATTTATTGCAGAATTGATGGAAAAACGACCTCAATTCAAAAAGAAAAAGTGCTCTTTCATCGCAACAATGCACCGGCTCATTCACCGCAGTAGCAGCAGTAAAATTTGCTGAATTGGGCTATGAACTGCTTTCTCATCCACCCTATTCTCAAGATATGGCTCCTATTGATTATTTCTTGTTTCATAATTTGAAGAAATGGCTCGGCGGAAATAGATTTTCATCGAATGATGAGATTATCGATGCAACAAATGCCTATTTTATAGGGTTTGGGAAATCATTTTTTTTGGAAGGGTTAACAAAGTTGGAAACTCGTTGGAAAAAGTGTTTCGCGCTAAAAGAAGCCTATGTTGAAAAATAAATTAAATTTTGAGAAAAAAAACGAGTTTTTAGTTTCAAAGTCACTGACTTATCGAACAGCCTACGTATATGTAATTAAATCGCTAGCGCCTGAGCTTGTGATTCCTCCTGAGAGTTTATTTCTGCACCGATTTTAAAGATTCTAATACGGATTGAATGTTGCATCAGTATAAATAATTTTGAAAAAAAAGCGTATGAATTACATATTATGGAAAAACATTATTTCAACGTACCTACATTCACAAATGAGGTGTCTAAAGAAAATAATGTCTTGGAGCAATGACGAAATGCACTCTGAATTTTATAAATATATACAATTTGTTTACACTTAATCTTAATATTTATCAGGATCTCTATCACGAAAATTAGCTCTTATTTTTTGGAACAAGGTGCCACTAGGACACTAGAGGCAAGTAAGTAGCCATTTTATTCGTAAATAGGTTGTAGGTTTTCTACATGCGAGATTGTTAATAATATTTATAAACTAAAAATAAAAATCACTGCTCTAGAAAATCCTCTTTCTCTGGACACCTCATTTGTTTAGATTGGTTGAGTGGGAGAGCCGGAAATGGTGATAATGATTGCAGAACATTGAAATGCAAAGCATTATGATCATGCTAGAGCGCGCACATATACTCACACACGCACTATTGCAACGATACCCACTGCTGCCCGACTGCTGGCAGTGGTCTCCACTGAAGGAGAATTGTGGGCGATGCTTTGAATAATTGTTTTAAACACTACTCAGCTTCAGGACAACGCAGGAGGATGTTTTATATCTCAAATGATTTTTTTGTTTTTCAATCCGATCAGCCATTATTCAGTTAGGGTCGTATAATCATAATATTCCTCGCCGATATACAGTTATTTTGACTATTATGTTAGAGCCAGAAGGCTGAGCAAAAAATTACATAGCCTGTGATCATCCCGGGTACTTAAAAAGCATTTCAAAAAACTATCATCGAAATCTGTCCAGCGGTTTTCACGCCATTAGGTAACCAACAAAAAAACTTCTTGAGTTTTATAATATTTATAGATTATTATCTATACCTACTTATTATTTTTAATATCTATTTATACTTTATTTATTATTATTTTTATCTCAACATCAATCGAACTATCCATTTTCGATATTTAGTGTACGATATTTAAACGAATACTGCAGTCGTTTTGCTGGTCGTTCCGTATGTGGTAAAGTTGAAGTCTGCTCGGGTCCGTCGCATCGCGTCGGATCGTGTGTGGGTTAATAGAAATACGGCCGACAGACTCTAGTCGGCCGACCGATCTGACCGTGTATGACCTACTTTATGAGAAATTTAGTAGCCGACTCTAATTATTTAAAGTGACGTTTGGCTTATTTTAAAATTCGAGTCGGCTTTAAGTTTAAAGTCGACTATAAGGTGACTACGAATAGCAAAAAGTCTATTTAAAGTTATGTAGGTTAGTAAATTCTTTTAATGCTGGCTTTATCTGCCTATGAAATTGCGCCATTGACTGCACAGTTTCTTTTCTTTAATTCCGTGAACTTAGCTCTTTCTTTTTGTATACTTGACTCATCTATTTAACCGTCGTTTCGTTGTCTTTCTGACGTATTTTTTTTTCCTTACTGTTTGTCACTAAACATGATTTAGGTATATACCCAGGTGAACACTGGGTATAATGTTAACAGCGTCAAGTCGTCTTCGACGAGCTCTTGCACGTTAAATTGCTCGCTTTTCTGAGCGGGCACGTCATCTTTGACCATCATCTGCCTACTATAATCGTGTCATCTAAAAGGGAGTGCGCAGATCTTAGCTTTTTTACATTATACGAAGTCTTGTAATTCAATTCTGCATTTGGCGGATTAAAATTGTGCCTTAAAGCTGAAATGTTCTCGGTTTCAATTGGAAGGCAAACCAGCTACCGTAAATAGCACTTCATATGAGCTATCACTTAATGGCTAATATTACTAACTATCCATCATGTTTTTCTTTTATTTTAACCTATGTACATCATCTAATCACCTAATCCCTAGATTGCAATATTATTATTGGCATATGCTCGCACTACAAGCTGTTGTCCGTTCACGTATTGCATCGCAAGGAGTACGGCCAGTTGGGAATTCCTAGGTGCCTCATGATTGTTGCAACATGCTGTGCTACATATGTGTGTGTTGTATACTATCGGTTTTCTCATTAAAATTTCAAATGGTTTTGGGCTATTTTTAGAATGCCATTAAAGGTGTGAGTCATATATACACCAAACACACTCGACCATTCGAGACTGACAAAAGGGAAAGTTTTAACATTTGTTTCGTGAGTAAACCAACAAATCAACCTGACTGAAATAATGCAGGTGCTGGTAAACCTAATAAGAGGTGATGGGGTGTAGTCAACTCAACTGCATTGTTGTCTTATGTATAGTAATAACAAATGCGGCGTTAGAATATGTCTCTACGTTTACTATCGTGACCTGTAAACGTATCCATCAAACAAAGCGTGTCCTTAAAGTGAGAAGTAAAGCTTTTTCTCGCGTGTCTGTGGTCGTGGTGGTTGCTACAGACACTACGCCTACGAATAGAGTTCGTTTTACCCGTTTAAACTGAGTACCTACTGTCGAGCAACAACTGCGTACTTTTACCTGGTAAACGTAAGCTAATTTGAAATAAAATTTAGTTCCTTTACCTTCAAAGAGCTGTACGTTGTCAATTGAATGGAAATGCACCTGCTGAATGAAGTATTTTAAGTTACATTTATTTTACCGCTTAATACTATTTAAAGCAAGTAAACGTTATTGAATTAGAAATGGATTGTACTAAAATAACATTGAGCATATCCGTGTGGTGTTTCGTAGACCATCAAAATGGACAACGAATTCAGAATTCTTTAATGGCCATTAGCAGATGTTGTGTTTTTTTTCAGTTTTGAAGATACTAATACATACATACATACTAGTACATACGTACATATGTACATTACATGCATATATTATAATGGATGTTCAAAATAATGTTATTGACCCATTTTAACAGAAGCTCATTAAAACAAGTAGTTGAAACTTGTTGGCGCTACAGATTGAAGGCGAATATTTGAAGAAACAGAAACCGAAACAAATTTGTATTTTTTTACTTGGAATATATGTAAAACTAGCTGTTACACGCCGGCGTTGCCCGCGCCCAAAAACTTCGCTTTAATTATAGAATGATAGAAAGGAAGTACATATATATGTATGTATGTAGTAGGTAGGAAGCAATCACTGCTCTTCTATTTTTCAATTTCCACTAAGGTCTAGATTTTTCAAAAAATTGATTTTTTCTTTTTTTGATATTTCAAAAGTATAGGCTTTTAAAATTATACTGTTAAATTTTCGTATCAATACTTCCAGTATTTTGACTTCTACAGTCTATTTAGAAGGTCAGCGCAGAATCGGGTAAAAGGAGCAGGTAAAATTTAAACTCATTTATCTCGAAACTATATTTTTCTGCACGGTGTGAGACAAAAATTAAAAAACTACCTGACCGATTTGTCTCAAATTTTACTATGTTATTCAGTAAGCCAGTGCTTATCGTCGGAACTAAAAAAAAACTTTTTACGTTGAGTACTTCCTACTTTTTACATACAAAAAGTAATGAAAAACGGTTTTTTTTTCGAAACGTAAATTTCAACAGCTTTGACAATTTTTATTTTTTTTTATTCATTCTAGTTCCTGCGATAACCACACTCATGCTTATTAATATGCTTTTTGTTTTTTTTGTTTTCGATCAGCGGAAGAGCCAAAAAATGACACACCAGCAAGACTCATTTCTTCAAAGATGGCAACGGTAATGCCCGGTTTCACAGTGGGAGCTTAAGTCGTAGTTCAGCTAAGAAGAACGCAGAGCTTAAGTTTTGGCTTAAGTCTTTCGGGTTTCACAGTAATTTAAAACGTTTGGCTTAGCTAAGTCACAGATTTAGTGTCATTGTGAACTATTTATGAAAAAACTGACTGTAAACTGATTAAATGTCAATCGAAATTTGATTTTCATTTCCGTGTCAAGTGATTTTTAAATAAAATAAACAATACGGATCGGGAAAAAAGAAGAAGAAGCATACAATATTTCCAGGAATAACAAAATACAAAAAATACATATGTAGGTACTTAATATGTACATATGAATGCATTCAAAGATCCTTCGTATGGTTCTTAATTTACCATCATTGAGTACCAAATTAAATAAAATGAATCCAAAAGAATCCAACAGAATGCAAATGAATGCAAGGAGTGCAAATGAATGCAAGAGAGTGTAAAATAATGCAAATGAATGCAAACAGTGCTAATAAATGCAAAAGAATGCAAAGCATTCTATTGAAGTCATGAGTGACTGCATTTAATTGAATGGCAGAAAAAAGGAGTGCAATCTTTTGAATGCTCAACAGGAAGTCAATGAATGCAACCAAAAAATTGAATTCATGGAATGCTTTTGAAAGAATGCATTCCAAAATGACTGCATTCTTTTACAACTCTGCCACCGGTTGAATAAAACCTCAGTGTTATCAGAAGCATGCACTCTGGAGTGAGTGCATTGTTCCTATATGCAGAAAAAATGTATTCAAAAGAATAACAAATTTGTATAATATATATTTTTTTTGTTATCATATTAGCAATGTTCAATGTTAGACTCTATTTTTTCCAGGACACAAATCGCAAATTGTTTTGACATCCGAAATCTTGTGAAGAAATCAAGTTCATCCCACATATAAAAGTTCGATGCCTTAAATTTGTTTCCCTTCTAACCTGAACCCCAAAATTATTATATCATATTCAGAATCACTTATAAAGGGTTTTCAATAAGAGCGCTACAAAAACGGTTTTGGATATCAATGAAATTCTTTATTCCTGTGAAAGTACGTTTGATGCCATTATGTATGGAACTCGATTTCTTTTGCATGGCCACCACGGGCACGCTTGCAGAAGTCCAGACGCTGAACCCAATTTTCGACGGTTTTCAAGCATAAATCGGCCGATACTGCTGCAATTTCACGTTCGATATTCGTACGAAGTTCATCAATCGTCGCTGGCTTGTTGGCATAGACCATAGACTTGATGTAGCCCCACAGGAAATAGTCTAACGGCGTCAAATCGCACGACCAAGGCGGCCAAGCGACTGGACCATATCGGGTTATACCATGTTCTCCAAACTTGGTTTCCAATGAATTGATTGTGACATTCGCTGTGTGGCTTGTGGCGCCGTCCTGTTGGAACCACATGTCCTCCAAGTCCATATCATCCAATTGGGGCCAAAAATATTCGGTTATCATTGAACGGTAGCGATTCCCATTCACAGTAACGTGCCGGTCTTGATCATCACGGAAGAAGTACGGCCCAATGACGCCGCCGGCCCATAAACCACACCAAACCGTAATTTTTTCGGGATGCAATGATGACTCATGGAGTACGTGTGGATTGCTGCCTGACCAATACCGCATATTTTGTTTATTGACGAAGCCATTCAGCCAGAAATGAGCCTCATCGCTGAAGATGATTTTTCAATGAAAATCCGAATCACTGAAGAGAAATGTCAAAAGAGCGGCAAGAAATATGGCGTCGTTTGCTGTCCCTGTCGCTCTACTTTTGTAGCGTCCCTGTTGAAACACCCTGTACTTAGGTAACATCTTGGTCTGAATGTATTTCAATATTGAAATACCATAATAATTAATAAAAAAATATGTCATCCAAATCATAAATAAAAAACAGAAAAAAAAGCTAATACTTAAGCCACTAAAATCGGGGGCTTAAGTTATATCAATACTTAAGAGGGGTTTACCTCTTAAGCCGACACTGTGAAAACTCAAAATGAGTTAAATCGAAGCTTAAGCTCCAATTGAGGTACAAGCTCT
Source organism: Brachyopa scutellaris (assembly GCA_949775065.1). Taxonomy (NCBI): domain Eukaryota; kingdom Metazoa; phylum Arthropoda; class Insecta; order Diptera; family Syrphidae; genus Brachyopa; species Brachyopa scutellaris. Next base: position 70,671,073 of record OX459114.1, on the reverse strand, counting down.
TACTGTGAAATCGGGCATAACTGTTTAATTAAAACTATTATTATTTTTTTATTTAATATTTTTGGATATTGTTAATGTAGTAAAATGTATCTAAAGAGTTTAAACAATATTGCTCATTATTTTCATTAACAATTAACATATCCTAAAAACTCGTCAAATTCAATGGCGCTAGACCCGCTAGTTAGCAAAAAAAAATAAATAAAAAAATTCTTGAGTCAATATACATTATTCTTTTTTTTATAAACTGATCTTGTAGTTGTTCCCTATAGATGAAACGATGACACAAAAATGTTATGGAAATGCAATACCTCATATACATATTTTGTGTGGTACTTTTCTTTCCTATATCCAAAATAGTTCTGAATGTTTTTAGTTAGTAGTTTTTTGTATATAATGCCAAATATGTTAATCCCAATTCACAATGTCGCGTTCGGGCGCTCTTGCGTTAATGGGCTTTATATCGACTTTACGATAACTTCTATCCAACGCACGAAGTCGGAATTTGCAAACCTAAATGCCGCTTCAAGCTTCAGGCGTTCATATGTTAGGAGTATGACAAATAATATGTTCTGTTTCCTCAAATCTCCCATTCACGAATTTATGATAGAAAGAAGACTTGAAATGTATTTCTTTTTATTTGTAAACACAAAATATGAGAAATAACTTTGCAAACAAGATTGTGCGAATATGTAAATTAAAAAAAAAAATACCCCACACAATTAATGTGTTGAAAAAAATTAATTTAGCTATTCAAATCTTTTATACATATTAAATGTTAAAAAATTGAACTTTAAGCGAAAAGGCCATCGAATAGTATAATGTCAACAACAGCTGTGAGTTGTCACAACGCACGCCCTAGTAGAAAGTAGTTCTACTCGGCCGTTGCCCAGAACTTTACGATATCTACGATATAACGCCTGAAGGCACATTTAAGTGCACCCCATATATTTGCATTGTTTCTACTTTATCTGCCAGAGCGAGAGCGCCCGAACGCGACATTGTGAATTGAACTTTATGCTTTGAGGCAAGCAGTGAACTCATCTGCTAGGCTTGATCGTGGTCTATCTGAATCACAAACTGATAACATGATTTCCGCACCGAATAGTTGCTGCAATACAACGAAATATAGAATTTGTTAATAACTTGAGACCAGCGCTTATCGGGTCCAGATTTTGTAATTTTCTCTCTTGACACCTAAGCAACATAATGTAGGTATGTATCGTAAATTGTGAATATGAGTTATTTTGGTCAATAAATATAAAATTTGCTAATAACTTGACTTCAGCGCCACCTATCGAATTGTTCACCTCATTCGGGCTATTACGAACATTTAAAAACAAAAATAAGCCAAATCAGTCAAGCGAAAGGACCCAAATCAATTATCCCAATCAAAGTGTGTGGATCTTAATACACAACCGATCGTCAAATACGGCTTGTGTTTGTTTAAATAAGAGGGCACTCAAGATATGAGTTTTGTTTATTTACACAAGATATTTTACTTTGGATTTTTGTTTAAATCATATATTATGATAAGGAAAAATAATATTGGAACCCAAAGACTGTTGGATACAGTCGCATCATTTTTTTCTGTAACCTATGTAACATAAATATAGGCTAAGAATAAGTTCGCATAAAAAAACGATTATCGTGGCTTAACGTTATCTTAGTGCATATCTGGCAGCACTGGGCGTTTTTTTTTTTTTTTGTTAAAGCATTATTTGCCACAAAGCTGATACTGTCATCTGAAACCTCAAAGATCTATTGTATCGTCGCAAACCACAGTACACGTATATAAGTTAGTTCAGCTGGACCTAAGGGACCACGTAAACTACTTAGGGCTCATACTTGACAAAAAGTTACTTTGGAGAAAAAATCTAGAAAATAGAATTAACAAAGCCAAAAGAGCTTTCTGGATTTGCCGGAGAGCTTTCGGCAAAACGTGGGGCTTGAAACCAAAACTAGTTCAATGGATCTACTCTTGCGTAGTCAAACCCATATTACTCTACGGAGTGTTAGTTTGGTGGCCAGTCGTGAATAACAGCTACGCGAAAACACTACTAACTAACCCCCAGCGAATGGCCTGTCTGGGGATAACTGGTGCCCAATCCAGCACACCCACAGCAGCCATGGAGACGATTCTCAATATTCTTCCTATGGAACTGGAGGTCAAAAGGACAGCGGGGCTCTCTGCAATCAGATTGCGGACCCTGGGTCACTTTAAAGACCAGAGCCTCACAGGACACAGAGCTATCTGGAATGATGTTTCAGAATCCTCTGGACTTGTCAGCAATCCAAGCGATCTCATAGAGAAAGAATACATCTTTAAGACCGACTATTCAGTCGAATTCCCTAGCCGTGAAAAATGGCGACAAGGCACAGTGTTTGCCGAAGTAGAAGGCATTGTATTATACACGGATGGATCACACATTAACGGAGAATCGGGAGCTGGTGTACACTGTCCAGATCCTCCGATAAATATATCCATTCATTTAGAACCCTCGGTGACTGTTTTCCAGGCGGAAGTCTTTGCAATTCTCAGGGGCGTAGACGAACTCGTCAATGCCGATACCAGGGACACTTGCATACACATCTGCTCGGACAGTCAGGCTACACTTAAAGCACTTGCGAACCCACTAACAAATTCCAAATTAGTGAAGGAATGCAAAGAAAAACTCAACACCCTTGCAAGATCCTGCACGGTAAATCTGCTCTGGGTACCTGGCCACAACAATATACCGGGGAACGAAAGGGCAGACGAACTGGCAAGAGCGGGGGCGGAAGACGTAGAAAACCTCACAGTAAATTCTATTGGTACGGCGGTACAAGCAGTGAAAACTGCCTATAGCCTGTCTTTTGCAAAACGCCACGCACATATGTGGAGTCAGATCCAAACATGCAAGGCTGCCAAAGAAATGATGGAATTTCCAAATCCACTGCGGGCTAGGAAAGTACTGAATTTGGGCAGAGCACAAATTAAACTGTTGATTGGCTTATATACGGGACACATCAACTTAAATAAACATGCCAACCGACTGGGGCTAGTGCAGCACAGCACCTGCCCGGGTTGCGAAGAAGAAGACGAAAGTATAAAACACTTCCTCTGCGATTGTCCTGCTCTATGTTCAATAAGACATAAATACCTGGGAAGACACATCCTACCCGGGCTGACATCGCTCAGATCTATCGATTTCTCGAAAACACTGGAGTTTACACGACACACAGAGCGTTTTTCTTGAATTCATATATTCCTTCCAACCTTTTCCATTCCACTACTCTACCCCTTTCACTAACACACACCCCAACCCCTTCTTTCTCAGCTCAGTTCCAGAGGGGAGCACAACGGGCCCGACTTGCGGCCTACGTGAAGAGGAGTAATCCTCACCCTCTTTAACCTAACCTAACCTAACCTAGTATACTCAGAGTGTTCTTTCACACCTGTCAAAAATTCAGGAAGATGGCCGCCGTACGTGCCCTGCGGATATTTGTTTGCATTCAAAAACAAAAATAAATGACTTTGAATTAAACGCCAAACTTAGTACAATTATAGAAAGGGCACGAATTGCGGCCATTTTTCCTGCGCAATGTATTACCTTAGATACGTGTACTGTGGTCGCAAACCATCTTTCTAATAAAGGCAAGGACATAGAACCTTGGTTTATGCATTTTTTAAATCATAAGGTCTGAGGATTTCCTTATGTAGGATACGCCGTCTGACCCTGAATAGTGCTATGACTAAACAGAGTCGTCGACAGTCGGTCTTGCTAGACAGGTCTAATTTGTTAACTTGCTTATGTGGTATCGTAACTGTAAATGACCGGAGAGGAAGCTTGTTAGGTATCTAATATTCTTCTAATTGTAGTTCCGAAGTTCCCCGTAATGTCTTAATTAACAGTTTTACTTGTCTGACCCCTGGGACATTTCTCCAATGAGAGAGTCGGAGATAATGTTACCATTTGTTGATTAAGGCTGAGATTGTTGCCCAGTTTCTGCCACAAAAGGGTTCCGGGCCTGAAAATTCGGCAGTAGAGCCTGAACGCACCAGCTAATCCGCAATATCATTTCCTTTAATTGCGAGTGGCTAGGGATTAGAGAGCATTGAGGCAGCGCTTTACTAGTCTGCGCATAGTGACATATATGACACTTCAGTTGTAATATTTATTTTTCATTTGTTAATAATAAAAAGCAAATTAAATAAACTTTTCATTTTTTTTTATTTTTGATTATTTACCTTTTCTCCTTTGAAGGCGTCCTTCTCTGCCCAAATTTGTACATAATTATGGACATAACGTCTTGCCGAAAAGGAACTTTAATATTTTACTGGCTGTAACATACATACATACAGTACAGTACACAAAAAAGGTTAATTTCTTGTTGCAGAATCAGGAGTGCAAACAACTTAGGATAAATTATAGCAGGATATACTCGTTAGTATTTAGATCCAAAAAGGATGTTGTACATACCGCACTAATCATTCATCGATTGCTCAAAAAAATTATATCCAATTTACCTGCTTCGCAAACTACCAAGAAATTTCAAGCACGCTTATGCTACTTCCGGAACGTTTTGTAAATTGACTTACACTAGCACATTAATGCATAAAATGTACGAAGAGTATGGTACATACATATGTAGCATGTTTTTCTTTTATTCTTTACTATCATAGAACGGAGATTGAGCAAAAGTTCATTGAATCATGATATTGTAATCACCATCCAATTGGAATAATTTAATGCAATCAATTTTTATTACAAAATCAGATTGTTAGGAAGATGCATACTTACATATCTACATATATGGATACATATACAATACATACTCTATTGTAATTGCATAAGAGAAGCGTAGCTACAATAAATAGGACTGCACTCAAATATTCCAAATGACATAAATGACAAATACATACATCCGTCGTCAAAATACCATTAGGTTTGTTTCTTAACATGCATGCGACATACCTTCAGAAAGTAACATGACATTTTTGAAAAAAAAAAAAATTCGTATTGACAGATGTCAAATAGCACATGACATCTGATCCAATATCCATTGACATATTATAATATGGACTGCTAGTGAAATGTCATTTTCATACATCGTCTGCGGGCACCGTAGCGCAAGTGGTTAGTGCGTCGGACTACTGTGCCAGCGGTCTTGGGTTCGAATCCCGCCGCAAACACCTAAAAGTTTTTCACGGTGCCCACCTCTTTCGAATGTCTGACAAGCATCAAAGAGTATCATTTGTCACGATTGAGCTTCTCAACTCGCCGTTCGGGGTCGGCAAAAAACTGTAGGTCCCTTCCATTCGTGCAAAAATATAACACGCACACACAAATGGCTGCGAGAAGCAGGCCCAGGTTCACCTCGAGCTGTAGCGCCAACTAAGTAAGTAAGTAAGTCTGCGGACAATTTGGTTCCAACATAGATAACTAGCGCCACGTGTTTCGTAGGGACAGCAAAGTGAAATAATTATCCACCATCAGACAAATTTTACATAGAAACTTTGGCCATCTATTGCCCTATGCCCTGCGAAAATACGTTGAATTTCAACAGATGCCACTACCATAAATTCAAAGAAAAATTTTAAAATAGCCGTTAATGACCCATAAACTGGATAAATATGATAAATTTATATCGCATTAATATTTTCTATTGATTAATACTTTGTTTTGTTGCTTAATCCGCAAACCAACGGCTTAGGCTACGGCCACGCAGTGAGCGACTGAGCGACGAGTACTGAGCGATGCAAAAAAATTAAAACATTTGAAATCAACGTCAAATTAAAACATAATTGAATGTAAAGCGACGGCGCTCAGTCGCTCACTGCGTGGCCTCAGCCTTACGTGAACTCAAATACAATGTAAATTTCCAAATTTCTCCGCTGCGAAACAAGAGGGCTAGTGCTTATGTTGGCACCAACGCGAAGTTGGGTACTAGCAGTCATATATAATATGTCAATAGGTCATTCATTTTGAATTCCTAAAAAAAAGTTTCACTATTATTATTTGGAAAAAAAACAATTAAGTGACGTTTTCTTAACGCGCGGTAACGCAGCGGCATCGCGTTTGCGTGTTACAATACTCACAACTATATTGCGATGTGCACACACACAAGCGGTGACGCTGCGTTACTGCACGTTATACTTGCGGTTAATAAAACACGCAGGTCCCTATCGCACCGCAGCGGTACCGCACGGGCTTTCAAGTTGCATTTTTTCGAGTAATGACGGGAAATGATGATGAAATGTATTACTCAATGACGTCGTTTGAAACATAATTTTTGTACATGGGGTACACGACAATTACTTGTTTATTTTCATAAAACTCCGTGGTTGGGAGTCAAATACGTACCGCGGATTTTGTCAAGCGGTAAAAACACTCAAGTGTGCATTGAACAACTCTGTTGCCGCTGCGTGAGCGCGCGTTAGGACACGCAAATGTGCAGCGGCACGGCACTAAGGCGACCATATTATTAGAGTTTCGGACCCATTTTAAGAGAAAAAACTCAAAACAGAAAAACAAGACTCAGGAATGGCCGTATGCATAAGCACTTAAGGGGGTATTCTAGTCAGTGGTACGAATTTTGGGTTTTTTTTTTTAATTCGATAAAAATAACTAAGTATTTTTACTAGTTAGTCTTTTACTACATATTTAATAATATTTTAACAATACAAAAAAAATAAAAAAAAAACTTTGTTTTTTGAAAATTTAAAAAATTAGTTGGGCGGTGAAAAATAATGGTGCGCCCTTGTTGACATGATTCCAACCCTTCTGTTGATACAAAAAAAAACAAAAAGATTCTTAATCAGTAAGAATGTCGCTATCGCCTGAACTACAGAAATAAAAAACAAATTTTTTTTCACAAAATGGCGGCTGTTTGAAAATTGTTTGTCCTTTTTTCAAAGTTTTTAATTTTTTAAAAATAGTAAAAAACAAAATTTTTACATAATTCTAGTTCCGTGTCAGGCGTGTTGAAAAAAATAGTTTAGAGAAAAACGCATTTAAAGAAATACGTTACAACGACCTTTTCACATAGAGACTTTCTGAGAATTCATGGTGTATATGTATAAGAGACTTTATGTAGGATAATTCAGGAAACGTTGGGAGGATACATTTTCGAAGGTCGCATCTTTAAAAATATGAAATAAAAAAAACGATTTTTTTCAAAATTCTAGACTAGAATACCCCCTTAACCCTACCCTGAGGTACCGCGCGATGTACAAACTAAAATTTCGTAAATATTTCTTGAACTACGAAACTTACGATGATTCAAGGTAATCACAAATCACATATGTGCATGTGCAGTACAATCGTTTATATTTTATATATATAACGACCGGGAGGTCCGGTCCTGTGATGATTTTCGGTCGAAATCCAATCCGTTACGTTTTCGCAGTTTTGATGTGATGATTTTCGGATTTCTTCGAATTCGAACGAATTAGGGGTGTGCTGAGAATCGGTCGGAATTGAAAAACGCAAAGAAATTGACGTTTTCAATTCGTTCGGTTTTGTGTTGGTGAAATTGAATCCGGAAGACTCAAAATGTATGTTTTAGATCAACGCTGTCTAACCCGCATGCGGCCCAAGACAAGTATCAATGCGGCCCAAAAATATTTAAAAGTAACTAAAGCATGCCCATTTGGCAAGCAACAGAAATAGGAATAGAACAAAAATGTCTTTCGTTCTGTAGTAAATTCTCTTTCTGTGTACATTACTTACTCAGGCACACTGTTGCTTGTCACTTGGCGGTTTAAGTGATATTTTTCTTAAAATTATATATGTAAGATCAATTGTAAAAAACAATGTTAAATTAATTTCCTGTTCTGTTTCTAATAAATTTTTAATTACTTAAACATGAAAACATAATTTTTCGCTCGACAGCTAAACGACAGGGTGGGGCAAAACTAATGACATAATAAGAATTGGCTGCCATTTTGTAAGAAATTAAAAAAATGTGGCTCTGTTCGGTCAAATGACCACCTCCTGAGTTGATGCACATATGTGCTCGTTTTCCGGCTTTTCAAATCGCTAAAATGGGAGATCACATGGCCCTGAAATTGGTGATTCAAAATCTTCATCGTTACCCGAGCTGTGTGAGCTGTTGCTCCATCCTACTGTAACCAACCATGCTTGAGACCCGATTCAGCAACTTGTGGCAAAAAAATCGTTTAACATCTGTCTGTAGCGCTCACTATTTGGTGGTACCCTCGGCGTCCTTAAAAAAATAAGATTCAATCACATTTTTACCGCAAATGCCACACCAAGCAGTCACTTCGATTGGATGGAATGAATCTTCGTGCATTTCATGTGGATTTCCGCTGCCGCAGAAACCCAATTTTAGCTTGGGCTTCGGCGCTCATTATGATTTGGATACGAAATCGTTCTCTTCTTGCACCAGGTTTAACAGAGCATGGGTGTAAGTCAGCAGGCAGCAATTGGTGAATGGTTTGCACTTGATAAGAAAAATTTTTCAGGTTTTTCATAAAAATTCAACGCAATGAACTGACGCCAAACTGTGTGCATCAATGTCTCGTCGATGTTTGTGGACTCTCTCGGATGTCCTCGGCCACAGGCACAGCAGTGATATTCTCGGTCGAACGACCAATACTGGGCCGGTCACTTCTTGCGACATCTCTAGTAGACCCAGTTTGCACGAGACGCTTAGCCAAATGCTTAATTGTTTGCACACAAGGTGCAGGACGACGAGGAAAATGATGAAATTCACGCTGCGTTAAAACAACAGACCGGAAATTCGCCAAATGAGCAGTTACATATATGAAATATGAAATCTTTTCAATCTGTCATATCACATTCATTTTTCATTTTTTGTTCTTCGACGCGTTTTTACTTTTTCGTAGTTTTCCCATCTTTGAGATGATTTCTTCCCCACTCTTCAAAGTTTGACAGAAAATACATATTTGGTGCAAAAAGTACGCGAACGGACCTTATGGCACATTCACATTATGATAATATTTTTGCCTCACCCTGTACTTGTGGCCCAAAACACGATGTATTCTTCCAATGTGGCCCAGGGAATCAAAAAGGTTGGACACCCTTGTTTTAGATAGAAGATTTATACATAAAATATTAATTATTTCTACCTAATTTAGGGGAAAACATATAAATTTCAACCAAATCAATCAAGCAATGATTGACTTCATGGCAAAATATCCTGATTTGGCAAGGGGTTTACCAAAACAGCGAAACTGAAATCCTTTTATTTGGTGCTGTCTGCTCAACCCTTGTTTTCGCTGCCTACGCAATCGATTTCCCCTATTTCGAATTTGTTTCATTTCGGGCGAATTTCAACACACCCTTTTTCATTTCGTCCGTTTTTAAAATCGGTTTGCGTTTTCAATTCGGTCGGAATTGATCACAGGGGTGATTTTCAAGTTTTCGTATATTAATTTTGGTTGAATACGTTTGATTGGTAAGTTGATAAATTAGATAAATTTAATTTTAAGTGTTTGAAGATGATAATTAAAAAAAAGTGAAAAATTATTTATTCCAAATACACCCATACCTCGCTATACGGCATTTCGCTGTAACGGCCTCTCTTTTCTATTACTCTGTTTCGATTCTACGGCCAATATTTTTCGTTATAACGGCCAAAAAACCAAATTCCCTTAAATGTTCATACAATGTTCTTACTTTACGCTGCGAATCGACAGTTGACACCATAAAATTGGTGTAAGGCATCAATTTTTGGTTATTCTTCTGAAGATTTTGAACCAATCCACAGTGTTTCGTCTAGTACATGCTAACTGGACAAAATTCATTGTCACGATTCTAGGTAAAATTGATTGCAGATCATTAAAAAAAAAGCCCCACGAACTCGTATAATAAAACTGGTTTTCCTAAAACACCGTTATTGAGTAAAACAATGTCAAAGTTGAGTAATACGGTTAGTGCATTTTCATATGGACTTTCATCAGCTACAATAAGCGATGATATTGTATGAATTCTTTTTATTTTAAAATTGAACTTGTTGTTTTGAGACTGGATTTAGTATTTGGTGATAAGTGCTATTTGTGTGTGAAAAAAATGATGAAAAAAATTCTTTCTTGAGTGTTGTAAAAAAAGTGTGAATTAAGGTTTAGGAATAAGAAACTGTTTTTATGATTTATGAAGTTTACTAGACTTTTTTTTAATGCACCCTCATGTACCCAGGCTAAGTTTTACATATTTGATAGCTTCATCAATAAACTTTATATTAATGCTTGTCGTAGCCTGCACAACTCAATACAAGTATTTATTTTCTCCCTTTTGGTACCAGTACCACACGTGCAATTTCTAAAAACGAATTTTTCAATGAATGGGTGAAATATTCAAAAGAATTGAGGAATACTGAATTCTTCCAGTATATAGCAATGAAATTTCATTTACATGATATTTCAGAAGAACTATTGAGAAACATCCATTTCAAAATTCCTAGTTTTTATGCAGGATTTGAAAAAATGTGGTTTTGAAGTAGAAAGTAAAAAAAAAAGAAGAATAAATGCAAGCATCATACTAGGAAGCGGTCACGCTATGCGACAAATTATGATTTGTTAAATATGCTACTGATTAGAGCCTTTTATTACTAATTTACGAGAAATACCCAGAAAACAGTTTGATCAGTTTCCTCAAAATCTGCTTAGCCTGCTTATGCCGCCTTGTAGTCCCTCTAACAGTCGATTAATACCGGTTAGCGAGTATGATAATATAGCGGACTCGACAGATCATTATGATTCTGATACAAATCAGATGATTTTTTTACGTAATGAAAATTTTTATAAATTGTTTTGAGTTTTATAGTTTTCTTATATTTTTTTTTTTTATTTATGGATTTTTATTTTTATTTTTTGTTAGTTTATAGTATAAATGTTTAATTACTACTGTAAAAAATATTTAATTTTATTGATGTGCATAAAATAAAAAAAAATGTTATGCTTTTGAATTTTTTTGTTCAAAATTTTAATTTATCATTCAAATGCAAATATTAATTATTTTTTTATTAATTCGATTAGAAAAAAGTGTAGTATGTATATTTCAGTAAATTACGAGCATTAAAACCGATAAACACCAAAAAAAAATTTTGTCCAGTTAACCGAGGTATGAGTGTATTCGAATTTTAAAAGAAAAACGCTTTAACAATACACCTTCTTTTATTGAGTGGACCCGTCACGATCAGAACACAGCGAAATTTGCTTTTTGGATGAACTTGTTCTACTGTCAAAAAAGCTATTTCCTAAAAAAAAAAAAAAAAAAACTTGAACTGGATCTTATAACGCCCAAATGGAATAAAGATTTACATGGCCAACTTAACATGCAAATCTCCAGGTTCTCTTGGAAGGTGTTTTTAAAAAGAAACGGCCATTAGTTGAATGAAATCCTGCTATTACTACCAACAAATATGAGCAATCTGTCCAGCGGATAATGACCTTACTTTACGTTTTGGATGGTCAAATGGGAAGTTCAAAAAATGAATTTTGAGGTCATCATTTTTCATTTTGTGTTCCTTTTTCTTGACACTTATTCAAAAAAAACCTTATCTCCAAAAATATCGCTCAGAAAAATTTAAATAAAATCACAAACATTGAGAATAAATTGTGGATGGAAAATAAAAATCAGGACTGCTATATGATCGATGGTTTTTTTTAATTAATTTTTTTAATTTCAATTACCCAACTGTTTACATATCCAGAAATGACGTAACCCTATCACAATCGCCTGAAAGCAGACATCTATAGGGCAATTTGTATTTGTGAGAGTAAAAATTGAATGATTGATCCTAGAAATATGCCACGAAAATTCGCTTCGGGTATAAAAATTGAACTTAGACTTAAACCAATGATTATAACTATAAGCACATAAAGGAATCTTGATGGTTTTAAGGCTAAGGCGTTTATCTGCCACGGACCAAAATCAGGGTGAATTTAATTCAATGCAAAGCTATTTGCTAGTAAGCAACGGTATTTTGACAGCAGCCGCTTACATTTACAAATTTAGTTCAGTAAATTTGCAAGCTGGGTTTACTACAGACTACACTTTTGAACATATTTGTATGTCGTAGGACAGCTTTTGGGAAGTTCTATGCGAAGTTTGTTAGATCGAATCCACCATAGCGTTTCGTATAAATAAATGATTATCGTGTCCGAAAGACGGATTGAGAAGTCCATCTTGGTGTTTGCCTTGACTCGAACCTACATATGCTATAAATTACACGCAGTCCAACGCAGTCACGACGTCTGCTTTGCATGTATAATTATCATAGAGCACCAACTGCCAGTGTTTACTACTTCACGCCTACAAACTGCGGAACAAATATGACTGACTATACACACTATCAAAACGAATGGTAGATATACGAACAACAGCGTTTGGGTATGCAAACCGACACACCATGAATAATGTTGAAACAAAACACCACGTGTCCTTTTTGATAGTCATCCAGTTGGGACTTTCAAATTTCCCCAAGTATGTGTAACTCCAGTAGTGGGGCAGATACAAAACATAGGACTTAAATAGTAGCTATTAAGCATACGGTACGAACGCGATTTTTTAGCGTGATATCCTTAGACACGCTTATCCTTACCATCGGAACATACATACGTTACTCCTAGTACAGGTGGAGGAAATGCTTCGAACTGGATTTTGTATCCGCGCAAGTTGAGTGCTGCCGCTACTATGCCTACGATGCACTTGTGTGTGAGTGAGTGAATGCGGCTCGGCCAAAGAGCACCAGCAGGGAGGAAGGAAAACGGCCAAAACAATTATGGTAGAGCTACGAGTCCAATAACAACGTCGGGGACGACAGAATACAATTTTCACCTGACCCATTTTCGGCATTCGTGCTGCTGCTGTATACACTCATATTTAAATATTGTATGTGTTCATTTTTTCCGTCGTCGTTTTTTTTTTATTTTTTTATTTTCGTTCGTTTTTTACCATTTCATTCGTACGGTTGTCTTCTTATTGTTGTGTTGTCGCGCGCAGTGCTCCCCGTATTGTCCTTCAATAAACCAATTGAAACAAAAATGTAGAGAAATAGAAGAAATATAGTTAGTAGTCGGTTCGTGTGTTCTATCCGGAAAGGAGTCCATTTCATGGTGCGTCGCGTCCTCGTCGTCTGTTACTTAAAAACATTTGATTTTGTTATTGCCTTTTTGTCCACCCATTTCCGCCCATCATACTCTGGAGAGGGGGTATTTCACAGTTCGTGTCAGTCTAAAATTCAAATTGCAAATGACCCGCAATTTCAGTGCAGTGTTGTGTGATTTCGATACGTAACTTGAAGAAAAACGCTAAATTGCATTATTTTGTGTGTTTGCGGATAGAAAACAGAAAAAAAGCAACAAGGTGGTGTATTGGTCGGGTACTACACTAAACAAATTATTAAATTTGAAGTGAACATAAAAAAAATCGAACAAATAAATACATAGATATATTACGGTTACGGATAAAGATATCGTGTACTGCTGGAGCTCGCATTCGAATCGAATTCCCGAAGGTAAAGGTTTATTGATGGGTTTCCATTTTTTATATTTTCTATCATTCGGTGGGAAACAATTTTTCAAATTACACTTTTTCTTTTCGTCCACATTAATTATTCGAAGGAGAAGAGCTTATAGAACAGCTACAGGTTAAATCGAAAAGAGAGACACAAACACATCATAGGAAAAGGAAACTGAAACAAAAAAGACTGTGAATCCCATTCAATTGTGAATACGAGTACGAGTATAGTTACCACAAAATATTGATTAGACTATTATTGAGGTAATCATTTATTTAGTTGATACTCGTCGTATACACGTACATACTAGTAGGCAGCAGCGCGCATATGGTAATTGAGAGTGTGTACCCTCATTGAAGTACGAGTGAGTGAACTTGTCCCGTCGTTTTTCATAGTTAAACTATAATATTTTATTATTTGACTGTGTAATGAGTATATATGTATGTATATAGGATATATACGAGTATGTAACAAAGGGCTATGAGTCCAAGGACATTCGATTTGGGTAGATTCGTATACATATGTACATGGACACATGCATTTAAATGTTGTTTACATATAATTCTGAAAGGAACTTGCTGGCGAGGTGTTTTTAGGGTAGTTGTGGGGGGAAGGGGGTCTTAAAAATCATTTTTAATTAAAGCAGGTGATGGTGTTGTGTAAGTGAAATGCAAACTGCAAGTATCTGTAACATCATAAGAGGATGGTGTTTTGTTTACGTGTGAAGAGGAAGGAAGAAATTATATATAGCTGACCTTTTAATCATTGCACCAGTATGTGACCTACAAAAAGTTATCAAGGCAAACATTTATAAAAGTCCAGATTTGAAGAAGATTTTTTTAAATCGACTAAAATTCATGTTTTAGTAAGATGGTACGCTCGATTCTCAACAACCCGTCCATAGTTTGGTGGGCCGCACTAAGCCTAAAATATAACGTCAACAAAATCAGAAGGCAGCACAGGTGCAATGAAGTCATGCCCAACTGATGCTCTTACTGTGCTATCGCATCTTCTGCCACTTGATCTCCATATCAAAAGCACAGCAGTCCAACTCAATGAATCTGAGTACTGGACTGCTTAACCGTACGGTCACAGTAAAATTTTGGACACACTACCAAATGGTCTAAAACAGATTACAATATCCCCAAGCTTAACTTCAAGAAGCTCTTCGCTGCAAGCTTCCCAAGCAGAGAAAAATGAAAGCGAGCGAGAGTGATGAGAGATTTCAATACAACGGTATTTGCCGATGGCTCGAAGATGGATTGCGGTTTAGGCGCGGGCATTTTCTGGAGAAAAAAAATCTCGGCATATCGAAATCCTATCGCCTACCGAATTTTGCTATCGTCATCCAGGCCTGTCACAACTTATTAAACGATCCAACATCCAAACACAACATCGCTTTTATTACAGACAGCCAAGCTGCAATTAAAGCCATAATTTGGCAATCACCTCATCGAAACTAGTAGATCAATGCCAGAAAATACTTAATCGCTTGTGCAACCAGGCTAGAATCACGCTTCTCTGGGTTCCAGGACATAGCGCCATTGAAGGGAACGAGAGAGCCGATGAACTTGTCAGGCGAGGGTCAGCTCTTAACACTATCGGAAAACGTTCATATTCCTATAGGTGCTGTTAAGGGCAATATACTGTCACACTTCTTAAAACTAGCCGGTATTAGGTGGACCAGTCTGAGAAACTGTGTCATATGCAGAAAGATATGGTCAAGTTATAACAGGTCAAAAACAAACGAGCTACTACAAAGAACCCGCGTAAGAATCGCTAGAGTAGTGGCAGTCAATGCACCGCACCGGCCAATAGGGGACCATGCAGCCAAACTAGCGATCCTTCACAACAGTTTCTGCCGTAGCTGCAAAGATTTTCATCTCGTTTTCGGGTCGTTTATTCACTTTATATGCAAATGTCCAGCCTGTCAACGTATACTGGGCAAACTTTTCTTCGATGACCTTAAAGAGATATCCGGGAAGGGATTGGAGAGCTGATCCTCTTCCTAAACTTCACAAGGTGGATATAAAAATCTCAACATTACATCCGAATAAACGGGTCACCTCAGGTTGTGGTATCAGAAAAATTTTCTGCATTTTTTATTTGCCATCCGATGTTCCTAGTACAGAACATATGTAAATGGCGATACAGTTTTACAAGCAGTGTTCTTTTACGTTGTTAAAGTAGGTACATAATTGTTTCATGGACTTTGATAGAACGAAAACTTATGCATAATATGGCTGTAATAAACTTGTTTAAGAATTTGCATTCACTTAACATTGACATTCAAACTAAACTAACTAAACTAAGGGGATCCACGATTCCAATCGAATACTTTTTCTTGGTACCATTCGTAATATAGAAATACAGTGCGCTCTCGATTTTTGCAACTTCGATTTCTGCAAACCGACATAAATAGATTTCCTTTTTCGACTTATGCAACACATCCAAAAAAAAAATTTCGATTTCGCAACTTTGAGATTTCATTTTCGCAACATACAAAATTTGTGTGTGTAAGTTTAACTATGCAATGTTGCACGCAAGAGCAAACCTCTGCAGACATCACAAATCTTCTTGACGCAGTGTAGTAATAACAATGAGTCTAGATTTTTTCTGTGTGAAATACAGCGACTCTTTCATAGATCAAAACCTAATAAGGTTGACTAAAGTGTACTACAAAAAAAAAATTGTTGAGCCCCCCTGTTTCTTCTTACAATTACTGAAAAGCTTAAATTTAAAAATGGTCCATCTTTTTCTTGGCAAGCGCTTGAAAAGAGTTGAAAGCAAATACAATTGCTAAATGTTGGAAACAAATTATAAGAACTCCTGATGATTATTGGGAGAAAGAAGACTGTGTTACTTCACTTCTAATTCGGGATAAATGATGCAACTCTAGAAAATGCGCGATATGCTGTTGCGAAGCGATCTTCTCCAAAACAAGTGCAAACCAAGATTTTTACTTTTGACGTGCGCGTTAGCAAACTTTCCAGTGGAGTAATTCCTGCCATACGGGAAAATCCGAACGGGTGCGCGGTCGATTTCTGCCCATGGAGGGGATGCGATGATTATATGCGATGCGAATAGATAAATAAATGATTTGCTTGAATTTTGTCGAACATAGAGTGGTTGTATTTTACTTTTTTTCCAATGAAGTGGAGCTACACACCCCATCCGCGTGTTGTTTACACATTCATTGTTGCTCGGGACTGTTGGATACAGTGCCACCATTTTTTTTTTAAAGTTTAACTTTTGATAACTCAGAGAATAAGGTGTAGGCATTCAAGTGTTTTAATTTTCTGTTCGATGTGTGCAGCTTTTCGATATGATATTTATAACAATATTTAATTTCATTAGTTGCAAAAATCGAGAGTGGACTGTACATACAAAAAAATCGTTCGCCTTTATTTTGGAAACATAATTTAAACTGGACTGTCACTGCCACAATGTAACAGCTTTAGATAAAAACTGCGATTCTTACACGGTCCGGAAGTATATTCTTGGCAAAAAAATCATTATTAGCGATGATGCATATTTGGACTTTGTAGATAAACAGAAAAGCCGCTATTGGAGCACTAATGCAGGCGCGGCGGCCAAAACATATGGTTCTAACAAAACGGTGCCACATCAAATATGTAGGTATATATGGAGTGGCCTCCAAGATCCCCTGATCTGAAGTCTCCCAATTTCTACCTGTATTCCTGCATCTACATTATATTCCATACATAATGTGAAAGACCTCATTCGATCAATAAAATCTAAATTATTAAATTGTTTTTCATTTAAAAGTTATTAAAAAAAATTTCGATCTGGGACATAAAAGTCACCCTGTATTTCTACTGTTAACTTACAGTTCGTATGTCTGTACATGAAGTTCAAATGAAAATATATAGATATTCGTACAATTTACCCACAATCAACCACATAAAAACAAAACAAAAAAGTAGAACTGAAATAACGAGACCAGACATGCAAAACGAACTTCTGTCGCCGATATGTTGTTTTTATCAATGAATTTGGATTTTTATTTAGTTTGGCAAATTTTATGGCGCTTTTCAGTGACTACCTCCGATTGGCACTGAGACATTATTTTTATCGATTTTGTCAAATTTGAATTAAGTCATTATTGTCCACTTTTAAATAGACAGCTCGGGCTTTATTACTGCGAATGTGGCAACTGGAACATCTTTCGTTTTTAAGGGTATTTGATAACAACCAGCTACAAGTACAGCTCCACTGCGCTTGCCAGTGTTACCCGCTATTGTCAGAACTGGTGGAACAGACCAAGTCTGTCAGATCAGTCGTATCGTGTGTACTCCCCTAATCACTGTTCGTTCTCTTTCATTCATAAAGAGCGAAGAACAGGGAAAGAATTTCGGGATCGGGGGAGTAACATCCGCAATGACCTCTATAAACTTTTAAGATTCCAAAAAGAATCAATCCTAGCAACTGGCGGCGGTCACCAACCACCGCTTAAGCCGCCGTCGGAAGTCGGGTTCATTTGATTTTTCGGACGTGGTAGGGTTAAGTTAGGTTAGGTTTGGAAGAGTGTGTGATTATTCGAGCAATCATTTGTAAATCACATCTTAGTTTGGGAGTTAATTCTCTTTTTTAACAACTCGTAAACAAGTTTATGCTCTTGGTAAATTTTAAAAGATTCGATATCTATAAATTTCTGAGCTCTGCTATGCCGGCAAGAATCTATGGCCTGAAGGACGGAGGTGTCGTTCTTCGAGAACGGGGCAGTAGCAGAGTAGATGTCAGGTTGATTCGCTGTCTTCCTCATCTCTGCAGTTTCTTCAGATATCGTTAGACTCAGGAATCCATTTGCTTGTCTCGGAGGCGATCAAAAAATGTGCAGTTTCTCTGCAGGTGAAGCGTGCAGGACTCGCACTAGTTGACAGACAGCAATATCGTCGGACATCTAATTTACTAAATGAGGTTGCGTCTCCTATATCGCCGAAATATGAAATTGAGTTTTAACCCGAGTTAAAGTACTTAAACTCGTTGCCAGGGGCAATTTATATTTATTCGGATTTAACGCCGACCAGGTTTATTCAACTCGGCTTAAATGTGGGTTAAGCGAGTTAATTATTATGAACTTGGGTTTAATTTTCGATTTAAACACTCTTTAACCCGGATGTAAGTTTTAACCCGGGCTAAAGTGAGTGAATAATATGGCCGTAAGTGTTTAGCTAGAAGCGTCAGCTAAAGACCAAATAAAATAGATACATATTTATGTATATATTTTTCCTGTAAAAATGTAACCGAATAAAAAACTATGGTTTATAGATCTCTGGCAACACTAGTTGCTACACTTCTTTTCTTCAATTCAATTTCTGATTCGCTGATCTGTATTTTGACATAAATTTACAGTCTATCCAGTTGTTTGTAAAACTTAAGGAAACTTATTGTTCTACTTCGTATTTAAAGCGAAATATTCCTTTTCAAAAGAAATACTGTGCGATAGGAAAATCGTAGCCAGCCATTATTCGTGCAGCACTTGCGTGTGAATAAAATGTTTGTGTATCGGACTATTATGCACAGCAATGATACTTGAAGCGTTCCTAAATGCTTTCGCGATAGTCCTGGGAAAACAGACATATCCGAGAGGTAAAGGCTTGAATTCAAAGAAATCCACGTCAGAGCGCAACAAAATTGTCTAAAGATCGTAACGTATTGGTATCTGACTCAAGTACAGGTTACAGGTTTTAACAACAGCAGTTCACCTTTAAAGGTTCAAAGATGCGTTTGACAGGCTTTCTTCTGAACTACGACTAATATTTGTCAAACACGTGACCTCAAAATTACTTTAGATGGCGCTACAGCTCGGGGTAAACCTGGGCCTGCTTCTCGCAACCATTTGTGTGTAAATAAAAATAAATAAATATTTGGCTTCAGCAGTCCTAGGTAGAACCAAGCCTAGCTTCCCGCAACCATTTGTATTTTTATATTTTTGCACGAATGGAAGGGACCTACTGTTTTCTGCCGTCTCCGAACGGCTAGTTGAGAAGCTTTACATGACAAATGATACTCTTGAATGCTTGTCAGGCATTCGGAAGAGGTGGGCACTGTGAACAACTTTTAAGGTGTTTGCGGCGGGATTCGAACCCAAGACCGCTGGCTCAGTAGTCCGACTAACCACTTGCGCTACGGTGCCCACCCACCATTTGTATGTGCGTAGTATATTTTTGCACGAATAGAAGGGACCAACAGTTTTTACCCGACTCCGAACGGCTCAGTTGCCAAACTCATTGACAAATGATACTCTTCGATTGCTTGTCAGATATTCGAAAGAGGTGGCCACCGTGAAAAGTTTTGTTAGGTGTTGGACCCGGGCTGCGATTGCATCGGAGCAGCATGCGTAGTAGTCCAACGCACTAATCAGCACGGCCTAGGCGACCTTAATATTGGCAACATAAAAGGTGGCTTCAGAGGAACGGGCGTTGAGAGGTTAGGAATGTGACAAAATGTGACTAGTAGTGCTTTCTTAAATTCCGTATTATAAATAAATACAATAAGTATGCATGCACGCGAGAAAAAACTACAAAAGCAAAACGGACGCACTCCTCCCGTTTTTATCGACCACATCGTTAAAGTGAATTAGGAAGTGTAACAACGTCTCATAAAGCTCGCCTGATCCAACAGTTTTTAGAAGATCATGTTCTGCAGCTCGTTTCTTCTAAGTAGTGGCCTCCATAATCGTCCGACTTGAATCCGTTGGACTTCTCCATTTGGTCCATTTTGGAGGCTAAGGTGTCAATAAAAAAAGATACAGGTGTGGAAACATTAAGTCAACGCTTCATCGAGAATGGTCAAGAATCCAACAGGACCACATTCATGCAGCGTGCAATGCCCTCAACAAAAATATTGATCCAAGCTAGAGGGAGCTACATATTTACATCGAACAGTGACATGGTTTTTAACCCATTAGCGCTCAGAGTAATATTTTGGTCCCGATTTTGTTAATTTTTTAGTATTTTGTTACTTACCGATAGAAAATTTAAAAAAAAATATTACAAAAAAAAAATTGCAACAGAAGTTCCAAAACTCTGTGTCCTATAAATAGGACGCTGGGCAGATATGAGGTCTAAAAATTGATACCTATGTGAATAATTTTCAGTTATTTTTTTTTTATTTTTTATTTGAGGAATTTATAAATGCCTGTTGACCAAAAAACTAAATAAATGCCAGGCGAAGAATAAATTAATTGATAATTAGGTTAAATTTTAATGAAATAAATGAATTAATTAGAAAATATAGTGAACAAATAAACATCGGATTTGAGTACTTATAAGAGCCAAAACTACTTCCTCCTAACTGCAGCAGCGATGATTATTTCTATTTCTCTGGTATCAAAAACCCAAACATTTACCATAGCCATATCCTAAACTCGGGTGAAGTGCACCAGCACCATTTTTTCCCCGCTTATTGCGGTATTGTATTTGGAGGCAAGTCAATCATATATGTATATCAACTTCACACATATATGGGTTGTACTTCTTTACCAACTGATGCTCGGGCAATTAATTCAATTCGTTTATTTTCTTTTTTTGAGTAGTGCGAGCACTGGCTTGCAGGTTCAATACAATCAAAATTTGAAGGAGTTGTGACTAATTGAACTACAACAAAATTAGTTCTCTTCGAGACCTGAAATGATCGTCAGTTACAGAGTCTAACCCATTAGTGCATGAAGTTAATTTGAAGTTTTTTTTTACATTTTGTCGTTTGTTTGCAGTAAAACACTCTTTTTTTAAAAAAAAAAAATACGAAATCAGAACATTTTGTGTTTTTATGAGTAGATAGAGTGTGTCCGTTTAAACGGACTCTATGCAAAGAAAACATTGCAAGTTTATATTTAGATGACGTCCGTTTAAACGGACCATATGCACTAATGGGCTAAAGGCGGAGGTAAAGCTGCAACACTTGACTCTTTGACTTTTGAATTACTTTGAAGTTGCTCCAGCATATCGGCAATTTCGTCAAAAGTCAAACCAACGAATTGTTTTTGAAACATGGAGGATGTGAATAAAGGAAAAAGTAAGAACTACTTCATCAAACTCAACTATCCCGTTCAGAGTCCTCCGCATCACCTTTTGATTGCTACAGCTAAATAGTATTCTTTTTACCTGACTATGGCGAAGCCAAAAGAAAGGATTGTTAATCTCACTCGCTTTGTATGTATTTCATATGGGTTTGAGGCTATATTACGTCACAGAAAATTCACCCTCAGACTTTAAAATTGAATATAATGTATGCTATATAGTTAGTTTAGAAAATATTTTACAATTATAATGCAACGAAACTTATAAAAAATGTATCAAAATGAACATTCAAACTGCAACCATTTTTTTTTTTTTTTTGTAAAGCTATGATATCTGCCCAGCGTCACATTTTTAGGGCAACTGATTGCAATCCTTTCTAGTTTCGTCCTAATTTTTATATTTTTTTAATCTGACTCCCCATTTTAATATATTAACAATTAGTTATTTAAATCTGAAGTTTCATCCATTTATATTGAAACCTTATATTTTTAAAGTTTTTCCCCAAAAAGTGTATTATTTAACCAAAAACTAATCATTTTTAAAATTAAAAAAAAATAAATTTTTAAAGAATATTTTTTTTTATTTTACCCTTCAATTACATAGACAATAGAATAAACTTAACGTTAGAAATGCAGATCTTCTCTTTTAAATATTTTCTAACTCACTAGAATTTTTCGTCCTCAGCTGTCCTATAAATAGGACGCTGAGCGTTAATGGGTTTTAAAAGCATGATTTTTTTCAATTTCAATTATTAAGAGTAAAATTGATATTGGGGAGAGAGTCAGAGTTGATGGCAGAGGTAACATTTGTATATGTAACATTTGTATATGTATCTTATATTTTGGTGTATGTTCCTCTTAAGACCGAATACCATCCTTGACTTTCCAGCCAAGATTCAACTGAAATTTTGAACTCAATACTTTAAACAGCTTAAATCAATTTGAAATTTCTAACCAGTTAGCTCTACAAGAGCACAGATTCTTGACTTAGGTGCGGGACTAAATCTTCTATAAGCCTGCTCATGAAAACCTACGGAAAAATCCAAATAATTGGTAATTTTGACCGATCGGTCCAGGCCCAGACTCAACGCTGTTAATGACTTTTCTCTACTGCTTACGCATATTTACGAGATTTTGAATTTATTTTTTGTAAGCGGGAATCAGGCCAGAATTGGTCACCACTTTTATTAGTTAGTAATACTTCATGCATTGAATTATTTATAACTGACAAGTGAAATCATTAGGGCAGTATTGGCCATAGTATTGGTAGTTCATAGCTTTGTTTATCGATAAAAAAAACACCGTGAGGCTTCGGTGCGCATGAATGACAATTAAATAGTTTTTTAATTGAGTAAAAGTATGAGTAAAATGATTTTATATCGTGCGGTGACCGAACGTTTTTTCACCTTGGGAGGTGGATTTTAAGTTGATTCCATGAATATGCAATCTTGCCCGTTTTCAAGTTAAGGGATGTGTTGACAAATGTGCGAAGTTGTTCTTCGCATTTTCAATTTCATATTGTTTTTTTTTTTTTTTATTAAAATGTGAAAAGGAAATACCAGAGTTCACTTTTACTATATTCTGTTCCGCAAAAATTGTCCGTATTGGGAAGTTAGGATGTTTACCTCTCAGTCTGGTTGCAAAAGCTTACAGAAACCAGTCCCTCTTTTAAACTCACACTGGGTTACCGTAGTATGCATGACGAATCGCCGCAAATCGGAGAGCAAGACCCGTAGAGTAACCATCTGCTGATATAAAAACAACATAATAAGTTTAACGAAATATATAGATAATTGTTTACAAATGGATACCACCCCGATTTTGAAGAAATTTTGGAATGTTGTAAAGGGCATTTTTCGAGTATTTTGATGTATACATAGGAAATGAAAGCGAGGCAAACACAAAACCAAACCGAATTCCCAAAAAAGTAAATGAACAAAAAAATTAAAGAATCAAACGAAGGGAATTGCAATAATTTTATATACAAGGGCGGTCCGATAAATATTTAACCTCACCGCCCGATGGTGCCAGTATCGCAAGAGAGATTTACTAGTGTATTAGTACATTCTCTTAGACGGCTACTGTCAAAATTTCAGCCGAATCGGACCCGTAGTTTTTGTTTTGCGGAAGCCAGCTTGTCCGCGAATTTTCGAATGAGGAGGTCGTCGCCACGCCGTCACGGAGGCCTACTTTGCAGACCTCGAGAAAACCTATTTTTTGGTTGGGTTAAAGAAGTTGGAGCATCGCTGGATCGAGCTAAAAGGAGACTATGTTGAGAAATATATCGCCACGTTTCCAAAATTTTTGTTTTTCTTTTGTATGCTAAATACTTATCCGCCCACTTAGGTTGTTACCAGTTGAGTGTCTGCGACCCAAGTGTCCGATTTAAACAAAAAGCACTTATAACTATCAAAGTTTTATACAAAACATAATAGGCGTGTTTTTTTTTAGCCTATATAGAATAAAAATAAAAATTTCAATACATAATACAACAAAACCTTAGCCTCGATAATTATCCAGGCTAAGGTTTTGTTGTATTTTATATTGAAAACATGTTGCTGAAACATGTTTATTCTATATAGGCTTAAAAAAAAACACGCCTAATATAAAAAACTATATAATTTGTGTAGAAAACACGTTATATAAACGCTTTGATTAGAAAAATATTTAAACTGTTGCGGAAAGAGAAAAAAAGGGTAAATAATGCAATATTGACATTAATTAGAACAGAAAAAACGATATAGCAGACCGAATAAACAAAATAATTTACATAATAATAGGCGTGTTTTTTTTTAAGCCTATATAGAATAAACATGTTTCAGCAACATGTTTTCAATATAAAATACAACAAAACCTTAGCCTGGATAATTATCGAGGCTAAGGTTTTGTTGTATTATGTATTGAAATTTTTATTTTTATTCTATGTAGGCTAAAAAAAAAAACACGCCTAATATCTAATTCCTTAACAATTACCTAGTTTACGAGATATTAGATAAAAACCAAAAACTGCTCACTATTCGTTTCCGCACCCAACATTCATCTCGCCCAAATAAACCGTCATTATAAAACACAATTCGCGGAAATTTGTTCAAATGCATTTTAACGATTTTTCAAGAAAAACAAGAAACTGGAAAAAACAAAAATCAAGCGGCAACACTCTCACCTATTCAACATTTTTTACTGGTTCTCAAAGCACGAAATTCTAAAGCTCTTTGCCAAAAATCACAGGAAAATCTGTTACGATTTGCTTTAATTAAGTAATCGTAACCAGAGTATACAGTATACATATCTAATAATAATTAGATATACTCAGATGGCGGCCACTGGCCACACCCGACACGCCACACGATCATTCTGCCATTGGCTGTGTGGCAGTCCGATCATGCGTAATGGGCTGCAATGTATGCGAATTTGAGAAAAACTACAAAAATAAAACGTGTGTAAGTCATTTATTTAGTTTTAATTTCAGTGGCAATTTTGCTAACTGAGTGCCATAAAAACATCTACAGGCACCAGTGTTTAAAATAAGACTCCCCCACAAAGCCTGTACTGACAATTTTTGTGGCATAGAGTATGATTCGCAAATCTCTCTACATTTCGATCGGTCTTACTATTGTACAAATTTGAAAAGAAATTCACAGATTATCAGAGATATTAAAAAAGCAATATGGACTAATAAGGCTGCCTTGTGGAACTTGAAAAAATAAATTAGTTATTAAACAAAAATTTTACTTTTGGGAAGGGACCTACATTTTTTTGCCGACTCCGAACGGCGAGTTGAGAAGCTTCTCATGACAAATGATACTCTTTGATTGCTTGTTAGACATTCGAAAGAGGTGGCAACCGTGAAAAACTCTTTTTAGGTGTTGGACCCGGGCTGGGATTGAACCCGAGCAGCATGCGTAGTAGTCCAACGCACTAACCACCACGGCCATGGTAAAGTAAAGTAAATCCAATACCTATGTATCTATGTACATAAACATTATTCCAGAGTCATCAATTTATAAAACAAACAAACTTAAATTATTAATTCAAGTCTGAAAAACAGCAATAAAATGTTATAAGATGATTAAGCATTACGATAGTAACGAAAAGCACTAGAACAGGTGGCCGTGCAGGTGGTGCCATTCAGCAAGCTGTGCAGCTTCTTATCAATGAAATACCGTCAATATCAATTGATAAGATACTTTACACGATTAAATCGTGTTGAATCCTTGAACGATTTTATAGCTAAATGTTGTAGAACATTTAGTCAAACTTTGAATTTCAGATTGCTAACAGTAAGACCATGCAACGGCATTTAGTACTTGCGGTAGTTTTTGTTTGTGTGATTAAAGGTATTTTTTAAAATAAAGAAATTAGAGTTTTTCATAATTGCCATTTTCCAATTTACACATGAACTATCATTAGAGTGAAGTCTCAGACAATTGTGATAATTTCAGTTCTTAGCTTGTTTCTACATAAACTACACCAGTGATCAAGTCCTCAACATCTTTTGGTAATGCAAGCCATAACGTCTTTACACCGTTTCGAATGAAAGTCATTCCATGATTGTTTTTGGTTTTTATACCAGTCCGAAAATTCTCGATAGAATTGAAGTATGAAGTATTAACAAGCCAATCCAACGCATCACTACTTTGCAACACTTTACATTCAATGAGACAATTTTCGAGAAAAAGAAAACATAGACAACCGGTAAATTGTCGAGAGCAATGTACTGTACAATATAATTTTATACTGTTAATAATAATTCATACATCCATCGAGTTGTTGCTTCTTAGGTTAGGTTAGGTGGCTATCCACCATACGCGGCAGGATTCACTCTTATCGGAACTCTTGGAACCATTTCGAAAGTTGGATAAATTTCCATATTCTATTGATATCCGTTGAGGAAATATCGGTAATAGGGAACTTAATCCCTTTAAGTTGAGCCCGCCGCACCGTAGTAGAGGCAGAAGAGCGGCCTATGAAAAATGATACCAAGATACGTCGTGTTTCCATATTTCCAATGGAATACCTCTGTCAACCTAAATAAATACTTTCAAGAACGTGACTAACTTCGAACAAATTTGAAAGTATCATACAATGTTACAAAGAAAACTCTTAGTTTCAACAGCAGATGGTTTAAACCACTTAAGTGAATGATAGCTTTGTATGAGATTTGATTAGGCTATAATAATTGACAGTAAAATAATAAAAATACACATTCGTAATCTTATCACAGCAGGTGTTCGTACAAAAGATACAATTAACCTCTTATCTTAAACCCGATTAGTTTTGTGCTGGCTCTAGCTACCGATTAAGGTTGTTGAATCCAGTTAGATTGTACGAGTAACTAACTGCCTTACTTAATATTTATGCAGAAATTATTGTAGCTATCGAAGATCCTAATCTCTTACCGTTTCTGTGAAATATGTCATATGAACCACTGCTGAAATCTAATTGGAAATTCCACTAAATAAGATGCCAACGTTCGTCAAGATTGTTGATGTTAAAATATGATTAATGCATTTACACAATTATGTATATTTTATTTTTCAAGGAGAGTTTTCGGTTGTTTGGCTGGGTACCACTAGATGAGTGTAATTGATACGTTCCCATATGCTTTATGGCGAAGCCGAACGCCGCGCTGAGCCATCATAAAAACTCGAGCACCATAATGGCCCATCTCTATCCCGTGGGACCATCATAATGATGGTACTTCCTACTAATATATAAATGTGAAAGTTTGGATGTTTGGATGTTTGGATGTTTGGATGTTTGGATGTTTGGATGTTTGGATGTTTGTTGCTCTATAACACCTTAACGGTTTAACATACTTGAATGAAACTTTCGTGAATAGATAGTCTACTTCCTGGATTAGAGATTAGGCTACAGAAAGGGTGAAATGCACGATTTTTTTTACTTTCTTTTTTTTGTCACTTTACAGCGGTATTTGGTTACCTTAATTCAATTCACAAATACATATATTGTAGTAGGGGTAGGCAGGCGATGTTGAGTCTTAAAATTAGTAAATAGTTGGTGATTTCAGACAAACCTCACCAGTTACTCCACGATCAATGCTTACAACAAAGCCTAATATCTTTGGCGTTTACATAATGCTATTGTTCTTTAAATATGAACATTAAGTACAACTATTAGAGACAAGAAACCAGAAAGTACCATTATTTGATGCTCATAAAATACATATTATGTACATATATGTGTAGACGTGTTTGTACACAGGTATATTACATTTCCATCAATTTTTTATGCAATCGTTTCATCTATGTATATGGAACAACCACTTTGTTCAGATAATAATGTATTGGCTTCAGAATTCTTTAGAATCTTAGTTTAAATAATATCGCTTTCTACTACTTCCTTTCTATCATACTACAATCAAATGACGCGACTGATTTTTAGCACGGGCAACGCCGGGCAGACAACAGCTAGTATGTACATAAACCACAAAATTTCTGTCCAAACATTTAATTTCACTACAAAATTTAAGAATTTGAATACGGCCAATTTAGCCAGCCTCTTCCAGTGTATTAAAAAAGTAATTCGCTAAGAATTTCTTTCGAGAATGAGTAATGACCTGACATTCACAAAGAAAATGTTCGATATCCTCCGCTGCACCTACATATGTACATAGATATATTATTGCAGCATCTGCATTCGTCTGTGTTTTAAAGTCGCATTATTTTGCCAAGTTTTCTCAAGAGACAGTGTCCGGAGAGTATTCCTATTAAAGTTCTTAAATTTGCCCAAATTAGTCAAATAATTTCCTTCTGCGATCTACGGCCGCCCAAATAGCCTTAGACACCCTATTCCCCTCTATTATTTACTATCTGTGGTCCGCCATACTTTTGGTTGTCTTCTTTAGTTTCGCCCTGATGCCGCTGGTGCTTTGTGCACTACCTCGGTTATAGGCAGTGCCCCCCCCCCCCCCCGCTCTTTCTTGCTAACTCGTTAATTTTAAGTTAATTCCCCTCTTCACCAGAATGTCTGCTAAGTGTTTTAACCACAGCACATCCTTCTTAAATTACCGATTTAACGATACACGATTCTAGTGCTCTGAGTGTGGCCTGACTATCGATGTAGATGGTGATATCATTATCTTATATCAGCTTCGTCGGAAACAGCTTCGTCGCACTACTAGAACCTCGGCCTGAAACACAGTATCTGGAAGTCTGAAAGACGTGTTTAGCTCCGGTTCTCTCGAGTAGATACCAGAACCCGTGCCATTGTCGGTTTTTGACCAACCTTCTCTCTCTAGGTGTGGGCACCGTAGCGCAGGTAGTTAGTGCGTCGGACTACTGAGTCAGCGGTCTTGGGTTCGAATCCCGCCGCAAACACCTAAAAGTTTTTTCACAGTGCCCACCTCTTCCGAATGCCTGACAAGCATTCAAGAGTATCATCTGTCGTGTAAAAGCTTCCCAGCTCGCCGTTCGAAGACGGCAGAAAACTGTAGGTCCATTCCATTCGTGCAAAAAATATAACGCGCACACACAGATGATTGCGGGAAGCTAGGCTTGGTTCTACCTAGGACTGCTGAAGCCAAATATTTATTTTTTTTTTCTCTATCTAGGTACAGCGTTTCGTACGGTATAGCGAAGTCCGGAACTGGGAGGATGTCATCCGTTGATCTTCTTCCAAATAATATATATGTTTAGTGAGATGTTTTTCTCGAGAGCTGACTCCCACAGTCAAGTGCCCTGTACGTGATTAGGGGTCTGACAATAAATCATACCAGTTCGGTCGTCCTCTGTCGCACTGATCATCCGGGTTGGATTCGAATACTCTCCGGGCCGGAGCGTGGATATCCATTCGCTCTACATATCCTTGCCATCTTAAACGCCCAATGCGCAGTTTTTTGACCAGGTGTCGCTGTACAGCTCGTATAGTTCGTGGTTGAATCTTCTCCCCCAAACCCCGCCAACACGGGACCGAATATCTTACGAAGAATTTTTCTCTCGAACCAACCAAGGATATCTTTATCCGCTTTCAATAAAGTCCATGCTTCGGCTTCATATACCAAGACTGGGATGATAAGGGTCTTACATAGAGTCTCCTCCTCTTAGTCGATCGAGAAAGGGCTTTACTACTCAGTTGCCTTCTTAGCCCAAAGAAACAGCGATTGGCAACAATAATCCTTCGTTTGATCTCCGACGAGATATCATTTTGTGATGTTATAGCAGAGCCGAGGTAGACAAAGTCCTCTACTTCCTCAAATTTGAAACTGTCTATTGTGACGTTCTGTTCAATTCATCAATGTTAAGTGTCCCTTTTCGTTGACAGCATGTTCTTTGTTTATCAGATAGTTACATGTACATATGTTATCTGTAATTTCCATGCTCTAATCTAGATGATCATTATTCCTGAAGCTTGGACTTGTGGGTTGTCTTCAATTTTGTAAACACATTGGCCGTCAGCTATTTGATATACAATATACTTATTAACATACCTATAAACATCTTTCTGCGGCGCATCGACACGGTCATGAATAATTTAAATTACCAATCTTAAGTAGCACTCCGCAATTTCAATATCTTTTAGTATCTTTTAGCGCAAATTGGTTAAATAAACGCATTTAACTAAATTAAATAGTCTCCGAGATAGTTTGCTTTGAAATGAAGGTTAATGAAAGCATTTACGTGAATAAAGAAATTTCATTTAAAAAATATAAAAAAAAAAACAATTTTGCATTTTTTAGACTCATTTTGAATTCATTACAGCTTTCACAGCTTAAAATATACATGATGTCACAAAAGATACGAATTTCTCTCCATACAATTCAATCGATGAGTTGCAGTATTAGTATGATTTTTTGTGTCGTAAAC
Organism: Brachyopa scutellaris; assembly: GCA_949775065.1. NCBI lineage: Eukaryota > Metazoa > Arthropoda > Insecta > Diptera > Syrphidae > Brachyopa > Brachyopa scutellaris. The sequence continues at coordinate 70,640,716 of OX459114.1, read as the reverse complement.
TTAAAATGAAAGTTCTTGTTTGACAGAACAATTTTATTTCGTACAGTGGCAGACGTTTACTTACTGAACAGGTTGGTTTTATGGGTATGGTTTTTTATCAATCAGCTTTACAAAGAATCACCGAATACATAGTAAACTAAGTTATGTAGATTAGTAACGCCAAATGCAGTGACAATCTCTATGGTGCACGGAAGAAGGAGTATAACTATAAGTCAACATTTGGTCAAAATGACATATGAACTTTGCATCATTCGATTGCAAATTTCATGTCATGTTTGGTAAGAGCAATATCAGGTATTGCACACAAAAATGGTTAAAAAAAGGCAGTGCAAAGTAGCCTTACTGTATGGGACATAGTAGTAGGTTCAATAAGTTTTTTCCCTGACGTATATTCCTTCTACCGCGCACCATAGATCTGTGTTCGACCGTAATAGGTCTGTTTGGTAACCCACGAATTCGTACACATTCGTAAGATTCTTACGAATTATGTCTTTGGTAACCCAAAATATTTTGAAAAGAGTGAGCCAAATGACAGTTAAAAAAATTGCTCTCAACTCAGAGCGTACACAATCTTACACAGTCTTTTTCTTCGCGTAAGTTTGAACAACTCTGTCAAACCAGCCATCTGACAATTGTCAAATGCCATAATCTTCATTGTTAGTGGAAACAAAAACAAATTTACAGGTCTTACGCAGAACGTGTTTGGTTACTTTGCTTACGAATTTTCCACTGCTGAGAGGATTTTCCCCCACTTTTCAAATTATTTATTATTTGACAGCGATGTTAAGCCTTAGAGCCATTTCACACATACTCGGCTGCCGGCTAACCGGTACCGGCTACCCGGTCGTTGGGAATACATTCTTATGGGCGCATTCACACTTGAAAACCGAAACCGTCCCCGGTTAACCGGTAGCCGGTTGCCAGAATGTCGCCGGCTTTGCACACTGCCACAGCCGGCTGCCGAAACCGAGTAAACGGTTCTCAAGTCAGTAGTGGATACATAAAATCAAATTGCGCCTTCACACATGCCCGGTTGCCGTAGCCGGTTTTCGTTTATCGACTCAACGATATGAAAACTGAACACATACAGTAGATCGCCACGAATGGAACAAAATTCACATTTCATAGCTTGCTGTGTGCCGGCTGCCGGATGTGTGTGAAAACATACTTATTTTTTAAGAAAACCGGCTACCGGGTATGTCTGAAATGGCTCCTACACAGAAAAGATACCATACAGACCTAATGTTTAGCTCGTCAAAAAAAAGTTTGTTCGTTGTCGCTAGCCCTAGGGCGCACTGACTACTGTCAGTTTATTTTCATGGTTGTCCAAAAACCCAGTGCAACCCCCATTTCATCGAACGCAATTTACTGGCCCTGACAACTGTCGACAACAGACATCGTACGTAGGGCAGTGCTGCCAGATTTTTTTCAAGAAAAATACCACATGATGGATAAAAATTTACCATTTCCATAAAAAATTTCCCACACAAGTTTTTAAGTACCACAAAAATCGCGAAAACTTTGTTTGTGCTTGCTTCCAGAGCTGTGCTTTAAAACTTCGAAATTGCCACAAAATAATGTCAATCGACATGCTGTGTAGCTTGCTTGCGCATCATCCTGAAACCAGTTACAGCCAACCCTTAAACTCCGCAATTTTGAACTAGGTTAATTGGAATCATTACCTCTTGTCTTCAGTTCCTTTGGACATACAGATTTGCTAAAAAATAGTTACACCAAGTTGTTGATTTGACAAAAACAGAATGAAATGTATGTACTATTGTGTATCAAATAAACTTGTGCTATATACAGGGTGTCCCAGTTAAGCGGTAGATGAAGAAGAAGTTATATAATTTAAGGTGGTTATAGTAGTATATAATCGGAGGTGCCCCACTTCTAGGGGCTATAACTTGAAGAGGGTGATAGTAGACCCCCGTGCCATACGATTTTCGTTCGTTGGAACTTCAGTAATCTCGAGTGAAAAGATTATACCTTCCTCTTAATTGGGATACCCTGTATGTGTATAATATTACCATGTTATTAGGAGACACACATATATGCAAAACACACGCAGCAATAGTAGATCGCTAGGCTTATAATCACCAAATACGTGAGATCGGTGAAATTACTCTTCAAGTTATGGGATGAATTCATTACTAAATATTGCACTGAAAATAAATCAATAGAATATCTCTTTTTTGTATGGAGAACGGAAAATATTACCTTTTTACCATATCTTGAAAATTAGATTTCAGGATAGTTGAGATCTGTTTCAGTTTTATTGGGCACTAGCGGATACACGGCGTGCGTTGCTACGCTTTATTTCACAGTGATTTTTTCACTGTTCTTACGCCGATACAATGCTGCATGCCTTGATTATTATCAGCCGAAACTTCTTACACGAATAACAATGAAGCTGTTCTGCTTGCCTAGTTTTATATAGAAAAAATTGCATTTGTTAATAACTTGACTCCAACGCCACCTATCGAGTTCAGAGTTGCAGTTTTCTCTTTTGGCTTTATATCAACATATATTGTGAATATAAGTAATTTTAGTAGATTAATATAGAATTTGTTAGTAACCTGATTCCAGCGCCGTCTCTTAGGATGGTTTTCGGCATATGTTTCCCCAAATGTCTCAGACTATCTATATACTAAATTTCATTATGATTGGTTCAGCGGTTTAGGCTTGAAAGGTTTTTTTAATAACTTGACTCCAGCGCCCCCTAGCGAGTGGGTTTTCCACCTATGTCCTTCCCCAGGTCCCAGACTATCTGTGCACCAAATTTCATTATGATTGGTTCAGTGGCTTAGACGTAAAAAGATAAATGACAGACAGACAGACAGGCAGAGTAACTTTCGCATTTAATATTGGTGTGATGGTGTGATAAGAATCGCCAAAAATGACAAACATTGTATAGAAGCACACTAAAAACAAATAAATACAAATTTATACGCAGCAACTAACTGGCCGAACAGAATGGTGACGCTGTAGTGGAGGTAGAAAGTTGAAGTTGGCTGAACTTTGCGCTTCACCATATACAATTCATACTATAGCATCAGCTTCGCATTGTGTTCGGTGTTTGCGTATCATCGGAACTGAGATTTTAGCTGCAGGGTCATTTCTGATACTAATCTGGATAAGGAAAACAAATTGAGGGTCGGTTGAGGGTTAAAGCTGCAGTAAACACCATTCGTCACTCGGCTGCTTCTTAGCTACCAGTCAGCAATAATTTCTGTTCTTTTGTCATAAATTCAAAATTTGAATTGAAACGTAAATTTCCCAAGCTCAGAAAGCTCCTCACCATATGTCATCTATATCTTGGCAATTATATAACCAATCAAACTCGGCGTTTTATAAAGTTGTACCCCTGTATTAAAAGAATAAGTATGAACATACCTGAAATATGCAACACATACAGCTACAGCAACAACAACCCGTAATTAGGTCTACGGAAGTAAAGGTTATATCGATTGAAGTATTTTTAACACCAACCGTGTTAGTTTTGTAAAGCGGCCAAAAACGCATCTACATACATATTTGTACGTACTCATACGTTGGTCTCTTCTCTTTTAAGCGTCCACAACAACACATGTACACGGTACTAAAAACTGAAATAGTAGTGGACTAGTGGCACGACAACGCTATTTGTTTAACGCTAAATATGGGAATGTTTTATGAAGCGTTTAAAAAAAACAAATAGACCCTCTCCACGAACACCTTTCGTCCTGACAAGGCCGGCGCGATAGTGACGAGTTTAATTGCGCCAATTCATAATCAATCGGTCTAATTGGCATTGCCGCGGCTGTCTGTGTCTGTTATCCCTCACGAGTATTTCCTAATAATTAAAATGTTTATTTCAAACAGAACAAAATGGAAAAATCCATATTAAACGTGACGATTTGCTTATTAAAGATATCTATAGTGTCGGCGTGATGCGCGCTCCATGAAAAGATAATTGTCTTGCATGCTAGTGGGCCTCGAATCGAAAGTCATTGAGTGGAGTTATTTACCGCATTAAAGGCCAGTAGAGTGACAAATGGAATGGGTTTCGTTTCGATTAGAAGAGGTTGCAGGTAGAAAGTTAAAAATAGCGACTGCTTTCATATTCCAAAGGTCCTTTCGATAGTACGTAGTATGTCTCCATAGGTAATTGGGTCAACATCTGCGCAATATTTCTCTTTTAATTAAGTTTTATTTGCATTTAAAAGTGTATACCATTTTTCAATATATTTTCAGCATCACAGAGCGTCGTCTGGCCGTGTGAGTCGAGCGATGATTGCACATCAGAAGAGTCCACATGCTCAGCGTTTGGAAAATGTGAATGCGATTTCGATTATGTTTTCTCGTCGGACTACGCAAGATGTCTGAAGACGTCATTGTATGGTGACCAATGTGAAGAAACTGGTCAATGCAATCTTATGCCATCTGGAGCTTATTGTAATACGGGGGTCTGCGAATGCAATGATGGTTATACCTATGTACGGGGACGTTGTAGACCAATAAATGGTCTCACACAAACCTGTCAAACGGTAAGTTTTTTTTCTTATTTACATCAAAATTAACATAAAAATGTTTTTAATATTTTAAAAAATAAACCGTTAAGAGTGTAAGAGTAGGTACTATTACAGTAATACAAAAAATAAATAAAAATAGTTTACGGTCGCGTGACATTCTTGTACCTGCGTCTGACACGTAACAACGAAGGAAAAACTTATGGGCATACATGTGCTCATATGTATCTCTTTATCCTGACTAACCTTTTCTAACTCTAAAGCATTGGAAAAACAGACATGACATAATCTGAGTTGAAGTTGTACCTCGGCTGCCGCACTCTTGACGCATGTTTTTAAATATGAAATTGTACCCAAAACTTCCCTATGTAAAATAGTACTTAATTTACATTCCCAAAGTATGGTTGGAATTCAAAGTAGTTCTCACGCCAATCCAAAAGATCTCAGGCCCATTAGATAATCATCATTCTTCCATTAGAATCCCATCAGTCAAATAACTGAAAACTGTACTACATTCTCTAGTGCGCGCCATTAAAAGACGCTAAACTGCAAAGAATATACAATGGTTGTCTTCCTAGATATAGAAGGTGCTTTCAATAAGGTCGAGAGCTTGCTTAACAAATTGATAACTTTGCTACTTACTAGTCGAATTATAATCACTGGGCTGGGGTAGTCCTTTTCCAGGAGATCTGTCTGCAGAGGTGGTGTCCCATCCCCCCATCTTGGAACTTTGTAGTAAATTAACTTTTGCTACTCCTGTAAGGTGTGGTGTGATGACGTCGCTATAGCTATCTCCGGCAAGCATCTTCACACGATCAATGAACTCATGCAAAATGCACTGGAAACAGATCGAAATATTTGGAATAGAGATAAAGAACTCAGCTGACTTAGAAGCCATAACAGATAAGTCTGTACACTTCTACACTGATGGCTCTAAAACCAATGATCATGCAGGAAGAGGTGTTTTCATAGACTGATTAAATCTCAATCTGCCATTCTGCCTCCCTGATCACTACAGCGTGTTTTAAGCGGAGGTTATGGCGATTGTCCTAGATCAAGAGAAATGCAATATCTGCTAAGGATATAAGCATTTTCTCGGATAGCCAGGTGGCCTCGAAATCCCTGAAATCAGTCTCATCCACTTCTAAGACCACCTTCAACTGTCGTTCATCTTTTATAGAGATAGCTAAGCAGTTTAACATTCACCTTTACCGGGGTGTCGGGGACACAGAGATATTCCAGGGAATTGTAGTGCTGACGAGCTCGCTAAACTAGGAACAACAATACGTATTCTACCAGATAATACAAACATCATATGAGTATGTACCTTACAAGCTATCACTCGAACTTGACATAGTCAATAAAACTAATGTTAGATGGGAAGGCGGACCTACTTGCCTTGCCACCAGACAGATCTGGCTTAGACTGGCTCCAAACTGTTCTAACCACCTTCTGTCCTTAAAAAGACGACATATAAGTACAATTATTGGTATCATTACAGGACACTGCCTTATAGGCAAGCTTACGACCCGGCTTAGCATCCTTTTAAATGACTTCTGCAGAAGCTGCAGAGATGAAGAAGAGGAAGAGAACCCAACACATCTCCTCTCTTCATGCCCAGCTCTTTCGCGTAGTAGGAACCTACACCTAGGTTCTTCTTCTTCAACGACCTCAGTGACCTACCACAAAAAGACGTTAAAAGTCTATATCGCTTTATTCAAAGCTCTAAATGGTTCTCAGTGTGCTGGTACTCGTTACTGGCAGCCACTGCAACCTAACCTAATCTAATACTGCGAACTGACGTTTCAACTTTAAGCTTACTAGAGAATTTTCTAGTATCTTAAGAATAAGGCCGTGTGCCAACTGCGTTAAAATATTATCCACTGGCTAATTTTTGAAACTAGTTTGGTGAATTCTAGACTTCAAAAAATTAGTCGGCTCTGCAGTTGCATAAAAAATTATACCGTGGCTAATGTTTGACATTTGTATATACCCATGAAGGCATGAGAGAGACGACAAGAGCTTTTGTGTTTGTTTCGGTTTTCCCAATCGACTGTCGGTGGACTTATGAAGTGCACTAGTGTTCAAATACGATGGGCGAACTACCCATGGTGAAAAATAATTAATGAATAAAGTGCTAAAAAAATCCCATTTAATCAAATCGACACAGTAAAAAGCTAAAATTTTATTCACCTCTGTACAAACGTTAAAAATTAGCCGGGGGATACAATTATAACGAAATTGGCACACGGCCTAAGTGTAGATTGGTAGCTTTTGAAAATATCGTTTGTTGGAATGAGTTCTAAAGTTTAGTTGTATTATAACCAAAAGCGGACTGAATTTACTTGTGGTAAATTTTTATACCTGTGGTCAAGGAATCAAAATGCCGTTAGACCGAAAAATGGGGTTTTTCGGGTACTTGCTTATTTATTGCAGATTTTTTATTTTTTATTACTGCATAGAAACATTGTCCGTTTAATCAGTACTTTGTTGGACCTTCTCTTGCTTTTATAACTGCTCTACATCTGCGATGCCTTGACTTCCATGTGGATACCGATACATGTATGGTGTTCCAGAGCCCAATTAGTACATGTTTTAGGATTTCAATTGACTCTGGACGCTCCTTTCCAATCTTAAGTTTCATGATTGATCAAATATTTTCAATTGAATTGAGGTCTGATGGTTCGGGAGGCCAGCTAAGCACATCAACATTGTTTTCTTCGACGTACTTTTTAACTTTTTACTTAAAAATACAAATGTAGTTTTGAATCATTAAAATGTTAGCTTATTTTAAAGTTTCAAATTAATCTTTTATTTAAAAAAAAAAACAAGTTCATATTTACAGTTTTGACTGTATGGCAGTGCATTGTGCAATTATTGAAGAATGAATCTGCACGTGTCACCTAAAAGCTCTAGCGCGGAGGGTCCTAATTCATATTCAACAGACCATCCCACCTTCAGTGTGAACAGTATAAATGTATAAACGTACATATGTCTATTTTTATTGGCGTTGGGTTTTTATATTAAAAAGTATCAAAAAAGCCGCTAAAAATCTACTTTAGTTACTTATATGAGAAATATGGCTTAAGTAACGACTTTTGCCGCGGTAGTATTGGAAAAATACCTTATGTTATTTTAAGCTACTTCGCAAAATTGATTTCTTCGACATAAGAGGAACTTCTTGATATATTAGAACCTCTTATCAAAAAGAAAGATACCCACATGCGGGATCCAATTTTCTATACATGCAAATTTCTAAACATTTCTATCATTGAGCGCCAAAATTCGCAGTCGCTAATTGTCATGTTGAAAAATTTGTTTATCCGATTTTAACACTACCGCGATCAAACAAAGACTGATACTTTGTATGAGCGTGCACGCACCAACCCATATACAGCACACTTCTAGGAACACTTGCTCACACACTGTGGCACCACGCAAAATCGGTGCGCGGACTGCCCCATACACACCACACATTTCAGCACACCGACCCAAGTGTGCACACAAGTGTGGTGTGTATGGGCCGCTTAAGTCTTTCTTTTGGCTCTTCGCACAATAGTTTTCCCATCTCCAACTTACAGCCTAAACTTGGATTCGTCGGAAAGATAACATTGTTCCACTTGTCTTGAATCCAATCAAGATGTTTCTTAGCCTAAATTAATCGTTTTTCTCTGATTTTTATAGGAAAATCCGGCTTCATTACTGGCTTGAGTGCTCTAGGTCCACCTTTTACGAGCCTTTTTCTCACTGAGCCTCCTGAAATTATTTTTTTGTTTAGCTCGAAATAGAGCATTTTTGATATCCACTGAAGTTCTGAAATCTGAACCGATACCGACGCGTCCCAATCTCATGATATTTTTTTTGAATTCCATGTTACAGTTCGATGAGAAGCATTAAATCTATCAGAAATATGATGGGTTGTCAAATTTAGACGTGACAGACACAAAATATTAGATTTGCAACCCGAACTGATTTTTTTTTTATTCTTAATTACTTTGATTCATCTTGGACGGCTATCACGAGCTAAATGACTTTTGTACACTTACCAAACGATATTTTGCTACCCAGTGTAAAAAAACATCGTAACTCTAATAAATTCCAAGAACTGCCATCAGAAAGTGTAAGAAAAGGTTTGAACAAAATTTTACGAACAGCACTGTATATTTGGTCCCCTAGGATTTCTGGTAGAGATTTTTTTAGTCAGTTTTTTTTTTCGTACAAAATCTTGCTTATTAAAAACTAACATTATTTAATTACGTTCACAGGACTTAGACTGCTTTTTCGGATATGACCGTCAATCTGTTGCATGTAAAAATCAAATTTGTGCATGTGCCGATGGATATTATAATAGATATGGAAATATATGCCGCCGTAAATCAATGGGTAAGCTCCTTTAGGTCAAACTACAGGCCCTTTCTATTAATTTATCCTTATAGCGATTAATGATGCATGCGTTGTTAATACTGACTGTGATGAGCTTGGCAGCGATGTCAAGTGCGTGAATCTTGTTTGTGCATCAACCAACACGAACGGCGATTACAATCGCAACCAGAGGGAGATTGCCATTCAAACTAGTTTAGAAAATTTTGAGTTAAAACCATTAAGTACCTTAAGGAGAGAATTCTCTGTTGACAAGCCAACATCATCAAATGGAACTGGAAGAATCGCCCGCGATGAAGAGGATAAGACACTGTCCACTCTATCAAACACTGACGACGATGTGGAAGACAAAAGATGTAAGCAAGCCGTGTCATTCAATACGAGTATTATTTAACGAAATTTATTTGTAGTTGGTAGCATTTGTACAGACAACGGTAAGTCATGTCAAGGACTTCCTCATTCTACTTGTGTTGATAATGTATGTTATTGCAAGCAAGGATACTACGCAAAAAGCGGAAAGTGCTATGCAGGTAAGAGGCTGAAATCATAATTCACTTGTCAACGCTGAAGTGAGTACATTGAACTGCGCAAAAGCACATGCAAGTCGTAATCATTTATGTTACGCGTTATTTAAGCATTCGATGATTGGCATCAATGAAAAGAACGAGAAACAAAGTTGACACTAGGCGTGTTTTATTTTATAATCTATATAGGCTTAGCTAAAAATTAGAAAAAAAAAAACGCTCGTCAGTGACTTGGCGTTGGCAGCATTATGACAATTGGCATTTGTCAGTTTAACATCTGTTGTCAAATTCATTAAATTTAATTTTAAGAAAATAATAAAATGATGAACTAATCATTAGTTTTCTCTTTGGAATCCATGTTCTCGTCGCCGAAATTGTTTATAAATGTCCCACTTACATTTCGATAACATTTTCGATAACAATCGACAAAAAATAGTTTGGTAGCACATTTTCCTATCCTGCCGACGGACCTAAGACTGGGATAACTATTCAGATTTCGTAATTCTATATAGGCTTAGTTGTTAGTGTATTTGACATTTAAACATTTTTCTACGCCTATATACATAACTTCTTCTTCTTAATATATTTAAAATCACGTGTAACTGTGTTCGTACACGCTAGTCTCCGAAACCGCCAAACCGATTTCGGTGAAATTTTGTGAATATGTATGGTTGCTTTCAGCTTGAAAAATAGCATAGTTCTGAACCCGATAGGTGGATCTAGACTCTAGAGTCAAAATATTAACAAATTCTATATTTAGTGTCCAAAATGACTCATATTCACAAATATGTTGGTTTAGTGTCAAAAGAGAACATAAGAAAATCTGGACCCGATAGGTGGCGCTGTAGTCAAGTATTTGACAACTTCTATATTTATTGATCAAAATGACACATATATGTACCAATCTATTCATAATTTGGTTATTCAGTATTTTTTACATACACAATACACTGTTTGTTTTTGTCTTCTCGGTCAATTCCGAAACTACTCGGCCGATTGAGCACAAACTTGCACATAAAGCTTTCTTACCTTATAATGTAATTAATGATAGAGAAATATTAGTACTAGATACTATGTCTGCTTTAAACTTTGCGCAAAAAAATAATGTAGTTAACTCTATTGGTAAAATTTTAGATCTTGTCTTTGTACATGAAGACCTCGATGTAACTTTGTCTGAGGATGACTTTCCTCTTCTAAATAACAGTGTGCATCATAAGGCACTATGTATTTCTATTAATTGTACAATTTTTGACGCAGTTCTTCATACAATCCCAGAAATTATCTATAAGTACGATTTCTTGAAAGCTGATTACAACAGTATCAACAATTATTTTTCTGATATTGATTGGAATTCTTGTTTGTGTCATCAGGAATTAGATAGTAATTTTAATGTATTTAAAAACTTAATAGATTTTGTGATATCTAGATTTGTTCCAATGAGGCGCTTGAGAAGAAGTAATAAGCCAGTCTGGTACAATAAAAGCTTATCTCGTCTAAAAAATATTGTCACCAAAATGTATAAAAAAAGCAGAGTCGACCTTGGTTCTCGAAGTGAATACATTCGCCTACGTAGGGAATATGAATTTTTAAAAAAATTTACGCATAGACAATATGTATGGTCCCTGGAAACAAAAATCAAACAGGATTCGAGCTGTTTCTGGCGTCATGTCAATGTTAAAAGGAATTCCTTTGGTATTCCTGCTAACATGTGCTATCATGGGGAAGTAAGCAGTGATCTTTCTAAGATTTGTAACTTATTTGCTGCATTTTTTCAATCGAATTTCGATGTAGCCTCATGTGACAGAGAAACTGAACTTGATCTTCCAACCGTAAATACTTCAGTTTGTATGTCTCTGTCAGAGAATCAAGTTTTGAGTGCACTATCACATCTTGATAATAGTTTAAGTATGCCTCCTGATAATACTCCGGCAGTGCTCCTAAAGAATTGTAGATCCTACTTGTCCAAGCCTCTACAATTAATTTTTAATCAATCTCTAAGCGAAGGTGATTTTCTTAATTGTTGGAAAAGTTCATTCATAACTCCTATACACAAAGCAGGTTCTAAGCAATGTATAGAAAATTATAGACCTATAGCCAAACTACAAGTTATACCGAAAGTATTCGAATCACTTGTTAAAAAAAAAGTCTATGAAACTCTTGAAAGCAGTATCTCCATCTTTCAGCATGGATTTGTCAGTGGTAAATCAACTGCGACCAATCTAACAATATTTACGAATTTCTGTGTCAATAGTGTGGAGAGAGGATATCAAGTAGACGCCGTGTATACTGACTTCTCCAAAGCATTTGACAAAGTCAACCACACAGTATTGTTGAAGAAATTAAGAGCTACGGTATGCATTCAAGTTTGCTTAGCTGGATAAAAAGTTATCTAACAAATCGTATCCAGTATGTCAAAATTGGTTCCAATATATCTGATAAAATTTTCAATCACTCTGGAGTGCCCCAAGGCAGCCACCTGGGCCCACTCTTATTTCTATTATTTATAAATGACTTACCGCCAAAAATCCAACATTCATCATGTCTCATATATGCTGACGATTTAAAAATATATAAATCAATTAAAACATTGACCGACTGCATCGAACTTCAAAAAGATTTGGACAGTTTATTAAACTGGTGCTCTCTAAACCGTCTTCATCTGAATATAAATAAATGCTGTGTCCTATCGTTTTCGAGGTCCCTCTGTCCAGTTCTCTTTGAATATACTATTTCGAGTGCTACGCTTTAAAGAGTATACAGCTATAAAGACTTAGGCGTCATATTCGATTCAAATCTAAATTTCAGGATGCACATAGATTATGTAATCTCTAGGGGTAATAGTTTGCTTGGTTTTTTGTTCAGGAATTCTAAGGATTTCCGATGTCCGTACACACTGAAATTGCTTTTTGTTACCATCGTTCGTCCCATCCTTGAATATTGCTGCATAGTCTGGTCCCCATTTTACAAAAATGCTTCGAACCGTATCGAAAGAATACAAAAAAGGTTTACAAAATATTCACTTTGGAAGCTAAATTGGACATTGCCTCGACCACCTTATGAAACACGATGCAATCTTATATCACTCAAACCTCTTCAAACTAGAAGAATCTATTTTCTTGTCTCATTTGCGAGAGATGTTGTAATTGGACAAATTAATTGTGCTCCCTTATCATCTTTGTTTAAGCTTTATTCACCAGCTCGATCCTTAAGACCGAGGGCTTTTTACTTCTTTTCAATACCTTTTCACTCAACAAACTATGGCTGTAATGAGCCAGTCACTAAAGCCTGTTATTACTTTAATAAATTTGCCGATATAATTGATCTAAATTGTCCTAAAGAAATATTTAAAAATATTATCATGAACGGAATTGTGTATGATTGAAGGCATTTATACTTATGTACATATATGTATATCTATATTATACTAGGAACATTAGCTCTAAGAAAGTAAATTATACCAATAATTGTACTTATAGACTATAAATAAATAAATAAATAAATAAGTAAAGTATATTTTGCGTCTGCTCCACTAATTTATCAATTCTTATTTCATTCATATTTTCTTATTATCTTAAAGAAGATACTGAATGTAATTAAGAAATCAAACTCATCGCGCAACATACCGGAATGGGCAGAATAACGTCCGCCGCCCGGCCAACTAGTATATATGTAAATAAAAAAAACACGCCTAGTAGCAACTATCGTTCTAACTCTGACAGCGCTTGAGTGCGTTTTTTGTCAAATTCTGACACTAGCATATATGTTCAAATGAGTGAATTATGAATTACCATTAGGCTAGGAATGAAAAGACTTATAAAATGCTCTGTTTGTTTGTATAGAACTGGGTGAGATAGCTGAAAGTGCCGATGAGTGTGAATTTGAATTTGAAGAAGCAACCAAGAAATGCATTTGCCAAAAGAACTACTTTTACGAACGGAACCTTCGTTCATGCAGAAAACGTGAGTTGAACTGACCAAATGGTTATCCTATCTTAATAACACCGATTGTACCCTTTGACAGCAATCCAATATCATTTATCATGCACTTCAAACAGTCAGTGCAGTCCATTTGGTGCCGTCTTCTGCCATCCTTCCGTTCCACGACGGTGCACCTGTGAGGACTTTGCCGAGTATGATGAATCAAGTGAGCTTTGTGTATATAAGAAGGGTCTGGGAGCACAGTGTGATACAAATGACGGTTGTCTGGTTGAAAATTCCATCTGTTCGACAGAGCAATACTGCAAATGCAAGGACAACTACATTGAGCAGCAGGGCGCTTGTGCTAAAGGTAACAATTTCGAAGGAAACATATATGCCCACCCCCCCGTTCATATTTTTTTGTAAAATTAAGGAATTGGAGCTGAATGTGCTGAGGATACTGAATGCATTCCAGAGAACACCGTATGTGCAACGCCCGAAGTGCAAACGGAAAACTCCAAAGCATGTCAATGCCGTAAAGGTTTTGTTCACTTTAAGGATGAATGTTTAAAAGAAGGTAAGATTGTCTGCTGAAGCTATAGGACATTTGTTGAATTATTATTTTCATGTAGCAATCGAGCCAGAGGATGAATGCATTGAGTCGGAACAATGTAAGCCGCTTTTGGCCAATTGTGTTGATAAGAAATGCGTTTGCGCCGATAGCCAGCACTTTAATAACGGAAAATGTATAGACCAGAAGGGTATGAATTTAAACTATGATTTTCAAATAAGGACTAACCCATTTTTTTGTAAATTTACAGGACTTGGTGAAGCGTGTACAAAAGCTGGTGAATGCCACCTGGAGAAAGATCCCGAAAATGCCGAATGCCGAAATTCAGTATGTCAGTGCAAATTTGGACTTCAGACGTCAACAGATCATAGAACGTGCATACGAGTGGTACCTAAAAAAAGTGAGTCCAATATGAATTGTTATAGACTACGAGTAGATTTGGCCTACAAACAGCAGTACGGGATAATTGAAAAGACTAGATTAGGTTACGTAGCAGTGGCTGTCAGTAACGAGTACCAGCACACTTAAGCTTATAGAGGCTCATTGTGATACGAAGAATCTTGGGGATATTTAACCCCACTACTCATGAGAACCATTTGGAGGCTGAAGGCTTCCCATGTCTTTTTGTGCTAGGTCACTGAGATCGTCGAAGAAGTATTCTCCTAGGTGTAATTTTCTACTACGAGAAAGAGCTGGGCATGAACAAAGCAAATGTGTTGGACTCTCTTCGTCTTCTTCGTCGCTGCAAGTTCTACTTTTCTACAGAAGTCATTTGAAATGATGCCTACTCAGCCTAGCTGCATGCTTGCCTATAAGGCATTGTCCTGTAGTGACACCGATGGCCGTACTTATATGTAGTCTTTTTTAGGGAGTGAAAGTAGTTAGAGCACTTTAGGTCTAGTCTAAGCCAGATCTGTCTGGTAGCAAGGCAGGTGATTCCACCTTCCCATCTAGCAGGTCTGAGTGCTAGCTTGTAAGTAGCGAGAACATGCCTATATTTTTTTTATCGGGTTGAATAGGTATTGTTGTTCCTAGTTTAGCGAGCTCGTCAGCTTTATAATTCCCTGAAATGTCTCTGTGCCCCGGCACACAGTACAGTTGAATGTTAAACTGCTTAGACATCTCTATAAGAGATGAACGGCAGTTAGAATTAGTCTTAGAAGTGGATGAGATTGATTCCAGAGATTTCAAGGCCGCCTTACTATCCGAGAAGATGCTAATATCGTTAGTGAATATTATATTTCTCTTGATCCAGGACAGTGCTTCC
The DNA here is from genome assembly GCA_949775065.1 of Brachyopa scutellaris. Taxonomy (NCBI): domain Eukaryota; kingdom Metazoa; phylum Arthropoda; class Insecta; order Diptera; family Syrphidae; genus Brachyopa; species Brachyopa scutellaris. The sequence continues at coordinate 70,625,546 of OX459114.1, read as the reverse complement.
GAAATCGCCATAGTCTCCGCTTGAAACACGCTACAGTGATCAGGGAGGCGAAAGGAGAGGTTTAGTTTTAATCACCTCCCCTTACATCATCATAGGCTTAAGAGCCATCAGTGTAGAAGTATATCCAATTGTCTGTTATAGCTCCTAAGTCATCCCAGAAGGGTCTATCGGGAATAGTGACCTTAAAGTTTTTCTCAAAATTGGGCTTCGGCACAGTATAGTCTATGTTTTCGATGAGACTTAGCTGATCTAGTATTGTGGAGTCACCAGTGTAGTTACTTTACGACTGTGAGATGGTTGTCAGCACTGGCTGCCATTTGCTTTCCGGTTATATCAAGTGGTGGGAGATAAAGTAGGATGTCTAATCCTGCGAAGGGTATTGATCTTCGTGCTCAATTAATGCACAGACACGATAATCTTTGAACTTTCCCCAGGCTATCGTGATGTATAGTTTTTTCTGGGGAGGTCCACCAGACAACTACGCCATACTTCAGAATCGGTCTGATAACAGACACATATGTAGAACACATGGGTTATGCGGGGTTGAAGTCCCCATTTGCTGCTAATGGCTTTCTTGCAAGAGTAGAGCGATATGGTAGCTTTCTTTCCTGGATATTGAGCTTCCAGCTTAGTGTTTTATCCAGGATGAGATCTATGTATTTTGCTTTGTCGCTAAAGACTAGTTTGGTACCGTAGGAAGGAGGGTCTATCTGATGGATTTTGTATTTCCTAGTGAAAAGAACCAGTTCTGAGGGTTAACCCCCCAGTCCACATTTTTCGGTCCATTTTGAGAGCTTGATTAATGCATTCTTAAAACGTGACAGTTTACTTTTAGATCTTTTACTGACTTAACTTTAAGAACGCTTTCTAACCAAAATAGACAGCTGAAAGGTTTTGATATGCAATTTACACAGAAGCGAGGTCTCTACAAGCACCGTGGTGTAGTGGGAGTATTATTTGTCGTGAGGAGCTTCTCAACTCACCGTTCGGAGTCGGCAAACTGGAGGTCCCTTCCATTTCCATTCGTGCAAAAATATAACACGCACACACAAATAGTTGCCAGATGCAGGTCCAGGTTTACCCCGAGCTGTAGCGCCACCTAAAGTAAAAGAGGTCTCTTGTCTCTACAAATATGATGAACTGCAAATTTGGTGCATTTTGTACTTTTCTTGAGTACTGTTTTACTTAAAAAATTATCTACCTTTAAATCAGAATGGTGCTATTTGTTTAGATTAGCAAGCCATTGGTTTAAATAAATACAGCCTGGATAATTATGCATGCAGTCTTATTTTTACTCTGAAATCTTTTTCGAAATCTATACGGGTTATAAAAAAAAACACGCCTACTAATCATTGTTCATTCGCATTTTGGCAGTAGTAAGATGTAAATGTCGTTCTTTTTAGCCAAAGTATATAAGTATATAAGAGAAAAATATGACCTGTTGATGCGCTATTGAAAAATGATTGGAGAAACAATATTCGCAATTAAATTCGAAAGAAAAACTGGAAATAATTAGTTCTGGAAGGCCAACACCGTCTCTTCCGGATTTGATTTGTAAGGTGGAAATTAAAAGTAAATCTTTTAGTAGATATTTTCAGTTTTTTTAACTATGAAGGAACATTTTGGTTGTGTGGTTGCCCCGTTCTTAATAAATTATTTTGTTGACCTTGTTTACTTTACGTCCTCGTCGTGGTCCTGGAGAAAACTGAAAATAGACGTTTTTATCTATCAAAAAAAAGTAGAACACCCTGCTTCGAACATCACGGCACGTCCCTGGTATTTAACATGGTAAACATGCTGCTGAAACATGTTTAGCCTATATAGGCTTGCAAAAAAAAAAACGACTAGTGTTGTGTTGCTTTTTGCTTTCGCTTCAGTCGATATGGAGAATGGAGTTCTACAAATATAGAGCACATCGAAATCGATCAAATATACTAATATCAAGAGAAGAGTATCGAACAAAATTCAACCAAACAAACGTTAACATGCGAAACAAAACAGAGTATGAAAAGCAACATAATACCCACAGCCACAGCTAACATCTTCATCACTAAAGAAAAGGATAGAAAAGGTGTTGTATCGAGCCTATGGGTGCGCAGTTTGCTGGAGAACTCAAATTGATGCGAAATAAAACAGAATATGAAAAGCAACATCATACCCACAGCTAACATCACCATCGCTAAAGAAAAGGGTAGAAATGTGTTGCATCGATCCTGGGTGCGCAGTTCTCTGAAGAACCCAAATTAGTGTTTTTGTACAGACGATTGTTGGGACTTTGAATGGGGTAGAATTTTTTTTTATATGGATATTTCCGTTGGGTTGGTGCCCTAGTAAATGGAGAACAACCGGGCGAGTTGACATCAAACTGAATTTGTTTTGTTGGTTTGGATAGGTTGATACAGCTTTGAAAGTATGTATGACGGCGCGCGCCGTTCGATTTACTTACGAAAAGAGGAGAATATTTTGTTCGACGTCAATTTGTATTGAATGGTTTATATACATTTTGGTATTTTGATTTTGACTTCTGTGTTTGGTTTGGTTGATTTGGCTATGACGCGACGGTGCGGCACAACAGAGTGAACAGAAGTGGATGTTAAAGCAGTATTTTTTAAGTGAGCATTTTTTAATTACAACTCAACTAGATATTGTTAGCGCATGTACATAAACAAATAAATTTTTCATAAAGATGGATTTCGTTGGGGTGTGCGGAGAACACCTGCGCACCTTAGAATAAACGTCACTGGGTTTAATCCTGGAAACTAGTTAATAACTTCAGAAGGGATCAAACGCAAAGACGAACTAGTGAAATTTTCATTGCTAGAGAGAATGCACCTGAATGCACCTGAGTCGGCCGAGTCTTTTCTAGATGTTTCCTGCACGTAACGAACCAGCTCTACGCTTCTTTCGAGAGTGCACCGGCTTGTCTCAGACACAGAAAGATCACCACAGGTCCACAGGTAAATTCATCGTCCAGTAAAACGATCACCTTGAGCTCCGGCCTTACTCTTTCCTGCGAAAGCTAGGCTTAGAGCCGTATTTAGATTTGAGTTTTGTCGCTACCTTCTAGAATCTAGAGAATGATCCACATGATGTTGTCTGTCTTTCAGGATATTTAGATAGGCTTAAAAAAGGTCCTGGGATTTTATATTTTATTTTATTTATTTTTATTGAATTGTTAGTAACTTTTACATTTTATTTTTACAGATTCTTCCGGAAGGCCAAGTGCTCTTAAAATAATAACATTCTTGTTAATAGGATCTGCATTCCTGATAACTAGTGCCGCCCTGAAACAAGCTTACTATTAGAACGTTTTTTTAATTTAAATTTTTTTTATAAATTTACGGCAAAGGCTATACATACATACATACATACATATTAATTTAAATTTTTACTGTTTAAATTTAATTTAATCTTTTGAATATTGTAGATATTGTAAAAATTAACAAAAATTGTTTCACAAAGAAACAAAAGAAAAAAACGAATAGCTATAAATCGATACAGTTCTAAGCAAGCAATAATATATAGAAATAAGACTAATGTTATAGCATAAGTTTTATTTTTAAGTTCTCATGTATTTATAAACAAAAGACATTCATTCATTTTAAGCAAAAATTAATAAAATTAATATTTTCGAAAATTACATTAAAAAGGGTTTGCGCTATTCGGACTCTATTCTGGTTACTTTTAGGGATGTAAAGAAAGGTATCGGTAAAACAAGTCTTTGCTTAAAGTGGAAAATATTTGACCATACTTTGACCTCCAAGAGGGTGATTACCATAAAAAAGTGTAGCAAAACGTTTCTCCTTCACTGCACATCTCCCGGGAATATCTGATCCACATCGTATCGTATACAGTAAAACCCGGATAAGTGCATAAGAAGAATTGTCCAATGTCGTGAGGTACTTATCCGGGATATGTAGCTACGAAAACCGGCTATGCTGCTCAGAGGTACCTTCTTATCCACGGACAAGACAAGTCTACAAAAAGGCGAAATATCATCACAACCAACAATCAAAAAATGACAGCCACATAATGAACTCACCACATTATGTACTAGATTAAGCCCAAATCACAATGTTGCGTTCGGGCGCTCTCGCGTTGACAGATAAAGTAGAAACAATGCAAACATATGGGGTGCTCTTAAATGTGACTTCAGGCGTTATATCGTAGATATCGTAAAGTTCTGGGCAACGGCCGAGTAGAACTACTTTCTACTAGGGCGTGCGTTGTGACAACTCACAGCTGTTGTTGACATTATACTATTCGATGGCCTGTTCGATTAAAGTACAATTTTTTAACATTTAATATCTGTAAAAGATTTAAATGGCTGGTGTGGGGTCTTTTTTTTAGTTTACATATTCGCACAGTATTGTTAACAAAGTAATCGCGTCTATCACAGAATCCGTCGTACTCGGAATTTTGCTACGAATCCCGAAAGTACTATCACAGAATCCGTCGTAGTGGAATCCGAATGTGCATTGCCGCACTTAACAATTTACCACTTTCTACGAAATTCGAAATTCGTAGCAAAAATTTCCACTACGACGGATTCTGTGATAGTTCTTTCGGGGTTCGTAGCAAAATTCCGACTAAGTAAGTAAAACTAAACAGAGGCAATTTAAAAACTCTTTGCGCAGGTTTGACGGGACGGGACATTCAATCTGCAACAGCCACCCCTACAAAATAACAATCAGCAACACATACACCTACAGATTATGTCAACAAACAAAAGAAACTACGTAGCGAGCGCCTGGTCTCAGAGTGTCCTCTAGGAAAAAGATTAGTTTAATACCCCTATTATAATTAGCGAATCGAACGTTCGACATGAATCGACCTGTTTTGCGAATCACCCGTATCGTGGTATTATGGTTAGCGTATGTTTTTATTCGTCTGTGAAACACAACAAAACAAAAAATAGTAAATGATAGTTGCGAACGTCAAAAGCAAATTTGTTTTGGTTTATTTGTGTAATTGTATTCTAGAATCTAGACCTAGAGTATATTCATTTAGAATGGGATTTAATCACAGTACACATATATAAGGTTGTATACTCAGACTGTTAATTTTCGATCAAGCTCGCGCACCTGTCAAAAATTCAAGAAAATGGCCGCCATACGTGCCCTGCGAATATTTGTTTACATTGAAAAACAAAAACAAATGACTTTGAATTAAACGCCAAACTCAGTACAATTATAGAAAGGGCACGAATTGCGGCTATTTTTCCAGTGCGATATATTACCTGTATTACGTGTGCTATGGGATTTAATAGTGAATTTACTAACAATATAGTGAAAATATATGATAGGCTGATTGATTTATTTTTTTGATGAAGACGTTGAGCATTATGGACATTCACAATGCGTAGACTACGAAGAATAATTTGGGATCATTCTAAGTCATGGTCTGGTACGACTTGGCAAGAGAGTTTCACGATGATATGAATTTTGTTGTTGCAGTTCCTCTTCAATTTCTCATAAAGGGGAAGTGTGCAAGCTTGCGACAAAAGAAGACTGGGCAGCTCGTACACAGCCCAGCTCCAAAGGTGGCAAAGAAACGCATACACGGCCCTGCTGCGTTTGCTACTTCTGCGTTCTTTAAAAATTTCAAAGTTATATTCAATTTTTTACGTAGTGCTTTTAATTTTGTATGTACATATTTACCTTTGCCGCTCACATATTTGGCAACAACACCAAGCAAAAATTGCACAACAATAATAAAAAACAATCATTCGATATCACCGAATATTTTCATTCTCTCGATTTGGCATACGAAATGATAAGTTTAGCGAATATTCGCTAACCGTAATCAGCCCAATCACGAATACAAACTCCGCGAGGATTTTTTCACTTTTCCCTACCTACAAACAGTTCCATACATTTTGTATGGAGAATTTTGGTTTTTTTTTTTTGTCATTATTGAATCCTAGACTAAATAACCAATCTTTAAAATATTTTAAAAATTCAACAAATGAGTTGAGAATAAACGACAAGAGGACACATTGTAAAAGTTTCTAAAAGCTGTGATGCGAAAAGTCGGTACCGTAACTACATTTGAAAATTTACCGCAAAGATTATAACTATCAAGGATTCTAAAATTCAAATTGCCGGACTTAACAAAAAAAAAGCTTAAAGATGACGGATGGGAAGACATTCAAATCATGGAATAATGGAATACTGTGATGCAGACGATGTTTATAGCGTATTTTTGGAGGGTTAATAACGGTTGAATCTTGTTAAAGTAAGCACCATCCCACCAGCTGATACCATATTGCAATTTGGAATGAAAAACTCCATAATATATAGTTGCTACTAATTTTGAAGATCAAAAACTTCTCAATTAGAAAAAAAAAGCGTATAACGAAAATGTTTTTTTTAAAGCAACAGTATAATTTGTGAAGGACAAACATGAGTCAATAGTTAACCCGAGGTACTTGAACTCATCAACTTTTTCAAATAAAAAGCAATCAGTATATTACAATTTAGATTGCTAGAATAGATTGTCGAGGAGTAGCAAGCACAGATGGTTACCTTGAATCTTTGACACTCTGGCGCATGGTAAAAGATATCTACAGCAGGGGATATATTTTATCATACTAAACATTACTTAAGTCTTTGAGCTTATAAGAAGTCTTTGCTCAGCAAACCACACTCTTAACAAATTTAAGTCCCAGTTTATATTTAAAACAAGCTCTAAAAGACTTACTGAGCCATAAGCAAAGCCTGTATCGTCAGCGAACGCTTTTAAGACGCCTTTAAAATTAAAATCATTTAAGATAAGCCAAAACACTAGGCAAATTCATACTAACGGAAGAAAACTACAAAAATATTTCACTGAAGGAATTATCAAATTTCTAAGAACCTGTACGATTCCTAGACATAAAAAGGACCTACTTTCGTCGCAGTGCTCTTTGCTTAAAATCAAGAGGTACTATACATATACACTATACACGGTATATCCAATGACTGTTCATTGTTCCAAGAAAACATATGATAAAAGGACTTTAGTTTGACCAAAAGAAAACAAGACCTATCCGACACATGATTCTTCGAAGCGATACATACCAACAGAGGTAACAAGTGATTTATGTTTTACTATTTTTAGATATAACATTTTTCCTGTGCTCAGCCAGTTTAATTTCGGTTCACAACAGGGCATTTTACTCGATGATTAAGAAATCCGTGGTATAATTAAATGAAATCCCCTTTTCTAGGTATTTACGGTGACAATAAACCGAGTGCCCCACGAACGGACCTTTAGGCTATTTTTTTTTTATAGCTTGGGGAAAACTAATCTCCAAAACACCTTCTATTTCGAGATACAAATTTTAGCCCCCATTCAGTGGTGATTTATATTCAAATTTGAGCTTTGAGCTTTCCTTTTAACATTTTGTAGGTGTCCTACGCACGCAATCAAATCGTCATGAGCGTCGTTGTCGTTGAATCGAAGTCAGAGTCCGAGTCATCGGTTAGAATCCCTTATACATATGACGCAATAGTAAATCGTCCTGAAATGTCGTCATTCAGTCGATAAGAGAATCTTTAAGTAGGTTCCCATCGTCACGAATGTGTGTAGCTACGTGTAGAGAGTTTCACAAAATTGACTAATTTCCAGAATTACTGTTCTAGATTGATTATTTGGAGAAAAAAAAACAAAATTAGCCTCATAAGGCTGAATAATTAATTATAACGCAGTCCTAGAAAATACAGGAATCAATCCCAGTACGCTTCAGCACTCGACAAGTTGAAATTAATTTTGATTCTTGATAATTATGATTAATTTTTTTTTTATTACTCGTGTATACATACTTACATACATATGTATGTTGTTTATTAAGTCGTGGGGTTCTCACAACCTGCCTGCAGGGACGAATACTTAATTACTAGTTGGCAGTAAAGTATAGGGCTTTTACCAGCAACTTGGTCAACCAGTTGGTAATCGGTTATATCTCATGAATTTAAATGAGTTCCATCATGGAAATTATTATACAGGCTACTGCTGGTTTTTGCATACACCATACTTTCAATGAATCACGTGAGATAATAAAATGATGAAGGCACTCGAGGACCTCCAACTTATAGGTCCTTGCCTGACCTGTATTTGTCGTTCATCATGAAACTGAAGGATAACCCTGATACTCAAGTGCAGAACTATTAGGTTGCCATAGTGTTTTCACTTTTTCTTTTTGGGGTGACGTTATCATTTATTTAGTTTAATAGTTTTTTTTTTGTAGAGTGTAATCTATGTACAGGGTGGCTGATGAATATTGCTACATTAAGAAACTCAAATAACTTTTTTTCAGTATATGGAATTCATTTTTCTTTTATTCATGTTAAGGCTAATTCAATTTTATTAAATATAGCTTAATTAGTTTTAAAAATAATGGATTTTAAATGCCCCCCCTGTTCGTTGATGCATGTGCGGCATCTTACCAAAAAGTTGTTCATTACTGCTTGGAGAGTTGAGACAGGAATAGCCGCAATTGTTTCTCGAATGGATTGCTTTAGTTCATTCAAATTTGTTGGTTTTGCTTTGTAGACTTCCTGTTTGCAATAACCCCACAAGAAAAAGTCAGGTGCAGTAAGGTCAGGCGACCTGGGGGGCAAACGGAATGTGGAGTTTCTGGATATCAGCTTATTGGGAAATTTTCGTCGAAATTCTGTCATAACAGGCCGGGCTATGTAAAGAGTTGCACCATCTTGCTGAAACCACACAGAGTTGAAATAAATTCTTATTCGGCGTAATTCTGGATAGAAAAACTCTCTCAACATGCTCAAGTAACGGTCTCCAGTAACCGTAATGGTTTGACCGTTTTCTTCGAAGAAGTAGGGCCCGACAATGCAGCGTGATGAAACTGCACGCCACACTGTGACACGAAGTGGATGCAATTCCGTCTCATGGAGTATCTGTGCGTTGGAAGCACTCCATATTCGACAGTTTTGTTTGTCTATGTTGCCGTTGAAATCGAAATGGGCCTCGTCAGACATAAAAAGACAGTTCAACATGTTTTCGTCCTCTTCCACCATTTGAAGCATCTTCTGGCAAAATTCTAAGCGAATCGGCAAGTCTGCTGCGTTAAGTTTGTTGGCCATTTGAATTTTTTATGGGAATAAGTCCAAATCATTGTGCATAATTGACTGCAATGACTGTCTGCTTATACCCATTTGAGCAGATAAGCTTCTTGTCGAAACTCTTGGATTGTTTTGTATGGCAGCAGCTACAGCAGCTATTGTTTCCTCCGTCCGAACTGAAGGGTTTCGATGGTAAGATCTTCTTTCGACTGTCCCATGCTCGGCAAAATTGTTAACAAGTCTCATTATGGTACATCTGCTCGGAGGATTGCCGCCAAACGTGCGCCTATACTCTCTTTGAACCGAAACTACGGACTCCAGTGCGTGATAGCGGCGGACAATCCAAATTCTTGTTTCAGTGTCCCAGTTATCCATTTTTGTTAAATCTAAAAATCAATCTGCAAAATATTAACCAGATTCATTTAATAGAAAAAAAGTTATTTAATTTTTTTTTTGGTAGCGACTTTTCATATAAGAATTAATTGGTGTCGGTTCGTACGTGCATAGCTCGGCTGAACATCATCCAATTTGCATGGGGATTTTTTGGTGGATTCATATTGTACCAGGTTAACACACTACCGAGCTGAAAATTGGAAATTTCGACCGGAAAAGGCTGAAAGTCGTAAAAACCCTAAATTGCATAGTTTCAGAATGGTGGCCGATTATTTTAACAATATTGCGTCGACATGTACGTCAAGATAGAAACCAAACGCCTCAATTTCATCCGATTCAATCAAACTAAATTGCGTTTGAAAGAGTACATCCACTTGAGAGATGCCATCAATTTGGATGCAGTAGCAGGTAACATCAGTGGTCGCCGTGGCCGTGGTAGTTAGTGCGTTGGACTACTATGCATGCTGCTCGGGTTCAATCCCAGCCCGGGTCCAACACCTAACAAAAAAAAAAGTTTTTCATGGTTGCCACCTCTTTCGAATGTCTGACAAACAATCAAAGAGTATCATTTGTCAATGAGCTTCTCAATTCGCCGTTCGGAGTCGGCAAAAAAACTGCAGGTCCCTTTCATTCGTGCAAAAATACAACACGCACACACAAATGGTTGTGAGAAGCAGGCTCAGGTTCACCCCGAGCTGTCGCGCCACCTTAAGTAAAGTAAGCAGCAAACATCGGCCGGTTGCCAATTCTCCCAGCGACATATGTTGGAAGCAGGACACTCTGACAAACATATGTGAGGCATTACGGATGCCACGACTTTTTCATTACGTTAACCTGCAATTCGAAATTGAAAGAAATTACGCAGCTCTTTCTTCCCGGGCAAATTTCGAGCGACCGCCCGGACATCACCTCACGAGTTTTCAAACAAAAACTCGAAACAATCATGGACTTCATCTTAAATTTCCGTGTTAATAAAATGCATTTAATTCAATTTAATTCCAAAAAGGATTGTATCTTTCCATAAAGATGATCGACTTTCAAAATTCGCCGGGTCAGCTACTACTTATATGTTTGTATGAGATTTTGAACCTACAAATGCATTATTATTATTATTATTGTCGATGCACCGCAGCCTTAAGTTCTATTGTGCCCCCTAAATGTACAAGACGAAGGAACATCCCTCTCGTCATTGTTCCTGTTGGAATACACATCTCACATCTAGCCCAGATGAGGATTACATAGGTTCAGGCACCTCATCCAAAACAATATCTCTGAGAAATTGCAGTAGGAGATTGGGTGCTATTTGTGGCAGGTTCTCAACTGTTAGTTGGTAATTACCCAAGTACTTGAACCTTTTCAGGGTGAATGCCCCACATTCTACCTGTATGTGCTCTGGAGTTTTACTGAATTCATTGCAAGACCCAGAACGTAGTAGTCCTGTTAGTCTTCTCTAGTTCTCGGAGCTCTTCTTTTACCGTGTGTTCCCCTATTATGCAGAAGGTCTTAGGACCCACAAAGGTTGTAGCAGCCCATATCCTGGCAGCTTTTTTAGCCTCTTCGTTACCTTCTATCCCCAGGTGTCCTGGTATCTAGTGGTGACGTTGTTTTCTTCGCCCAGTCTATTAAGTTCATCCACACATTCCCAGACAATTCTAGATTTCAGGACTTGAGCTCCCATTGCCCTGATAGCTGCTTGGCTATCGGACATTATTGCTATATCACGTCTCTCATAGCATTTATCAAGATTGAGTTGGTGATTCTAATAAACATCCTATTTACAGTTTCTTCCACCACAAGGTGTAGTGGAGTAAGCTCCTATAGAACTTCAAGTGCTGCAGTCAGGATCTCATTGCACCTGTTATGCATATTGTCCTATGACTGCATTTACATAAGTGGCACCACCCAAACTGCACACACGGCACATTCCTTGTTGTTTACTACAATATTGAGTATACAGCGGAGTGTGTCGCCCACGCAAATAGTCTTTTACACTCGTTATTTGTGTAATCAAATTACGAGTGTGCAAAGCCAATTTGTCCACGCGAATTCTATTCGTTAGGTTTAAGTTAGTCTTAAGTTGGTCTTAGTTGAGTGTTGAATAAAGAATAACTGATTGATAACTGTGTGTTTTTTCATTTACAATGATCATACGAAACTGGCGCAGCCCAATTCGCTCACAAAACTGGAAGTCTCCGGTCAGCAGTTAAAACCACAAGGCACTTCGTATTTTATTATATACGTATGCATGCAGTCTCTGCATTTTGTCCAGTATGGTTTTCATAGTTGAGACTGGTTCCTTTTGCCCATGCTATTGCTCTGTAGATCTCACTATAGAAATATATGAACATCCATCTAAGAATATTAGATCGACAGAATAGGGGGTTGGTAGCCTCCTCTGAGTGATTCTTTCAGGTATGTTTACAATCAAGATACACTCCCAAATATTTTACTTCTAATAATTATGTCTGAGAGGCTAATACAATAGTTTTTATAAGTGAAACATTCCTCTTTCTTGTGAAGGATGATAGCGTTGGATTGATATTTAGTTTCGCTGTATTGCACCATTCTTTGGTCCAAATGAATACCAAAGGTTCTCTACGTTAAAGTTCTCTTCTAAAAAGTGTTATGCCATTTAAAAAGATTGGGAACCATGACTATCGATTGTAGAAAATACATTTTTAGACATGTTTCAGTTGTTTTCTGACTATGATTCATGGTGATTCAACGCTATCATCCATTTTAACGAAATCCGTTACGTCATCCGGATAGGATTCGAAATGATAAGTGGTTCAATCCCAGCAAACACCGAAAAGTTTTATTCATTCACATATTTTCAATGTCTGACAAGTATTCAAAAGTGCATAGGTTTAGGTATCATTATTGTCGTGAGCAACTCGCCGTTCGGAAACGGCCAAAATATGTTGGTCCCGCACAAATACTCGTAGTTACGACAAGCTATAGAAACGTTTCTATTTATTATTTAATTTATATGCTCCTACTTCTTTCAGATATGTACTAAACTGTACATAAAGTGACTCCCATAGTTGATCTTCGGGGGGGCAACGGCTTACAGAGAGTCTGGTTAAAAAACAGTCACGTTTGATTGAAGTAAACTTATTCTTTTGAGTGTGCACGACCATTGATGGTGTTAGTACGTGCTATAAAATATAAGGACACAAGACGGCTCAGATATACATGGCCAGTTGGGCCTCTTTAGAAAAATGGGCCAAATCACATAGTTAACTCTATGCCAAGAAGAGTAAAAAGTGTTTCGGCCGCATAAGGAGGACACACAAAATATTAATTCGACATAAAATCTTAGTCTAAGGTTAACTCACAAAATTGTTCACATACTTTTTTAATGAAATTGCTTTGGTTTTTTCAGAAATATGCATTCAGCAATTAATTCCATTGTTTTATTTAACCTTAAGGACCAACGAATTTGTTAATTTTGAAAATAATTGAATTTTATTTTATTCTATGAAAAACCCTCGTTAGTTGAATATCTTTGAAAACATGTTATTAATTTTATGAATCACTGTATATGTATAGCTCACAGTTATCATCTTCCTTAAGACTCATCTGATCACTACCCATTCCAACGTTCCTTGCTACTTCTCAGAGAAAAGAGTAGATCCGGTTGCCATTTTTTTCCCATTTAAACCTTCTCTGTTGTTTAGCTGTGGCCCAGCCGCCAATCAGGTGCTTAATTATTCATATTTTACCAGACTAGCATGACAAGCTAGGCTTAGTTCTTCTACCAGTAGATTTAACCAAACTTTATCTAAATCTGTCCATTTGAATGCATTCCACCAAGTAGGTACCTTTTCCATGCGTTGATTAGACTCATAACTTGATGTGAATTTTCTAAAATATTCCCGCGACTGTTTTAAGAAACATTTCCTTTTGTCGTTAAAAACTAAGGTTAACTCATAAAATACTATACCCGCTGCTAAGTGTTGGAGCAACAAACTGCCGCTGAATTTAATTAAAAAAAAAAATAATAACAGAAAATTCCCTACCAGTAAGCGTAAATGGAAAATAGAAAAAAGAAAACCCTTGCTAATGGAGGACTACAAAAGAGATTAGAGATTTGTAACCTTTGGATTGGCAACTGTGTGGATAGTTCGCTTGACTGCTTTTATTGGATGCGATCACGCAACGATAAGGCAACTGATTTCCGAAGCACGCAATCAAATAGTCCAACTTTCTGCCGCTGTTCACAAATTCACAAATAAACAAAACAAGAAGAAAAAAAAACACCAAGAATAATTATAATTTAACAAAATATAATCCACAATTCGCAATTTTATTGTTAGTAGGTATGTATGTACAAGTTGCTGGAATAAATATGCTAATCAGCTGCCCGAATTCGCCGAGTCCGTTGAAATGTTACCATCGCCGGTGTTATTACCCTCGTCACTGATGTGACCGTCACTGCTACCATCTCGTGATGAAGAGCGATTATTTTTCAGTTTTAGAAATTTCATTCCCATTGCGTAAATTTTTTCATTGGCATCCTTGAGGGCATGGGTTAGCGCGTAGTTCTGCTGGAGGGTCTTATCCTGCCATGTGTAAATATTTTAAGAACAAAAAAACAAAACGCAGAGATTTAAATGGAACACTTACCACAACACTTGACCGGTCTCGCAGAAGAATTTTGATATCATGCAGCTCTCTCAGTAGTACTCCACGCTCCAGGGCTTGGTTGTTTCTGTCCGTGACCTGTTGCAAGCGCAGATCTTCGTTCATTTTCTTCAATTCGAATACTTCTGTCATTAGAAAATTCTGCTTCTCGATCATTATTTTCATGAGGATTTCCATGTTTTCAGTTGAAATGTTGACTTTGGATAGGTTCCTCCTCAATGACAATATTTCCGCTTTACTCGCCGCCAACTCTGACGCGGTAACCTCTCCAGTTGACACTTCCTTCAATAGACTTCTGTTAAATATTTAATATAGTTAATCGTTTTTGTTTCTTTTTTTTTCATCAAATTGTTTTTACACTTCTCTGCTGGCTTCTTTGTCTGTAACATTAAATGAATCCTCGACACCCAGTCCTAGTTCAGTTGCAAAATATTGGCATAGGCATGGCATGTTAACCCTCACAACATGTTTGCCTAGTGCGTCCCTTTTTGCAAATGACTTTTGTGAAATTTTGATATTTGCTTACGTCCTTGCTAGGAGTTTCCCTGAACTTTTCAGTTTTATTTTTTTTTCTTCTCGTTGATTTTAATTGAAATGAAGTATTTGTAGAAACAAATACGTAAAGTTTAATTAAAAAAAAGTCGGTTTAGAATGTAGAATATCCAAATGTCTGTGGAGGACTGTAATGCGCGGCACAAATGCAAAGGTCAAGCTAGACCCGTTTTTCAATTAAGCTTATACTCACTGGAATCGGTTGTTTACATCTTAAAGGGATCCCTCTTCTCGCTCCATTCCATGTCAACCATGAAACAAACAAAACGTAAATTCTGAAAAGTTCAAGGAAATTCCAAGCAAGGATGTACGCAAAAAAAAACAAGAAAGTCTACAAAAGTAATTTGCAAAAGCAACGCACTACGCCATGTTGTCAGGAGTAACATGCCATGCCGATATTTATGCAGTAGAGTAAGGGACTGCGTGCCGAGGATTCATTGAATTTGAATGTCACAGTTACAGACAGCAACCTGAGCAAAGGAAGGGTAAACTATCAAATTGAGAAACAATTAGTCCCTATTCAACACGAATAGGGTATAAGTTGGTTTTAATTTGCAGGGATTTAAAAGTAATGCTTTCCATAAGTTCTTTGTGGTTTCCATTACTTACTTAGGTGGCGCTACAGTCCGGCCTGAACCAACAACCCCTTCCAGATAGCCCGGTCTGTAGCTAACTGCATCCAGTTGCACACTAGAGCTGTGTCAATCGTGATTGATTCGATCTTTTTGACCCGTTCACCGAAAAGTATTGATGATTGCAATCACGCAACCACAAGTCAATCGTTCACAAAAACCAATACTTTTCTCCCTCATACGTATGACCGATTCGGTTAACCCAAACCAGAAGAAAATCTTCTACTGAGTTTAAGAGGATGAATGGGGTAGAAAAGTAGCCCAGTCGCGGATGGCATATATTCCAGAACTAGTTCTAGAAGTACTTCTAGGGAGTCGAAACCAGTGTTGTCACTTTGCCACAATTGTGGTAGATCTACCACAATTTTGAGCATTTTTCAAATCTACCACATCTACCACGGACCGCAAAAATTCTACCACGTTTTTAAATTCTGTCCTGCCCATATTGTACCAACCAATTCAACTATTTTCTATTGGAAAATATGTATAAAAATTTTTCCAATCTGTTTCGAAAACTCAAAACATACTTTCATACAAACTCAATAAATACTTTGAATTAATTTTCCATTTATTTGTGTGGAAACCCTTTCCAAAATCCTCATCCGCACATCATTTGATGCAATGTTCATACATATTTATGTTCTTATGTCAATGTTATCAAATCTACCACCATCTTTTTAAATCTACCACATTTTTTTGTCCAATCTACCACTTTTTTCAAAATCCAATTGACAATACTGGTCGGAACTACTTCTCAACTCGATTACAGCACATGTAAAAAGGCATTACATTTAGCATTGCATGTCATAGGACGGAAGCGATCGCCTGTCCACTCTGCAATACCCAGAAGTTGTCTCAGAAGTACTTCTCAAACACATTACAAAGAAGAAGTGCATTCATGCCTTCGGAAAAGTCAACGTAGAAGTACCACCTAACAGTGGCATTTACATGCGCCGGATTTAAGGATGTACCTTGTCTCGTCCAAAGAAATCGGCATCCATCAGACCCAAATATATTGAATTAGGAATCGTCGCTGACAATTACCGTGTTCCAATACTCTAAAGCTTGACGGACATACATTAGGTCATATTCCAGGTGTTTCCTAATGTTTCTTGCAGATATAAAGGGGCTTGTTTCGGGGGGTGTAGGCTCTCAAACCCATTGAATGTTATAAATTTCTAACAATCTGTGGGTACACCTCTACAATTGCATTTTTCTGTTTTTTGGGATCCTTACTGACTAATCGAACAATTTTTCGTTCTATTTGAAGAGTCGAAATTTGTTTTTGTCGTCCTCGACCCAGCATTGCCAGGTTTTGGTGGAAAAAATTCCCTTTTTTTGCATGAAAAATATTTTCTTTCCCCGATTTAACGTTTCATGTTCCCCAGTTTTGTCCCCGTTTTTCATTTACTTTCGATTTTCGTAATTTGCAAATAAAACACTACTTTTCATAAAGTCTTATTATTTTTAATAACAACATAAAAGAGTAATGGCACTTACAGTATATAAAATAACTGAAAAAAACATTTAGGTTGTGCATAATGTACATACTTCATTCTTCATTGATTGTTGAATAAATGGGTATAAATATAACAAAATATAATACCTACTTAAAATAAAAAACAAAAAATTAAAAATCACAACTTAAGAGTTAATTACTTCATTTTAGTAGCTTTGTTCAGTGAGGAAAACTAGAACAGAAAATCACTGATTCGTGAAAAATACCAGCTCAAAGTTAGCACAGAAAAGTACAGCCCATATGTTAGTTGTCAAAATGACAATTTCATTGTCGATTACTGTACTTATGTTTTATAAATTATTTATAGCATTTTGTAACTGATTGCCCTTTTACCGATTGAATTTCGATCAGAGTATACATGTTATAAGACTCTGATTCCGATTTCTTCAATTTGGTAAACTTATTTTGTCGATTCGCTTTTCACTTCGAGTTAAAAAAAATCAAATATATGTACAATCACAGCTGATTTTGACATCTGTACACCAGTCTGTTCTACCTCAAGAGTAGGTGCAAGATTTCCTGTATTTTTCTGTTCTGGATCAGGGCTGCCGAAGTGAGTACTAAGGGAGTATTCGTACTACTCTCTCAAACCCTGTACTCCCGTGCTCCCCTCGTCATGATTGTATTCCCCTACAAAATATTTTCAATTTTTAAAACCATTAGTAATTTGAGTACCTTTCTTTCAGTGAATAGTACTTTGGTAAGGTACTATCTCGATAAAGCTCTTTACAGCAGTCTTAGAATACACCTTCCAGAACACGCAATGGGACAACAAGGGCATCAAAGTTGACGGAGAGTCCCTAAGCCACCTTCGCTTTGCGGACGACATTGTCATCATAACCGACAATCTCAATGATGCAAAGCTGATACCTGATAAGCTCGGGCCAGCCTCAAAGAACGTGGGTCTAAACATCAACTTCGCCTAGTCTAAATTCATGACCAACCTAGTTCCAAGTGGTAACCTGGAGACAGCAGACGGTATATTGATCGACCAGGATTTCAAATATTTGTTGCCAAAATTGCTGGTCGTCTAAACTGAGCTGTAAAACTGAGCTGCTCTTCACTGTCAAATCCCAACTGACAAATGTAATCCAAACCGAAATGGCAGGCAAACTGTGTTATACATTATAAGGGTGCTAACAATCCCTTTTGCACGCGCAAATTATAAAAAAAAAAAAAAAAAAACCTAGTTCCATCAGCCATATTATTAAAAAAAACATTCTTACGTTTAAACAGGCTAATACTTGATGTTGATGTTTGATTTGTATTGTTTCTGTTTTGTACTCATCTCAGACACAAAGTACTCCCCCGCAAACCTTTAAAATACTCCCATTAGAATTTTCAAAACGGCAGCCCTGTTCTGGATAACCTCACTGAACACAAAGCAGATCAGTTTCGGACAGACATTTTTCTCGCTGAACACAAAACCATGTACTTTTCTGCCCATGACAGCCTCAATGAACAGACCTTGTATTAAAATACTTTAAGGGAGCAAAAACACATTCTCAAATAAAACAAGATATCATTATGTCAATTATATAAAAAGGGCTTTAGTCAGTGCCTCATGCGCTGTTGCAACCTTCAGGCAAATGCAAATTTGAGATCGTGTGTATAAAATTGTTTGCATTGACGCACTATGTATTCCTGTGATATTTTCAATCTTACTAAATAGTATTTCTTTATTGAAAATGTCAATGAATGGAAACATTTTTTTATTGCAGTTCATTTTCTCCGTTTTGAAATCTTTTTCCCTGTTTCCCCTTTAAGGTTCAAAATCCCCGAAAACGGGGAAAAATCCCGCAACCTGGCAACGCTACGCTCGACCACTAGGTATTTGCAAGAAATCATTTTTTCAAGCACTCGGATGACTTAATGCACTGTAGATCTAGGTTTTTTTCCCAATTTCGGGAATTTCTCTCACACTTTTGGTTTTGTCCAAAACTTTATTGACAATTCCTTCATGTCAATGGATTTTTGCTCTTTATCCATTTTTTTAAATCAATCGGTACTGAAAATACGTCTTATCACTTTAAACAGAAAGATTAATAAGTGATTTTTAAAATAACGAAAAACATGTTAAAATAGGAAAATGCGTCAATTATTAGAATAAGGAAAAAACTGTCCAAGTTTTTTTCTTTTTTGGTTCTACAAAATTATATTTTTGGTTAATTTATTTGTTTTAAAATAAAATTTAATAATTTAGAAAAAGGATATACAAAATTATTTGGAAAATATAGCTTCATTTGCCGTTTATTCGACTTCAATATTCCTACAAACTGTAAGAATATTCAAGTTACAATTTCAGTGTAGCTGCTATGCTATGCCATCGTCGTAGCCATCTTAAACGCCCATGGGCAGTTTTCTGACTACGTCGATGTGGCTGTACAGCTCGTACGGTGGAATTTTCTCGTCAGCCCAAACAGGACCAAATATCTTAAGAAGGATTTTTTCTTGAAGCGACCAAGGATATCTTCATCCGATTTCGATAAAGTACATGCAAGACTGGAATGATAAGGCTCTTATATAGGCAAGAGTAATCCTTCGTTTGATTTCCGATGAGATGTCACTTTTTGATGGTATAGCAGAGCTGAGGTAAGCAAAGTGCTTTACTACCTGAAAGTTGTAACTGTCTATTGTGACGTTCTGTCCAATTCGTCGATGTTGAGTGTACCTTGTCGTTGACAGTATATACATACATACTTTGTCTATGTCATCGCAAGTAGTTGAACGGACTTTTGAAAGATCGTTCCTCGTGTTTTGGCTTTTGAGTTTCTTTTAATTATGATGTTGAAGAAATCGACAGTACGTCACCTTGGCTGAATCCTTTTTTGAGATCGAAGGTCTCGGTGAGGTCATTACCTTATTGGAGCAGCGAGCTTTCTCCATCGTCATCCCGCACAGACGGATGAGTTTGGCAGCGATGTCAAAACTAGACATGGTTCTATACAATTCATCTCTACAGATGCTGTCATAGTCTGCCTTGAAATCGATTAACAGGTTCCAGTATCTGGTTAAGTGTGAAAAATGCCAGGAAAGTCCACCATAAACCAAATTGTAGGATAAAGACTACAAAAAATGTTCACCATTTTTATCAAAAAATGGGACCTCAATCGTACTCGTATAAAGGATTTTACTAAGATTATTGAGCTATCCAGCTCCACAAAAAAAAATCATTGACCATTGATAAAGTCTTCCATCGTAAGGAAACATCATACGACATATTTAAGCCCCCTCTCCCCCATTACATTATTAACAATCATTTGAATGGAGCATTCGCAGACAATTTGCCACTAGCATGGATCTGTCAACAATATAAAGATCCAAAGCATTGCTCCAGGATCAATAAACCTTAGTTGGAGTCCAACCGCATTCATTTCCTTCAGTGGCTAGCTCAAAGTGCCGATCCGAACCCCAAACAAGACCTCTTTGGCAATTTATTAAACAGGAATGTTAGAAGATGACACCCACTATATGTGCAGCCCTAGTTATGAACGATAAATGCGCCGAAGTTATCAGACAAAAAGTTTGACAACAAAGTTCTGAGTCTAAAAGAAATAGAATGTATTTTAAAAGCTACAATAACCAATGTATTTTGAATTTTAACCATTTTTTTAGTAAGTGGCTTAATTATATGTCACCGATCTCAAAGCGATTTAAACAAATAATCTGCAAAATTTATATTTTTATGATTTGTTAAACAAAAAAAAACCAAGAAGAATTGAATTTTACAAAAGCTTGTAAACATTCTATTTAAACCAGCCTTAGTTTTTTAATAAAATTTTGTTTCACCGAAAATAGTGTGATGTAGCTTAATTGTATAAGCACAAGTGTATGTCAGTTCTCGCAGAAATCTTTACAACAGATTAAATTATATTCATTGGCATTATACTCTAAACGTTCAACTGGATATACCCTCATACTAGATATTTTCAATCAAGAAGGACTCATGCACTGCACAGATTACGAGAAACCCCAGCTTGACTTTAGCAGGAAGTTTAAGGTCCCCCTACCAGACAGACAGATCTGGAACAACTCCCACATGTGGAACATACATCTTTACAAACGGCTCGAAAACAGAGAAAGGAACCGAAGCACTCAAAAGAACTATGCATAAGGTAGTCTTACCGACAAGCCGATTATTGCATTGTCTCCCAATCAGAAATATTAAGCTAATAAGAAAGCGGCACAAATCGCATCCTAGTAAAGCAATTACCGGCAACGGAAATTACAATTTGCATTGACAGCCAACCGCACTTATAGCACTAGGCTCCACTTCCGTCAATTCGAAATGCATAAACGACTGCGTCACAGCACTTACAGCAATAAAACACCACACATTTTTACTCTGTTGGGTACCCGGGCTACTTTCAATTAAAAGAAGCCAAATCCATATGCTCGCCGTTGTTATAACCGGACACTGTACAATTAAAAACATGGCCAGAAGATACGGCATCCTTACAAATAATGACTTTTGCAGAAGCTGCATATAGAAGAGGATAAAGTAGAATCTGTAGCTCACCTTCTATGTCACTGCTCGGCTCTCCAAGAACGGCGCCCATCTTGGGTGGGAGAACGGCTTACAGTTGTAATAAGATTTATTATAACATCGAAATGATAAATGCAACATGCACGGCTAGGGTAATCACAACGGATCTTTATGGCCTCGGGGTTAAATTGCGCTTTCTTCTAACAATACTCCTGCTCTGTGCTCTTTGCTCTTTGCTCGGACGATTTTCGCAGTTTTGCTCTACGCTCCACTCTGCAAGCATACTAACTTAACCTAAGTTACTCTAAACATCGTTTAATAGCTTCCATTGTTTCGATTGCAGCAGACGTTCCGAGAAATACGGATAAGCAAAAAATCGGTTATCATCTCTCGATAGTGAGCACCGTGGTGTAGTGGTAAGTGCGTTGGACTACTAATGCAATACTGCACGGGTTCAATCCCAGCCGGGGCCAACACCTGAAAGTTTTTTTTTCATGCTGCCACCTCTTTCGAATGTCTGACAAACAATCAAAGAGTTTCCGTTGTCAATGGGCTGCTCAACTCGCCGTTCGGAGTCGCCAAAAAACTGTAGGTCCCTTCCATTCGTGCAAAAATATAACACGCAAACACAAATGATGGGCCCAGATTTACATAAAGTAAATCTTTCGATACCATTCGCCGTTGACAGTTGAGACCACGTCGCACTGTGGAGCAAAAGTTCTTGCAAAATTCAATTTTCGCGTGTGTCTACAATGCAAAAAAAAAATATCTTCTGGATTAAGAATTGTTTGGACCTCAAGAAACCGAAAAATGATTAAATTTGGACAATTGGTATGATCACTACAGCCAGATAAAGTTAGGTTATTTTTAGTGTAAACGAAAAATTAATTTTCTTTTATATCTTCGGTTGAGTTCTGGGTGTACAAATTTGGTAAAGTGGTTAAAAACACATTGATTTTTTACTTTCTTGGTACATATGGTTGTTTTTAATTTAAATGCAACCTATTTTTTGGAATACTGATTTTTTGAAATTTAGTGGTTTTTTGAAAACATGTTTTTAGCACATTTTTTTTGACTTTATGTTGAGTTTAAAAAAACGGTACGATAATATATGGTCTAAGCTCAACGGAAATTTAAAGTATGTACATGTATTTCTGAACATTCTCCTAGAAGCTCAGCTGCAAATATTTGCAAATCTTCAATTTTTTTTTGGTTTTTTTTTTTCAATTTTTTTTCACATTTTTTTTTTTTTTTTTTTGTTTAAGGCGAAAAGAAGTTTGTAAATATTTATATATGTATACTTTACAGGTAAAAAAAATGTATACCAATTCATTGATATAAGGATTTTGCGGTTTTCAGGCCTATTTTCGGCAGCCCCTTATCCTCTTTATAAAATCATAACTGGAGTCAATAAGGAGGTGATAAGAAGGCTTCAAGTAATACTTAACGTTCTCGATTGTAGAGAAAATGTTGACGGTGCCAGGTTTGGAGAAATTATTCCGGACTTTGACGAAAGATTCCAAGAAATCCAGTTTTTTTTCATTACTAAATTTTAATTATTTATTTATTTATTCTTACTTAGTTGGCGCTACAGCTCGAGGTGAACCTGAGCCTGCTTCTCGCAACCATTTGTGTGTGCGTGTTGTATTTTTGCACGAATGGAAGGGACCTACAGTTTTTTGCCGACTCCGAACGGCGAGTTGAGAAGCTCAATCGAGACAAATGATACTCTTTGATGCTTGTCAGACATTCGAAAGAGGTGGGCACTGTGAAAAATGTTTAGGTGTTTGCGGCGGGATTCGAACCCAAGACCGCTGGCTCAGTAGTCCGATGCACTAACCACTTGCGCTACGGTGTATTTATTCTCCACTGTTAAAAAATTGAAATACATTATTGAAATGGGTTGTTATGTTGATGTGCCACTTAATAACAAAAAAATGTTTGCAACTCAAAACAAAATTTTGTTTTCCTCCACTGTTTCGCTCAATTAAGTTTTGAAATTCTCTGCAGTTACTACAAACATTAATATTTGAATTTAATTTTAAAGTAAAATACTATTTTTACCCCTTTGGATAAAAATATTTTTATTTAACATGAAAATCTGGAACATGAACGGCGTTTTTCCTAGATTTTATCATTTGACTTAAAAATTCCACCGAAATAGTATAGCACTCTAATATGCAGCAAAATAAAAAAAGAGGGCTTTTGATACACCTGCAAAAATATTTAAAAAAATTCTTGTCCGTTTACTTTAATGCACCACTGTGACTTCGTTTGACTTTTAGATATACTGTATTTACTTCAGTTACCTACTTTTGACAATTTTTGAGGTAAAATATTAAGACCATTTCCATTGGAAAAAAAGTTGTATTTCAGCAGAAGATTCTGAAACACCCTGTAAATATTTTTTCTTAAAACTTCCTTCAAACAGGAAAAAAGAATTATCCCGATACCTTTTTTCGCTTAGGAGCTATGATTTTTGCAAGCAAAAAAGTCAATTTGCCCACTGTACGTCGGTTCACCCCAGCGCCACCTAAGTAAGTAAAGTATGTGCATATATTTTCAACTTTCAGTTGTTCTGGTATTACAGTATTAGTAAAATACATTTTTTTTTTATTTCCTTTATATATTTACATCTGTCCAAATTGGACACCTAGTAATTGTTGTAACAGGACAGGATATGATAGCTTATAAGGCCAGTGCCTTTACATACTTTTGTTTTACATACAATAAGGTGGTTTTTTTTTTTATTATTTTTTTTTAGCTTACGAATTTCAAAAAGTTAAGATTACAATTGTTATAATTTTTACTAAAGTCTCTGAGTTAGGTCTGATGGCTTCAGTGTTCTTTTTCTGGTTCTTTCTTGTAGCGGGATAGAGTTGACTTCATTGTTATCGTGGATTAGTAACCAGATTTTGTGTTTTGTGCTTGTCTTTTCTATTTCTTCCATTACTGTCGCTATTTTGAGGTCTTTATGGATGTCATCATTGGAAATATACCATGGAGCGTCTATTATCGTTCTTAATATTTTTGATTGCTGTCTTTGGATGATGTCAATGATTTACTCGCTGTTCCCCACAGCTGAAGTCCGTATGTCCATATTGGTTTGATGATCGTCTTGTAAATGAGCAGTTTGTTGTCTATAGATAGGACCGAGTTTCTTTCCAGCAGCCAAAATAGTTGTCTAAATTTGTCCTTGATTTGATTGCGTTTTATGAGTATATGTTGTTTCCAAGTTAACTTTTGGTCTATGTGCATTCCCAGATACTTAGCTTTCTTCGCTAAAGTTACTGTCTCATCGTTAAGTTTCATAGTTGGTGGATTTGTTATTTTTCTTGTGGTGTATATAACTGGTTCTGTTTTGTCTTCGTTTATTTGTATGCCCCATGTTTTAAACCAGTTGGATAAAACGTCTAGATGATTTTCGAGTTCGGAGATCGCCTGTTCGAGAACTTTGTGCGAAGTAATTATTACTGTGTCATCTGCGAAAGTAGCAATCATTGCGTTTCTTGTCTGAGGTGTAGGAATGTTGGATGTATATATTAGGTATAATAAAGGTCCTAGAACACTTCCTTGGGGAACTCCAGCTTCTGCTTTAAGAAGATTTGACTACTCGTCTCTGTGTTGTACGTAGAAGCAGCAGTCGTCAATGTAGCTTTTAATGAGTAGGAAGAATTCAGTTGGGAGTAGGAGTTGTAGTTTGTATAAAAGTCCCTTACGCCAAACTTTGTCAAAGGCCTTCGAAATGTCAAGATAAATTGCCATGCTATAGCTCAGCTCGTCCAGATCTCTCGATATCTTGTTGATTATTCGGTGTACCTATTGTATAGTTGAGTGCTTGCGTCTAAATCCAAACTGGTGGCTCCGAACTATTTTATTAGCGTCCATTATTGGTTGTAGTCTGTCTATTAGGATTTTTTCGAATAGCTTTGATACTATTGGCAGTAAACTAATCGGCCTGTAGTTAGCTGTTTGAGTAGCGTCTTTTCCAGGTTTTGGAACTGCTATCACTTTGGCTACTTTCCAAACCTTTGGGAAGTATTTTACAGTTAAAATTGCGTTAAATAGATTTCGGAGGTATAAAAGTGCATTCTGGGGTAGTTCTATTAATATTTGTCCGGTAATAAGATCATACCCAGAGCTTTTTATGGATCAATCTTGTGTTGAATGTAGTATTTTATTTCTTCTACTGTTACCTTTTTTATATTAGTGCTATTAGTGCAATGGAAACTAGCAGTTGTAGGTAAGCTTATGTCTGAATTATTTTTGTCATTAGTAAAAGTCACTTTAAAATGTTCAGCTAAGATTGTAGCTTTTTCTTTATCCGTCCTGGTCCAGTTATCGTTGG
The DNA here is from genome assembly GCA_949775065.1 of Brachyopa scutellaris. Taxonomy (NCBI): domain Eukaryota; kingdom Metazoa; phylum Arthropoda; class Insecta; order Diptera; family Syrphidae; genus Brachyopa; species Brachyopa scutellaris. The sequence continues at coordinate 70,599,901 of OX459114.1, read as the reverse complement.
TGATTCTTAATGGGGGAAAGTGAGTTGTGGATTTTTTAATATCTTTTGTTGCCTTCCAAAGTGAGTAGTTTGTCGCTTTAGTTGATGATAAGTTCCTTAAGAAGTTGTTAATTTTGTCGTCCTGGTTAGCTTTGAGTAGTTTCTTTAATTCTTTTGTGGATTTGTTAAGTCTAGTTTTGTCTTCGCATGTTCTTGTTATTTGCCAAGTAAGTAAAATAAATAAAACACATTTTTCTACGATCTAGAAAATAAATATTTGATTTTATTGATATAATTTAAATTACAATACATTTGTTTATTATACAATTTTAAAAATAAAACTTATTTGAGTGCAACGTTGGTTTCGCTTTGTCGATTACAGTTTTCTTTTATTTTATTAATAAAATAAGTGAATTATTTAGTGAATTCCCATTTTCTTTGATTTACTACAATGTAAGTGATTTTGGATTTAACTTTCGGCTAAAAAAAAATTAAACAAAATTACAAACGCTTACAATAGTTCCATCGATAAATTGATTAGATAATTGAATTTTATTTCTACCATTTCCTGCGATGAGCAAAATTAATTACAACCAATTCGTTATATTAATTTAAGCGAAATTCTAAAAAAAAAAACTATAATTACATAATAACGTAGAGAATACAAGACGAATTATTATTATATTTTTGATTATTATGCTTGAAATAATATTTTATATATTTTTTTTTATTTATTTTGCATTACGATAAATATTTAAAAATATTCATAAAATCGTAGACTTGAGTAGACACTTATGGAAACTGCTATGGATGCCGCTGATACCAGGACATTGGATATAGCTTGAAGAACACCTGTGAATTTAAAAGTTAGAATATTATGGATACAGAACGGACGGGTACTTACAACCACTGCATATGCCTTGCAAGGCATTTTCGACATAGCCACTTTCATTGTCGCAGAGGCACAGTTTGACTTTCGAGGACATGAACTTTGCAACACCAATTGTTCGATTGGCATTCTCCATGGTGCACACCATGTTCGGTTCGCAGTCGTTGGTACTACCGCATTTATGTCTTAAGCCTGTTGAGTATTAAAATAGTAGTTTTAAATGAATGCCGAAAATACAGAACTTTTGAGGAACCACTTTAATTGATGCGGTGTGCAATATTAACTTATCCTTCTTTTATGTGATGATAGTAGTGATTCTTTTTAGCAATCGCACACAAATGACAGCTATCTCTAATTAAGTCTATTTCCCAGATAAGCTTGAATAAGTCTAAAAAAAAACAGTGTCGAGTCCTTAAAGTTTATGCAATTTATTTATATGAGATATCGGAAATATGCGGATACCAGGTCTCATTTTTGCCGATGATATTGTTTTTTCTGGCTGAAACGGTAGTAGGAATGCAGCGAGTGATGAACCGAATGGAAAGCTTCTATAAATATTGGAAGCTGTCTTTTAATATAGAGAAGTCCAAAATGATGGTCTTCAGGAATGGGAGCGGTAGATAGTCGCGCAACTAAAAGTGGACCCACAAAGGAGAAGGTGTTTCAAGAGATCAGAATTATAAATATCTAGATGTATCATCTGTTAAGGTTTACCTGGTAGATAATGAATAAATAAATTAATTAATTAATCGCAGCGAATCTCAATATGGACAAACATTTCCAATGCAAACTGGCTGAGGCTAATAGAGCTGTTTGTGCGTGTATTGATAATAAATATACTAAGCATAGTTCAAAACTTAAACATTTTCATGCGTCTGCTTCCTTCATATTGCTTTATGGAGCCTAAGTAGCCACCCATAAGATGCATTTTGAATATGTCCTGAAAGTGATTGGCAGGAAAGAGGGAAGGCTGCCTAGGCAAGTTTTGGCTGCGAAGTTTTATTTAAATATACACCAACTGCATTGAGTTACAGGCAACGTATTATCGAAGGAGACTTTCAAATAAACGAAAACAGTTAAATATAGAATTAGAAATTGTCAACTTGGTAGACGGCCTCTGATCAATCCACACTAAACTTAAGACTAAAAATTGCAAATTTGAAAGTATGTTTTATAATAAAGTTTTCTACAACTATTACTACTACTGGTATATCCCTACCCAAGCTGAACTTCCGTACAAACTTCCTGGTTGCTGTCAGTTACTTGGTCTTACTGATACTTGTCTAGTGGGTACATAGCCTTAGACGTTTCACGAGCCTTATAATGAGACATTGCAAGCTCTGAAAACTTCTCAAGAAACTGGAATTGGAAATAACGGATTCGAAGCCGATCTGGGGGATGGTTCAATTTAGAAGAGACTGGGAGAATATTTTGCAACTTTGCTATACCAAGTACATACATATGTATGTACGTTTCTGTCATCGCAACTCGCAGGTTCAAATCTTTTTTGGAACTGTTTACATCTGGGAAGATGCAAAAGTTACCGACTACTGGACCATTGAACGAGTCACAGGCAAGGAACTTTCATGATATAGCACATTGCAAAGCTGAATAGCTAAGCTACTTGAGCTAAGCGTGGAAGTCTGCCTAAGGTTCTTCTTGCTGAAAGAGCACTGGACACTTATTAATGTTTCAATGCTAGTGTAATACAAATTTCAAAGCAGTAGCTTGAATTATTTGTCAAGAAGCTCAACGCGACTTTAAATAAATAAAAAAGATTGGTACAGGTAATTCTTTTCATGCAGTGCGAAAAAAAATCATTTAAAAACAATATTATCGCAGTTTTCCTGGATATCTGAAGAGCAATTTCTGTTCTTACAAGAACAAGGCCAGTTTGTACATACAAGTTTATCAACTGTAACTATTAATGCACCCTCATAGCGAGGTATATTTTCTAAACCGTCTATTTGGTTTATTTATACGTTTAAATTTTGTTTCCATGAAGTCGTATAAAGTGGTCGCTGTTGGAGTTTATGCACATTCAGACTTAGTATACTGTATACATCGGCCAAAAGAATTAGTGACACCTATAATATCCCAATAACTTAGCCTGGTACGAATGCAGCGAACTTTTTTCAAATAACTTTAAATGCTAAGTGAAGATCGAAAAAGCACGTTAAAAAAATTAGAACTGCAAATGAAATACAGCAAAATGATACAGGGAGTCCCTGCGTAAACTTCTGGAAGAAAGGCAGTCCATAGATATCGGACAACAGGGAGAAGTCATCAAGACTGCGTATCAACCAATTACACGAAACGTGAGAAAAGAATCCATCTAACGCCAAGCCATGGTTCGATGCGGAATGCGAAACTGTAAGGAGATACTCGTTTGGCTCAAAGTGTTTCGAAGAACCAATGAACATTTCTTTAGAAGATTATATGTTGAAGCAAATCCAAGGTACAAGGAGTAGTGCACGAGAAAAAACAAATCGCACTATGAGGCTGAAGCGAGAAATATGTCTAAATGTTCAAATTCAGCTGTTTTTTGGAGATGCGTTGCGAAAATTAATGGAAAAAGGTTTATTATCAGCGAAACTTTAGAGCCAGATATACTTTTGCAGCACTTTAGACAAATTTTGAACCCGATACCTTATGCATATACGTTTCAATATGCACAACCGGCTTTTGAGAACGATAAGTTGGATGCGCCAATAACGGTGACGGAAATAGAAATAGAAATTTAAAAAATGGCAAGGCATCAGGACCTGATGGAATCCCCACAGAATTCTACAAGTACGGAACACTTGAGATGACTAAGATAATGGAAGGGTTATTTAATAATATCTTGGAACATGGAGTGGTGCCACAGCAGTTCAAAGAAGCACTGATATTTCCGATATTTAAGTACGGATGCAGGTCTCAGCCATCCAATTATCGAGGTATAGCCTTTCTCAATGCGTCCTATAAAATATTTACAACCGTGATGCAAAAAAGAATTAATAGAAGGATAAACACTAAGGTCTGCTTTAAGAGTTTCAAGCCGGTTTTAGGGCAGGGTATTCAACAGTTGATCGAATCTTCGTACTCAGAAGCATTGCCGAAGCATTCGTGGTGCAACGTAAAAAGTTATATGTATTTTTTGTGGACTTTAGAGCAGCTTTTGACTTTAAAACAGGGGTGCATTAATGTATAAGCTCTTTAGCAAAGGAATGTCCTTCAAGTTTGGCAGGGTAATACAGAACATGCAGTGGCGAGCACATAAATAGGGAAAAACAACCAAAGACAGTAATTTCTGTATGTTTTGCTAAAACTTTAAACAACTGGAAAACTATCAATTTTATTTTTTTAGCAGTATACATTTTAGGTGTAATATTATTAGGTATCTCATAACATCAGTTACAGGAATAATTGAACTTAATAGATGAAGAAAAATCCTTATTTCTTGGAGAACTTTAAAACGCCATTTATACGTTCTATCACAAACAGAAATGTAGCCTTGCGATTTTTTTTACTTATAATCGGCTTTTTCTTAATCCAAATACCGCTTAGCGACGTCGTACTGTGTGTACACTCATTCAAGTCACATTCAAGTCTTCTTGTGCCGAAATTTCAGCGTGAATGTCGACAGCGGTCTTGAAACGATCCTTTTTCAGAAAGGCGCTGCATCATCCAATCAACACGCGGTGTAGTTTTTCGTGGTCTGGGAGCGCTAAGTTTATTAAAACTGCTACCATAGCGTTTGACATGTTCCAAAGCTCGATGACAAACATTAATTTATATATTTAAATGTTTCGATAATGCAGAGAGCGTAATATATTCACTTCTTAAACGACAAATTTCTCGCCGCTGTTCAGCCGTTATGTGTTTGCCCTGTCCCATTCCTATAACATCACAAATCGAGTTATTATAACAAGACAATAACAAAGCAATATTTATGTGAACATTACATACGGAAAATCAAACATTTTCACACAGAAGTTGAGTACAAACTAAAAACCATATAATTTCCCTATTTATGTGCTCGTACCAATTTAACACTTGGCACGGTATTTTGTATCTGTACCGTGAAACGTTGACCAAAATATGTTATGCATGTTACAGTTAGTTCTAAAAAGAAGACCACCTTAAATGCAAACTACAAAAGGCCAAGACTGCTATAAACTCGACGTGGAAAAAATGTTTCGCTAGCAAATACATAAGCCATAGTAGTAAGTTTCGTGTTTTTGAAGCAGTCGCAGGATCAACTATGCTGTATGCGGCTCAGGTATGGGGAGGCAGATGGTTCGAGGAAGTGGAAAAACGGTTGCACTTTTACATTAAAAGGATTATATTAAATTAAATTAAATTAAATTAAATTAAATTAAATAAATGCAATAATACTGGAGACTGGCCTTTCACCGCTTGCCACAAAGACGCTTAAACTGCAGGTAGACTACATTCAATATGCCTTTGGAAAGACTACCAAGAAAAGTGGCATTGGAAGCATTACGTCGTAAAACAAGTTGATACAGTCAATGGAGGGATCAAGCGCACGAATGCGGAATAAGTTTGGAAGCTAATACCCAATCATGGAAGGCCCAGCTTTATCAGCTAATTGCAGAAGTAGATCTGAATTACAGACTGAGTGAGCTTTGCAAGAGAAACAGCAGAGTCACTGCATCGATCTATTTATAGTCAATTGAATTATAATTTGGGGGACTGGAACTACTTACACGATAAACGTTCCTGCGAAGAAATATCACTTATGACGAAACTGAGAGCAGAATTACTTCCATTGAACTATCAACCGCATAGGCAAGATCTATTTGCCTTGTGTAACATATGTAATCGAGAAGAGTGGAAAGATTTTTTTTCATTTCATGGGAAATGTCCAACACTCCGAGAAACCAGATGGCATTTTTTCGGCGTGGATCAACTTACAAATGAAGAAGTCATACACCAGCTTAACGAAATGAACGTAGCTATCCTGTTCGCTTACTGTAAGACAGCACTGGCGTATCGCAGAAGTATTATAATGGAGAGTTTTTAATTGTAATGTGTAGAAATTGTACGTATTCTAATAGTGCATAACTCTCATTAAATTTTTATATATGTATATTTATGTAAAAAAAAGCTATCGTGGAAATATAAAAATTGTCAATCGGCAGACGGCTTAACGCCATGCTTTTATTGATTTTGTAAATAAAAGAAAATAAGGAATGAGCTAATAAAATCTAATCTAAATCTAAAAAAAAAATCACCTATAAGCTTATAGTATAGAAAAGGATTCACCACTTTCAATAAGCTTTTATTATACCAGTAATCACTGGAGCCAGTATGGGCACATTCACTAGTCAGGTATGGGGTTGTACCAAAAAGAGCAGTGCAGGCATTATTCAAAAATTTCAAAACAAAGTTCTACGGAATATCGTCAATGCACCATAGTACATAAGGAGTAATGACTCCACAGGGATCTAAAACTGACTGCGTCACCGATGAAATTAGGAAAAATTCACGAAGACCTGAATCAAGGCTGGAACAACACAGAAATAGTGATGCAGTACAACTTTAAGACAACGTAAACATAGTGCGAAGGCTCCACATTAGAATATATACAGGTATGTATCTGGACATCTTTCTAAAATCCTAAGATACGTATATATGTACCTACAATTATATATAGGGTACATTAAACAAACTAATCTAACCGTTGTTGCTGGGTAAATGCCGAACACCCGGCGTATCTTACTCGAAAAAAATTACACAAAGAATGCGAAGTACCGCTATATAAAAAAATGTTTCACTTCCTATCATTCATAAAGCTTTCTTCACTTCTCTTTAGATATTTTTTATAAGGTTATGTTATCTTTCTTTAGTTTTACGTGTTTTGTTCTGTAATGCTATTTTTCTTAAATGTTGTACTAAAATAAATTGTGGGTGGCCGTTTCGTAGTGGTAGTCGTCGTCGCTTGTCATGCGGAAGGTTCACGGTTCGAATCCAGATGTCTTCGAAGCATTTATTTCTCACGAAATAAAACTAAGTTGATCAGTTTCAGAAGTTAATATCGAAAACCTACTACGAAGGCATAACACTGGCAATAGGATGGTGGGTATGGCTGAAGAAATTGATCGCACAAACTATAATAAGAAACATCTGGAAAAAACTCCTGTGAATCATAAGCAAGTACAAAAATAATACACAACTCTCCAGTTATCCTGGACACCACCCATAGAGTTAGTTGAAATTGAAACCTATCATCTGAGGTTATCCTACCACTACGTCGATCTGTCTGTCTCTCGTTCTCGTCCTTCATGTGCTCGCGCTGTGTGTAAATATTATAAGGGTATTTATATCCCCTTTAGCGTGTGTAGATTATAAAAAAATAATTATTTCTACTATCTAACTACATTGTCTGAAAGATACGGTTAGTATAATACTGTATCAACCCCGATGGTATATTTTTGTATATCATTGTCAAGGAAAGAAAGATTGAAAGGAAAGTGCACCGCAAAAAAAGAGGAGTATTGCTCTGCACCTTTAGGGATGATAAAACTGAAACCCCTGCCACCATTGAATCAACTTACTCATGTTCCATATAGTTATTTCCTTCCTTTGCATGTTTAAATTGTTGTTCCTTATTACTTTAATGTCAAAATATCGTGTCCTTTCATATTTTAATATATGTAATCTACCGTGATGCATACATTTTTTGTTATCGTAAAAATTAACTACATGTACCGAAAATTTATATAATACCCCAACCAAGAAAATGGCCCGAAAAAATTAATTTTCAAAAGTCATGTTTTAACTCAAACACGAATATAAAATTACATACGAAATAAAGAATACTTGAGGCAATTTTAATGTTTAAAAACTTTAATTGCACATTTACCTACTTGTTTCACAATTGCATCTTAAGACTGTTATTAAAAATCTAAATCACCAATTTTTATCTTAATTGTATGTCCGTGTCCACCTTTTCGGCACAGTGAGTCACCCTACTAAGGACAAAAAGGAAAGAACAACTTTAAAGGTTGTACAAGTACCATTAGCCTTGCACAGTAGCAAGCAATTCCCAGCTTAAGTGCAAATTAAACAAATATGTGTACATTTCTAAAAAGAAAAAAAAACCTAAGGCTATTCTCAAAAACATAGTGTTTATAAAAATTTAGGGTTTTCTGTTTCCATCGAGTGACGCGTGTGGCTGGTATTAGATGGTACTCGTTCTGTTCGTTCGGAATGCAGAATTTATGTTGGAATTCCGTGACACAGGTGCCAATTTATGACATGCAATGAATATGGAGGACTCGTCGCTGATTTACTCGTACTTACAAAAAAAAAAAAAACTAACTACATCAACTTTCTTATACTATGTGTAATCCTGCAAGTGCACACGTTAGAAGTGCCAATGTAAATATTTTCACACACACACACACATGCACTAAAGAAACAGAAACACAAAAGAAACAACAACACAATTCCTATTCTAATTAACTCCTTTTTTTTGTAATACGGCTTAGCTGCTTTGCTATTTAAAAAACCATGAAGCCAGCCTTTATAATTACTCTAACAGTGCACATCACCGAGCACATGTATGGGAGTTTAGTCAAGAAGTCCAAATAGAGAAGCCAAACGGCAGGAGTAGCAGTGGATGTGTTTTTTTTTTTTATGGAAACAGGTTGAGCTTGTTTGTGATTGTTGCGAGTTTGAGTCAATATTTTTCTAGGACTTTAGTTCGTGGATGGACGAGTATTTGGTTTCGTTGAATGTTTAATTGGGCATAATTAGGAAATTACAATTTTTGTATTCTCACCTTTTGGGACATTTGGACAAAGGCCGTTCTGGGGTGCTGAATCATCGCCGCACAGGCAACGTAGCTTGTAGTCGTTAAGGTCCTTTACGCAACTGGATTGATCGATAGATACGCAGTCGTCATGACTTGTGCATTCTCGTCCTTTGACTGAAAGAAATAGGAAGGGGAAATATGTTAGATTTGAGACTAAGTCGTTTCGTGGGTACCTCATTGATTAAATTTGTCTAATTGCAATATTATTTTACAGATAAGTGCTTTTCTGGTGAATGTAATACACTTGTGCTCATACCATAAAGCCGCAGAATAACACCACACCATTTGTCTGTTCGTGTGGCTTAATGTATGAGCACAAGTGTATATAATCTCCCAAATAACGGTGGCTAGCTTAACCCTTTGTTGCCCGACGCGACGGTACTTACAAGTATCAACATGTTTAACTTCAAATGAAATCCCTAAAGGAACAAATATAGAAACTTAGACCAAAGGAGACTTTTAAGTACCATGTTACCTCAATGAAATTTGTTCTTTCTGTATGTTTACCTTAGTTTAGCCACAGAACTAACGGTTTTTCTGACTGCATATTAGACAATTATTATATCAGACATCTTAAAAAACCCTCAACTAAAAAATTCTTCAAAAAAATGGAGATTTTAACTTTTTTCAATACCTTGATCAACAAAGGGTTAAAGAGAATTTTATCGACTAAAGCAGGGGTAGCCAAACTTTCAGGCTATGTTTTCGATAAGAATGTCACTAGACAGAATGGATACTTAAAACTAATTGCGAAATTTTGTGCCCACCTACTTTACTTTATAGAAGGTTGATATATGGAACCAAAGAAGAACCGAAGAAAAGCACTGTAAAGTCTTCACGGAGTCCCACAAGGATCTGTACTGGGACCCTCCTTTGAAAAATCATGTACGAAAGAGTTCTGCAATAAACACTGCTACCAGAAGTAAAAATAATCAGATTCGGCGACGATATCGCTGTTGTTACTGTTGCAAGGGACATTAGCATCAGCTACGATTGAAGCAGTCAACCTCATCAAAGACTGGCTAATATCCGTCTGCCTAGAATTAGCAGATCACAAAACGGAAGCTGTCCTAATAACCAGCCGGGAAAATGTGGAATACGTGGACATAAGGGTAGGAAGTTAAACTATCAGATCGAAAGACTCTGTAAAATATCTAGGAGCTATACTCGACAAAAGACTTAGCTTTAAACCTCACATTGACTATTCCAGCAAAAAGGCGTCAAAGCTTTCGGTAGCAATTTTTGGAGTACTGTCAAACATCGGAGGACCCGGATATGTTAGAAGAAACTTAAAATCTGTTATACGCTGCCCCAGCTTGTGATGGCGACGTATAGTGGCAAAGAAAACAAGGAGAAAGTTATCACCTAAGAGTAATCAGTGTCTTCAGTGGCCAGGATGGTCACCATCGATATCCTTGTGGACAAGATGCAAAGAGTCTATAGGAGAACTTCTGGTAACCAAGAAGCGACGGTTATCAAAAGAATCAAGGAAGAAGAAAGAGTGATTTAAGTGGCCAGGTGGCAAGCTCAATGGGACAGCACTACGAAGGACAGATGGATCTACAGATTTATCCCAACAATAGACGTTTGGACAAACCGAAGGCACGGAAACTGTAACGCAGTTCCTTTCTGGTCACGGTGGGTAGCGGAAATACTTACACCGTTGAGAGCACGATGGACACAGAGCACGTAGTATTCCATTGTATGCGCTTGTTGGGGTGGAGTGCAGTGCAGTGTTGTTGAATTTTTTAAGAATGATATTCAGGTATTGCGTATTTGTTATAATGTATTAATTAAAAGCATATGCATCGCGGTAGACTATAAATGCCTTCCGGTTCGACCAGTTGATCGCGGTCTACGGTTTGACCACCCATAGACTATAGGGTAAATAATACCTAACTGAGATATCTACGTATACACTATATCATGGAATATACGAGTACATTTAAAGTTGTGTTTAGCTAGCAATTGCATTTTGATGACTTCGTGCAACAAATATGATGTTGATTATATCTCCGATTTCATATGTATGCTGTTTTATGCAACAACACCAGAACTACGTGCTAAATACATATATCAGGCTGCCCGGCGCTTAAGGCATTGGTCAAACCATTACCTTGTTATAAAATGCAAAACCTCATTGGATTCAGTCGAAAGCCTAAACTTAAAACTGTTCCAAACTATTCATTCTTAGAATGATTATTTTCTTTTACAAGAAGGTATTGAGGTATCATATTAATGACCTTCACCTCAATGTCTCCAGATGTCAAAGCCTTTCATTTGGCCGCAACCTCTCCCCAGTTTCATTTACGTGTACGTAATCGATAATATCCCATTTTCTATTATCTACTCCAAAAAGACCAGGAAGTCATATTTGACAAAAAACTAGGCTTCTGCAGGAATTACATACTACAGCTATGTACATAGACATGTGCATACATATGTACATACATAGATACATACTCCACCAGCAGCAACATCAAATAAAGTGGAGCCAGTGTTGATAAAACCAAGTGCAGGTGTCTTAAGCGGCCCTTACACGGTCAATCAAATGACATCAATCACTTATTTGTGTTTGTGAAGAAATGATCGTTTGTGTCACATACATTTGTTGTCGCTTGATTGACGAAACCGATTGATGCGTGTAAGGGCTTGATTGACGCTTTTGTGCTTATTTTTGTGGCTGTAGTCCGGCGGTAAACATGTGACAACAAATATATGTGGCACACACAATTATATTTTCAATAACACATATAACTGATTAATGTGAATTGATTGACCGTGTAAGGGCCGCTATCATTATATGAAAACTTGTTGTTTGTTTATTGTGTAATCGTTTCCTTAATGGAAAATAAATATAATTCAAAGTTGGGCTATACATATAATATTACGGAATTCTAAAGGCTTCCAGGATCCCTATACTTTTAAGTATCTATTCTTTGCGTTTCTCAGGTCTAACCTCAAATACTGTAGTATAATATGAAATCAATTTTATGAAGTCCATTCCAGTAGAATTAAGAAGATGCAAAAACGTTTAACTAGGTTTGCCGTGCATAGATTACGCTGGAATATTCAAATGCATGTGTATGAGACTCGTGCAAACTATTTGGAGGTAATATTTTTATTATCATTAATTGGATTAGTATAACGTTGTAAGGTAGTTTTCATTGTCAGCTCATTAGCAACTTATTTTGTAGACTTGACAATATTGTCAGATCAAAGATAGCTTAGATATAAAAAACAACTGAAAAGGTTAATTTGCCATTACTTACTTACTTAGTTGGCGCTACAGCTCGAGGTGAACCTGGGCCTGCTTCTCGCAACCATTTGTGTGTGCGTGTTATATTTTTGCACGAATGGAAGGGACCTACAGTTTTTTGCCGACTCCGAACGGCGAATTGAGAAGCTCAATCGTGACAAATGATACTCTTTGATGCTTGTCAGACATTCGAAAGAGGTGGGCACTGTGAAAAACTTTTAGGTGTTTGCGGCGGGATTCGAACCCAAGACCGCTGGCTCAGTAGTCCGACGCACTAACCACTTGCGCTACGGTGCCCAGCCATTAAGATTTATTTATTGTTTTCATAGAAAAATGGGTCGGAAGAAGCATTGCTCGATTGAACGGAACATCATAAAACATTTAAGAAAAGAAGGAAAGACACTAAGTTCTATTGCTATTCTACTATTACTATTTCGTGCTCTATAAGAATGGTAAGAAATGATTTGAATTACCTAAATTCAGAAGAACCTCATAGTCGGAAACGTAAAACCTCGCAGATAACTGTCCTTTGCATAGTAAAATGTGCTAAAATAGATCCATTCATAGCATCTAATCAAATAAAAACTGCTTTAACTACAGTAATAAGGAGAAGACTAATAGAGCCCAACCCAAGAGCTTACCATCGAAAACAGTGTCCTCTTTAGTTTAGTGGTCGCCGTGGCCGTGGTGGTTAGTGCGTTGCACTATTATGCATTTTACTCGGGTTCAATCCCCGGGTCCAACACCTAACAAAAAAAATGTTCACGGTTGCCACCTCTTTCGAATGTCTGACAAGCAATCGAAGAGTATCATTTGTCAATGAGCTTCTCAATTCGCCATTCGGAGTCGGCAAAAACTGTAGGTTCCTTCCATTCGTGCAAAAATATAACACGCACATACAAATGGTTGCGAGAAGCAGGCCCAGGTTCACCTCGAGCTGTAGCGCCACCTAAAGTAAAGTTTAGTCGAAACGTACTTTAGTCTGACGAGACCAAAATTAATTCATTTGGGTACCCGGCTCAAAAAAAAAGTATGGAAGAAGGCAGCCTGGCGGAAGCATTGCAGTCTGGGGATGTTTTAGCTACCATGGTGTAGCATATATTACAGTCAGGGACTTGTAAGAAGCGTTGCAGCTTCACTGTGAAAAAAATGTGTGTGCCTCATCCGCATAAGCTCACGGGGGAAGTGAATACTTATCCAATCCAAAGCAGTTGTGTGTGTAATGTGTAAGTGAAGAAGAAAGTTATCTAGTACAATCCATAGAAAATGTGTAAATTTTCGTAAATATGTTTACATATAATATACAGCTGATATTAATTTTGGTCAATTAATATAGAAGTTGTTAAAAACTTGACTCCAGCGCCACCTAGCGGGCAGTTTTTCCGCATATGTCCTTCCTCAGGTCCCAGATTATCTCTTTAGCAAATTACATTACAATTGGTTCAGTAGTTTAGGCTTGAAAAGTTTTTGTTAATAACTTGACTCCAGCGCCCCCTAGCAAGCGGTTTTTCCACCAAAGTCCTTCCTTAGGTCCCAGACTATCTCTTTGCCAAATTACATTACAATTGGTTCAGCGGCTTAGACGTGAAAAGGTTGACAGACAGGCGGATGGACGGACAGACAGTCAGACAGACGAACGGACAGACAGATAGACAGACAGACGGACGGACAGATGGGCGGACGGACAGACGGACGGACAGGCAGCTGATGTTTTCTGTATACATATTTCCCCGGTATAAAATCATTTCCCTATTATCGAAAAACATTTATCGAAATTTATCGTAACAAATTTATCGTAACTTATATATCGTAACTCGTTTTCAAAACAAATACGTCGCTAAAGAAGTATTCACTTCAAAAAGTAACTTGAAATAACGAAATATTAAAAGAAACCATCGTTTGAAAACAGCTTTAAAATCGATTTTAAAAGTAAGTGACTCTTAGTTTAAGATTGGTCGGTGAATACCGGTATACATCTCTTCCAGGTCAGGTCAATACCATGCCATCGCCATTGACGGTGACGCGTTGGCCTCAATTTTAAAGAAGTTCGGCCCAATGATGACAATGATGATTTGCGTTGCTATGGTGTATGATAATCTTTCCATGATAATTTGCTTAACTGTACTTTAGAGATTGTGGTCGCCGTGTCCGTGGTGGTTAGTGCGTTGGACTACTTCGCATGCTGCTCGGGTTCAATCCCAGCCCGGGTCCAACACCTTAAAAAGTTTTCCACGGTTGCCACCTCTTTCGAATGTCTGACAAGCAATCATATAGTATCATTTGTCAATGAGCTTCTCAATTCGCCGTTCGTAGTCAGCAAAAAACTGTAGGTCCCTTCCATTCGTGCGAAAATATAACACGCACACATAAATGGTTGCGAGAAGCAGGCCCAGGTTCACCCCGAGCTGTAGCCCCATCTAAAGTAAAGTAAAGCATACTCTAGAGAATTTCAAAATCGCTTGCAGTAATAATAATCATTAACCAATGTCGTATTTCCGAACAAAAGATAACATGTTATAATGTAATTGCATAGGCATAGGGCATCAATGGAACCAACGGTGGCGCTAAAATTTCCAGAACGGAAACAAAACCTTATCTGAGCTACTCCGACATATTCGGAGCTCAGGTCGATAAGGATTTCCAAGTACTAGTCAGGGTCTTGGAAAAGAGTTGGTGGCGGATGAGCCCCTAGTGGGCCAACGGCAGCGCTCACACCCCCGTAGTGGGTTACTGACACCGGTGTACCCGGCCCCTTGTCCTAGGGGTATACAAGGATCTGGCCCTCCAGGTTGGGGGTTGTGCGTGAGGCTAACTACCTAACCACGTAAAAAAAAAATTTGTTCCGAAACAACCAAAAGCCTCGGAAAAGGACGGATCTACTGTTGACAACCACGCTAAACGAAATAAGGACAACGACGTTCGGATATGTACCTGGAATGTTCGTTCAATGAACGGCGACGGTGCATCCGAACAACTGGCAGAGGCCCTAAACTGCTACAAGGCAGATATAACCGCCATCCAGGAAGTGCGATGGAATGGGCCAGGCAGAAAAAGGATGGAAAATTGTGATATCTACTACGGTGACTGCTATACAGAAAATAAACAGCGCTTATTCGGATGCGGATTTGTCATACGCGGCAGACTTAGGCAAGAAGTCTTGAGCTTTCGGCACGTGAGCGAGCGTCTTATGACAATCCGTGTCAAGGCAAAATTCGCCAACATAAGCCTTATATGTGCTCACGCCCCCACAGAAGAAAAAGACGACGCTACCAAAGATAGTTTCTACGAGCTCCTCGACCAAACATACGAGCAATGCCCTAGACATGACGTTAAAATCGTACTGGGCGACTTTAACGCCAAGATAGGAAGAGATAGGAAGAGAGGACATCTTTGATAGGACGGTTGGAAGGCACAGCCTACACGACACCACGTCCGAAAACGGACTAAGGCTGATTGACTTTGCTGCGGGGCGAAGTGTCAGTATAGCAAGCACACAGTTTCCACATCTCAATATCCATAAGGGGACATGGCGGTCTCCGGATCGAATAACCGTCAACCAAATCGACCACATTGCGATCGACACCAGACATGCCTCCAGTATTATGGATGTCCGAACCTTCCGGGTGGCCAACATTGGCTCGGACCACTACCTTGTTGTAGCCAAGGTACGAATGCGGATATCCACAGCGCCACAACAACGAAATACTGTGAGAAAGTACAATGTCGAAAAGCTACAATCGCAAGACACCGCCAGAGCCTACAGAGAACGCATATCCCGATCTCTTGCTACGAGTCCTACCGCAGCAACAGCTAGTACAGAAGACCAGTGGCAACACTGCCAGCAAGCCATCATAAGTGCCGCGAATGATGTGCTGGGTTTCACACGACCACCACCACGAAATCCCTGGTTTGATGAAGAGTGCAGACTAGCTAACGCGGAAAAATAACAAGCGTATAAAGCGGCGCTGCAAAGAAGGACTAGATCTGCTCGCATGCTCTACGAGCAAAAGAGACGGGAAGAACATTGGCTTCTTAGAAGGAAAAAGAAAGAGCACGAGAAGCGTGTATTCGAGGATATTGAGAGATGCTACTCCAGGAACAATGTACGGAAGTTTTACCAGAGGGTAAAAAGAATGTACCAGCAAAACAAATCCCGTACAGAAACCTGTAGAGACGCGGATGGAAACATCGTAGTAGAAACACAGTCGGTGCTGAGAATTTGAAAAGACTACTTCTGCAGACTGTACAATGGCGATGACGACCAAAATTCCGCTGTCAGGCAGAATGAACCATTCAACTTAGATGATGATAGCCAAAACTCCCATCCACCTGATCAAAACGAAGTGCGGATAGCAATATCCAAACTTAAGTCCAACAAGGCTGCTGGACCTGACGGTTTACCCGCAGAGCTATTTAAAGCAGCTGGAGATGCCTTGGTAGTGAACATACACCAACTCATCTCTAAGATTTGGTCAGATGAAAGTATGCCAGATGAATGGAATCTCAGCATCGTTTGCCCGGTTCATAAGAAAGGAGACCCTCTCAACTGCTCCAATTACAGAGGCATCAGTCTCCTGAACATCGCCTACAAGATCCTATCTGCCATATTGTGTGAACGCTTGAAGCCTTTCGTCAACAACCTGATTGGCCCCTATCAGTGCGGTTTCAGGCCAGGAAAGTCCACCATAGACCAAATTTTCACACTCAGGCAGATCCTGGAAAAAACCCAAGAAGTCCAAATCGATACCCACCACCTGTTCATCGATTTCAAGGCCGCCTATGACAGCATCTGGAGGGATGAACTGTATAGAGCCATGTCTAGTTTTGACATCCCTGCCAAACTCATCCGTCTGTGCAGGATGACGATGGAGAAAGCTCGCTGCTCCATCAAGGTCGGTAATGACCTCACCGAGACCTTCGATGTCAAAAAAGGATTCAGACAAGGTGATGCGCTGTCATGCAACTTCTTCAATATTATTTGTTCGAAACTCACAAGCCAACACACAAGGAACGATCTTTCAAAAGTCCGTTCAACTACTTGCATACGCCGACGATATTGACATCATTGGTAGAACACAGCGAGCTGTCACCGGCGCGTTCGCGAGTATAGAAATGGAAGCGGCCAAAATGGGTTTAGCGGTAAACGAGGGCAAAACTAAGTATATGCTGTCAACAAAAAGGGACAACCAACATCGACGAATTGGACAAAACGTCACAATAGACAGCAACAACTTTGAGGTAGTAAAGGTCTTTGTCTACCTCGGCTCTGTCATAACATCAAAAAATGACATCTCGTCGGAAATCAAACGAAGGATTACTCTTGCCAACCGCTGTTTCTTTGGGCTAAGAAGGCAATTGAGCAGTAAAGTCCTTTCCCGATCGACTAAGGAGACTCTATATAAGACCCTTATCATCCCAGTCTTGCTATATGGAGCTGAAGCATGGACTTTATCGAATGCGGATGAAGATCTCCTTGGTCGCTTTGAGAGAAAAATCCTTCGTAGGATATTCGGTCCCGTTTGCGTTGACGGGTTTTGGAGGAGAAGATTCAACGACGAACTGTACGAGCTATACAGCGACATCAGCCTGGTCAAAAAACTGCACATTGGGCGTTTAAGATGGCTAGGACATGTAAAGCGCATGGACATCAGCGCTCCGGCTCGGAGAATATTCAACTCTAACCCGGAGGATCAGCGCAGCAGAGGATGACCTCGCCTAAGGTGGCGCGACCAAGTAGAACAAGACCTCAACCAACTTGGAGTGCGCAACTGGAAGGACCGGGCTAACTGGAAGAGGTTGTTGGTTGAGGCCTTGGTCCACCCCGGACTGTAGCGCCACCTAAGTAAGTAAGTAAGTGTTTTTGTTCCAATTTTCTTATATTTTCTAACTGTTTTTGTTTTTTGATAAAAAAGCTTTTCATGTTGGAATTATTTGAGAAACAAAAAAAGTGAACCATAATGCCCAAAGTTAGCCTATCTTCACAGGTTTGGACACGACGATAATCCTGATTGCCCAACCTGCCCGGGAGCAATTGAAGACGCTGAACATAATATGTTCTATTGCCCTCGGTACGAAGCAGAGCGGCATATACTGGAACATAGGCTGGAATAAGTTTTAACCCCAGAAAATGTGATTAGCCAGATGATGCGCCCAGAGGATAGTTGAAACGCCGCGCCGTCAGTGACATAGCAGCAATTATTATGATGAAGCAGCGGCAAGAGGAGCGACAGCAGAGTGGTTGAAGTATCCTGCCCACACTGGGTTAGAACATATTCAGGTTTTCAAATTACATGCTAGTAGTGAGTTACTAGAGTTAGGAGATAACACATTTTTTGGCGCAGCAAAAAAAAAACATTCACATATGCATCATATCATATCATATACTAATATATAAATCTCAATGTGACGCTCTTACCTGTCAGTCTTACGATTCGATAAACACAAAAACGAATGCACACAATGAAGTAAAACTTCGTATTCCAGTTCACTAACATCCTGTGCCTATCATAGGCCAATTTTTAAATTAATTTATTCGCAATATTATTTAAATTAATGCAAAAATAAAAACACTCTAACAAATGTCACTTATTCAAACTACAAATACTTACAATCCACACTTGTGGATTTTATATATTGATAGATTGCAAACCTTGGGGTGCGTTCGCACAGTCTTTTATTCTTCGAACTAAATGACAATGTATGTATTGTAAGTAACAATATACTTTTTAGACACGGGCAAAGCCGGGCGGGACAGCTAGTATATGTATATATGAGTATATACACTCATCGCATTCTACCAGAAATTATGTGTATTCAAATGTTGCATTTAAATATTTTCTGAACTTATCAAATTCAAATTGCAAGTGCGTGCGACACGAACCTCAAGTAGTAATAAGACAAAGCTTAAATTTGGCAGCTAAGATCCGCAAATAATTTTACGCAGCCTTCCAAGGTTAACCCCTGAACTATAAATCATAGCTTAAGATTAAAATTGATTGATAATAATCATAAAATGTTGTTTTTTGCTGACTTTTTTTGGGGGGCTCGAAATGCCTAAATCGATTTATGAGCATAAATAATATGTTTGCTTTTTTCCATGGAATCCTTGCACATTACTTTACCAAAGCCACTCGTCGAGGCCACCAAATCCAAATATAATTGCACAAGGAAATCAGCTACATTGAAACCAATTTGTTAGTATTTAAAACATACAATTTGTATTGCCAAATGAATGACCACCAATAAAGTAATCAACTTCTTCTGGTTAAATGTTGATGTCGCTCACTTGTAAACGTCCAACACGCTGCGCTACTTGATGTAGCTACGTCACCCGTTCTCGCTTAAAGGATTCCGCATAATCCACTGATTTTCAATTAGTCTGAAGGACATACGAGTATAGAGTCCATTGAGTATATGGTCACCGCTTAGAGAGCATAATAAATTGACTTTGTGTCCGTTAAGAGTGTGACCTTCTTCAGCAGCTCGGCTTATGGCCATTGCCCGACATATATGCAGGAAGACATCAGTTAGAACTGCGATTTACTCCAAACATTTATTGGGGTTAAAGTGGTTTATTTCTTTTCAAAGCCATTACACGAAATTTACATACAAACATCCTTTAAGCCCCCGAGCTGGGCATAAGTTTATTTTCTAGGGTCAACGTGTATTGGGAAAGTCTTTGGAATACACGAAGGGGCCAGACATGTTTTCCATTGTTTTGTTAACTTCTAACATGTTGATTGGATTGAGGACTATTAGCATACACCCGTACCGTTCATAAAGTTAAAGTAGGGCAATTGTGCGTGGTTGTGAGGGGCGCATGGTTTACGAGCAACGCTCACGAGTTATTAGGTCCCTACCACCTACCCAGCCACGTTCCAATACTCGGCGGTTTTTTTTTTGTAATTAACTTATTTTTATAGACTTTTTTTTTTCTATTTTTTAACTAGCATGTGCTTTGGAAAAAGTTAAATTGCTTTATCAGATATGTCAAGAGGCTTTTAGTAGCTTCAACGGAGAACACCTCTAACGGTCACATGTGTGGGTCTACTTAGAATTCAAATCTTTGCCAGCAGGTATAGTGGGGTATGGGGAGGGGAGTTAACTGTGGTTAGAGAGCTGAATGATTGCATTCCATTTCAATTTGGCCGGTTGTCGCACGTCAAACATTTCCGCATACTTTTCTAGAACTTTTAAGAGTTATTATTCGCAAGACCGCAAGTATTCGTATAGAATACTAGGACATAGTACAGTTACGAGTATAATAGGTCGGGAATTATATTAACATTCAACTCGTAGCTGAACTATGTCAGCGGCACTTTTTTCACAGTAAATCATTGTTAAAAGTTTTTGATATAGGTACGCATTTTTGCTAACGGTAGACGTTTTCATTCCACATATGAATGTATGACCTTGAGTTTTTGACAGTTCGTAGGGTTTTAAAAAAAATAGGAAAATATTCTCTTGTCCAGCACCGTCTCGTAATTTCGAGTGAAGTACGGTTTTTGGTTACAGCAGGTCTCGTTATTTGCATTACATACTTAGTCGAATACTGTACATTATAGTATGTACAATGTTTGTAGATAGATATTTATATCACGGCTCTTGCCCCGCACAGATTACAAGAAACCCCAGCTTGATTTTAGCAGATACTTCAAGGTCGCCATACCAAGTAGACAGATCTGGGACAACTCCGACAATGTCATTATAGGAACATCCATCTTCACAGACTAGTGAACTAGTCTTACCGACTAGCAGACTATTGCGGCGTCTTCCAATCAACGATAGAGTCATTTGGGGTAAGAGTGCGCAGCGGGTAAGACTACGCTCTACGCAGTGCCATTTTCTCCATCTGTGAAAGAATTAGCAGCAATCGGTAAATGTGAAAATGTATGCCTCACTAGCCGCCAATGATGCACAACTTCTACGAAAATTTTCCAATTAACAGTGCAAAGAAAATCAGCAAGGAAAGAAAAGCCAGATTTTGTTAAAAAAAAAGTTAATTTTTAAAATTGTGTCAGGAAAGCGTGACAACTCGAGTAAGTAGTATGTAGGCATAAAGAGTGTATGTGTGTTTGATTTAGGATACAATTTAAGTGGATAATATAATTCATTTTAGATTTTCAATACAATGAAAAAAAAGTAGCGTCTAGGGAAAGAGTACGCAGTCGTTCTGTGGGTAAGAGTGATAACCCAAAAGAAAATCTGCGAGGCTAAGGAGGTGATTTTAAATGGAAGCAGCCCATGAAACGCTGCCGAAGAACTTGGTTTGAGCAAAAGCGCAGTTTCAAACCATTTTAACTACGAAAATTGTGACTTAAACTGGATGCGCACTCTAACCCTGACTTCGGAGCAAGAGTGCGCAACTTGATTTACTTTGGTTTTTTGATCAAAACATATGAAACATTAAAAAAAATATAAAATATTTTTGTATAACTTTGTTCCTAAAATATAGAGCTACCAAATAATAGGTTCTTTTGTTTGTTAACTGTTGTACATTTTTCAGAATTTAAGCCCGAAGTCCAAAATGCGCACTCTTGCCCCGAAGCTATTAAGAAAGTAGCACAAATTTTCCTAGCAAACAAATTACCCGCACCGGAAATCACCATTTTCGTGGACAGCCAAGCCGCACTTAAAGCACAAGCCTCCACCTCGGCACTTAGAGCGATAAAACACGACAAAGTCTTACTCTGCTGGGTACCCGGACATGTGGGAATAGAAGGGAATGAAACAGCAGACGGACTGGCCAGGAAAGGCTCCGATATGGAAATAACACTAGCTGATAGACAGGTCTTACCGGCTTTCAACACAGCTAAAAATTAAGTAGACCGCATCACCATGCCATAACCCGCAACCTGTGGCCCGCAGTCGACCAGGAAAGAACAATGTCTCTACTTTCTATGAGAAGAAGCCAAATCCATGTACTCGCCTGTGTTATAACCGGACACTGTATAATAGGAAACATGGCCAGAGGACAAATGACTTCTAGAGAAGTTGCATGGATGAGGATGAAGTAGAGTCTATAGCACACTATGCCACTGCCCGGCTCTTCAAGAACGGCGCCTATCTTGTATGAGAGCACGATTCTTCGACTACCTAGATGACCTGGCTAACATACCGCTTACAGACCTAAAGAGATTTATTAGTAGATCGAAATGGTTTTGTTAAACGGATGTCTTTTCATGCATAACTAGGGTATTCACAATGGACTTCCCTAATCTTACCTTACCTATGTAGAAACTTAAACAAATAAAAAACTGGAGCATAGCTTTTAAGTAGAATATTTAATGAACATTATGTACGTAATTTATATGCATATGCGCCTCTTGGAACATTTCCCAGCGTGTTTCAAGCTGAGGTCCATGCCATTGAGATCTGCGATTTGATTAATCTATAGAGAGGAATCAAGGGCGCCAACATAAATGTCTTCACAGGCAGCCAAGCCACACTCAAAACTCTGAGCTTCTACTCTTTGGACTCAAGATTGGTAAAGTGTTGCTTCAATGCTCCCTAGCCATTCACAATAAAGTCAAACTTTGGTGGGTACCTGGTCATAGAGGCATTAAAAGAAATGAGATTGCAAATGAGCTGGCTCGTTCAGGCTCCGGAACCCTTTTGTGACATAAACTGGGCAACAATCTCAGCCTTAGTAAACAAATGGGAACATAACCTTCGTCTCTCTCATCGGAGAAATATCCCAGTGCTCAGACAAGCCAAACTGTTAATTAAGCCTTATACCCATCACAAGGAACTTCTGGACTACAATAAGAAGGCTAGTAGGTATCTAACAAGCTTCCTTTCCGGTCACTGCCAGTTACGATACTATCTAAAGAAGATAGGCCTGTCTAGCGAGACCGATTGTCGAATCTGTTTAGAGGAAGTCGAGTCGGCCGAGCATGTCCACTGTGAATGCCCCGTACTTTTTGGGGTCAGACGGCGTACCCTACATAAATAACTTCTCAGACCTTATGACTTAAAAAATGCGTCAACCAAGGACATACTAGCTTTTATTGGAAAGATAGTTTGCCTCTTGGACTTATGAGAATCCTACGATGCAATAGATCTTTTAGGTCGCACTATCAGCCTTGGGAGGGGCTCACTCATTTAAAAAAGAAAATACGTATGAGCGTAGTCTGGAAAGATTTAAACCTGGACATGAATATGACGTTACTTGTCAAAGCCTTTTGGTACAATAATGGTGCATACTCATACAACATATTATATGATTTGAAAGAAGACTGTGAAAATTTCAGCCATTTTGGACACTCAGTTGTTTGCCAGTCGTTTGTGTCAGTCGATGTCAGTTTTTTTTTTTTTTTTAAAAAATGGAAACAATCGAATACCGTTCGTGATAGGATAGAGATTTTTATAGAATGAGGAGTTGATTGCATACTTAAACGCCTATTTTGCGGAGTAAGATGCAAACAACTGTGAGATGCACCGCGACCTTAAGATCTATTGTGCCCCCTACAAGCCCTAGACGAAAGAACATCCCTTCCGTCATTATTCCTATTGGTATCGTTAAGAAAGAGCTTTGCTCACACCTAGTTCAGGTGAAAAGTGCATAAGTTATACCACCTCCTCTAGACCAATTTCCCTGAGAAATCGCAGTAGGAGATTGGGTGCTATGAGTGGTAGACCCTCTGATGCAATTTGGTGTTTACCCAAGCACTTGAATCTTTTCTGGGCAGATTCTGGGTTTCACTGGACTTATTGCAAAATCTCCATGAGTTTTCATCTGATAGACCTAGCTGTTTGAGGTATCCCTTAAGTTTACAGTGCCCCGTGAGGAACACAGTCAAGATACGGAGTTTGTTTTTGTTCAGGCTAATGCATGCTTTGTACCTTTCCAGTTTGTAACCACCTAAAAGTTTCTTCGCCTGTTTTAGGCGCTGAGTTTCTGTCCAGGACTTAGTCCTGTTTGCCTTCTTCAGTGATTGGAGCTCATCCTTTATGATGTGTTCCCCTATGCCACAGAAGGGCTCAGGACACACGAAGGGTATGGCGGCTCCTTTGTTTGTCCGCCTCTTCATTTCCTTCTACCTAGTACATGATGACGTTTCGTTCGCCCACTCTATTTAGTTTATCTAGGCATTCTCAGACAATTCTAGATTTGATGGTCTGAGCCCCTATTGCCTTGATAGCTACTTGGCTATCTGACATTATTACTATGTCCCGTCTGTTGTTGCGCTTATCAAGATTGAGTTGGGCATGGGCACATCTGTCACAATAATAAGGGCATAATAGAAGTATTCAAATAAAGCACATAATAATTGAGTCATCGGGCTGTCATCCAGGTGTAGTATACATTCATATGTATATATTAAATTTAAGTGCGGAATCCTATATCGTTCATATGACCACCGCGAGCACGTTTGCAGCGATCGATTCTTTGGAGCCAATTTCCCACCACTCTTCCATACATATCGGCGACGTTGGCAATTTCGCTTTCAATATTGTTCCTGAGCTCCCCTAACGTTGTTGACTTATTGACGTAAGCCAACGATTTAACGTAGACCCATAAAAACAAATCCAATGGCGTTAAATTGCATGAGTGAGCTGGCCATTCGACCGGGGACCATTTTTCGAGATTACACAATTAAGGGGAGGCCCTTCAATAGATCAATTGTTTGATCAAGAGTTGCACTCTAGAGATGAAAAGGATTATCGTGCAGAGGTACTGCCGAAAAAAAGGATCAATGGATGCAACTGGAAAGGGTCTACTGTGTTCCAAGAATATGGTCTACGGTGCTATAATGGAGAACACAGAAACGGACATCATTCAGAATTTCGACCCCGTCCATAGGAGTCATCTTACGAAAGTGAAAACGATGTATTTCGACGACAAAATAAAAGTCACTAAAGCACGGTTATTCAACATTTTTTCACGAAATAGTATCAAATTTGATACTAGGCCTGTTGAGGGTTAAGTGCACACATTACACCAAGGACTATAAGGATCTGACTTTTGGCAGCAGGTTTACGGGGGTCCATTGCTCGCAAAAGAGCACACGTTTCAAAAAAAATAAAAACATTGAAACGTCAGTTGCAACTTGCTAAGGAGCATCCACCAAAACCTCTCGCATTTTGAAAAATAATCTTCTAATCTTCTAATCTTCTTCTAATAAGACTCTAGAGTGATGAACCGAAGTTAGAAATGTACTGATTCGATGGCGAAAAGTATGGGAGATGGGAAAATTATAAAAAACTGAGCTGTGCAAAAAACGACGTGGCGTTTGTCCTTCCCGGATACTAAAGAAACATTTCAAAAAAAGTTTCATCAAAATCTGTTCAATGATTTCCACACCATTAGGTAACAACAAAAAAACCTTTACAGTTTTATAATATTTATAGATTACACTAGTTTACAACGAAATTGTTGCTTCAATAAATACATGATCAGTATAAAGAGTTTAATATGCTGAATCTAAATCTGGCAACAGAATCGCTCTAGGAGGTCAGAATTTTGAGATATACCAATCTCAAAGTGCTAAAAATACGGTTTTTGGCGAGAAAAAACCTCGTAGCGAAACAAACTCAAATGGGATTGAAAGGGAAAGAGTATTGCTAAAGGATGCTTTAGCTAAAAATGGCTATAAAAATTTGGTGTGCTCAAAAAATTACTTCAAATATCGCCAAAAAACGTGTTTTTAGCACTTTGAGATTGGTATATCTCAAAATTCTTACCTCCTAGAGCAATTCTAGAGCGGTTCTGTTGCCAGATTTGGATTCAGCATAAAGTAATCTACAAGAAATTATATGTCTCATTCAAACAACAATACAGAAATTTAATTTTGTAAACTAGTGTTATAGGATGAGTGAAAAACTGAAACTGTTATCACATTTTTGTAGAAAAGGTACTTGTTTCTAATTAGTTTTCCACCACTGTACATTGTGAAAAACAGTGGGCATAGTATTGAACCTTGTCGAACGTTCCTACTTAGTGGCAGAAATTCTGATACACAGTTATTAGATACAACTGCCTGATATCTGTTGTTCAGGTAAGATAAGACCACGCACAACAGAAAAGGGTATATGTATTAATATTAATCCCTAAATGACAACCGAGTATTGACATTTTCCTCTAAATGTAAATCTAGATCTAATGTACACAATTTTACGAAAATAATTGACAAACATTCATTAGTCTATGTACATTATTTGAGTAATGTTCCTACTTGTCTCTTGAAATCGAGTAACAGCATTAATGGTCATAATACGAATATTGAACAACGAATTACGAATGCTATAAGCACTTAATATAAATTAAGTAGATATACTTGTTTCTTAATCCCCCTTCATTATTTTCAAATCGCATTCCAATTAGTCTGTTATACATTAAACATACATATGTAGATCAGATGTACAGTACATATACATATATGTATATGAGATAGGAGTATTTCAGTAATTTAGTTTCCAAACATTCCTAACCGAATTGAATATATTTGGACTGTACATATGTACTTTTACATAGTACCCATATGTACAAGCAATTTGATACTTAACTTGTAAATAAAGATAAAGAATCAAATTACACAATACAAAGATGGGGAAATATAAATCGCGTACTCCAGAACTTCAAAAACTTATCAAAATGGAAACGAGTCAATGGCGTTGATAGGTGTTGGACCCGGGCTGGGTTTGTACCTGGGCAGCACTGCGTAGTAGTCCAACGCACTTACCACTACACCACGGTGGAAGCATAGCTCGCGAAAAACCGCATGTGTCCACAAAGAAAAGACGGGATTTCGTAAAACTGTACTTAGAAAAACCTGGAGTTTTAGAAAAAACGTTCTTTAAAGTGACGAATCAAAGTTTAATTTGTTTCGATCCGATAGAAAATTGCAAAGAATTGGATCTAAAGTATACCGTTAAGACCATAAAGCATGGACGAGAAAACATAATGGTCTGGGGTACATTCTCTTGGATCGGTGTTGGTACATTAGTTCATATAAGTGGTCTAATGGATCAAAATACTTATAAAAGCACATTAGTGGAATCCTATTGTTTTGAATACATGCCAGTAACCTGTGTTTTCCAATACAATAACGATCTTAAGCATACTTCACGGATAGTGAGGCAATGGCTTACGGATAACAAAACTAATTTTTTGGATTGGCCCGCGCAAAGTCCGGACATAAGCCCAATAAAAAATAACCATTGGCGTGGACAGCCCAACCGAACTTGAAGCACTGGACTCCACTTCCGTGAATTGAAAATTCGTAAAGAAGTGCCTCACGGCACTTAGAGCGATAAAGCACCACACAGTTCTAATCTGCTAGGTTTCCGGATATGGGGGAATAGAAATGGTACGAAACAGCAGACGCACTGGCCATGAAAGGCTCCGATAACACTAGCTGGAAGACAGATCTTACCAGCTTTCAACATTGCTAAAAATCGAATAGACCGCATCACCTCTAATTTAGCCGAGGACCAATGGCGCAACGCCAGCGATTGTGCCATAACCCGAAGCCTATGACCCGTAGTCGATCAGAAAATAACATTATCTCTATTTTCTATGAAAAGAAGTCACTCGTCGGTGTTACCGGACACCGTATAGTAGGAAACATGGCTAAAAGATATGGCATCCTTACAAATGACTTCTGTAGAAACTGTACGGATGAGGACGAAATAGAATCTGTAGCACACCTTCTATGCCACTACCCGGCTTTTCAAGAACGGCGCCTATCTTGTATGGGAGCACGATTCTTCGACTGCCTGGATGACCTGGCTAAGACAACCCTTACAGACCTAAAGAAATTTAATAAAAGATCGAATTGGTGTTGTTAAATGCATGTTTCTAACTACATGCACAACTAGGGTATTCACAATGGAGCATTACGAACTGGATGACAATGCAATATCTCGCTTTCTTGCTGGTTTGTTCGTTAGGGTTCCGTATGGAACTTAATAGACATTGTAAAAGCTGTAGATACTTACTTAGTTGGCGCTACAGCTCGAGGTGAACCAGAGCCTGCTTCTCGCAACCATTTGTGTGTGCGTTATATTTTTGCACGAATGGAAGGGACCTACAGTTTTTTGCCGTCTCCGAACGGCGAGTTGAGAAGCTTAATCGTGACAAATGACACTCTTTGATGCTTGTCAGGCATTCGAAAGAGGTGGTACCGTGAAAAAACTCTTTTAGGTGTTAGACCCGGCCAGGAGTTGAACCCGGGCAGCATTGCGTGATAGTCCAATGCACTAACCACCACGGCCACGGCGACCACCGGCTGTAGATATGCAAGGTTTTTGTGGGTTTTTTTTTCTTTTCTTAGTTGCATACTTTTTAGCTATAACACATAGTTACCGTAACCGTAAGATATCTTGGTATATATAAAGACACCAAATTAACCTTTAGCGATCATTTTAGTAGGTCAATAAAGAAAATTGCCATCGCCATAAAGATGCTGTGTCCGTTTATTAACAGAAAATCGCTTCTATCGACTGAAAACAAAGTGATTATTTTCAAAACAATTTTTCAAGCAATTCTGCTGTACGGCTGTGCAGTGCAAAGTGCCACATAAAGAAACTGCAAATACCGCAAAATAAATTACTAAAACTAAAGCTAAATTTGCCTTGGTATTACTCCACTATAGATATTCACCATAAAGCGAATTTTGAATTGATCCTCCATAGAATTGAAAAACTTAATTCACGTTTCTTAGACCACTGTAGTCTTGCTGAAAATCCGCTCATAAGTGAACTAATTGAACACTAAGGTTTTATGTCACATGACCATATATATTTACTTGTTTATTTATTCTTACTTCTAATTTATGTATTAACTTCTTACTTCCTTTTAGTTTCCAACTGTGATATCTACTTTTAACTGATTAATATATTTTTTGTATTTGCTTATTTCTTAATTTATTTACTTGTTATTTATTTATTTATACATTGTTATTTATATTGTTTATTTATTTATTTATTATTTAATTATTATTTATTTATTTATTATTTATTTATTTATTTATTATTTATTTATTTATTATTTATTTATTATTCATTTATTTATTATTTATTTATTTATTATCTATTTATAATTTATATATTATTTATTTATAGTTTATTTATTATGTATCTATTATTTATTTATTATTTATTATTCAGTATTTATTTATTAAAATGTCAAAATGTCATATACTATTTATTCATATTTGTCTGTTTGTACTTATTTACTTATTTATTATTTACATATTTTTTTGCTTGTTCCATCATTCTTTGTACGTAGATACATATTATAATTTCATTGTCATTACTAGTTTTTTTTTTGCTATTTTTTTTTTATTTTGATTTAAATTGAAGGCTTTTATCGTATTTTCCTTCAGAATAATTTGTATTTTCTCTTTGTAATCTCTATATCTGGTTATAAAATAATGCTTCAGAAGAAAGATAAAGTCTATCAAATCTCTGTATTGTAAAATGTGAGGTAACAAACCCTATGTAAATTATACACGAAATAAATATCTACATATATGTATATTTATCTATCTAATGGTAATTTTTTGAATTTTGTATTTTAATTTGGGAGTTTTAACGAGATTGGAGTGAATAAGATGCTAAATATAAAAAAATTAAATCGAAAACGTGGACGTGCATGCAATATCTTATTGATGCATGAGTAGTTCACCTAAGTCGCTAATAATTTGATTGCACTGCAAATGATATGAATTGTTGCGCGAGTTTTAAATAATTTGTTATCGTTTCTAATTCTGTAGCCAACTCGAAAATAAGTTAAAAATGTTTTTGAATTATCTTTTTTTTTAATACTAAATGTAAATATTTGTTAAAATGCCAAAAAAAATATTATCCTATGACTTATTAATAATATAACCACTTTTTCTCTCAAGATTGCTTTTATTCAATCAAAATTTTTTACTTGTAAGTACATAATAAAAAAAAAACGTTTCTAATTTTGTAGCCACCACTGTAATATATGATGATGAATTGTTTTTTTTTTCGACTTTTTGTGTTAATACCTAACAATGTTTGTTTTTTTGTTTTTATTTTATAATAACTCTTAGAGCGTCTTACCAATTGGTCCTGGTGTTGCGGGCGGCACATTTGAATTTGTCTTACCGAAGGTTGTCAAAGCCGTCGAACTTACTCCGAAGAGAACGATAAAAACCCCAAATAACATGGTCAAACTACCACACTGAGTAAATCGTTTTAAAGGTTGCATTTTGTTTCAAATTGTTTTCTTTTTCTTTTAATCAGCAAATCTATTCGAATTTTAATTTCGTAATGTTAGAACAGTTTTTTATAACACAAATCACCACTACAATTACTATTTGTCTTTCTGCTACCAACGTATGTGGATACTCTTTCCCGAAAATATTTCCAAACCACAGTAAATGGTCTCATTAAAGTAAGAACACCAACCGAGGAATAAAAAACCAACAAAAACAATACAAATCCAAAATGTAGTCCTTGCCCTTTGGATTGCTCGATTCTATAGGGATATTCCCTGTATCATTATACAATTACTCGTATAAGGCACTTGAATATTGTTTTTTATTCTTAAATTCACTTTACAGATTTCGAATCCCGATAAGGTGTAAGTATTTTGTTGTATGATTTTCAAATTCGTTATGTATTAGGCACCGTCCAATGCAAAGGTATGCTTCTAATAGAAGCATTCACTTAAGGCACGAACAGCAACAGAAATGTATCTAAGAATATGAAGTGAGGCGCACAATGAAAACCCAATTCGACCGGCTTGCTGAAAACCCTCTGAACAATTGAAAGATTTTCCTTGAATCCGAAGCTTAAGTTTGTTTGTAAGGAAATCCAACACAACACAGAATACGCTGTCTATGGTCGTAGTGGTGGTCTTGTTTGTGTGGTACTTATTGCTCGTACTAACATTATACTAACTCTCCCTATACCGTTGTGCTGATGTGAAAGTGAAAGACGTTGCTTTCGCTTTTCTTCGCAGCTTGAGTTTGAAAAAAGCCGAATCACTTCGGCTGACTCTAAGCGCATGATTGCAAAACAACAAAAAAAAAAACAGTCTCAGCACTCTGTGTCCTTTCGTATTTTCTTTGGGTAACGGTATGGACATTGGGTGGAACTTTACCTGGAATCAAGGTTGGTAGGCCCAAAAGAACACTATGCCTAGACTTAGAATGGGGTTCGAGGGTAGAATGCAATGACTTTGGTTACTTTGATTATTGTTCCTAGCTGCGAGGCATACTCTACTCATATATGAATTCTAACAGAAATTATACTCTATTTCAGAAGCGCTTAGTATTTATGACTTCTACCTGAAACACAATAATAACTAGACGTGCACGTGGGGTACTTGAACTTGTATATGAACAAATGGACTAATAAACTCATTTTGCTAAGGCTTCTGTTAACTACTTGAAAGCTAACCACCCAATTGTATGCTAGTCGAACATGATTTACTTATCCATAGCCGCCATAAAGGATTTAAGTGAACATACCTATAAGGAGATGGAATTTGGTGAGATTATTGACTTACTCCTACCGTTACAGCTGACAGTATTGACAAAACAAATCTTGGCATTAGAATCATTTATCGTTTTGGAATAATTTCGGCACTGATTATTTCTCTTTTGTTTTATTATTGTTATTTTACTACTTGCTACCAATTCGTGTAAATCAATGCTGTTCATTTGGAAAGTATACTTGGTAGAAGGAAAAAAAAAACCCTTTACTTTTGGGGAAGAAAACTTCATATACAGCAAGGTCAATTCTTAAAATAACTACCTACAACTATTTCTTAATGCTTTGAGCGTTTTACTGCAGTCATAACTTTTGCAGATTTATACACACTAATATGTTATTGCAAGTGCCATTTAATTAATAATTGTTTCACAACATGAGAACTTTCATGCAGTTAAAATAAAAGATACCTTAGTACTCGTAGGTACATATATTTAATTTGTACGATATTTTACCAAGACAATGTTCGTTAACAAAACTTAGTGTTTTTCACGAAAAAGTGATTGACAGTGGGTCCTCGACTTGAGTGTAAAGTATTTTTAGGCATATTACTCAAATCTTTAAATTACCATTAAACCGGTGTATTTCAAACGTAGGTACTTCTTGTCCATATAAAAATAAAAATAAATAAATATTTGGCTTCAGCATTCCTAGGTAGAACCAAGCCTAGCTTCCCGCAACCATTTGTGTGTGCGCGTTATATTTTTGCACGAATGGAAGGGACCTACAGTTTTCTGTCGTCTCCGAACGGCGAGTTGGGAAGCTTTACATGACAAATGATACTCTTGAATGCTTGTCAAGCATTCAGAAGAGGAGGACACTGTGAAGAACTTTTTAGGTGTTTGCGACGGGATTCGAACCCAAGACCGCTGATTCTGTAGTCCGACGCACTAACCAATTGCGCTACGGTGTCATAAAAGCAAAACCGAAATAATACTTTTTACCACAAAAACCAAAGTACAAACCTTTGATTTTCCCAAATTAAACGAACAAACACTTTCACTTTCCTCCAGTGCTAAGTATTTGGGCATCGTCATTGACTCTAAACTTAGCTGGAAGAAGAATATAGAACTGCGGGTCAAGAAAGCACGCATAGCTTCCTACGCCTGCAACAAAACCATTGAGAAAAGACAAAGACCTCCGCTGCCGGAAGTGCATAGGGAACATTAATATTTCGCTGTAGTTATTTTTTATTTAAATCATTTATTAAAATAATCGTTACAGATTTTTAGTAAAATGAAGAGCAGGGCTATACTCTCAACATCGTCGTTTCATTTCATCTTGTGTCGTACTTTTCAGTTAGTTTTTCCAACTCATAGGCAAAGCCGTTGCCTTCTACAACAGACTGACCAGGCACTTAACCTAGTATTACCTTCAATGCTAAGGGAGTCTTAAGGATACTTTTAGCTCTGTATTCATGCAAAAGATACCAAACCCCGTTTCGTTTACAGTTTTAGATCCGTCCATGAAGACTGCGGTGTCTGTATGCTGAGTAACTGTATTATTTGTCCACGTTATCGAGAAACGAACCTGGGACCCAAAAGATATTCTACCGGATTGAGATCCGGAGACTGCGCAGGCCACTCCAATGGGCCAATGGATCTACATTATTCTCCACAAACCACCTCATAGTTGGGGCTGATATTTATGTGACAAACCACCTCATAGTTAGGGCTGATATTGTCTTGTTGGAATTTGACATTTTCCATGTTGGTGTCGCCGAAAAGTTGAAGTACATTTTCCAACACATTTATGTACATCCGACCATCACATACATGCATTTCAGCCGCTGGCATCCCCAGATCATAATACTGTCTCCGTCGTGTTTTACAGTCGTTAGCACGCATTCTGAGTTGTACCACAGACAAGAGAAATATACAGATGTAGAATGGTAGAACAAAAGCATGTTACAAACAAATTTTAAAACCAGCATACTAAAATTCAAAAACCAACATACTATCATACAATACCTCGTATGAAATGCCTGCAACATGAACGAACTCAAAGAATGGTGTATGATTCGAGCAAAAATGTTCGTTTCTCTCAATTTCCTTTTCTGTTTTCGACTTCCTTGTGTTGTGGATGTTGTTGTTGTATTCCCATTGCTGCTTAAATTCGTTTTCTTTTGTATCACGAAAACCGGTTTTAGTTTTTTTTGTTTGTTTTTGCATAAAAACTAATACACGAGCAGTATGTGTGCGTGATGTAATAATTTTGTTTTTTTTTCTTTTCGCTTTAATTTCTTATTGTAAGTAAATGAAAGTTTAATGGGGCATATGGAAGGGGAATAGCGACTATACCATGGATGTGTTCATAGTGCTGCAAGTGTTCAAATTTTCTTGAATGGGAATTTTGCTACCGCGTATTCGTATGTACATATATGTATGTATGTATATGCGATGGCCCAGCAGCAGGGCGGGAAAAGTAGATCATTTCGTTGGTTTTTGTGATTGCAATAAAATATGTAATTTCTTTGAAAACGTTAATTTCATTTACAGAGTACCTACATTCCTTTAATGGCATAGAGATCCGCTTAGAGAGGATTTTTTGAAATTCCATCTCTAAGTGGGTACCTAAATTCGGAAAAAAAATTCGGAACTCATCTCCAATTTGTTTTGCCTTAACAGTGGCAGCGGGGGCGAAGCAAGGCGAGCACGGGTCAGCTAGTCAAATATAATATGTACATGATACAGAAAACAGTAGGTAGGCATTGTTTTGATTTCCAGTTTGTAAGCCTTTACAGGAGCCCAACAAAATATTTGCCCTCGATTTTAATACTACATACATTTATGTATGTCTATGTAATGTATGCCTCCACAAATTACTCAAAAATTGTCGGAGAAATTTTCTGATTGATTTCTTACAAATCAAAAAAAAAATCGCTCAACCATAAATCAAAGAACATCGAAATGTCACAGAAATGTGAAAATAAAACCAAACAAAAACAACAACCACAGTTCAAAATATGACCACCGTATACACACACAAACACACCACAGTTTAAAATTCAGAAACACCGACCAGCCAGTCAGCTCAGTCGTTCGTATATGTTCGTTCGCAAGATCGATTGAGATAAGTAGACAAAATAAAGGGTTGCAACAATATGAAATATAAAAAAAATGTGTGTATACCGAAGTCACAACACACTGGAGGATGGTTGACTCGCACGACCATGTAACTTAAAACCTGCATGATCATAGAATAAACGAAAAACAGAACAAGTGGAGTCATCTACACAAAAGAAGTGAACTAAACTCGATGTATACCATATTCTACATCTGTATATTTCTCTTGTCCGTGGTTGTACTCTTCTCCAACCCTTCGCCCCATAAAAGCCATACCAGTGGTGCCAAATATCTGAAAATTGATGAAAAATGGTTTTCAAAAATTATAAATGTATCTAGGGATCACCAAAATTAGTTACATTTGTTGGTATTTAAATTGAAAGTGATCAATTAATGAAACTTACCTCAAAGTTAAATTCATCTGACCACAATATTTTTGACCAATCATCGTCAGTTTTTTCGCCCACTCCAAGTGTGCTTTCTTGTTTTTTCCCGAGAGCCACGGCCTCTTCCTTGGTTTGCATCCCCTAAGTCCAACTTCTCCAAGTCTTCATCTAACGGTTCTTGATGTAATTCTTATTTTCCGATCCTTCGACAACTCAGAAGCAAGCTCAGAAGAGGTTTTCTTTCGATTTTCGAGCGAAGATCGTATTAAAAATCGGTCCACCCAAGTCGTGGTTTTTCTCCCGGATTTTTCGCGATTTACATGCGAACCAGTCTGGCTGTACCTCTTAATTGCGTTTTGCACTGGACAACATGAAAATTTCACTTCTTTTGCTATTTGAGTTTGATTTTTGCCTTCTTCAAACAGCAACTGTATTTTTTCACATTCTGCCAGACTAAGTTCACTTGTTTTTGGCATTTTACAAGAAAAATTAATAAATTTCACTATTTTG
This sequence comes from Brachyopa scutellaris, assembly GCA_949775065.1. Classification (NCBI taxonomy): domain Eukaryota; kingdom Metazoa; phylum Arthropoda; class Insecta; order Diptera; family Syrphidae; genus Brachyopa; species Brachyopa scutellaris. Next base: position 70,564,515 of record OX459114.1, on the reverse strand, counting down.
AACAAAAAAAAAACAAATTGGTCGCGTCTGTCGATTTCGAGCAATGATCGCACACTAAACCTAAACCGGAAAAAGTGCATAAAACCGCAATTGCATCATAAGAGTATATTGGCGCATTTTTTTTAAATAAAAAAGTCGTTTACAACCTCATAAAATGATGCCATAACTCATAGAATTCCGACGAAGTACTTGCGAGATAGGATTTGGCAGCAAATAAAAAAAGAAAGGGGTGCCTAATACATTTGGCCAATGCTGTATAGTGTGGTGGCCCGTCCCAAGGAAAAAGTACCAAAATCAACAGAATCAAATGAGTCCAAAGAACGGCAAGCATAGGCATCACAGGTGCAATGAAGACATGCCCAACTGATGCTCTTATTGTGCTTTTCCATCTTGATCTCCATATGAGAAGCATAGCGCTGTGCAGTGCAATCCGACTCAAGGAATCTGGGTGCTGGACTGCTAAGCCATACGGTCACAGTAAAATCCTGGACACACTACCAAATGGTCTGGTTATATCTCCAACGGATTACAATATCTATAAAATTAGCCTCAAGAAGCTCTTCGCTGCAAGCTTTTCAAAGAGAGGAGTGGGAGCGACGGAGAGTGGTGACAGATTTCGATACAACGGTATTCACCGATGGCTCAAAGATGGATTGCGGGCTAGGCGCGGGAATTTTCTCGGAAAATCTCAGCATACCAATCGAAGTCCTATCACCGTCCAAATTTCGCTAGCATCTTCCAGGCGGTGCTACTAGCGATCCTCGAGGCATGTCACAACTTAATAAACGATCCACACCCAAAGATAATATCGCTATTATTAGATAGCCAAGCCGCAATTAAAGCCATAAATTTGGCGATTTCCTCATCGAAACTGTTAGATCGATGCCATCAGGAAAAACTCAATCGTTTGTGCAGACAGGCTAGAGTCATGCTTCTCTGGGTTCCAGGTCATAGCGCCTATGAAGGGAACGAGAGAGCCGACGAATCTGCTAGACGAGGATCAGCCCTTAACAGCTCACTAGTGGTAAACGTTCATATTCCTATAGGTCCTCTTAAGGGCAATATACTCTCACACTTCTCAGGTGAACTAGTTTGCCAAACTACATATATTATATCAAGAAAGATATGGCCAAGTTACAACAGGTCTAAAACAAACGAATTGCTACAAAGAACTCGGGTAGACATCGCTAGAGTAGTGGCAGTCAGTATAGGGCAATGGCCAATAGAGGAACTTGTAGCCAAACTAGCGATCCATCACAACAGTTAAACAGTTTCTGTTAGCTGCAAAGAGTCGCTTATTCACTTTCTATGCAAGGGTCCAGCTCTAGCAAGAGCCAGGCAAACTTTTCTTCGACGACCTTAAAAAGATATCCGGGAAAAGGATTCGAGAGCTGATCCTCTTCCTTACCTCCACAGGGTGGATATAAATATCGCAACATTACATCCGAATAAACGGGTCACCTGAGGTTGTGGTAACAAAACGCCATTTGGGTTTTCTTCCATCGAAACCCCCACTTCACCCTACCTAACAAATGTTAGTTCATAGGCTGTAGTTCAATTTCTCTAAATCAAATTTCGCATCCAAAATAAATACCAATTCCTAATCGCATTGAATAGGGCTTGATTTCCAACCTCACATTTCCAATTGTATAGAAAATATACACGCAAAGTTAGATTCAACTCGGGCCCAATACCCCAAGTGTGAGCTTTGCTGTGTACACTTTGCTGTTTCGATTCTAGAAAATAGATAATAGAAAATTTAAAAAATTAATAATGTCAAACTTATTCCACCGAAGTCCTTCACAAACGAAATTACTCTTTCACCTCACTCAAACTCACAGCGTATTGAGGAATCGCGTGAATTCGAATTGGTGTGCACAGGCCGTGAACGCGAGTTTTGAAAATGTGTATACAGGCGAGAAACGCAAGTTTACGGAATTGGGCCCCTGGTCAAATCACATGTGCAAAGTGTGTTCACTGGATTCAATAACAATTTGCGAACACATTTCCATATCAAACATTGAAACCTACTACGCAGTGCTGACCGGGTCCAATGCCAGCAAACACCTAAAAGATTTTTCCACGGTGCCATCTCTTTCCAATGTCTGACAAGCATTCAAAGAGTATCATTTGTCACGAAGAACTTCTCAACTCGCCGGCCGTTCGGAGTCGGCAAGAAGCTACAGGTCCCTTCCATTCGTGCAAAAATACTTATAACGCAAACACGCAAATGGTTGCGAGAAGTAGGCCTGGCTCATCCCGAGCTGTAGCGTCACCTAAAGAAAGAAGACATACTCAGTGTAACATGAATTCTAGCGGGATTTAGGAAACAGTTTTCTGATATTATTTTTTACCAGAATCCTTCAGTAGCACCTGCGACCTGCCGACTATGAGACATAGAAAAACTCAAAATGTGATGCAAATCTACTTTTCATTTCATTGAAAGATTTAATTAATCCTTCAATATAAAGATAGTTAGAGAAATCAACCAACAATGTTTCCAACAGAAAGCAATCAATCGCAAAGCTATCTCACTTCATTATTTTACAATTCGGCTTTTAGAAATATTAAAAAGGCATTTTCTTAAGTACACAAGTATAAACATATGATGTATACATGCATATGTATGTATGTATAACAATCTTTGAAAAGTATCTCACCTATCCAACTATATGTAGGTATAACACCACTCAAAAGTTCCATTACTTTGAACTGTGTGTACGCATATCATTGCATGCAAGAGCTCTGTAACCTAGGATATAACATATGTGTAGGATTGTAGTTGTAGGTAGGCCACATATGTATGTATGTACCTACACAAATACGATTTAATTTTATTCTACTTCAGTAGTGATTTCTTAAAACAAAGCTTTTATCGAAATGAGCTGAATGCATTGCTATGCTAAGGCCTAAAAGAGTAATTTTACTCAGTTACAGTATTCTTTCTGTAAAATGTAACGCAAAATGGACCAATTGAGCAAGTGAACTTACTACCGCGAATAAAATGAGTCAGTTTATCCAGAATAAGCCTTAACCAAAAATAAGCTATCCTTATCATGCTACATATAGTCCAGTACAATTAGGTTTATACCTCGGAACCCAGCTATAGTGAATGGTTTTATGTAGATGTTTCGGATTTTTTGAATCGCTTATACCATAAAGTAAAAAGTTTACCTTTTGAAACCTTCCGCTAATGTTTTTTTTTTTTTTTTACCTGTCCCATGAAAATGTTGCTATTTCTAGTATAGCACATTCCTTTTACAGGTTCTTGTGGCTAAATTAACTTAATACCAGGATAACTGTAAGCCCCAGATAAAAACTTTGTATTGTGAATTTGTAGGTGACGTTATGGTTTTTTCATGAAAATAACTTTTCCGAGAAAAATACGATTTTCACTAAAATTGGAAAAAAAAAATATAAAAATCTGTGTTTGAAAACCAATATCTCGAAAACGAAATTAAGGATGGTAATAGTTTTTAACTTTGATAAGCACTAATCAATTGTCTATGAAACAATCCCACCTTGGTTACTCCAAGTTTAATTCACCAGAAGTTGTACTAGAATAACTGTTGGTACCTACTTCAATGATCTTTTAAACACCCTGTATATCAGATGGTGTTCAAGATAGACCTCCCCTCCCATACGATTATTTTCATAGTATGAAGAAAAAAAAATTAGATTTTTTATTTTTGGCTTACATATTTTAAGAATAGCGGTAATTTTTAATGGGTAAACTTTTTAGTTTAGGGTATTATAAATCCAACAAAAAAAATCATTGAAATCCATTCACTATAACTGGGCTCCGTAATTTTTCATTTATAATGACTAATTGCACTGGACTAATAGTGATTTATTGTGATTACCAGGGAACGGATTTTGTTGACTTTGCCTTTTTTTGACTTTTTTTTACTCATATTGCCTTTTTTTGCCTTTTTTACTGATATTGCCTTTTTTGCCTTTTTGGTACTATTTGTCAAAGTACCTGTGCACTTTCTTCTTAAATATGCGATTTATTCTTGCTAACACGAAAGAAATTTCAGTGTCCATACGTATGAGAGCAGGTTTTTCTCTTGTATGAACATGCACATGCACATGCACGCGTTGATTGCACTAGCGCGCATAAATAAAATCCCTACACACCAATCTTAAATTCATTTGTATCAACTCAATATACATGCGCTTCTTCTTGCGCCGTAAGTGCAATCTGAGGCATTCACTGCAGTTTCATCTGACAAAAACCGTTAGACATCTGGGAAATATTTTTTTCGTAACTGTGCGCCTTTTCATCTAGTTCTAGAATCCAGATTCTAGATTCATATTCTGTGACATTATACTGGTCATACTTAGCGCTGGTCGGTTGAATATTTTGTTGCTTGTCATTGAAAGTGAAAATGCCCCAAGACAGAATTTGTGGTGAAATTGGAAAAAGATTTTTAGTCGACCCGAAAGACCGCATATAAGAGTTTACAAATTACAGGTGACTCCTAGTAGTTGTATGTATTTTAATTTGGGCACTTGATCTTAGTGCACTGCGTGTTAAAGACTTTGAACGGACTCGAGGAGAAATAACAACAAGCTAAACGGCCAGTAGCTGAAGATGAGATGAAAAAATTGTACGCGGTTTTTTCAGCAAATTAACGAAATGGCGCTGCAAACTCTAAATTGGACTCAAATATTAAAGTCAAGGACGTGATATCTCTTATCTTGGCTCCACTAGGCTCTGCCCATGTTGTAAGAACCTTTATTTTATATAGAGAGATAATCGCAGGCGATTGTTACATACCAGATAACTTCAAAATGTTTTGGGTTGCAATGTTAATAATAATGCATAGAAGCCTTTATTATTAAATGTCCTTTTTTGCCTTTTCTGTGGTATTATTTTGCCTTTTTTTGGTCAAGAAAATCCGAACCCTGGTGATTACAATCAAATTGTACTTTTTTTTCGCACCAAAGTACTTAGCACGGATCGCTAAGCCATTCCAGCATTAATAGCTAACTTATCAGAAGATACTTATGATCCTAAATAATATTTTCCATTTAACCGCAAAACTATTATAGTAACCAATCCTAGATATATGTACATACCTACCGGCCAGAACCCTATGGCCATTCTGCGATAAGGAGAGCTCCATTCGATTGTCCTACGATTGCCCTATCCTCTTCGAAAGAAAAATGTGTACAAGTGGTAGTTACTTTTTGACGCAGCTGGAGGACCTTAAAAAAAAATAAGCCAAAAAACCATCTAAGATTCAGAGCGTAGACACATTGGACCCAATTGTTGGTCTAAGTCAGAAGTGACTAGGAACTCATCAGCCAAACCTAAGCGCACCAACAACGGTAGGTCTTGCAAAAACAAAGTTTGCTTAATTGGGCTCCATATCAGTAAATGCTGTCGCAACAAAATATGCCTATTCACGCACTTGTGGTTTTCTGTCGTTCTATTATTCAGTCTATGTAACACGCAGCTTTAAATTTGTGTGGATGCATATGCGACCAAATAATCGCAGCGATTAACAAACGGTATTTTTTGACAATCGCCAATAAAATATTGTAGTTTGCTCCATTTTTTGAATCGTTGCGATTATTAAGTTGCCAACGTGTCTCATATTTTGCGACTAAATATTTGCGCAACAGAAACCCAACAATTGCATCGCAAGTAAAATAGAACAAATCGCAGACTTTTAAATGTTCCGATTGCTAGACGCGCTCACATGGAAAGCTATGTATGTGTTCTGCTTTTTGCGACTGAATAGTCGTGCGATGGAAAAAAGAGAAAAGAGACAATATAGCAAGCCATCAATGGCATGCGTAAAATCCTGCTATTGATGGCATGCTATCGGCATGTGGCTGTCTCCATCAACCATTTTAATCACTTCACTTCCAATGAAATCCTGCAATCTGAAATGTCTTGTGGAGACACGGTGTTACTTCCTTTCTATTACGGGCAATGCGGTGCGGGCAACAGCTAGTATATACAAATAAATGCTAAGAATTTTCTCGAAGGAGTGCAAGTCGCCCATACCAAAGCATTAAAGCGGGCGCTTGATCTTTTCTGCTTATACCAACTTCCGTACATAATGTAAAACGAACATCTTTTGCATGTCATGCACAATTCATGAAAATCGGGCTTTTGTGTTTAGCACTAGTGACCAACCAGCGGTGAATACATTTTTCGGTGTATAGGTTTAAGTACTATTCTTCGACCCCTACACCCCGGAATCGAGTGGTAGCTTAGGTCAAATGTTTTTTTTTTTTGTGTTTTGTTTTTTGACCCCCCAGTTTTAGAAAGAAGGTAATAAAATACGTTTACAATAGTTTCGGACACGGGCCCTGTTGTGCTGGTGTTGTTGCCTATACTGGAAGTATTGGCCTTAGACTTATCTGAGATGCATATATCCGTCGGTTTAGTTATATAGCTGCCCGTTCAAGAGGTCACGAAAATACTGATGACGCCTTGACACGCAATCCATTACATCACTCATTTTCATTGGTTAGTGAGCCAAACTTTATGAAAGTCTTCATAAGCCACCCCATAGGGTTAAATCACCCCCAAATGTTTAATGATTATTTTGAATGCATTGAATAAATGTAACTACTGACAGGTGTCGTTAGGAAATCCGTTGGAAGGCTTGTTGTGTGCGGTGATGGAATTTCAACGAATGTACTCCATTTGCGGTGGATAGTGTGGAATTTGAACAGCGATGGTAATCAATTCCTTCTTGAGAGGTCGTTAATGGTAAAAAGTTTGAAGTCATTATATTTCAATTGGAAATGGTAAAAAGTTTGAAGTCATTATAATTCAATTGGAAATGCAAATATTAAAAAGTAATAAGTTATGGCTAGTTGAGTTGATGAATGTTGGTAGCTACTGTTGTTTCTTGTGTTATGTTCAACTGGCTTAGCTATAAGTAATGGTACTTTTTTTTTGTTAGAAAGGTGGAAAGTATCGAAAGCCTGTGTGTGGGACTTTAATCCACTAAAACCACATCCTACTTCTGGTCCCTGGTCTGGTCCCCACGGTACAATAGTAAGTGTTTCGTCATGGGGGGGACTTTAGCCGTAGCTTTTCCCCATCATCACATGTCCTTGTCAATATGTCTGAAGATGTCCTGAAGATGTCCTGAAGATGTCGTGAAGATGTTGTTCATTTATGTCTGTGTTAGTACGTATGGGTCTAGTCTAGTTCGTTAGTTTCGTATGGTGTGTGCGTAGGTTCGCGTATACGTTATTCCGTTCTTAGTATACGTTCATGTCTTTGCAATTCGTGTTTGAAGGTCCTGTTGTGTGAGATTTTGCCTGAACGGCATTTCCACGCTGCTATTTTTATTACACGCTTGCGTCCCTTTATAAACACATGTATTTGCGTATATCAGCCTGTCTGTGCATTTGCGTGGATACATTTTGGTACACAGCAGCGTTGCCGCTCGCTTCCACTCTGTGGCTTCTTGCGTTTCCTTCGGTCTCTCTTCTCCCAGGGCTGTTTGTAGCGCATTCCTTTGTGGCTGGAATCGTGGGCAGTGGAAGAATGCATGGTCCACATCTTTGGGGGTACCACAGGTGGGGGAGTCATCGTTCTTGTATTGGTAAAGATATTACCGGAAACAACCATGTTCCGTAAGCAGTTGGGTTAGGTAGAAGTTTATTTCACCATGTCTGCGGCTTATCCAAGTCTGAACACTCGGGATAAGGTGGTAAGTCAACCAACAACCCCTTGCAGTCCTTAGCTAACTTCCTCCCTCCTCTTCGACTACTTACCTTGACGCTGGTGGGGAGGCTCAGTAGGTCCTTTTGACCCCAGGGGGCGATTGCAGTAGGGTTACCCAAGCTGTAAGGTCTCTGGATGAGGGACCGAAGCCAAAGAGTAGTCAACCTGATTCCAGTGGTGGCGTGAGCGTATAGCAAACCGTGCCCAAGGATGCAAGGCTGAGGGTTAAATCAGTCTCTAACGAGCTCCTTCAGGCGCCCTGGCGAGGGCCTGTCGTATTAGCGCCCCACCACAGTAAAACCGGCTATGCTGTGGTGGCACTTTCTTACCGGTCTACTCGTGGGAACAATAATTAAATAGAACAATAATGACAAAAACAGGCAAAGAAGAAGAAACGAAAAAACAAAACAAACAGTGGGCACTACCTTTGGGGGAAACCCCAGACAATAAGTGCGTAGCTAGGGAAGAGGAGAAACTCCTACCACAGGAACCCTCTACTATTAGCCTAACGTCTTCGGATCGTGAAAGCGGTGGAGCGATAGACATCGACATGGAGAATCTGCTTCTCAATGACGATGACAGTCGCTCGATCGCTAGCTCATCCAACCTCTCCATGCTGTCCACTGCGTCGAATCGCAGTAGGATAGCTAATAGTAAACTAACCATAAAAAGATTAGGGAGGAAAAGATGGGAGGATTTATCGGAGAAAGATAGGAAGAGGCTTCACAATGCCCGAGCCTTCTTGCGGGAGCTGCCATCAAGAGGAAGTGAGCCAATTGCTAGCTACTCGAGAGTCGCGGAGTCTGCGGAGGGTTCGGGCTTTTTGGGACTGATGGGGCCACCCATGTCTGTGACTTGCCGTAGCCAGTCGGGACGGGGGCTGATCCCGTCAGCAACTGTGAAGGATGTGGAGGCTGTTAGGGAGTTAGATCCGACTGGGGGGTCCCCGGATTCGACCAAGAATAGCAGCAAGTCACCTACTTGTACATTCTTGGCCGGTGGTGAAGAGACCTCACAGTTGGTAGGCAAAGAGCACATCAACGTCGCGACAAGCCGTAGCTCGTCAGGCGGGGAAGGTGCACTAGCCGAAATAATAGAAGAGAGTGAAGGGAACGAGGTGCAGGACAATGCCAACTCCACTATGGGAAGCTGTTGCACTGTCGTTTCTGCACAATGCGATCCGAAGCATTGCCATGGCTTGGGTTTACCCGATGTTCCAAAGGCCGCTGAGGTGAGCAAAGTCGGAATCGCGGGGCGGCAAACCCCCTCGGGAGCGCATCAGCTGGTACCCAGCAGTGTTAGGCAGTTTAGGCAAAGAGTCAATGCCAAACGGTGTTTAAAACGACTCAGCAAGAAAGATCCTTCATCCTACACGGAGAAGGACACTCGGGCTCTAGCTCATGCTAAACAGATATTAGGTACAGTTTCAGCTAGGTCGAGTGAGGAACAGAGAAGGACACCCAGGGCGCACACCTCGGGATGGGCTAGCAGTAGGCTTGCTGCGGCGAGGAAGGGCGGCCCCCCGCCACCCGCCTCAGCTGCGGCCAGACTGATGGTACCCCCAACTGGTTCAGGTAAGGAAGAGTCCAAACCTGAGGCAGTTGCGGGAGGCTCGAAAAGAGGTAGGCAACAGGAAAAAGACCCAATCTCGCCACCTCTACCTGGGAGCAAAAGGGTCAGAACCCACTCCGATGTAGCTAGGGGTAATCTTCGGGTAGCTGTAGTCGACTACGGCAACCCAGAGCGAAAACTGACTGATGATCAGTGGAGGTTGCTAGAAATTCGAATCCTTGACGGTGTGAATGAGGCTCTCCTAAAAGGAGCGGAGCCTTTTCCACTCTTTGGTCAGCTGACTACGTTTAAAGGATTCAAAGTAATGGAATGTGATGATGAAAACACATTGAACTGGCTGAGGAAGTTCATATCCGACACCAAAGCTCCGTGGGCTAAGGCCGACTTAAGGGTGATCGATAAAAATGAACTCATCAGCCTTACTAGACCCAGAGGTCGCATCCTCCTAACGGGACCCTACCTCCCGAAAGATAGAATTGAGCGTAACTTGCGGCTGCTTAACCTAGAACTTCATAGCAAGGACTGGGAGGTGATAGAGGTGGGGGAGCACACTAAGACTGGGATGGAAGTAACCGTTCTTCTTAGTCAGCACTCGATGCCGCTACTACGCGATGTTAATTATAAGGTACGCGTCGGGATAACCCGATGTAAGATTAGACCAATAGCTGGACCAATCCAGCAAAGAAATAATGAAGGCTCCGAACATGATGAAGGTAATTCAAATAAACCTTCATCACAGTAAGGCGGCCAGCGCCAACCTTGTTTTCCTTATGGGACGCAAGGACATTGACATAGCCCTAGTTCAAGAGCCCTGGATTGTCCGAGGCAAGATCATGGGGCTGAATTCAAGAGACCTTAAAATATATAGGACCGACACAGTGAACGCTGGAAGTGAGATAAGAACCTGCATTGTTGCTAAAAAACAAATTAAGCTTTTTCTCTTACCCAGACATAGTGATAGTGACCAGACAGCTGTTAAACTTGAGAGGCATGGCATGCCCTCACTCGTACTAGCAGCTGTATACATGCCGTACGACTCAACGGATGGGCCTCCATCTGAGGAAACAGGCAGACTGGTTCAGAAGACAGAGCAAGAAAAATGGGACCTGCTCATGGGCTGTGACGTTAACTCCCACCATACGCAATGGGGCAGCACGGACACTAATCCAACAGGTGAGTCTCTTTTTGAATTTATAATAGAACACAATTTGATGATAGCGAATATTGGTGATGAACCCACTTTTATAACTAAGAATAGAAGGGAGGTTCTTGATCTGACACTCACGAACAACTCAGATTCTTTCTATGTAAGTCAGTGGAAGGTTTCTCCTGATATATCCTTCTCAGACCATAGACTTATAGAATTTGAGATAGGTGAACCCAAAGCCCCACAGGTAAAATACAGGAATCCTAGAAAAACAAATTGGGAACTTTTTGTCAATGAGGTGGGGATAAATGGCAATACGCTCCAGGGGCAAAGAACAGAGACACCACAAGAAATTTATGCTGCTGTAGAGGAACTATGTACCGTCCTCAACAAGGCTTATAAGAAGGCATGTCCACTTAGAACTATACGTGATAAATCATCACCGCCGTGGTGGAATAAAGAGCTTTCGGACATGAGGAAAGAAACGCGAAGGCTCTTCAACGCGGCAAAAAGACTCAATACAGAAATAGACTGGGAAAGATACAAATCCGGTCAAAGGAAATTTAAAAGTGCAGTAAGCAGTGCTAAACGCACCTCATGGCGTATGTTCTGCAGCAAAATTGAAAACACAACAGAAGCAGCGAGACTAAGAACGATCATGACAAAAGAACCGTCAGTACCAGGTTATCTCAAGGATACCAATGGTAATTGGACGCAATCTTGTTCAGAATCCCTGGAACTCCTGCTTAGCGCGCATTTTCCAGGGTGTATGCCAAGTCAGGCTGAAAGTATGTACAGTGACAATAGACCAGAATCGGAGATGGTGGTGCCAGTAGGAATGGTGACTGAAGAAAAGATCCAATGGGCGTTTGAATCATTTCAGCCATTCAAATCACCAGGCATTGATGGGATTTTTCCGATCATGCTGCAGAAAACTATGCATGTAGTGGTACCTTCTTTACAAAGAATTTTTCAAAGTAGTCTTAAATGTGGCCATATACCCAAAGCATGGAGAGAAGTCAAAGCCGTCTTCATCCCCAAAGCTGGGAAGCCCAGCCACACCACTGCAAAAGACTACAGACCTATTAGCCTTACATCCTCCTCTTCGACTACTTACCTTGACGCTGGTGGGGAGGCCCAGTAGGTCCTGTTGACCCCAGGGGGCGATTGCAGTAGGGTCACCCAAGCTGTAAGGTCTCTGGATGAGGGTCCGAAGCCAAAGAGTAGTCATCCTGATTCCAGTGGTGGTGTGAGCATATAGCAAACCGTGCCCAAGGATGCAAGGCTGAGGGTTAAATCAGTCTCTAACGAGCTCCTTCAGGCGCCCTGGCAAGGGCCTGTCGTATTTTCGCCCCACCACAGTAAAACCGGCTATGCTGTGGTGGCACTTTTTTCTACCGGCTTACTCGTGGGATTCAAATTAAATGATCAACAATTCAGAAACAAATAAACAAAAAACAGATGTACAAAATTCGGGGGAAACCCCAAACCACTCGATGGAAGAAGAGGGAAAATCCCCACTTCCGGAACCGTCGATAATAGTTTCTTCGGATGGAGAAAGCGGTGGAACGATTGACATCAATATGGAGAACCTTCTTCTCGATGATGATGACAATCGGTCGATCGCTAGCTCGTCCAATTTTTCCCTTCTTTCCACTGCGTCTAACCGTAGTAGGAAAGCTAATTGTAAGCTTACAGTTAAGAGACTAGGGAAGAAGAAGTGGGAGGAGCTGACCGAGAACGATAGGAGAAGGCTGAAAAGTGCGCGGGCTTTCCTGCGGGAGCCGTCCTCAAGAGACAGTGAGCCTACTGCTAGCTGCTCGAGAGTTGCGGGGACTGCGGAAGGTTCGTGTACCGTAGGACTGATGGGGCCGCCCAAGTCTGTGACTTGCCTTAGCCAGTCGAGACAAGGGTCAATCCCATCAGCAGCCCTAAATGTTAGTAAGGGAGAACTAGCTGTAGACAGGGAGCAGGACCCAACTGCGAGGTCGCCAGACCCTCTAACCAGGATTAGCAGCAAGTCTCCTACTCGTACTATCCTGGCTGGGGGAGAGGAGGCATTGCGGACGATGAGGACAGGAGAGGAGCAAGACAGCGCCTCGACAAGCCTACGCTCGTCGGGTGAGGTTTGTGCACCGACCCTGTCATCACCGGGGGAATGTGCAGATAGTTTAGACGAATTGGCAAATGCCAATTCCACTATTGGAAGCTGCTGCACTGTTGTCTCCGTGCAGAGCGATTCAAAGCCCTGCCAGAGCTTGGGTATTCCCGATGCTCCAAAGGCCGCTGAGGAGAGCAATGCAAAGAGCACAGGGCAGCAAGCCCCCCAGCAGCTGATATCCAGCAAGGTTAGGAAGCTCCGGCAGAGAGCCAACGCCAAAAGGTTGGTAAGGCGATTGAATAAGATAGACCCCGCATCCTACACGGAGAGGGACAACCAGGCGCTAGCTAGGGCAAAGAAAATCATAGGGCCAGCTGTAGATAGGTCAGTAGGACAAATAAGATTACCTCGGGCACATGCCTCTGGAAGAGCTAACGATAGGCTGGTCGCGGCGAGGAAGGGCGGCCTTCCGCCTCCCACCTCAGCTGCGGGAAGCACTTCGAAATCTTCAACTGCTGCAGGTAAAAGATGCGAGTCTAAACCTGAGGAAGCAGCTGCGGGATGCTCAAAGAGAGGTAGGCATGATGAGACGATCTCTCCATCGCTGCCTGTGAAAAGAGTTAGAACCCACGCTGACATTGTCAGAGGGAATCTTCGGGTAGCTATAGTTGACTATGGCAACCCAGAACGGAAACTGACTGACAATCAGTGGAAGTTATTAGAAATTAGGATCCTCGACGGTGTGAATGAGGCTCTCCTTAAAGGTACGGAACCATTTCCACTTTTTGGACAGCTGACTACCTTCAAGGGGTTTAAAGTCATGGAATGTGACGATGACAATACGCTGAAATGGCTAAAAAAGTTTATTACCGACACCAAAGCTCCGTGGGCTAACGCCGACCTGAAGGTGATCGAGAAAAATGAGCTTATCAGCCTCACTCGACCAAAAGGTCGCTTGCTCCTTACGGGTCCTTATCTCCCGAAGGATAGGATTGAAAGATACCTGCGGCTACTCAACCCTGAACTCCTTAGCAAGGACTGGGAAGTTTTAGAGGTGGGAGAACATACTGAGACTGGGATGGAAGTAACCATCCTTCTCAGCCATCGCTCGATGCCGCTACTCCGTGACAGCAATTATAAAGTACGCGTTGGGATGACCCGATGCAAGATCAGGCCCATTGCTGGACCAGTCCAGCAAGGAAAAGATGGCTCCAATTGCAATGATGAAGGTAATACAAATAAACCTTCATCATAGTAAGGCGGCCAGTGCCAACCTTGTTTTCCTCATGGGAAACAGGGATATTGATGTTGCCCTAATACAAGAGCCTTGGATTGTCCGAGGCAATATTATGGGATTAAAATCAAGAGGCCTGGAAATATATAAGACCAATGCTTTTGAAAGTAAGACAAGAACCTGCATTGTTGCTAAGAAACAAATTAAGCTTTTTCTCTTACCCAGGTATTGTAACAGTGACCAGACAGTCGTGAAATTCGAAAGGCAGGGTAAGCCCTCACTTTTGATGGCATCTGTATACATGCCACACGACTCTACGGATGGACCGCCATCTGAGGACACATGCAGGCTGGTGAGGAAAGCAGAGAAAGAAAAATGGGACCTGCTAATGGGATGCGACGCAAACTCCCATCATACGCAATGGGGTAGCTCCGACATCAATCCAAGAGGTGAGTCTCTTTTTGAATTCATAATTGAACGTAACTTGTTGATAGCTAATATTGGGGACGAACCTACCTTCATAACCAAAAATAGGCGGGAAGTCTTAGACATTACACTTACGAACAACTCGGGTTCTTTTCATGTGAGTCAGTGGAAAGTTTCCGCTGACGTATCCCTTTCAGATCACAGAATAATAGAATTCGTGATAGACGAATCCAAACCCCCGCAGGTAAAATATCGGAACCCCAGGAAAACTAATTGGGAAATGTTTGCCAGCGAGGTGGAGAAAACTGAAAGCAAACTACTAGAACTAAATACACGAACACCACAAGAAATTGATGCCGCAACCGAGGTGTTAAGTACTACCCTCAGTAAGGCATTTTTAAAGTCATGTCCTATAAGGAGCATGCGTGATAAAAAGTCACCGCCATGGTGGAGTAAAGAGCTTTCAGACATGAGGAAAGAAACTCGAAAACTCTTTAATGCGGCAAAAAGACTTAATACTGAAGGAGACTGGGAGAGATATAAATCCAGTCAAAGGAAATTTAAAAGCGCAGTCAGCAGTTCAAAACGCACCTCATGGCGTTCTTTCTGCAGCAACGTTGAGAACACTACAGAAGCAGCGAGACTAAGAAAGATCCTGGCAAAGGGACCGTCAGCACCAGGTTATCTTAAGGATACCAATGGTAACTGGACGCAATCCTGCTCTGAGTCTCTGGACCTCCTGCTTAGAACACATTTTCCAGGATGCGCGGCCCCGGCCAGCAATTTGGAAACTGATAATCGACTAGAAGAAGAAATGACGGTACCAATAGGAATGGTGACTGAGGAAAGGATTATTTGGGCAATCGAATCATTTCAGCCCTTCAAGTCACCAGGCACTGATGGGATTTTCCCGATCATGCTGCAGAAAACTAAGCACCTAATGGCACCAATTTTGCATAAAATTTTTCAGAACAGTCTTAGGTGTGGGCACATACCCAGAGCGTGGCGAGAAGTGAAAGTTGTTTTCATTCCCAAAGCTGGGAAAGCCAGCCACGTTACCGCAAAAGACTATAGACCTATTAGCCTTACTTCGTTTTTGCTAAAGACCTTTGAGAAGCTGATTGAGGTTCATATACGTGGTAAGTTCAACCACATGAATATGTCCGCGGCGCAGCATGCCTACACTAAAGGTAAGGGTGTGGAAACAGCGCTACATGATGTAGTCACCACGATTGAAAGATCCCTACACCTTAAGGAATACACGCTGGCAGCATTTCTCGACATTGAAGGTGCTTTTAATAATGTCGAGACACATGCGATTGAAAAAGCGCTAGAAGATAACCACGTTGAACGCACCGTGACCAAACTGATAGTTAGCCTTCTTAGCAGAAGGCACATCATTGCTGAACTCGGGAGAACCCGTCAAAATGTGATCGCATCTAGAGGCACACCGCAAGGAGGGGTCATCTCCCCACTTCTTTGGATCATGGTCATTAACGAATTGCTTATGAAATTTAGATACAGTGGAATAAAAGCAGTAGCATATGCAGACGATGTAGTGCTACTTGCCACGGGAAAATTCCTTACCACTGTTAGTGAACTAGTTCAGAGAGCCTTAAACACACTAAACGTTTGGACGAAGCAATGCGGACTGGGGGTCAACCCTCAGAAAACCGAACTAGTGTTGTTCACTAACAAAAGAGTGCTACCACCCTTCACGCTACCAAATATTGAGGGTACCCCCCTCAAGTTGTCTGAGAGCGCGAAATACTTAGGCCTCATACTTGACAGAAAGCTAAATTGGAAGCTGAATATTAAAGAAAGGGTAAAAAAGGCATCAGTTACTTTCTACACCTGCAGTAGATTCTTCGGGAAAAACTGGGGTTGTAGACCACAAATAACGCTATGGATGTACCGAGCGATAGTCAGACCCATTCTTACATACGGGGGATTAGTCTGGTGGCAAGCTGTCACCAAAATCAGCAACCTCAAAGATATGACCAAAGTACAGAGAATAGCTTGTACTGGAACAACCAGCGCGATGAGAACAGCACCAACAGCGGGACTGGAAGCAATTCTTAACCTGCTGCCTCTGGATCTCTATATGCAAGAGACGGCAGCAAAAAGCGCTCTCAGGTTAAGTCAGTCAAATTACTGGAGACCTTATGCATATGGACACACCCAGATACTTAGCAATTACCTTAATGGTGACATCAACTCAGACTACACTGTCCCATACTTGGACTTCGAAAAACCCTTCTCCTGGACTTTTCCAAGCAGAGAGAAATGGGAGAAAAACGAGGTACCTCAAGATGGTAAGTCCATCTACACAGATGGGTCAAAGATGGACATAGGTATAGGAGCGGGTTGCTTTTCGGAGGAACTAGGAATAAATAGCTCCATACGACTCCCAGACCATAGCAGCGTTTTCAATGCTGAGGTTCTAGCAATGACAAAGGCAGCCCAGTTGGTGTCAATGATGACAATATCGCGAGACGATATCACTATTTACATTGATAGCCAGGCGGCCATAAAAGCAATTGCTGCTACACAAATAACATCGAAGCTTGTAAAGTGTTGCCGCGAAGAGCTGAAGGTTCTCGGCACGCAACACAATGTAAAACTCTGCTGGGTCCCTGGGCACAGAGGGATACCAGGTAATGAAGCTGCGGATGAATTGGCCAGAAAGGGCTCAGCCCTAGATAGAGAACAGGCAGATGGGACGGTCAAACCTCCACTCTGCAACCTTCGTGCCAAAATTTAACAGACATCAGAAACTAAAGCAAACAACAGGTGGAAATCACTAACCACCTGCGAGGTATCAAGAACGTTGTGGCCAAAATACGACAAAGCTAGAACAAGAAAACTCCTGCAAGAAGACAGGAAGTCGGTGTCTTTGCTCATAGGAGTGCTAACTGGGCACAACGCTCTAAGATACCACATGAAGAAATTAAAACTGAATGATGATGACATCTGCAGAGGATGCGGTGATGAAGAGGCACATGAGGACACAACCCATTTCCTCTGTCACTGTCCTAACCTCTGTCAATTGAGAAATAGAACCCTGGGTAAATTCTTCTTCGAAGATATCGACGAGCTATCAGATGGATTACCATCTAACCTGCTGAAATTTGCCAGGGCTTCGGGATGGCTGTAACCAAGACAATAATACCACGGGTGGGAACACATTATGGGTATCACAATGGGTCCACAAGGACCTAAGTGCGATGGGAATGTAGCCATTCTCATCAGCCCGCTAACCTAACCTAACCTATTAGCCTTACATCCTTTGTGCTAAAGACCCTTGAGAAGCTAGTCGATGTGTATATACGCGCTAAATTCAGCCACACGAACATGTCTGAAGCACAGCATGCCTATGCAAAAGGTAAAGGTGTGGAGACAGCGTTACACGACGTAGTTAGCACTATTGAAAGATCTCTGCACGTCAAAGAATATACGCTTGCCGCCCCCTTCTTTGGGTCATGGTCATTAACGAACTACTTGTGAAACTTAGGTACAGTGGAGTAAGAGCAATAGCATACGCGGACGATGTAGTGCTGCTCGCTACAGGTAAATTCCTAACCACTATCAGTGAACTAATGCAGAGAGCCTTGAACACACTAATCGGTTGGACAAAACAATGTGGACTGGGGGTCAACCCCCAGAAGACCGAACTAGTGCTGTTCACCAACAAAAGAGTTATACCACCCTTCGCGCTACCAACTATCGAGGGTACCCCCCTCACGCTGTCCGCGAGTGCGAAATACTTAGGCCTCATACTAGATAGAAAACTTAATTGGAAGTTGAACATTAAAGAAAGAATTAAAAAAGCATCAGTTGCCTTCTATACCTGCAGTAGATTCTTCGGAAAGAACTGGGGATGTAGACCACAAATTATATTGTGGATGTACACGGCAATAGTCAGACCGATATTAACATATGGAGGATTGGTCTGGTGGCATGCTGTCACCAAGGCCTGCAACCTTAAGGATATGACCAAAATACAAAGAATAGCATGCACTGGCACGACCAGCGCAATGAGAACAACACCAACAGCAGGATTGGAAGCAATTCTTAACCTTCTACCCTTAGACCTTTATATACAAGAGACCGCAGCAAAGAGCGCTCTCAGAATAAGCCAGTCAAAATACTGGAAGTCTAATTTATATGGACATGCCAGGATACTTGGCAATTATCTAAATGACAACATTAACACAGATTACACTGTCCCATACATGGATTTCGAAAAACCCTTCTCGTGGGAATTTCCAAATAGAGAACAGTGGGGGAAAAATGAAGTAATTAAAGACTCTAAATCCATCTACACCGATGGGTCGAAAATGGACATAGGCGTAGGGGCAGGCTGCTTCTCGGATGAACTGGGTATAAGCAGCTCCATACGGCTCCCTGATCACAGCAGTGTTTTCCAAGCTGAGGTTCTAGCAGTGACAAAGGCTGCTCAGTTGGTGTCAATGATGACAATATCGCCGGAGGATATCACAATTTACATTGATAGCCAAGCGGCCATAAAAGCATTAGCTGCTACGAAAATAACGTCTAAGCTTGTTAAGTATTGCCGCGAAGAGCTGAAGGTTCTTGGCACGCAGCACAACGTAAAACTCTGCTGGGTACCTGGTCACAGCGGCATACCAGGCAATGAAGCTGCAGATGAATTAGCCAGAAGGGGCTCGGCCCTAGACATAGATCAGGCAGATGGTATGGTTAAACCTCCACTCTGTTACCTCAAGACCAAAATTGAACAAAAAGCACTAAGTAAAGCAAATAACAGGTGGAATTCATTAACCACCTGCGACGTATCAAGAACACTGTGGCCGGAGTACAACAAAACAAGAACAAGAAAACTCCTACAGAAAGATAGGACATCGCTGTCTATGCTGATAGGTGTACTAACTGGCCACAATCTGCTAAGATACCACATGAAGAAACTACGCCTGACTGATGATGACATCTGCAGAGGATGTGGTGATGAAGAGGCTCATGAGGACACAGCCCATTTCCTCTGTCACTGCCCTGGCCTCTGCCAACTTAGAAACAAAACCTTGGGCAAATTCTTTTTCGAGGACATCGACGAGCTATCGGATGGATCACCATCGGTCATACTTGAATTTGCCAGGGCGTCTGGATGGCTGAAACCAAGAAATTAATACCACGGGCGGGAAAACAACATGGGTATCACAATGGGTCCACATGGACCTAAGTGTGATGGGGATGTTATCATTCTCATCAGCCCTTTTAACCTAACCTAACCTAGCTAACTACCTCCAGTTGTGCACTTCAAGTTGGTTGAGGTCGTTTTCCGCTTATACGCGCCACCTTAGGCGAGGTCATCCTCTGCTGCGCTGACCGGGTTGGATTCGAATACTCTGCGGGCCAGAGCGTTGATTTCCATTTGCTCTAGTCGATGTCGCTGTACGCTGTACTCCTCAAAAACCCGTCAACGCAAATGGGACCGAATATCCCCCGAAGGATTTTCCTATCCAAGCGACCGAGGATATCTTCATCCGCTTTCAATTAAGTCCATGCTTCTGCTGACTGGGATGATAAGGGCCTTATATAGAGTCTCCTTAGTCGATCGGGAAAGGGATTTGCTACTCAATTGCCTTATCTAAGCCCAAAGAAAGGAACAGCGATTGGCAAGAATAATCCTTCGTTTGATTCCGACTAGATGTCATTTTGTTATGTTATAGCAGAGCTGAGATAGACAAAGTCCTTTACTATCTCAAAGTTGTAACTGCCTATTGTGACATTCTGCCCAATTCATCGATATTGAGTGTCCCTTTTCGTTGACAGCATACTTTACTTTGTTTTGCCCTCGTTTACCGCTAACCCATTTTAGCCGCTTTCATTTCTATACTCGCAAACTCGTAGTTGAACGGACTTTTGAAAGGTCGTTCCTCGTGTGTTGGCTTGTGAGTTTCGAACAATTATTTCAAGTATGATGTTGAAGAAGTCACATGATAGAGCGTCAACTTGTCTGAATCCTTTTTTGACGGATGAGTTTGGCAGGGATGTCAAAACTAGACATGACTCTATACAATTCATCTCTCCACATGCTGTCATAGGTGGCCATTAAATCTTGGGTTTTTTCCACAAACTGCCTAAGTGTGAAAATTTGGTCTATGGTCGACTTTCCTGGCCTAAAACCGCACTGATTCTGGTCTAGGCAAACAGTGTGTTCTTTTAACGCTTTATGGGCCGTCCTATCCCCTATCTTTTGAACTTTGTAGTAAATGAACTTTTGCTTCTACTGGAAGGTGTGGGATGCAAATTAATTGCATGTCGCTGTAGCTATCTCGGGCAAGCATCTTCTCACGATTAATGAACTCATACAAAATGCATTAAGCAAGCTCTCAAAAGGGGCGCGATTTTTTTAGTTTTATTTTTTTTATGCTTATTTCACTGAGATCTACAAAATGGCATTTTCAAACCTTTGCGCCAAACTTATCGTACTCATGACGAAAGAATCGGTATGGAAATGATCGTGTAGCCAGCTACTTTTGTTATATTTAATAAATTTGTTACCTACCAAAAAGTTGGCCTCTGAAGTCACATTCTCGAACGCATCCTTGGATGTGTTCTGGCAGCACCACTCAATTGTCAAACATCCGATCAGCTGTTAGCGTTGACAACTGGGAAAAATGTAAACACCGGCCACCGCAGCACAACCAATACTTTTTTTACACGCACTTTCCGAAAGATATTCTATTTTTAAAATAACGAAAACTAATTAGCCTTTTCAAAGCATCACATCGCTTTGCACAGAATCTTATGCTCCTACATACAGTCTAGCCACTTGGCGTTGGCATTTCGTCACAACCTTTGTTTACGTTCGCGAGTGTGGTCGCCATCGTCTCGTTGTGATTATTGTTCTTCGATCGAGGTCGTTGGCGCGCGCAATATTTAGAACATATATTTGCGGATCCGCTGTGCTGTGCTCTAAAGTGATCGGAGTGAATAATTATGCATTTTATTATTAGCATAAACAATAGGCAATACGTTTTCAGTACACTGCTTGTTAGTTACAGTGTCTTGACGAAAGAGCATTGAAAATATGTGCGAGGTGCGACTTTTCAATGTTATTTCTTTATCGCATTTATAGAAAAATTATGAGTTCTGCGTTTGCTTTCATTTATTAAAAATATCGTCCAACTGTGAACTGAATGAAGTGCTGCAGCCACCAAAGGGACAACCAACGTAGGCACATTGCCATTGGCAGTCTTGTATTAGTTGCGATCTCCCATATCTCGGGTTCAAATCAAATGCAGAAGAACCAGACGAACAGATGACAAACAAGCGAACCGTTTTCATAGTTGTTGCACTGGTCACCCTTCTGGTGATAGTCGTTGCTGCTAATTTCTACTTTATGTACTATCTGAATGCGGAGGAAGGAAAGCTGAGCAGTACGCGGGCTCTGGAGAATATGATTCGGAGTAAGATGCGCCACCTTAAACCGGTTTATTTGAATCGAAATCCGAGGTTCTTCATGTACCGAAATAAATTGTTGAGGAACTATAAATCATCGCCGTACGAGAATGCTAGTATACTTTGGGACATCGCCAATTGGGTGAGTAGGAGGCACAAGCCAGTGTAGAACTCCAATGTTATTAACGTGTTTTCCGCTTGCAGTGGCCACAAGAGAACGAAATATACCCCGCGTATGACTCGTCAATGGGACAGTTGTTGCAGTCACTTCGTCTCGAACCCATTACGAAAGCACAAAACTTGCCCAGAGGGACCCAATTAAAAATACTTCTCAAGTTGGCAAATCAACAGAAAATTATTTTTAAGCCACAATGGTACGATAGGGATGTGGCCATCGATGGGCCAGTGTACGGTGGTAAGGATCGGCACATAGCCGAGATATATGCATTTTACTTGGGTGCTGTACTAAATTTTCGATGGACACCCATTGCAGTGGGGCGGCGTGTTGACCTTAAGGAGCTGTACGAAAAGGCCGACACAGAATTGAAAAATACGATGACAATTACAGGTACGAGTATATGTGTACCCAGATCTATTGTTCGTTTTTTTTTTTTTAACTAAAAACATACGTACAGTTCAATGTTATGCAGTGGCAATGAAATTGGCGCTTTTTGGCATACGTAGCAGATAATTCGGATGAGCACAGGCAGTCATTAAAACTAGTGTGTAAATTTTAAATTCTTCAGTCGTGAAGATGTCATTCACATGTCTGCGGTGAAAATATACAGCTGTACGGAAGTTGGTTCGTAATATTTTCATAAATGTATTGTGCAGTTCCAATCACATGAATACTCGTAGTTTGACAAACAAAATATTTTGAATTGAAAAACAGCACTTGTAATCTATAAACAGCTTTGTAACTAGGTGCTGACGATAGGTCCATAATATAATTCTCTTTAATGTGTACTGTTGTTGTAGCAGCCACTATTCTGCTACCAAGAAAATAAGCCGATAGGCTTCAGTTTTACTGCGCAGTGGAATGAATGTGTGATGTCGTATGGGCCATTTCCGTAGTCAAGTCTTCAGGGGTGGTCTAAAAATAAATGAACAGTGACAAGAGTTACAATAGATAATATCATCTTCCTTATCAGAGCCCGAGCTGTATTAATTTCTTGAATAGTAGATTAACTTTTACTATCTCGGCTATCTCCAATAAAAGTGTCTCCCTCTATTCACAGAAAATGATAATTCAACTGAGTACTGCCTCTACGGAAAGTGCCACTATTGCAACGAGGACGAAACGGTGTGTGGCGATGAAAACCATCTAATCGAAGGTGTGCTCCTATACCTGATTCCAGGGTCTTTAGCCAAACGACGATCACCATGGCAACGAACATACAAAGATGGTGTTAAAGCGCCTTGGGAGGATGATATGAATTACTGCAAGTAAGGGTCATTGTATATTTCTAAATTTTACTTACAAATTAAATCACTTCTCATTTTAGACCACTGAAAAACAAACTCGAAACAACAAGACTTCTTGATTTGATTGACGTTGCCATTTTCGATTATCTTATACAAAACGGTGATCGGCATCATTATGAAACACGTGATGATCGCATCGTTCTAATTGATAACGGCAAGGCGTTTGGCAATCCTAATAAAGACTTTCTCGATATTTTAGCGCCCCTTTACCAGTGTTGTTTGTAAGTTTATTTTGTTTTTCTAAATTTAATCATAATACATCTTTGTTTGTCTTTTAAGGTTACGTAAAACCACTTGGGACCGGCTGCAAGTGTTCTCTGGTGGTGTACTAACTGATCTCATCGATCGTCTTAGTAAGCCCGATCTCCTGCATCCACTCATAACAGATAAGCATAAACGAGGTGTAGAACGTCGTCTATTAGTTGTATACGCTGTTGTCGAGTACTGTATGGATATTTACGACGATAAGATGTTTAAGGCATAAAATTAACACATGCGAGGAGCCATATAAAAACTACAAATATTTGCCAAAAAACATATTTATTTATCCTCTTCCTGTTTATGTTTAAGAAACCTCGCTTCACAGGTGCGATCGCTTTTGAAAATAGTTTTTCGTTTAAATTAAAAGACATTTTTCAGTTTTTAGTTGTATATTTTTAAGTTCTCGTTTGTTTTTTTTTTTTTGTTTTGTTGCAACAAAATCAATCTAATTGTAAGTTTAAAGTACAGAAACAAAAAAATATTCTCTTCGGTAACATTTTATGTACAATATGTATACAAGAAAAAAATAGTTAAAAATCTATTCAATCGTTTTTCTTTCTTTCTAATCGCCATGTCAGCAAAGGGGGTAAACTACTGAATCATTCAATCTCCAAAGCACACTCAGGCAAATATAAATTGAGATGTCTTCGGAGAAAGAGACCCGTATATTTATGGGCTTTAAAACAAGCCATTTGCCTCTAAATCATTACGACAGCATGCAATATAAAATGCTATCCAATCGATAAAACGACAAATTCTTAAAAACAAAAAAAAATTGCTGACCGACAGAGCTGGTGATGGT
This sequence comes from Brachyopa scutellaris, assembly GCA_949775065.1. Classification (NCBI taxonomy): domain Eukaryota; kingdom Metazoa; phylum Arthropoda; class Insecta; order Diptera; family Syrphidae; genus Brachyopa; species Brachyopa scutellaris. The sequence goes on along the minus strand of OX459114.1, from coordinate 70,540,339 downwards.
TGCTATCCATTTGAAAGAAAAATGAATGAAATTGGCCAAGTCGTTAAACAACAAAAAATACATAATATGTAATCATAAAATATTATTCAGCGCGCTGATTAACACTCATTCATTCGCATTGTCCCCACTCACACAAAAAGTAAAATAATAAATTTATTTTAACTAAATAATTGATAAAAATTCACGCACACACAATCCTGTGAGTGCACGAACACCCACGACATTATATCCTATATTTTTTTGTTGAAGCTTCTTCTACCATTTACTGGTGATTAGAGTTTGTAGAAATTATTTTTGTGTCCTAGGTGTAGTCTATGACCGAATCAAGGGAAGGAAAGATAGGATGACTAAGGAAGGGTTATAAACACAATAATGATGAATATTTTCTTATGTTTTTCATCGATGATGAAGGCTATTGGTATTGTCCTTGTGTATTGGGTGCAAAACTAAAGCTTTTCGTTGGATCACCCAATGCGGCTGGATCTTCAGTCGGTGGTGGCGGGTTTCGGAACTGTTCAGCTGACATACGTGTAAAGATTATACCAACACCTTCGATGAGAGCGAGGAGAACACCGCCTATAATGGCACTTCCTGCCATTGCGGGGATTCCTAAAAGTACCCAATACTATAACAGTTTCTCAAACAGTGCAGTGTTTTCTGTTGAACTTACCATTTCTAGCTGCTAGAATGCCACCAGTGGCAGCACCGCTTATTATTGAATTCCAAGGATCCTCCTTCTTTCTGAAGTGTACCAATGTGCAATCGATAGTACTGAACATACCGCCCCAAACGGCAAAGTTTCCAGCAATAATGGGGGAGCGTGTTTTTATCGCGGATAAACTACCTAACTGAAAATGTAGAAAAATTGGGTTAATTTTACCATAGTTTCATATCATAGTTTTATTACGGGACGACCTGTCAGATAAGATTCTTCAATACAATTAGAGAATGTACGAGTAAACTCGTCGCAGTTTGGATTTGGCATTGCTACCAGCGAAGAATTGGGAATCCAACATCTGTAGCTTAGATCTATGCATGTTTTATAGTCATAACTGTTAAGCACAACCACAAAAAAATTATGGAAGTATTCAAGTAGATTTGAATGTCTTCAGAAAACATATTAGAAAACTTATAAGAAGAAAGCTATCTATCTGTCATTATTTTGTAGACATAAGAAAACGACTAGAACAACGATGTTATTACCACTGCTGTTTACTATACTCACTTGTAAGGATAAACAACTTTAGTTATTCAAAAAGCAGACCTCGAAATGTTAGTATACAGAAGAATACTGCAGATGGAGGATAACGAATTGAAAGTTCTTGAATTTATATGAAAGAAGTTACTTTACTCGCTGTTAATAGTCGACAAACAAGTGAGTTCCTCCATTCGTAAGAAAAAATTTAACACGCATACACCAGAGGTTGTCAATGCGGTCTAAACCGGTCTATGTTAAATAAATTCAATAAATGTTCTACAAGGTGTTTAGTCATTTTTAGAATTATAGAATTTACTTTACAAAGTCTACAAATGACAGTCGTGGAGATTTAACAATGAACGATCGAGCCGGACGACCCTGTTACTTCGAGTTCAGAACTTCGAACTTAGAGATTAATATTGATTAAAAATCATCTTAAGTTCTGTGTCGAGTTTTTGACAAGTAGGACAGCAGAGATAATAACGAATGGGAAAGAAAGAAAATGTATACGTTCTCTTTGCAAAAATACGAATGGATGCCAACATACAACCGTGAACTCTAAGAACGGTTTTGATGTAAGGTTGTACAAGTATTGCAATGGAATAATTTCACTTATCTTTCAATTACTTGTCACTAGAGAGAAATCTAAGGTTTTCGATACTGCCCAACCATGGCCTGTATCATTTTTACTTTAAGAATCATGGGGTCGAGGTGCTTAGTACCACCAGCATTTCCCAATGACCAGACGTAGCAAAGAATTACCATAAAATGATTTGTTAACACTGATAACTAGCTACATTTGATTTACCAGCAAACACTTCATTAAACGTACTGATAACAATTAACATGCTGTGTTCACGTTTTCATTCGCGTTACAATTTAACTGACAATATACTTAAACCTACCATTCTTCGATTAAATCCAGAAGGGGCATTTCGAAAACCTTTAATTGCCTGGAAAACACCGCCGCCAATGCAGCCCATTGCAAATGCACCACCACAATCGTCAACGATTCTGAAAGGGCATGGTTCTCTGGCGTATTCTTCCATCCTGAGTCGTTTTTATTCGTTTTATCTAGAAATACAAATTAATCATATTGTCAGTGTTTTTATCTAATTATATACATATTCGTAACATTTGTGTAATTTTATCTGCAGTGCAAATTCAAAAATTACATAATTTCTCTAGTCAATTACGCCTTAATAACTAATCGTTAGTTCCTAGTTGCGATTGTACGTTAGACTTTAACAAAATTATATTAGCAACTTTATTAGTTATTACGTATTCGTTTTATTTTTATTTTAATTTTTTTTATAACCTATAGGAATACCTACTACAAGGCACATGCACCGCACTGCAGATAAAATTTTCAATATTTACACACTCTAACAAGGTATACCTTAAGTGAACTAGTTTAACTAATTTATCGGTAAAAACTATCAACAATTTTGCGTAAATAAGTTTATTTTAATATATTCGTTACATTAAAAATAAATGAACCAATTGTGAAGTGAACGTGAGGAGACAAATTCTGAGAGACTTTCAATTGTCAATTTGGAAAAGTACGATGGCTGAAGAGAAGATATGCGCTGTTTCATGTTTTACTTCTCAATGTTGGTTGTTCTGTCAGATTTATTTATAACATGTAGCGACACCTTTCGGTAAATGTGAATCAAATGAACAGATTTTTATATTTTAAATAAATTCAATCTTGAAACTGTATAAAGAGGATGAAAAGACGACCGAGCAATTTTTTTGTGATTGTCAGTCGGGTTCTAATACCTTTCCCTCCACAATTAAACCCTCATCTAGGATAACCTTAAAAAGACCGCTTATCATATCCTATATTTGTAATAGATAGGATACGTCAGGAAAAATGTTAAAATAAGCAAAAATTTTACATCATAAAACCGTTTTAAATGTTTTTTTATTAATAGAAACATACAGGTAACATAACCATTCCGATCTTCTAATAAATCTTTTTAGGTCTGTAAGAGGTATCTTAGCCAGGTCAGCCATGCAGTAGTAGTAGTGCTCTCATACAGGATAGGCACCGTTCTTGAAGAGCCGGACAGTGGCATAGAAGGTGTGTTACAGATTATATTTCATCTATCCATATAGATTCTACAGAAGTCATTTGTAGGGTTGCCGTATCTTCTGGCCACGGACATTGAAAATGTCCAGTATGAGCACGTGTCCAGACTAACCGGGCCTCGAGTTACCATTCTCTCGTAATCTAAGAACTCCTTTGGCTGCCAATTATCTTATCGAGAGATCCGTGTTTAAAGCGTATATAAACTAATCCTGTTTTGTTATTATTTTAATTATAATTGTACATACAACCCGTAATTAACCTAAATGAATGCAGTTATTCGATTGTGTTTTAATGCCATAACCTAGTATCCTACTCGGGCTAATTTTGAGCGACCTTAAAGCTTCCATTTTTCCTCTACCTTTTGAGCAAAGACAAATTATGATTAATAATTTTAAAGTTGATAGCACTTAACATTTCTAATTAATTGTCGCTCCTGGCAGTGCTTAACATTTTCATGCTGGTTCGCTGTGTGGTTCATTTCTAACCTACAACTCAATATATTTGACGTTTGAACCTACTGAAAATGAAAACTAAATAGTTGTGATGTGAATCTCCCAGCAATTTAATTTTCTTTATTTCTTAAAACATACAAATATAATAATATTTACAAAAAAATTGAAAAAAAAACTAAAAATGAATCAAAAGAAGTTCAAAGACAACAAACATACAAGCGACATGGCGGATCAAACAAAAAAACAACACAAAATTAGAAATACCGACGTTGAAGAATTCACAAAGGTAAAATCTTTGATAAATATAAAAATATATGGGCGCTAACGGATTGATTTGCATTATATAGACCGGGTTAGGTGAAATAATTCATGCAACTAAAACCATCAACTCTTTTCCATCGGGTGCTTCTCGCGATTTATACTGCGCGTACCCCACTTTTGGGAAAATAGTTGATTCACAATCCTACCGTATCATGGGAATTATATCAAAGGTTTTAAAATTTCAAAATATCAAAGGGAACATTCAAAGGTGAGCGGTTATTCATAGAAATTTAAAAAAATATGTTTCATTGTAAATACATAGACGCCAACAAGATGAACAATTTGAGATGCTACTCGAGTGCAATGATGCTATGCTGGAACGTGTCAATTCTAATTTAGACGAGCTAGCTGGCATTAAAAAGAATCCACAAACAGTAGTTATTGAATCACGTTTAGCAGGAGCAACACCTGGCAAAGGAGCTGGTAGCTGGAATACAAAGACTAGGAATGATTCTGTACCAATGAAAGCAAGGTTTGTTTGAGAAAGTACCATTATTATATTATTATTTCTAATGAATATAAATACAGACTTATAACTGCCAAGAATATAGCACGACCACAAATTAAGTTCAAAATATCAATAGACAATAGTGTGAAGACACCTTTCATTCCACAACTTAAAGATAAACCGAATTCATTGAAACCACTCGCTGTGCTCCCGGAGTACGACGAAGACGGAAATATTGAAAGGTATTGTGGATAAAATAAAAACCCAAAAAAGTGTCTCAAGCAAAATCGTTTTTAGCTACCTCCATCCATATGAATTCGAATTGATGAAATTTCAGCCATTGGCGGCTCAGTTAAAGAAGAAAAATCCAATCTCACCGCCATCACTTGAAGAGACACAGCTTGTGTATGTGGATACTGTTCAAAAACTCAACTCAGCGCTGGAAGAGTTAAGAAAATTCAATGAAATCGCTATCGACGTCGAACATCATTCGTACCGTACTTTCCAAGGTATCACTTGTTTGGTACAAATTTCGACCCGTGAAAAAGACTATATTTTTGACGCACTTGAATTGCGTGATGAGCTGCATGTCCTCAACGAAGTCTTCACTAATCCGAAAGTCGTGAAAATTCTTCACGGTGCTGACTCTGATATAGAGTGGCTGCAACGTGATCTATCCCTCTACATTGTGAATATGTTCGATACCCACCAAGCCGCAAAAGCTCTAAATCTAGCCCGTCTCTCTCTAGCTTACCTACTGAAGCACTACTGTGACATTGAAGCAGATAAAACATTTCAGCTGGCCGATTGGCGCATACGTCCACTACCAGAAGAGTTAATTAAATACGCACGTCAAGATACACATAACTTGATCTACATCTACGAACGACTTACAAATGAACTCCTGGAGCAAGCCAATAATCAGACCAACATTTTACAGTCAATATACCAACGCAGTGCTGAAATATGCAAAAAACGCTACAATAAGCCAAAAATCACTGCTGACTCCCACATGGATCTCTATCAGAAGTCAAAGAGGGGATTCGATAACCGGCAACTATATGCTCTGATGAATATTTTTCGTTGGCGCGACACTATCGCGCGCCAAGAGGACGAAAGCTATGGCTACGTTCTACCAAACCACATGATGCTACAAATATCTGAGAGCCTACCACGCGAAATGCAAGGGATTTTGGCTTGTTGTAATCCGATCCCACCTTTAGTGCGTCAGAACTTGCACGCATTGCATCAAATTATTCACCAGGCGCGAGAGCAGCCCCTAGTTAAGGTAAGATATTTTTTTGTATAAAACAATTGGATAGTTCATTTAATTGTACACATTTGAAGCCCATCTTGGAGAGAGACAGCGCTCATCGGTCGATCGTTTTAAATGAGAAAGACTACAACAGCAAGTTGTATTGCCCGCATGACTTGTCCCATTCTGCTGAGTTCCGAGATGATCTTCCCACTTTGTTAAAATCGAGTGATAAGCGAATGGATAAAAGTATTGATTGCAGTTATTTATGCAAACCCACGTTGAGTGTGTTTGATACTCCAGAAAACTCCGAAGTATACTCAAAAAATGTTCTAAAAAAAATTTAAATATAATTTTAAGTATATTTGGTATAGGATGAAGAAATTAAAGAAAAGTTGAGGAAGTTACAACAAATTCAGTTTGTCAGTCCATACGCCCGCTATATAGCCATGCTGCCACTGGCTGAGCTAGAAGAAAAAGAGGAGCTTGACAGGATCGAGGCTGAAAACCAAAGGAAACAACTTTGTCCAACAGAAATTGCAATTGTAAGTGGAAATAATCGAATGCATGTAAATGAAATAACTAAATGCCATTTTTAGCCCATGAAACTGGAATCAGCAATGAAAACCGAAGTAGATGATCCATATAGCGTTCCACTTAAGGAGTCTCTGAAACGAAAACGTCCGGACTCATCAAACGTCAATCAGTCACCGCAAGCGAAGAAGATTAAAGAAGATATCACGGCTCAGGGTGGCCATTTGAAATTCGCAGAACTCAGAACTAATGTGCCAGAAGTTACGATTACCAATGAGAAGAATACAAATGAAGATGTGCAATCGTCTACATCGAGATCAGAACATAAAAGAGTAGCGAACAATGGCAACAAGAAACACAAAAGGAAATTCAAAGGCAATATGGTTGAGCAGTCTTCAGAGAAGCCAGTTTCCTTTGATTATAAGACAGTAGACTTTAAAAAGTTTCAAGGTGGCGCTCAAAGGGCGAAGGGGACAGAATTGAAACCCAAATTTCACGGAAAGGTGAGAAAGATCGGATTATTAATGAAATATAGAATTTGGATTTTACTTTCCTTTTAGGGTTCCAACAAGGCTAACAACAAGAAATTCAACAAACTGTTTACATTTAGCAATGTAAACAAAAAGAAGTGAACTGTTTTGATTTTGAATATACAACATATACATATGTATAAATATAAAAACTAATTCTTGTATGTAATAAAACTAAGTAAACTCTAAGACAGCAAGAGTTATTCTATTAGTGCAACAGCGATGCTAAATTGTTACAAGAAAGTTGTCTGCGTCACAAGCTCTATTAATTAAACTTTGATACTACTACAACCTGTTGCTGTATGAAAATACAGCTGCTTGTGTTTTACTGGCCAATGTTCTGCAAGGTTTACATCTCGGTACTTATTTTCAAGACAACGCTAGGGGATCTCTACCAAATCGGGCTGTGTTGATCATGATGGAGGATCTGTGTATCAGTTCAATTAATGACCACACACCCTCGATGAAAAGCTACAATGTTCGTAAATGAATCTTAATTTTATATACATTATTTAATGTTTTAAGATACATAATTTATTTGTTAACACTTAGTACAAAAACTACTAAACAAAATTAGTGGACAGCAGTCTACCGATGAAATTTTTTTGCCCGCCAATCGGGGAACTCATCAAATTGGTCATCTTCGCCTTCGCTGACATCGTTTTCTTCAGAGCTATCTTGATCCATTTTAACTGATCGTTCTTTCAGCTTGCATGACACAAATTCTTTTTTCTTTTCCAGGTCAAGTACTTTGGACCATTTCTCGATTTGTTCATCAATCTCTTTTATTTGTCTCTCAGCAGTTGCCTCTTCTTGTTCCCCAGCCATTATTGCATTCGAGAGAGTTGCCTCTTCTTTTATTTCACGTTGAAATCGATCCCACTCCTCATCCTGTGGATCTTTATACTCTAAATTTCGAATTTTGGCATCTTTAATGGGATCATCAAAAAAGCCCTCTGGGAGTACTTCATCTTTATCGTCTACTTCCATTTTTATGTTATTGTCGAGAGGTTCCTTTTTGAGGATAGATTTGATTTTCTTCGAGTTATCAAAGAAATCACTTGGAATGGGATTTCCATTGGTGGTTTCTCCGCGAAGTCTTTCATTTGCTAGTTTAATTTTCTTCGCCTTAAGAAGCGCATTCTGCGTCGTTGCAGGCGTTTCATTTTGTCGCTTGAGATCATGTTGTGTGCTGTTTTTGGTGGCCTTTTTCAGTTGTTCTTTGAGTTGTTTAGCGATTTCTACATTAGCCTTGTGAGCCTTGGTGTTGATGTGAACTTTCCACACAGATTCAGAGCGTACAACGCTTTTACAAAGTATACAGGTTAGTTGACCTTGATCGTTATATGTAAAAGGCAATGGTTAAGGAAAATATTTACTAAAAAAAGCTGACTTTAATAGGTAAATGTTTGTTTAAAAATATGTATGTATTTTTTGAAAAGGATATTTTGCCAATGGCGAGTCAATCTTCTGTTCTATTATTCGCGGCTGACTTTTCGATTTCTGCTCTTGCATCAAGCGTCGTAAATCATTTTGCGTATATTTCTTTCTGACTTGTTTTAAATGCGCTGACATTTTTATTGACTTTTAATGAATAAGATAAAACAATCCCAAGAAGGGACAACTTTTTATGTTTTTACGTTTTTATTTTACTTTATTTTTTTTTATTTTACTTTACTCGTTTTGTCATTGTGACAGCAAAAAGAGACGGAAGTAAAAAAAAAAGGGTGCGAAAATGTTTATGTTTAGGTTTGTTTGATGGAAGCCCCGGTGCGCTAGAAACCCACTGATGCGTTCGATGTCAGTCAGACGGTTTGTATGATATTTGCCCTAGGACGCATTGGAAACGCACTGATGTGTTCGATGTCAGTCAGTAGGTTTGGGTGAAGGTCAACCCTAGGGCGCATTGGAAACGCACTGAAAATGCTGGCCGGCGTTCGTTGCCGGCACTGGTTCTGTACTGGATTCGCATTGGATATTTCTTTAGTGCAAGAGAAAAGGGCTGTCAAAACATGAAGTCAGCAGATTTACCATTTGATTATTTTCCTTGGCATTGCATTGGCTTTGCTCATTGTACTTGTGTTTTCTGTGTTCTGCGGATAGGTTGCTTAATAAAACAACCAACTAAACAAGTGCAAAAATATATAATAAAATATGCACCCTCGAAATTTTGGATTTCGTGATGGTGTAAGCGTAGTATTGGGCTCTGTTAAAATTCGGATTACTGCTCGATGTAAACGTAATTTTCCCGAATTATCAAACAAATCTATTTCCCAATAATCACAACCGCAGCTTACTTCAGATAGCACTGTTGTTTCTGACAAGTCAATTAGATTTTTTGTATTTTTCATATACCTTACCTCGTTGATTAGCAAATTTATATCTAAAATTCAGAATAATGAGTGAAAGCACAGAAATAAATGGCACCGATGAAGTACAAGATAAGAAACAAAAAAAAGCCACCCGTCATGATGGTGGTGCAGCAGATTTAGAACGTGTAACCGACTACGCCGAAGAAAAAGAAATCTCAGCGGCCGATATCTCTAGTGTAGGTATTATTTTATCATCCATAACCTTCAACAAATTTAAACTATAGGTCTGTTTCGTGTCTATTTCGAAAAAAGCGACACACCAAACAGACCTTATACTTTAATAATAAATTGTGGTACAAACATATACATACTAGGAACGTGACTGTCGAATTGCGGAGTCACCAGAGTTTGCTTTTAACAACAGTGAGGAAAGTGTATAGTAGTAATGAGTGATTATAGTTAGATTACGTCAATGACAAACTTTAAAACTTCCAACCTAAAGGAGGTTTTTCGGCTGCTTTCCGAATGAGAATAGTAAAAGTGGTGCAGCAGATTTAGAACGTGTAACCGACTACGCCGAAGAAAAAGAAATCTCAGCGGCCGATATCTCTAGTGTGGTATTATTCTATCATCCATAACCTTCAACAAATTTAAACTATAGGTCTGTTTCGTGTCTATTTCGAAAAAAGCGACACACCAAACAGACCTTATACTTTAATAATAAATTGTGGTACAAACATATACATACTAGGAACGTGACTGTCGAATTGCGGAGTCACCAGAGTTTGCTTTTAACAACAGTGAGGAAAGTGTATAGTAGTAATGAGTGATTATAGTTAGATTACGTCAATGACAAACTTTAAAACTTCCAACCTAAAGGAGGTTTTTCGGCTGCTTTCCGAATGAGAATAGTAAAAGTTGCTCAAGAGCGCTACATAACAAGTAGGTATGTATTCTGATATTCCAAGTTCCTTGAGGAACATTTCGTTTTTTCACTGTTCTAAAGTCAAATATGTATGTAGAAAACAAGCTATATTAATGTAATTCAAGACGATCAAAGCTAGGTCGGGAGTCTCGATCTAGTCGAAGAATTGCCGAACAAAAATGCATATAGTGACTGTTGGGATTGATAAGTGATTGAGTAATTTGATGAAAAATCTCGAATTAATTACAAAAACGGAAAAAACTTTAGTACTAAAATATTATATTTATATTCTTATTTCTATTTTTGGTATTTGTAGGCTGTTGAACAGTTTGGTGACAAGCGTATCAAAGAAGATGAGGAAAAACTAGCCAAAGAACGAGAATTGCAAAAGGTTCAAGTGAAAAAGGAAGATATCGAACTAATTGTAAGTAGAGAATAATAAGAAATTGCAATGTATAAAATATATTTCTTTTTATTTAATATCTCTCTTCCTTAAGATGAATGAAATGTTGATTTCGAAACAACAAGCGGAAAAAGTATTAAGAGAACAACGGGGCGATGTCGTAGCAGCGCTAGAAATCTTGATTGCAAACTAGCAACCAAATATCTGATTACTGAAACAATTTTTGTTACTAAACTAAGAGCCTTGTGAATATGTTTAAATTTTCATAAAAAAATATGTAATGAAATTTAAAAAAAATGTAAATAAAACATCTTTTACAACGTTACGTACTATATAAGATATTTGTGTGCTATTAATTTAAGTTGATCTTAGGTTGTAGAAACCTGGGGCCCTACTCTGTATCTCGTTTCGAAACGGAAATTTTCCGAAAACGAATATTTTATACTCTCTATTTCGATAGTGGAATGAAATCTACTACTTTCGGATTTACAATTCCGAAAGTGGAATTTTGATACTCTGTAACTCGTTTCCTAATGTCAAAAGCATTGAAAAACGGAAAATTTCTTTCTACAACTAATTCGCTAACGGAAGGATTTAAAAGTACCTGCAAATGCAAGATTTTTAAGAAAATTTTAGTGATGATAACAATTTAAACAAGCAAGCCATTCATGTGTGCTTTATTTTTTGTGTTTATTGATTTAATAAATTATTTTTGATTTGCTCCCGTATTCTCTTTGCAATGTTCTCCATGTTGCTGTTCAATACTGATTGATGATGCATCATCGGGTATTTTAAATTTAGAGGGACTCCAGTGGATCCCAAAGGAGAAGGAAGTTCATCTCGTATGCAATTGAAAACATACAAAAAAGCATCCTTCAAAAGACGAAAGTTCTGAACAAAACTAAAATAATAAATGATAAGTAATGGTGATATGAATCCTTGGTACCAACCGAGTTTTACCTTTTATCACCTTTTTCAATAATATTTGATTTATCCCGTATAATTTTCCACTCAATCCGTTCTTAACTTGTTTTTTCGTCCATCCGAAGTGCAACAGAATACATTTTCCTTTTTTATTATATTAAATTCTTCCTTTAAAATTCGCAACAATATTATTCCTCCTATTCTCGGTTTATTGATTTGACATATCTCATAAGAAATATATCGAGACTCGACAAAAAAAATCCTTAAGTGGGAAAATCATCTAGTAGTATTTTTTACATTCCGAAAGTGTTACAGAGTACTAATTCAAAAGCGAAACGAAAAGCAATTTCGAATAGGATTGACTTTCGTAACGAAATACAGAGTAGGGCCCCTGTTCCCGTACGAAGATTTTTCATATGTTTTGACAGAAGAGAGTGTAGTTTTCGGCTGTTTGTAACAGTACGGGAACAGACCTAAAATAGCACTCAAAACGAACAGTCCCAGCGAATATATTATCAAAATTTTGACGTTTATTTATAATGCAGTCTTTTAAAATTTAAATATTTACCTTGTGCAGTTGTGTACCTAGCTCAAAGAAAAGTTAATCATGCCAAAAAAAACAGTAGACAATTCTGAAAAGTTTAAAAAGAAACTAATTCAAGAACAACAAAAACGTATCAAGCCAGGAGAATGCCAAAAGGTGCACTACACCAAGATTTTCAAATATACCAACCAACTAACCGCTTAATCATATTTCATGAAATGAATTATAGTACATCCGAGTAGTTATCGACGAAGATATTCTTAAGCCAGAACTTAATGTTTCCCTACTAAGTCATCTGACCGATGCAACAGTCATTCATTTAATCCGCAAGCAAATATGCAATCGAACAATCGTTTGGGAGCGTAATGTAGGGCAGCAACTCTTTAATCCGGCTGAAACTAATCCTGTGGTATTTATAATTTCTGAAATCAAAGAAAATACATATCTAACTATGTTAATCTTTTTTAGTGCAACCTAAGTGAAAAATATGAATTAGAAACACAGCTCCTTCGCGTATTCAGCAGCAAAGAGTTTTATGCTTCTATTGAGAACAAAACTATTCATAATATTATAAATGATATTAGAACCAATTTTCCAGAAATGAAAATCACCCTAGTTATAGTTGGGGTACGACCCAAATGTAACAATGCACTTGAGTGGGAGACATCATTCGTCGAACTTCAAATTCTCTATGAGTGCAGTATTCACTTTTTAAATGATCCCAGTAAATTAGCTGTTTTAGTTATACGCTTCACAAAAGCTGTTGCGGAGATTCCTTTTAAGTAAGTTTTCGTCATCATACTTAAAGTCACACTTATGAAGCTTGTCCTTGTTTTTTTTTTTAAGAAAACAAAAGTTTGCAGGATTTTCCGAATCAAATCAATTTCTTTTGAATGATAATAAGGACTGTGTCCGTGTTGATGGAAGCAATGGCTTAGGCAGACTATGGCAACAGCATCTTAATCGATTGCCATTAGTCACCTTGGATGTCGCTCAAACAATTTTAAATACATATCCTTGTCCGAAAAAGTTGATAGAGGTAATATTTAACAGTACATTCTACTTTATTTGTGATGTTATCTTTAGAATCATACAGGAGTTTGATAACAATCCAGATGGACAGACTAGTTTAGCAAATTTGAAAATAAGTCGTGGAGCTGTACCATTTACATCTGAACGGCGAATCGGAGAAGTTCTCAGTAAGAAGCTTTATACATTGTATAACAGCCTTGATCCAAATGAGATTTTATAAACCTGTCAATTTAGGCTCAATTCCAATGGGATTTTTTTTTAGACATACACAACAGAATACAAAAGTTCATAATAAAATTTGATTTAAAAAGTGCGTATAAGATGTATTTTATATGGATAAGTGTGCTTACTGAGTGGAGCGTAGAGTGAGCAACGAGCAAAGAGCAAAGTTGTGAAATCAAACACATTCAATTAAAGGGTAGCGCACAGAGTGCGGTGTTTTTCGAAGATAGAGCAAAGCGTCGATAAGTGAGCAAAGCAGCGATTTCGACTTTCGAGAGCATAGCAGCGATTTAAAATATGTTTGATTTCTTAGCGATCATCGCTTTGATTTTTCGTCTATTCAAATATTCAATAGAAAAAATAAACTTTTGCGCTTTGCTCTTTGCTCTTTGCTCTATGCTCCTATGCTAGCCTAAATCGTTGTTGCTCTTTGCTCTTTGCCCTATGCTCGAGCGATCTTTGCGCTTTGCTCGTTGCTCACTCTACGCTCCACTCTGTAAGGACACTAAGGAACACAAATGTACATAGTTTGTCGAACTGAAAGATACAAAGTGGGAACGGACTTTAATAATGACGTGATGGACAAGCAATCAATTATTATAACCCATGTTAACGCGGGCGGACTGGAATCTCGCTGGAAAACCCATTGTCATGTTTTTTTTCACTTGGCTATTATTTGTTCAACCCTGCAGATAGCCAATTAAACAATAAGGGCCAATTCATAAATGCAAGTTTTGCAAAGCAAACTTAATGCAAAGCAGGAAAAGCTGCGCAAATGAAAGTTTAAGTCCACTGCAAAGCATGTGCAAATGCAATACTATTAAGACAGCTGCACGATTGCGCTCAAAATTGCGCAATAAATAGAGCTCTACAACATTTACGAATTCTCTGCTTAGCAGTGATGCCTTTGCATGCATTTGTGAATTCCCTGCTTAGCACATCTTGCGCAATATTGCATTTATGAATTGGCCCTAAGCCTTATGTTGCATGTTTGCAACAGATAAAAGTACATATCCGAATTTTTCCCATACAGAGATTAAAAGTATGTATTTAACATTGAACTACATAAAAACCGTACTGTAATACGTTAGAGTAGTGATAAATTGTGTGTAACAATTTAAAAATTGCTCTTTGGCTACACAAGGACATTTTTACAGGGGCCCAACTCTAACCTCCTATAGATATAAGTTTCTTGGTGGGCTCTGTAAACGAAGGAATTATACAACAACATTCAGCTGTAAAAGCAAATAGCAACTGAAAAAAAAAAATAAAATTGCATCATGCATAAATGTAAGAAAATTTATTAATATCAAAAAATGTTATTTTTATATTAAGTCTTCAAATTGCTTGTGTTCGTTTTTATCCTGATTAATACCGTCATCTCATTCTTATTTAAAAAAAAGTATTGACACGCATCATATACGTTTTGGCTTTTCGTTAAATGTAAGGCCAATTTTTTTGTTTAACAATTTATAATAATTTGTACACAAAAAACAGTCTTACTTCGGTGAAAATATACATTATAAAAAGTTTTTTTTCTACTCAATGGAAAAGTTAATACTATAGTTTTCTATTTTTTACATCAATTATCATAATTGTAACAATTTAAAAAAAAAGATAGCAATCATTTCCCCATTCCGAACAGTGACAAATAAAAACAAAAATAATCATTCAAATCAGATGAAAACAAAAGTGGAAACATGAAACGTGCCTCAGGTTTTTAAGTAAATAAATGTCATCTCGTTAGGAAATAAAATTATGTATGTAAGTAATATCAGTTTTACGTGCCAGCCTCTACTCAAAGTGCTTGGGTGTATCAAACAAAGTTCTCACTGACGAATATCTCGATTGGAGTCGAAATCGCCTCCTTGTCCGTGACTATACTCTTATGTTTTCGCTTCAGCTCGAGTAACTGTTTGCGTTGGGCTTCACGCTTCTGAGCCATCAGCAGGGCGCTCGGAGATAACTTCACAGGATTGATGCCATTGCCATTGCCATTCTTAAGAACTGGTCGTTTCATCATCTTGGATCCAGATGGCACAAATGGAGCTGCAATATCTTTGGTTGTTTGCCAATTGTTTGCCTTAATCAGATCTAGATCTTTAAATAATGAGTCGACATGTTCAATCTGTAGGTAGACCATGTCCCAAAATCCCTGCAAGTCTTCAAATGTGGTAGGAAATTTTTCATCGGCTGTGGGATTCAGATTACTGTGACATAAACCTTCAAATTGCTTGAACTTTTGCGACACCAACAGTTTTGTTTTGCCCGACACCGAACGTAGGATGCCAAAGATTTCATCAGAAATCTCAGTATTTCCACTCGTAGTCAATGTGTACATGTCACGTTCGGCTTGTTCAGCCATAGTTAGCAAACGTGTTTGTTCGCTCTTCAACAGCGTAAGGAAATAATGCCCGTCTTTGTGGTAAGATATGTTCGCCGGAGTAGGTGTTGACTGTGAAATCTTTTCATGTACCATTGGTAAGCCATTGGGCGCGGGAGTAAGTTCATGGTGATTTTCTTTTTGTTCAACAAAAACAGCGGCACAGTCGATGGCATCACCACCACTGGCAAACAGATGTGGCATTCTAATTGAAGTTGTCTCTATCACCAGTTTGCTTTTACTGGCTGATTTTTTTGACTCACTAATGTCGTCTGATATTTCCGTTGACGCCAGCTGGTCGCTCGTTTCGTTTTTTAGAATTGATATTCTTTTATCTGCAAAAAAGGCAAAAGTGAAAAGTGAATATACACATACATATAGATAATAGATTTATAATGTGACTTCAAGGTCAATGAATATTTATTCGTTATGCAAATTATCACCATACACAGTATGTACGAAAAGTTTGTAAACGAAGGTATGGAGTACAAAATAAAGATTATCTTTCATTCAAACTCAATTAAATTTGGGATAGAAAAAGTATTTCATTATCACATAACACTACAACCGATTTCAAGATCAATACCTACTGCAATTTTTGCACATTTTGAATCCAATTTTTTGGATAATATCAATATGCTTTTACTGTACTTATTATAGTTTGTTTTTATGTATTGACGGCCAAAAAATGTATACTATATTGCTATTACCAAGTCTAGAGAGCTTTGAAATGAAACTTATTACAGATTCGATTTTAAGTCTAATAGTTTTAAAAACACTAGCAAAAATTTACTTGTTGTTTCGGTTTACGTCAGGTTCTACTGATTCCGAACGACGATATCTAGACCTGTAATCATCGCTCATAGTTCAAATTTTATGCACTTAAAACACAAAACATTTTTAAAAATTTCAAATACCTACAATCATTGCGCTATGATGATCTTTTACCCTACTTTACGGTAGAATATATTTATACCATACTGTTAGTTGAGTTCAATTAGCCAGCGAATATAAAAAACAAACGACTTCCGCTTATTAAGGAGGTGTATCCAAAATTGGTTTGATACGTACGTATATCCATTAAAATAAGATTAATAAAACAGCATAGCAAAGGAATGTAGTGTCTTTTATGATTTTACCATGTTTTGTTGTATGAAGTTCTCTTTCATCTTCCATGTTTTGCGCTGTCAACGGCACCTCAGCCTTTGGTGAAATGTTTTGCGAATCGGCGTGTTGCATATTCCAATTGGGATTATACTTATAAGTAGAGCAGCTTCAATATTATTTATAACAATTGGATGTTCACAAGGAACAGAAATTAAGTATTTCTTTGCACTAAAACGAAACTGATAATTCACAACGTCGTTGTTGTCGGCACACCTTTCATATTCCGCACAAGCCTAGTTGTTTTTTTTTTTATTATTATTTTGGAGAGATTACGGGAACTTTTAAATAATTTTGATTGTTCAATTTCGAGCGCTTTTCCCACAATAGTTTTTTTTTTACAATTAGACGAGACAATACGCTCTCAGTATCTTATTCAATAAAGGAAATAGAAAAAGACCGTCACTTGCGTTTTCTATTGCTGCTCATACCAGCTGCTTCATAGAAAAAATGAGAATCCAATTAGCAGCCAAAAATCAACTCTTGAGGATCTGGTACTTTTGACGCCACTCTTATAAATGCAAATGAATTAAAAACCAAAAGTAGGAAGAGGTAAATTTTCTAAATTATTGTATATATTTATAATTTTAAGGGCACTTCTGCGTGTGTGTCGAGATAAAAACAAAAATTAATTGACACCGAAAATTAAAAATAATTAAAACCGTCTGCTTGCTTCGTTTTGATTTGTGTTTATATTTTTAGAATTCTCTTTTCGTACTGTTTTCCCCCTCTTTGAGTTTAGCTTTGAGTTCTTTTTTATGAGCGAGCATGTGCATTTTATTTGTATTTTGTTCATGTTGTCATTACGTTGGACAGGCAGTAGTAGACTAGGTAGGTAGACTTTGTAGTTCCATATGCGCTAGTGTTATCCCTAGCATAGCAGTACATAAGTTATAATTTTATCTTTTCTTTTGTACTCTAGTTTTAACTAGCGTAATAAAACACCTCTCCTCAAAATCAAAATCAACAACCAAGGAAAAAGAAAAGATATAAAGCACTGAAAGTACATTTGAAGAAGAAAATGATAAATTGCATAAAATAAAGTGCAGTTAAGAAGTGTTGCCATTAAGAAGTGTATTAAAGTTAAACACGAGGAATTAACATATGTACTTTCTTATGAACATAGGTACATAAATGTGTACCTGTAGTAGTATTCTTTTTTACTTTTTGAGTAACATGCTTAATGTATGTAGTGTGCGTACGTACTTCCATGTTCATAATGTAGGGTAGGGTGGGGCAGATTCGACACATTTTCTGTAGATTCACTATAACTCTATAAAATGAATATTATATATAAGTTTTTATTTAATTTGAAGTTTTGATAATCGTACTAAAGAAATACGTAAATCATAAAGACCTTACTCAATCCTAATTGTTAATAAAAAGTGCTTTTTAAAAACTACTTCAAAACGTCGAAAGTGCCCCATGGGTGGGGTACATTCGTCTTTCTAGTGGGGCACTTTCGACACGAATTCAAATGACACAAAAGGAAGAAAAAACTAATAGCGAACTATTTTATTTATTTAAATAAATCAATATTATGTTTAAAAAACATAAAAAAATCCATGAGATACTTCAGAAATTAATGTTAAAATTAAACTAGAAATCACATTCAGTTTTCATACGAACATATGAAATAAGATCACAAAGTAAAATAAAGAAAAAAGTATTGAAATTTTTAAGTTAAAAGAAACGATTTATACAAAAAAAATAAAATAATTGCACGTTGTAACTGCTCATGTCAACGTCTTTTGTCATTTGTCGTAGGTGCCCCACATAGTTTCGTCGAAGTGCCCCATGCTTTGTTTTTATAAAAAATATTATTTTTTAAGAAACTTATAAAGACAACTCAATGAAAAGATATAAAAATCTTAAGTTAATAATATACACTTAAACTTGAATTGGACATCCATTAAATTCTGTAATCAAAAAAGTTAAATATCGCTAACCTCGTGGCCAAGTAAAGTTACACAAAATCACTCAAATATCAAAAAACCGGTCTAGACACCACAACTGTTGAAAGAGAACTTCGAAAATTCGTATGTGATAGGAGAGAACAGTATGACCAACAATGCCATCAAAATTTTTATTTAAAAATTAACTGTCTTTTAACCATTGCAAAAGTCAAATGTGCCCCACCGTCGAAAGTGCCCCACCCTACCCCACACTAAAATATTTTTGTAAAAATATTTGTCTTCAGCAGTCCTAGGTAGAACCAAGCCTAGCTTCCCGCAACCATTTGTGTGTGCGCGTTATATTAGGTGTGTTTGGTATCTTTTTTGGCACACGGAATTGAAGTCTGTCAAATAGTAGAATCCTCTCAAAGAGAGAGAACTCCTCTCAAAGACAGAAAACTTGCACAAAAGTAAACAAACGCTTTTCAAACAACACTTGGTCAAACGTATCAAATTGTTTTTGTTTTCCACTAACACTGTAGATTATGACATTTCACAAACTGTCAGATGGCTGGTTTGACAGAGTTGGCTCGGCCCACCCCAAGGAATTGGTCTTGCAGATAATTCATCGCAAAGAGAGACCCAAATGAGAGTAAAAAAAATTGAGAGCCATGAAACTGTCAGATTCTATGTAGTTTACGTAGAACTTTCGAAAACTAGCATGTTACCAAACAGACCTATTTTTGCACGAATAGAAGGGACCTACAGTTTTCTGCCGTCTCCGAACGGCGAGTTGGGAAGCTTTACATGACAAAGGATACTCTTGAATGCTTGTCAGGCATTCGGAAGAGGTGGGCACTGTGAAAAACTTTTTTTTTGGTGTTTACGGCGGGATATGAACCCAAGTCCGCTGGCTCAGTAGTTCGACGCACTAACCACTTGCGCTACGGTGCCCACAAAATATTTTTGTATTATTCAAAATAATAGCCAATGAACACATGTACATAGGTATGTAGGATAGGAACCTACATCTTTGAAAAAAAAAGTTGAGATGTTCCCAAGATTTGGTAGACGGTCGGGTCTATTCTTTCGGGTCCTATGGCTTGTTCTGCCACACGCATTTGTTAGTCGCATTAGGTGTGTTTGGTATCTTTTTTGGCACACGGAATTGAGATCTGTCAAATAGTAGAATCCTCTCAAAGAGAGAGAACTCCTCTCAAAGACAGAAAACTTGCACAAAAGTAAACAAACGCTTTTCAAACAACACTTGGTCAAACCTATCAAATTGTTTTTGTTTTCCACTAACAATGAAGATAATGACATTCCGCAAACTGTCAGATGGCTGGTTTGACAGAGTTTGCTCGGCCCACCCCGAGGAATTGGTCTTGCAGATAATTCATCGCAAAGAGAGAGCCAAATGAGAGTAAAAAAAATTGAGAGCCATGAAACTGTCAGATTCTATGTAGTTTACGTAGAACTTTCCAAAACTAGCATGTTACCAAACAAACCTATTGTGTACATTATAAAGAAATTCATAACCCGTTCAGATCAAGTGAATTATATATGTACATACATACATACACAGCTGGTGGAAGAAATACGGTACAAACTCGATTTACGCAACTAATAAAAATTAAGGCACTTGCAACAACCGAAGTTGTTGCACTTCAGGGTTTCATTTTTTTAAATAAAAAATGGTTGTTAAAATGGCTTTGTTTCTGTAGAGATAATGCAAATGTGATAAAAAAAACCTTTTTGAAACCAAAACAAATCGCTAAATTGTGGAACACATTTTTTTTTTAATAAGAACACGAAAACTTAGAACATATGTATATATACAAAAATTAACATAATACAGTACCTAATATTATGCGTTTATTTTTAAAGAAATATATTTTAGACAGAGTTTTTTTTATAGGTGCCTACCATATTTTTCAAAATTACCAACTCTTTTATTTTTTGTAGAGTTAAAATACATACATAATATATCTTCTACTGAAATATTATTCTTTTTGACCAATTATTGTAAACATATCTATGTTTGAGGATCGAACTACAACTTCTGTTTTAATTTTCGACAAAGGGGGACAACTTCACTGTCATTTTCATTTGTGCTCTCAATTTCTGCCGGGTCCTCACAATTTGCAGAGGCTTAGGCCGTGAAGCCAATAATTGATTTCTTCATTCGAGATGCAAATGTTGGGAACAATTTCATCAACAAATTGGAAATCAATTATTTTCCCATAAGATATTTGTAGATAGTGTATACATATAGCATGCGAATAATGAATTTACAAAGAAATTTGCCCAGATCCAAACAAAACTACATAACTGTGAAATAACGGCAGAAATTACGAACCAAAAGGAGAACATTCAATTGCAAAACAGATGAATAAACACAAAAAGTTGCACTAATCGAGATAACTTTTTTGAAAAGTTGCACTTATAGAGCCAAGAAGTGTGACGACTTTAGTGTTGCGAAAATCGAGGAGTTGCACGAATCTAAGGTTGCGTTAACCTAGTTCGTACTCTACTCGTAAGTGTGTGGTTTTTTTCTTATAAACTAATTTTTTTTTTATTATTTTCTTTACAGTGTAGTTGTTCACATGGATATGAATAAAATTAACCTTATTAAATAAATCTAATAAACTAAACGTTTTTAAAATAAGGAAATACAAAAATTATGCCCCAAAAACTGCTCTGTATAAATGTTATCTTGGACTTCTTTCATAATATTCGATTGGACACAGAAAACAATTGAATCAGCCAATATGATACCAGGGGTCTGAGGAGGATAGTCAACTTTTGCGGTTGGCCAAAAAAAAAATGATGTCCTAAAAGGTTTTTATTAATAAATTTTTTTTTTTAAATCCAGTTGTTCCTTACTCTAGTAACCATCATTATTATCCAATACTTTTTGGACTCGGCGTGGCATTGGGTCTATCAGTTTTCGGGATGGAAGCAAAGGTATGAAATGCACTGCTTCGCATAATATGTCCCTGTTTGGAAAATACTGACCACTTAATTTTCTCTTGATTTCATCCCATAAGTTCTCAATGGGATTGAGATCTGGGGATTCACTGGACCATGGGATGACAGGCACATTTCGATCTCGAAACCGATCTTTCACAAGACCTGCCGCATGTTTCGGATCGCTGTCCTGTTGATAGTACCATTGGAGTGGTATATTTTCATCGGCAAATTGAAGCACGACATTTTTCACAATGTCCCTATATCCATATTTTGTCATGGTATTATTGATACGAAATATAGGGCCAACGCCATGCCACGAGAAACAGCCCCATACCATGATATTTCCACCTTCGTGCTGGATGGTATTCTTTGTATATGGAGGGTGGTAGTCCTTTTAGTCGCTGAATATTACGTCCAGAATCCGAAGAGAACAAATTGATTTTCGTTTCGTCACTGATATTATGACGCTCTTTAACTCCTTCAAGTATAACTTATGGCCAACTATTTTTGGAACCTTATGTAATTTTGTCAGTGGGGCTTTCCTGACGAATTTTCCTGGGAGGTTCAAATTCTGGAGTATTCTTCGGATTGTGCATGCTAAAAGCAAAACGCGGTGGTCAGCAGTCGCTGAAGTTTTTTTTGGGCCTACCTCAATTTTCGCGCACTTTTGTTGGCTGAAGTGCAATTGTGATGAACATTTGGGACCTTTCTAGGGCCTATGCTATAAATTTATAGGTTTTACCCTCATTCCTTAGAGAGCAATTTCACACATACCCGGTCGTTGGGAATACATTTTTATGGGCGCGTTCACACCTGCAAACCGAAACCGTCCCCGGTACGATAACCCGTAGCCGGCTGCCGGAATGTTGCCGGCTTTGCTCACTGACGAAACCGGGTAAACGGTTCTCAAGTTAGTAGTGCATACATAAAATCAAATTGCGCCTTCACACATACCCGGTTGCCGTAGACGGTTTTCAGTTTTCCATCTGCTGTGGACAAGATAGTTTGTTTTTGTTGATCTCTCTCCATCACTACCGACCGACTCAACGATATGAAAACTGAAAACATACTGTCGATGGCTTCGAATGGAACAAAATTCACATTTCATAACTTGCTGTCTGCCGACTGCAGGATGTGTGTGAAAACATACTTATTTTTTGAGAAAACCGGCTAACCGGGAGCTGGCTAAGTGTGAAATGGTCCATAGTCGTAACTCGTAAAACTTTCTTCTGCTGAGCAGTGGGCCTTTCGGCCCATATTAAAAGACTATTCAAAATATGATAGCTAAAAGATAATAAAATGATTAAAAACAACTCATCTCAAAAGAAAATACCTTCAAAGAAAAAATATTTGAATAAACTGCAATATTATTTAAGCACACCTATTTTTATGTCCAACTTCCAAATCGCACAAAATATTGAACCGCTCAACAGTACACTCCAAATTTGCAATAACATTGCCATCATTGTAACGGGAACAATAGTCGCTTGCATAAAATGTAAATTCGGTGCAATTTTTGATATCGAATCAACTATTATCTAGGAACAAAAACAGAGTGACCAGCAAAAAAGGGCACATACCTATTATATTTCTTTGACCAGCTGTGTAAGTATCTGTGTACATATGTATGCATCTTCCGCTTGGAAGATCAATCTTGAGGTTGATGCGGAGGCTAAAATCCTAAGAACGCAAACTCGCTGGCCAACTGGAGATATGAGGAGTAGCACATTGATGGAAGGTGATGTGATGAGGGATAACTAATATCTGCCAACCCCCTAATTCCAGGGTGTCACGCGACCTGTGCCTATTGTATGGTTTGCAGTCAGGGTGTACACCAGCTGTATTTATACGGAGCCTCATTACCAGGGTTAGGATTTTGTTGACCTAAAAAAGTAAAAAAAGGCAAAACAAAAGACTTAAAAAGGCAAAAAAAGGCGTTTATTAAAAAACAAGAAAAAGGAACGTAAATGCACATAACTATAGTAGCATTGAACTACCAAGAGCTTTTTGAAATGTTCTGGTAATAATCTTCTCCGGTTGTCTCTTAAAAGCGCCTTGAAGGAGCTAAATGGCCTTTCTACTTCAGCTGAAACGACTGGAACCCATTTAAAGCTTTCAACATTATTTACACCAATGTTTGACGGTACTTCTGGAAAATATTTTTCAATTTCTATGGTGGGCGGTAGAACGAAGTCAAAAATTTTAAATTTTCAGTATACAGGGAAAACACTAAATAAACCTTCTACTATGTCACATACAGTAAGGCTACTTTGCACTGCCTTTCTAACAATTTGTGTGTGCAATAGACCGATAAAGCTTTTACCAAACATGATATATAAAATTTGCAATCGAATGATGTATTTATCTCATTTTGACAAATTTTGATATATACTCGTTCTACCACCCAACATAGATTTGTCGGAATACGTGTGAATGCATATATAGATCAGTCATCGCAGGGAAGGGGCACTTTTGGTGGCGACAATGCAATATGTATTTTTTATAAAGCGTAGCAACGCACGCAGGGTATTCGCTAGTGTACGATATTTCCATGTTGACTCTTCCCACATACTTGACGTTTTAAATTGTAATGCGTCTAGGAATGTAAGTATGCGTATTACGTATTGTGAGGAAGAAGCGTAATGTTTGCACAGATGAACATGCATACATTCGATCATTATTTCTTTAGCGAACAAACTTTGAGAAAACAGCAAAATATGCAAAAAAGGCAGAAAAAGGCAACAACGGCAAAAAGGCAAAAAAAAGGCATTAATGGTATAAAAAGGCAAAATAAAATACATATATTTAGAATCATGAGAACATGAAATGTGTTTCTGTAAAGTCGATACTATCTTCCAAATAAGCAAAAAAAAGAGGCAAAGTTAGCAAAATCCTATCCCTGCTCATTACCTTAGTACGACAAATCGGTCTCTGGCATGAAGGGTTTTCTTTACCCGCGCTACTTGTGGGAACAATAATGAGCAACAAACATTAATTTAAAAAAAAATTAATAATATGCGGGATTTAATAGCAATTAAAATAGTTAGCTAAATGCAACAAATCTACCAGCAATCAACTGTTTGCAAACGTGGTCTCAGTGGGGTCCAATGCAAAAGAAACGAACTCAGCTAATATATCCGGACCCCCAAGCTTTACCGGCCCCACGAAAATAGGCAACGTTCCACAAATGCCGCCAACGGACTTATCTAGTGGCAATGATGACCCATTACGAAAAGGTTTGAGCAGTTTCCCGTCCCTCGTACAGCAAGTAAAACAGGACCTTTAACCGCTTCCTGGATGGAAAAATATCTAGAATTCGCGTTGCCTTAGGCTGGAGAAGTGTGAAGGTGAGATAAACAGATAGATAGACAGATAGACAGACAGATAGATAGAATGTATGGCATA
Organism: Brachyopa scutellaris; assembly: GCA_949775065.1. Taxonomy (NCBI): domain Eukaryota; kingdom Metazoa; phylum Arthropoda; class Insecta; order Diptera; family Syrphidae; genus Brachyopa; species Brachyopa scutellaris. The sequence continues at coordinate 70,515,324 of OX459114.1, read as the reverse complement.
ATTTCCCCTTTATCGTAACACAATTATCGTTACACGTTTTCAAAGCATATGTTAAAGCACTTACACTCACTACAAATGTCCGTGTACAGTTACTTAAGGTGGGTATCCACAGGCATGCAAGAATGCGCAAATTTTCGGTTTGCGCAAATCTATTTTGATATCCACTACGCCACTAAATCAGTTGACACTATTATAATTGAGGATGACGTAGTGAATTACCAGACAGAATTTTCGAATTCGCTTGATTTACCGCGAATGCCACCTCATTATTTTGCGCTTAAAGTTGGAGCCTCGATTATAATGCTGCGTAACATTAATCAACCAATGCTTTGCATTGGTACGAGATTTGCTGTAAAGAAGTTAATTAACAATCTGTTTGAAGCTACGATTCTGAGTGGCAAATAAAAAGGGGAAGACGTTTTAATCCCCAGAATTCCAATAATTCCACCTGATTTGCCATTTGATTGTAAACGTATTCAATTTCATATTTGCCTTGCTTTTGCCATCACTATAAATTAAGTGCAAGGTAAGTCTTTGAAAATTTGCGGTATAGATAGATTTGGAATATCCTGTGTTTTCTCATGGTCAACTGTATGTTGGGTGTTCTATAGCAGCGCTGCCGAAGGTGATACTATAGTATCCTTTTGATACTATTTCAGAGCTGGTGATACTGTGATACTCAAAGCATAATAATGATACTCCAAATCAGCGGTTCCCAACTGGCCGTCATCAAGGGCCGCCTACAGCTCATTTCTATTTTCATCTTAAGAAGTTTACCCCCGACAAAGTTTTGAAACACCAGTTGAAACTTGAAACCTTAAGATTAAGCTCGAAATAAATCAGGAAATAGTATGCTTTTAAAACTTTCAACTACATTCATAGAAATGTGCTATTTTGCAAACGATTAATTAAATATTCCCCAAGATTTTGATTGCTTAGATCGAAGTCCATGGTGATTCAAAGCCGCAATGCCTATTATGTTCTCACTCATGAGGCGATGAAACCATCGAAATCGGAACAACATTTGAAGTATACATCCAAAACTTGAAGCTAGGACCAAGCTTAGTAGGTGCAAGATTTGAATCTGCTGAAATAAAAACATTGTCTGCATCATTCGAAATCTCAAAACTGATTGCAAAATCGAAAAAAAAACACATTTGATTGGTGAGACGTTGATAAAAAAGCCATGTTTCCTGGAAGTAACTGAGAATGTTTTAAATGACGATGCTAAGCGAAAAATTTTGAAAATTTATCTTTCGAATAACACTGTCAAGTCGCGAATTGACATGTCGGATGATGTTGAAGAGCAGCTTTCGGTGCGCAATGTGATGAATCCACTGATGTGTCCCAGTATTGTCAGCTACTGGTCTTCGTGAGATATTTTGATAAGAGTTGTGATACAATCGAAGAAGAGCTGTTATTTTTACGAAATCTAGAGACAACTTCCAAAGCGTCTAAATCAAAAACAAAATTGTTACACTCTACGTTCGCAGCGCTTTGCTTCTTTACCAAAATGGGAAGAAGTTATGAATCGACTTAATCAACACGAAAAAGCACTTGGCTTTGGCTGCATCACTGGGAGAAAGAAGGAGACAATTATTTGAAGCATCGGAAAATATAGTAGAACAAAAACAAGATTAGGAAGGATAAAGCTTACGGTATCTTTGTCGTGTTCTATTGGAACTTCCGTTCCACAACCCATACCATAAACGTATGTAGATACTATCTGCGTATTCTTGGTTTGTAAAAGATGCCATTTCAAACACCGTTTCTAAGCAACTATTGCGTAACCTCGGCTTCAAAAACTAAACTGATGAATTGAATTTTGTTTTGTAATCTTTTACACAATTTTTCTTAGGTAAATTTTACAAGTAGGCCTATACATACTCAAACCTAACTATCTCTGGAATTTTAAAGGAAAATAGTATGGGAATTACGGTTTTGACAGGTAGTCTAAATGAGCATGCTGTAAAACCTTCGTGAAGCCATACATTATTTAAAAAAAAATTGTAAAATTATAAATGAGTTGGGAAATCGCACTAATTGCCAACTGTGGTTAGAAAATTAGGTAAAAAAAACACATTTTCCTTTTCTACCCGCTGCAAACTTTCCCAAGCATCAAAAAAATTGTAGGTTTTTCAGCATACTTATCATAGATTTTTTTTTACAATTGTTACGTTCATAAGAAAAAACAATAAAACGATGCAGTTTTTTGTATAGAAAAGAGGCCTGAAAGTCAAAAATTTGCATGGGCAGATAAATGAAACTGACTTAAAAATAAAATATCTGCAAAGCCAAAAAAGGTATAAATTTTATTTAAACGTAGTTAAAAAGAATATTTATTTCTTCTTAAAGTTTATGTAACAAGTATTAGCGAAGATGTTTGTGTTTGCATGGGTCAAGGTACACCAAAGTAGGTGTTTTCTTAAATTTTCGATACATGATGTCCACATTGGAGATAGACCCTTGCTGTAGAACGATTTTTTTCATAAATTTAGGCTAGGTACACACATGCGATTGCAGTCGCACGACTATTCAGTCGCAAAAAATAAAACACATAGCTTTCAATGTAAGTGAAACCTATGAATCGCAACGTATCATGTGCGCGCACTTACATTGAAAGCTATGTGTTCTATTTTTTGCGACTGAATAGTCGTGCGACTGCAATCGCATGTGTGCACCGAGCCTAAACCCAAGAATAAGTTCCCAAATTATTGACGTTCAACTTGGAAACACATATTTTTAAAAAGACGAAAATGTGTGTATTATTTTATGATACCCTTCGGCTGAAAATGATACCCAAAAATTTCAAATTCTGATACTCTTGAGAATTGGAAAACGACAGCACTGTTCTAGAGTAGGGAAAACGATCGCAGTTTTTATTTACGTAAAAGATGGAAAAACCAAAAATGTTGTTTATAAATAAGAAAGCATTAGAATAAAATGTAAGATATTTTAAAAACGAATTTTATTCAAAGTTTTCCTTCTGCTCTCATAAGTTTTAGCATTTCTCAAGCCTGAGTAATTGAAAGAATTTTACGCCTCTTAATTAAATTGCATTATTTTTAGAGGGAAGTGCCCCTTGGAAATATACTCAGCGAAGCGGGCACAGGTTTGCTAGTCACCTATAAAAAGCAATTAGACGAGGTTACTAAGAAAATGACTCGTGCACTCATGACATATGAAATCATAGCCGGAAAGTTATGGTGCTACCGGCCTTATACTCTCAGATAAATGAACATACTTCGTATAGCCATGGTCAGGCCTATGATCACCTATGGAGCAATAGCATTGGCTTAAGGAACCAATATGACAACTATGAGAAATGGACTGGATAAAGTGCAGAGATTGCGTTTGCATAACAGGTGCAATATGACCCTACTCAGCCACAGCACTTGAGGTGCTATTGGAGCTGTGGTTGAAAAAACTGCAAACAGAAATAGAAAAGAATGATGCATTAGCCATTAGGACCATGATACAATGGCTAAAAAGTTTCCCCTTTTGGCATTTCCTAGAGACGATGTTATTAGGAAAGTTAACTGCGAAAAAAACTTCCACATCAAACTCAGTATCAAAAAACAATAGAGAAAAGATTCTATATAGTATGTATATACGCACTGAGACCTCACACCATGTAATGGTACACATATGATTCAAGAACTTAGGAAGGAACGGGCGTAAGAATTTGGGCACGAAACAAAACTGTTCCAGCCCATGAACAGCTACCTCAGCATCATTCAAGCTGAAATCTGCTCTATTGCCATATGTGCCCAACTCAATCTTGATTACCGCTACAACAGACGCGACAGAGCAATAATATCAGATAGCTAAGCAGCTATCAAGGCAATCGGAGCTCGAGTCATCAAATCTAAAATTGTCTAGGAATGGCTTCTTTCAAGCCCAACTCAATCTTGATTATCGCTACCACAGACGCGAGAGAACAATAATATCAGATAGCTAAGCAGCTATTAAGGCAATCGGAGCTCGAGACATCAAATCTAAAATTGTCTAGGAATGGCTTCTTTCAAGCCCAACTCAATCTTGATTATCGCTACCACAGACGCGAGAGAGCAATAATATCAGATAGCTAAGCAGCTATCAAGGCAATCGGAGCTCGAGTCATCAAATCTAAAATTGTCTAGGAATGGCTTCTTTCAAGCCCAACTCAATCTTGATTATCGCTACCACAGACGCGAGAGAGCAATAATATCAGATAGCTAAGCAGCTATTAAGGCAATCGGAGCTCGAGTCATCAAATCTAAAATTGTCTAGGAATGGCTATACAAACCTAACAGACTGGGTGAAGGAAACAACGTCACCGTGTACTGGGGAGGCGGACCAGGAAAAGTGCTGCTACACCCTTCGTGGGTCCTGGACATATCAATAAAAGAGAAGCTAACCCAAGGAAAGTTCAAGTGTTTGGGTAACTACCAACTTTCAACAGAATCTGCCAATATTCTACTGCGAATCAAAGAATTCGGTCTAGATGAGGTGCTATGACTAATTCAATTCTCAGCTGGACTCGGTGTGAGCTTAGCTCTCTCTTTAATCAATTCCAGCAGGAATAATGACAAGAATAATGGTCGTTCATCTAGGACTGTCGTGGAGGAACAATAGATCACTTTAACACCTCGTTCTATAAAGTTCTATACAAACAGCTCTGTGCAAACGAAATAGCGCCAGGCCAGCCATTTACGAGTATAAAGTTCATTATAGAATTTTTTTTTAAACCAGTGGCAGTTTTAAACACTTTTTTTCTTGTATTCCCAAAATTGAAGTTGTAGAAACTTACTTACTTACTTAGTTGGCGCTACAGCTCGAGTTGAACCGGGACCTGCTTCTCGCAACCATTTGTGTGTGCGTGTTATATTTTTGCACGAATGGAAGGGACCTACAGTTTTTTGCCGACTCCGAACGGCGAGTTGAGAAGCTCAATCGTGACAAATGATACTCTTTGATGCTTGTCAGACATTCGTAAGAGGTGGCACCGTGAAAAAACTCTTTTAGGTGCTAGACCCGGCCAGGAGTTGAACCCGGACAGCATTGCGTGGTAGTCCAACGCACTAACCACCACGACCACGGCGACCACTAGTAGAAACTTAAAAACCCTAAAAAGTTAAAGTGTATATAATTTGGGTTGGGTACGACATCCTAAAAACAAAATCCGGAATCACAAAATCCCGAATTAGAAAATCTCGAATCACAAAATCGCGCGAATTTTTTACTATTGTTTTCTCCAAATTCGGGACTTTGTAATTCGCGAATATGCGGAATTTTTCTTTTGACTACATGATATTTTATATATCCCTTCGCAGACATTCTGAAAAGGGCGATTTCTCCATAAGACTAACCACTAACCACTTAGATCGAAAAGAGCTGTTCTTTTTGACTCGCATAGTATCGTATACATCACAGGACAAAATAATAATAATTATTGTTCTGTGAGGTACACGATTACATGCGAATCAAGAAGGACATATTTTTTCGATCCTCACGTGGTGCTCCTAAACAAACGAATTATTAATTGTTAGCAAGTGTAGTGCATAAGTTCCTTGGTTTTTTCGGCGGGTGGTGGGCGAAAAACATTATTTTAAGAACGAGAAAAAGAATTATTCAGGGCTATGGAAAATTTAAAAATGTTAAATAAAAGAAATGCAGTGAGCAGGTACGTCTTTTTTAATTTTATGTAGCTTAAATAATGAAATAACCGAAGAAAACAAAATCAAAACAAAATAAAAACAAACAAAAAAAAAATGTGTGGGGAAATTGCTGATCGGTTTGCGGAAAATACGCCATTTTTTTAATTCACTTACCGGTTCTGTTCAATATGAAAGTTTTTTTTTTAATGTTTCTTCACTTTTGTTTTACATAGAATCGTGGTTGAAATTAGTTTTTCTTGTCACAAGAACACGCAAACGAACGCCACAAAACACGAATAATGAATGAAAATAAACTACACGCGTTCATTCAACTAAAACAGCTTGTATTTACAGTTGTGATGTTATAGCCGTTGTTTCTTGCTTTGCCTTTTTATATATGTATGTAAGTATGTGTATATACATATGTTGGTACTTACATCCAACCGCGGCGAATGGTGAGAAAATAGTTTACCCATTTTTGGACAGACACAAAAAAAGATTGTACGAGTATGTAGATATATCTACACGTAGGTATACTCGTACACCGATGTATGTATGTACATTATGTTCTTTAACCTAGCCATGCAGGCTTACACGCCTATAAAGCAAGAATAGCTAGCTTTTCTTTTTTGGATGGTAATACGTTGCGCTGTCTGTTTTTCTACTTTGGCGATGACGAATGCGCTATGATAATGTATGTATGTACCTAGAAGTTCTGTATAGAAAAGGCGTAAATGAAAATAGACATTAAGAAGCTTCTGCTAAGAATAGTAAGTTTACAACTTAAATCAAATTGAAAGTGAACAACTTGGAAAGAAGTTCAAAGATTTGAAAAACAAACATTTAAATGTGAATAAGAATGAATGTATTCCAGATCACTATATTGACTGACTATCCTGACTAGCTATTTTAAGTTGATTCACATGGTTCATCATCATCACGTAGCCTGTCTTGTCCAAAGTCGGACGTAGGCCTCTTCTTATAATCTCCACTTTATCCAGTCTTGTACTGTGCGGATCCAGTTGTCTGCTAGTATTCGCTTAGTGTGCTCGTTGAGCTACTTCCAGTTTGTTGATGGTACATCTTGTTAGGGTTATTGTCTCCGCTCTATATGTAGTATACATTGGTCGAAAACTTTTCTTTTCAGACGCATGGCTACGTCGCTCTTTAATACGTTTTTCATTTTACCAAAGGCTGCCCAGCCTAGTCCGATCCACGTTTTTGAGGCTGCCCCGAGCTCATCTAGCATCAGCTTTGCATCATTGAGGTTGTCGGTTATGGTGACAATGTCGTCCGCGAAGCGAAGGTGGCTTAGGTACTCTCCGTCAACTTTGATACCCTTGTTTTCCCATTGCAGGTTCTTGAAGCGGTCCCACTGTAAAGAGCTTTGGTGAGATGATATCTCCTTGTCGAATTCCTCTTTGTTCACGTGGTTGGTATTGGTCAAGTTTTCGTTCCATTCTTCTGGTAAGAATCTTTGTTAATAGAGGTGTTTATAGAGGTGTGAGAGACAGACAAAGAAGCCACACAAAGATACTTGTCGATTACCTTAACGGTGACATCAATTCAGACTACATGTCCCATACTTAGATTTCGAAAAACCTTTCTCGTAGGCCTTTCTAATCAGAGATCAGTGGGAGAAAGACGATGTATCTCAGGATGCTAGGTTTATCTACACCGATGGGTCAACTCCATACGACTTTTAGATCACAGCAGCGTTTTTTAAGCTGAGGTTCTAGCAGCGTAAAAGGCCGCCCATTGCGAGAGAATATCACAATTTATATTGACAGCCAGCCAGCTATATAAGTAATAGCTGCTACGCAAATAACATCTAAGCTTGTAAAGTGTTGCCGCGAAGAGCTGAAGGTTCTCAGCACGTACCTTAATGTAAAACTCTACTGGGGCCCTGGTCACAGCGGGAAGCAGGCAACGAAGCCGCAGAGGAACTGGCCAAAAAGGGCTCAGCCCTACGTAGAGAATAAGCAGATGGGATGGTTAAACCTCGACTCTGTGATCTTAGAGCCAAAATTGAACAAAGATCAGTAACTGAAGCAAACAGCAGGAATGGCTGATACCTAGACTTCAACTGGGAACACACTATGGGTATTACAATGGGTCCACATGGACCTAAGTGTGATGAGGATGTAACCACTCTCATCAACCGTCAACCCTCTAACCTAACCTAACCTAAGTTGGTTCACATTCCTCAACTGTGGTCAGTTTTTATACGCAGGGCAGATAAAAGTTGTTACGCTTTTCCAAAAAATTTCAGAACTTCTCCTTCGCGGCAATCTAATCTTTAATAGAATTTTATTACTCTTGAAAAGGGACGTCTGCGAAGTTATTACGCTGATGTTGTCGCTGTAATGATCTCTGAAAGACGTTTTTATATTGTATACATATAAAGGGCTTATGTACCTATGTATTTTTATATCCGGATTCTGAACGATCCGTATCTTTTATGTTTTCTTGCACATAAAATGCATAGAAATCATAAAGGTCTGTTTGGTAACTTGTGATTTTTCGTAAAAGAAGGTGCAGTTTGTAGAGTATATTACATTATGAGAACAAATTTTAATTCGGATTAGCGTGACATTCAGATTACAGGTATTAGTGAGCCATAACTGTACTTACAATCAAAGAAATATGTAAGAAACTTAGTCTTGGCCCCTGTATGTAGCAATATGTATTAGTTAATCGTAAGATAGTAAAAAAAGTTCGTTCTCGTATCTTCGGCCAAAAAGAGGTTTTCTTTCAAACCCACGCAGCACATTTCATCCGACATTGATGAAATTCATGCTTATTCACCGTCTATGTGCTTGTTCTTAACCTAGATATGCCTAGCGTCCTACTGGTAGGACACCTCATATTTCATATTTTTTCATATTTATTTATTTCATGAAAGCTTATACAAAGCAAGATACAATATCTTTTAAGTTATTGCTAAGCTAAAATTGATAATGGTGATGAAAGTTACAAGTTTATGATAGCATAAGATAGTACAATATTATGATTTGTTAATTAAAACATAGTTACAAATTACAAAGATACATATTTTATTTTATTAGTACGAATGTTAGCGCGAAAGGTGTTTTCTTAGTTCCCTTTTAAATTGTGTTGCATTATTTATTCTTCTTATTTGTCGCGGAAGATTATTCCATAAACGCGTAGAGTTGACAAAAAATTGACGTTCAGACGTTCATGAAGAGTGGCGAGGGTTAATCAAATGTCCAGATCTGTTTGATGAAAAGGTCCTGATTCTTTCATAAAGATAGGTCGGTTCGTGATTTAGCAAAATATCAGAGAAAAGACATAGCGTTCGAAACTGAAGAAGACTTTCAAATGACATATTATACAAACTGGATGACAAATTAGAGACACGATCATACCTCCGTAAGCCAAAAATGTACCGGACTATGCAATTAAAAACAACATTAAGCTTCCGTTTACTAGCGTAGTTACATTTCAAGTAGATCTCACTTCACTCTCCTCTCACTTCCGCCATAAGGTCCAATGGTTAAAAAAAAACCAAATGATGGTTTATTAAAAATTAATCGTTGTGAATTTGGTAAACAGTGTTCGGTAAAAAAAAATTTGAAAGTACGTTGGGTAAGTTCTTTTATGTGGTGGTGGTTAGCATAATTTTGAAAAAAAAAAAAATTGGAATAACGTCACACAAAAAGTAAGTTAAAAATGTGTTTACTTATTATTTTACCACTAAAGTTATCAAATACAGTTAAATATGTATAAACATAACAATCTACTTCGGTTCTACCACCAAAACGAGGTGTAATACATTTTTATGCTAAAAGAAACGTCACGACCTACCAGTAGGACGCTAGGCATATACCATACTACAAATCAAAAAATGCTATTATTACAGAAAGTACTCTGTGAACGAAATTTTGAACACTATCGAAGATGTTATCGATAAACTCAATGAAATTTTTTTATAAGAACTGTCCGAGCAATGATCTTCAGCATAGTGTAAGAAGTATGGTACCCTATTTCGGATATCACGGCTTCAAGCAGTATAGCCATAGATAACCAATAAGATATGGTTTGAGCTTTTGGGTTGGACCGACATCTTAAAGGTACATAGTATGGTTCCAGCTATATCTAGGAGCAGGTACTTTTAGTGACAATAATAATATATGATTGGCTATGACGAAGTGGAAGTCGTCGGCGCATGTTACGCTGGAGGTCGATGGTCCAAGTCCAGATGCCTCCAGCTCTGCGACAATAACAATAAAAACAGGCTTTCGTCATTATCCAAAGCATCCCGTTTCTAGCGGATGAATCATTTGATGGGCGCAATTCTACGAAATTTTAATGGAACTATAAGGCAATTGCGATGTAGACAATGCCATAAGAAAACATTAAATATGATGATCAAATTCAAGTTGTTCATGAGTTACATAATATATAATATACATATTTGTACATACATATGGGAGTATGTAATAACATTTATGTAAGGTGAGCTTAGTCCTGAGATAGATAGGTCGAAGCTAAAAGGCAATAGTTTTAAAAAATAGAGGTACGTAAGTGTTATTTTACTTTATTAGTTTTAGATTAAAGCATTTTGGCCTATTAAGTAAATTATTATTTATAATTTAATTAAAGATAATGTTTCTAAAAGTAAAAAAAAAAACTTAGGTGCTAAAAGTAAAAAAAAAAACTTAGGTGCTTAGATATGTACAATATATGTTAATACATATATTAACTTCGTAACTATGTATAATTTATTTATTATTTAGAAACAATCTCATTTATGTATTATATTCCTGGAGACAGGTGTCGTCCAATTTGTATCAGACTAGAAATATACAATTTAAAAAATCATAATAAAAAAGAAGTGTCATTTGCCTAGCGACCTACCAGTAGGACGGTTCTATACCACCCGACCCACTATATCAATAATTTTTTTTTTTTAGATTTCGGATTCTGAACACCAAGGCAGTAGATTGCCGAAAAATTAACAGTTTCCAACGTCTGAATTCGGTTTAGGCATATCTGGGTTAGTAGGGATAAATTAAGCAATTATATTTATAGCACAAAGAAGCAACAACAACAATGGAAAAGAACGACAATTGCTATATAAATCTGTATTCATTCAAGTACAATTGTTAACTAAATCTAAAAGTAAAAATTTTAATTTCGTGCTATATTCATGGACACACCCTTAATATGAATTTATTCATCTCACCTACTTTCACTAACGAAAGATCAATATATCTGTCTCTTTTTAATAGGCTGTCAGTTTTCTCTTTATGTGCGTTCGTAGTTCGTAGTGTACCGTAACCGTAAGTGATTTTTGTCTATCAGACGACTTGCTTTGTTTTCGATTGGACTGAAAAGCACTTGAGTTATTTTAACAATTTGTTGCTTTTAAAATATTTACAAAAACTCGTATTCCATTTCTCGAGTGATTAAGCAATCGTTTACTGTTTCTTGTCTGCAACAAATCGAAACAAAAAAAAATTGAAATGTTACGAAGTGCATCACATGCAGGCAGCTGGTACTCGGATTCATGTAAGTCTACGCAATGGGCAATGATATGATCCCATATTCGATTTTTACACTCAGTTTCTATTTCTTATTCAATAAAAGAGACTTATGAATAGAGTTCTGATATTGGTAAGTTTCAAACAAGTGCTCATCGATTGGTGAACGTTTTCACATCAGCTGTTTGCAATGAATACACAAATAACATCGGTCAATTTGTCCCCAACGTTCCAGTACTATTGTAGTTTTGTGATATACTGTTTCTGTTTATGTCTTCTTTGTTCTTTTATATCTGGGAAAAGAGCAATTAGGTACATTTTTTCTCTATTAAGTTTTCTTAACTAGTATACTACAGACTACTAAGGTGGCTCTAAAGTTCGGGGTGCATCAAGGTCAGTTCAGTTCAGTCATTTGTGTGTGCGTGTTTTACATATTAACCTACATTTTTTTACCGTCTCCGAATGGCGAATTTTGCGAAATGTTACCCTCGAATGCCTGTCAAATAGAGGTGTAACAGTGAAAACACTTAGGTGTTTGCTTGGTTTGAACCCGAACATCATCCATAGTAGCCCAACGCACTAACCACTACGCCACAGCGCTACTATCGCCATTAGCTATTCTTTACCATTCAGAGCAGCTGAACAGATTGTATACGTAATTAGCTTTTTAACGAGTTTCTTTATGTCTTCATCTAATCACTCGTGTACGCTGAACGGACGCCTACTCCTTTGCATTGCGTCGTGTTAGGCTTAATGGCTCTGTGTCCATTGGTCACAAACCTATGCGATACAGGCAAACTGGTTCGCACGCAAATCGCGACGACATTCGGGGATGTAGTCATGAAAAATGTCAAATTGCAACAAGACAATCCAACCCTAACCTTACGGTATTTTGAAGTCAATAACATAGACTTGCTCGAGTGGCTTGCGCAGCCCCCGGATCTTAGCCCTATAGAACTTTCATAAGGTCTTTTGAAGCGTAGGATCAAGGAGCACTCGATCACCGCAAAAAAATTAGTGAAGACTGGGTTACAGTAAGGCCAATGCCACACGAGCGGGAGCGCGGAAAAAGACGCTCGTGTGGCATTGGCCTAAGAGCTTATCAGCCTTATTCATGAGAGAGTCGCTGCAGTCATAAAAAGCAAAGGCGGCCCACCCAAATATTAATTTTTTCTATTTAATTTCATTTAACCTTTTGCTTTTCAAAGCTATAAAGAATTTTCAAGGATGCCTACATTTTTTTGCAGCACTACTAAAACTTACTCTTTTTTATGAAAAAGTAAGAAATGTTTGCGTACTCGAACAGTATTTCGTAAAAATGCGGAGTTTTGTGAGAGACAATAATATGTACCTACGTTTTTCCACTACCGCCATTAAAAGATGAGCTTCATCCGTGGCGCAAGTACTTACTTCTCTCCGAAATTCGACACCAAAACTACAGAAATACATACTAAACTAAATGGGTAAACATTTCCGCTCCCGCAACCTTCTCGGTTGTCCCGGTCCCGCGTTTCGCGTTGGCTTAAGCAGGCCCTTACAAGTATGTATATCATCAAATACATGGATAAATATTCACAGTGGAGCCATGTTTGCCCTTGCAATCAATATGGCGTCATCTGTCTAAACTGATTTCGTAAGATGGTTTAGTTTTAGTGATTCATATAACACTAACGCCCAAAGCACAGCAGAGAGTACTCCTAACTGTGGACAATTCCTGGTAGATTTAACTGTGTTTTGTTAGCATCTGGTCAACAGATTTATATTTCTACTTTCTAACATGTTAAGAGCCCAAATACAAATTGCTAATAATATAACTATTGCTGTTCTTTGTCGGACTTCCTTGGTTCTTTTGTGATCTAACACCGGCTACAGGATCTTGGATACACTAAGTCTTCCAATATTCTGAAATATGATTCATACATACATTTTTGCCGTTTGTAGATTAATAAGAGAAAGCATTGCAATTACGTTGAACAAAATTAAAAAAATGTTCTACGAGTAATCTTATCTTAAATTGGAAACCTGTCAAGAGAACTTGAAAAACATTACACAATTTGTATAGATTCATTAAACTGAACCTATTTATGAGTTTTTCATAGTTAAAATGTATGATCAATAATTAACTTGTGATTTCATTTCAAGCGACCCCTGTATTTATGGTACGAACATTGTTCTTGTCTAAAAAGTTGTCAAAATCTATGTCCTTGCACTTTGCTTTGCACTAATAATATTTTTACGGAAATGGGTTTTTTTTTTGTGAACTGTCGAAAGAAAAATTGATTTCGATTTACTTCACAAACACTTTTTGTGAAAATAATTTCCTAGGGGACGCGTGTAAAGCGATACTTTTCGTTTATTCGTTTAATCGATATACGCATTTCTGTATATTTCGAATTACAAATAAAAAGGTTATAATTATTTAGTAATGGATTTAGATAACGATGCATTAGATAGCATTCGCAGAGAATTAACTCAAATTATTAGTGAAAAGTAAGTGCTAAAATATTTTCATATTATTTCTTTTCATATTTTTCTTTTGCATATCGAAACATATTCCCTGCAGCGAAAATCGAAATCCACAATTAAACGAATCAGAAAACACTAACATATCTGCATCGCGTTTCAACAATAAAATTCATCCGGATCAACTCGTAAAACTCGAAAATTCTGAAAATAGTAAGAAATCAACATTTATCCATGCAACCGCTTCACAATCTATTGACGATGATATCCAAAAAATGCGTTCGGAGCTCAAAAAAAGCTATCAGCTGTTTCAGAGCGCTGGAGAAGCATTCGATTCAATTAATTTCAATTGCTTAAAGCATCGTATTAGAGATTTGCATTTGTCTGCTACTCAATCAGAAATGGATACAGTAATGGAAGAGAAAACCGTTAAAGATAGTCTTAATAAACTCACTGATGTGATGGGCAATAAGTTTCGCCATCATCCGGGCGAGTTCGGTGATATACCTGAATTGAGTTGTTTCTTTAAGGCTTGCAGTCAACTGCAACATGGTTTGGAGTCACTTAATCGACACCGTACCGATATGAACGATCTTGGTCAACGGATGAATTGGGCTACTAATGTATCCAAGGAGAGGTCAGAAGAAATTCAAAAAGTAATTAACAAAGAACATCATTAACATTGTTTATAAGCTTGCGAGTAAAAAATTATTACAAGTAAAATAGGTTTATCGGTCGATCGAGGTAATTTCTCTAAAAACAAAAATTCATATGTACCTATATATGCTTTTTAATAGCTGCCATTTTGTATCTAATAAAATGTAATATCTTATACACCAATGCATCGTGCCTTGACTGGAGTATTCAAATCTCTTTTAGTAGTGTCCTATCGAACTGAATCTCATGTATGTTGGGTAAGTTATTACAGGATCTAAAAACGTCAGTGAACTTGTCGAAATGATTGCTTTGTAGATATGTATTTAGAGTTTAGACTGTGCAGGCTTGTTAACAAGAGCTATTCGCGTGCGTTACTCCATTGCGGACAGATAAAATTCAAGAACTTCAATTCGTTGCAGACTTCAACAATCGATCATCATTCGCATATTCCTTACAAGGTCTAAAAACTCGCAAAATCTGCCTCAGTGTCTGTGTAAGCTAAATGAGTAAGAAATAAACGTCCATTTTGATCCCAAAATCATCTGTTTTTTTTTTGGACGTAGCTTATTTTCATCTTAGAAGCTATCTTAACAAGTAAAACTTCTCTAAGTAGAGAAGAAAATTCATCCTTAAACATGGAATGTTTGGTGTGTGCTTTTGAGTGGCGATAATCATTTACATACAAAATGAAGATGGCAACCTTAATCGAAAATATTAGGGGTGGTAACACTTGCCTGCAAAACAAAATTCCGCATTACATTACATTTTTTCTCTTACTCGGATTTTGTTTTTTGCATGACCAAACAAAAAAATGCAAAATAAGTTTTCTAAGCGAAATCCCATTTACTCTAAGAAATTGTTTGTGTTCGACTTAGAGGAAGTTGACTGTATATACATTAACATTCCCAAATGTCTCCATTTATGTATTGAAAGTTCAGAGCCCTCTGACTAGGTATATTTGTTTCATTTTTATCTTCCATCGGTGCGCTAGAGTCCATGTAGAATTTTACATTCCAAAAATCAAATGCTGTCCGGGTATGGCTTTATTCTTCAACCTAATGTTTTTTTCATTGCATCAAAAGATATTTTAATACATTGGAATTACACGTGCGTGTAGAACCCGCCATGGATAGGAGCCTTTCGCTGAGCTCGCTGCCTTCGGAAAACATTTCATTACTCTCAAAATGGAACCTCTTATCCTTTTGGATAAAAGTAAATGACATTTATAATACTTAGAAAAAAATATGCTTTATTTTTTATCAATTTCAAACCAAGCAAACGTGTATGTTTCTTTGAAGGTACAGAACTCTCGGGTGAGCTGGATCACTGGCTTGGTGCTGCTGAACTATCACATGGTCCTGCTCGTGCAATTATCGCACCGTAAGTTTCTGAAATAATTTCTTGATTACAAACAAGTTTAAAGAGATTCTTAATGTCACAGACATGCAGGGTACAAATACTGCGGTGCTTGTGGGGCTTATGCCTACCGACAAGTTAGTCCCGCTGTAGTGTAAGTATTCCAATTTATTGTGCACTCTTTTATCTTTAACTGAATCTATCGGCAGAAAACGAATATTTATTCTGGGGCCATCACATTATGTCCGACTACGTGGCTGTGGCCTCACCTGTGCTCAGAAGTACCAAACTCCTTTATATGATCTCAAAATTGATACCAGCATAAATGCCCAACTGCAGAAAACCGGGCACTTTTCATGGCTAGACATGAAAACCGATGAAGATGAACACAGCATCGAAATGCATTTGCCTTACATAGCTAAAGTTATGGAAGAGTGAGTAACCAGGTGCATAAATATAGGAACAAGAATTAATAAATTTGTATTTCCAGCTTCAAAGACCAATTCACCATAGTGCCGATTCTCGTGGGACCATTGTCCCAGGAGCAAGAAGCTATCTACGGTGAAGTTCTCGCACCATACCTAACAGATCCGCAAAATTTGTTTGTGATATCGTCTGATTTCTGTCATTGGGGCCAGCGATTCGGCTACACCTACTACGAAAAGTCATGTGGTTCGATCCACAAGTCCATCGAGAAACTTGACAAAGAGGTAAATAGCAATTGCATTCGTAGCTAGAAAAGCAAATCATTTTTTTAAACTTTTATTTAATTTTTAGGGAATGGATCTCATTGAGACTCTCAGTCCAACAGCTTTTAATGAATATCTTCGCAAGTACAGCAACACGATTTGTGGCCGTCATCCCATTGGTGTGCTGTTGAACTGTATAAAAGTCCTACAGACTAAGGGCTACAACATGAGTTTTAAATTTCTTAAATATGCACAAAGTACTCACTGCAAAGACATGAGTGATTCTAGTGTTAGTTATGCATCCGGATCACTTTTGTTCGAGTGTTAGTAGCAACAAAACTAGCTAACTTTGTAATAATAAATTTGAATAGCGTTTCAAATTGTACATTTAGTTAGTAATAATTATCTATGTATATTCCTTCAAATTTGTAAGATTTTCCTTTTTTCTCCCATTTCAATTTAAACATTCTTTGTGTACTTCCAGTTTTGTTTTTATCGTTAATAATGTTTTAAAGAATTTTGTTTTCAAATAACGAGAAGCTGTTGGCTTTAAATGCTGCACTGAACTAAACAAATATGAATCTAGTTTGAAATTGTCTTTTGTATATTTTTAAATGTTCGTCTCGTGAGGTGACAAGGCGTAAGTATAAAACATAGACCGATATATGTATGTTAGTGTCAATTTCATGTTTTTCGGGGGTGCTAAAATGTAGAACTTTGGGTTGTTGTGCTCAGTGAAAATGCCATCGCCTCTTAAGAAATTGCAGTGATTCTAATAGAGCGATTCCGCACTTAAGTTGCCACTTGAAATCGCAGACATGAAAATTTGCAACTAAGCGTAGCAAATGGTTGAACGCAGGTGCTCAATACATGTAAAGTAATCGTATGGAATGAATGACTATAACCAAAGAATATACAAACCCAAGAAGTCTCATCTGCCACAGATGACAAAGGTCCTCACAATGTTGCATTATTTATATCATACATACATGAAACCATACTTCACATAATGGGGTTAATATGTAGACAAAATTAACTTTTATTAAAAAATATATATTTACAGATCTTTAGCGCAGCGGAAACCTAAATTACCAGCTGAGCTATCTTCGGTATTTTGCGACCTGGCTGCACATCGATACCGATAACAATAAGATTCGTGACACAGGTACGACCCTCCTTTCTTAACTCTATTCGGATTTGTTCCTTTATCGTTTGCGTCCCACAAGTCCGAGGTCCACTCCCACACATTTCCTACAATATTATACATGTTAAATATATTTTGCCGGAAACTATCCACAGGACAAGTGGTTTCGTATCCATCGTCTTTCGTGTTATTGTCTGGAAATGCTCCTTGCCAAATGTTAACCCTAAGAATTTTGTTTTCCTGTTTATTTTACTTCGCTGTTTGTAAGTACGGATTTGTAATCTCACCAATGCTGGTTCTTTGCCATTAGCTTATTACCCCAAGGGAAGAGTTTACGTTTTTTTCCACCCCTACAGGTGACCTCCCACTCTGCTTCTGTTGGTAAGCGTTTTCCTTCCCATTCACAATATGCATTCGCATCGTTCCATGACACATGCACAACCGGATGATCCCAAAGATCTGCAACTGACAAATTATAATATCCGTACAAAACTACATTGGCGATATGCATTATACATATATACAATATACCTTTTAAATCAATATCTGGCCCATTAGGATGTTGCCAGTCGACACCTTTAACTTTGTACCACCATAAGGCACTGGCAACCCTAAAATCATTGTATTTCTTTCTTAAAGCGTCCGTTAGTAAAGTTTTAAAAATGAAACTATCTCCAAATGTTTCAGCTTCCGTAATATATGAAGTGGCAGTGACGAATTCATTGAACTTTCGATTTGATACTTCATACTTGTCCATATAGAAGTCAGTGATCCTTACATCGCGTTCAGGAGATTCCTTATCTGCTTGGAAGTGGGGATCTTGGGTACCAATTTGGTAGTCTCCGCCAGGAATCAGAGACATATCATTGAGTTCAGGTTCCTCTGGAAATTTTCGACAAAAATCATTTTCCCCAGAGCAGTGTTTTCGGATTTCAGGAATTTCATTCTCGCTCACAATTTGTGTTTCGCGGTTCAATTTGTTGCAACCGCAGTCAAGATACGATGCTCCGAATGCGTTTAAAAGGAGGAAGACTTGCAGAAACATTTTATAGAGACGTAGACGTTACCAAGATAAACAAGTTACTTTCTTTACTGAAATAGACATATAAACAAACAATCATAAACGTTCTCTAAAAAGTTTATCTAGAAAAAACGACAAAAAAACAAATATGACTGTTGACTGTATTACATAACGATACGATACGTTGTGTCGCGTTGCCAAATGATTTAGTTGCGAAGTAAACGTGATCCTATAAAAAATATTTTTAATTGTTCCAAAATCGTCTGAGTCACACAGTAATGTTTGCGCAAACACACTTGCAAGGCTATCCACAGGCTGGCATGTGTGCGCAATCATGAATTTGCGCTATCTTGCATGCTTGTGGATACTCGGCTTAAGGTTTCGTTGTATTTTACATTGAAAACATGTTGCGGAAACATGTTTAGCCTATATAGGTTTGAAAAAAAACGCGCCTAATGTGTTTACATCAAGAACTAGGAAGTGTCTTTGAGCTGGTTGCAGTGATAAACTTATTTTGTGAACACTCTTAATTTGTTTTGATTTTATTCAAATTTTGTGAGTCAGTTATCAAAAGAAGTTAGTATGGAATCGTCTGCTGGTGGTAGGTAGATTATTATGTTTGTAAACTAGAGCGCAATTTTAAGTAAGAATAAGATTTTATACCCCTTCAAAATATATGTCATTTTGTTAGTAAATAGGATAACCTACTTTTCTGCTTCATAAAGCAAAAAGTTGTATTTCGTGCAAGATCCAGCAATCAAATTAAGCTTGAAATGTACATTAATACGTCCTTATCAAAAGTTAGCTAAAAAAATTTGCGATATCTTGCGATGTTGTAAGATATCGTGAAGTAAAGCTTGTATTTATTTATCCATTATAAGCGATGAGACATTTTTTTTATTTTATTTATAATTTTTTTAAATCAAATTTAATTTTTTTATATATTTTTTCTTATCTTTTTCTTATTTTTTTATACAATTTCTTTATTTTTTTGGATTTTTTTTTTTGTAATATTTGAATATAATAACATTTTTCAAAATTAAATGTAAATTTACTAAAAATATATTTTTTACTCATTTTCCAATGGACTTATGAAATAATTAACTTGGTATTATAAAGTTTGAATTTGGTAGATTTTATTCGTTAAAATAAATACAAAACATAAAAGAACAGAATTCAAAGTACAAAATTATACATTTCACACAAAAATGGCCTCCTCTTGGCGACGGCGTTACTTGTAATGAATATTCAAAATATATCCGCCAAAACATAAAATCTATCTCTCTCGTTCTAATCTCTTTATCTCTTTCTCTTTAATCTAGTACAGCTTCAAAATTTTACTGTACTAGATTTCACATCTTTTAGTACTAAATTTAACATCTTATAGTTCGGCCGTTCTGACCTCTGATCGTCCCCGAGCAGATCCATGGCTTGAGATGGTTCGGTTCAGCGACCGAAACGAAAGGCTTTTGGCTGTATTGACACTCGTTGATGTCTCCTACGAGATATCTGTCATTGGGGAGAACGCGATGAATGCGAAACGGTCCTTTGAACAGAGGTTGCAATTTCTTGCTCGTTCCGGGCTCTGTACAATGTTGTCGCAAAGCAACCAAATCTCCTTCTCGATATTCATGACAGCTCCTTTTTGTTGCATTATAATAGGCTTCATTGACATTTTGTGACATTTTGATGTTGTTACTCATGTCGCCGCGGATGCGTAATAAGTCGCGCTTCTTATTGTTAAGGTCATCCACCAAGTCCGCAACAACATCTAAATTTTCTTCAACACCTCGTTGCTTCACACCGAACAGAGCAACCGACGGCAACTCCCTGGTGGAGGCATTCTCCGCATTATTCATCGCGTATTCGCACCTACTCAATACCTGGTCCCACTCTAAATTGACATCACTTAGTTTGGCAAGCATTGGTCGTAGTGTACGGTTGTATCTTTCAACTTGGCCATTGGCCCTTGGAGTGGCAGTAGCGTTAAGCACATGGTGGATGTTATTAATCTGAAGAAACCGACTGAATTCACCCGATGTAAATCCCGTTCCCCGGTCGGAAATGATCCTAGCTGGCCGACTATACCAACCGAAGTAGTTATTTAAATGTTTAATAACCTCGGACGAACCCGTCGATTTACATGCGAATAATCTCACTATCTTGGTAAACCCATCTACGACGACGAGTATATGTCGGTTGTTCCGTTTTGTCAATTCTAAGGGGCCGAAATGGTCCACGTGAATGGTTGAAAAAGGTTCATTGTGCTTTTCGATACTTCTCAAATATCCCTCTGCCTTGCCTGATTTCGGAGAATGAACTTTACATTTTAAGCAGTTTGAGATGTGCTCATTGACCTTTGATATTAACTGCAGCACAAAGTATACACGTTTGATAGCTTTGATTGTTTTCTGTGGTCCCATGTGACCGAATTCGTCGTGATACTTGTAGAGAACTCTTTTCTCCATAGACACTGGCACATAAAACAAAAGTTGTCGACCGTTTCTCTTGTAAACCAGGTCATTGTGGATTTCGAATTCGCTAGTATCCCCGCTTATTACTTGTCTTCTCGACTTCTGGATATTTTCGTCATCTTTTTGAGCGGATATTAAAGTACGTGTAAAAGGGTCATCATCTATTAGAGCACATTCAGAACACTCAAACAATCTGCTTAAGGCGTCCACGTGACGCATTCTGTCTGAAGGTCGATGCTCCATTATGAAATCGTACGACTGTAACCATAGTACCCACCGGGAGATTCGTGCATTCACATCTTGTTTATTCATAGTGAGTGCTAGTGAATTGCAGTCTGTTAGGAGTTTAAATTGGAGACCATAGACGTATGGATGAAACCGTTTCAGTGCGTTAACTACCGCAAGAGTCTCCAATTCAAATGAATGATATTTTTCTTCAGCCGGTGTCGTTCGGGCACTATAGTACATAACGGGATACGTTTTCCCGTCATCATGTCGTCGAAGGAGCATCCCCCCATAGCCGTGTTTAGAGGCATCTGTGTGTACCTCAGTAGGCAAATTCACATTAAAAATTTTGAGGCAGGGCTGTTCGCATAACCGTTTTTTCAGAAGCTCAAATGAACCTATTTCATCTTTCCCAAATTGAAAAATCTGAGCTTTTCGTAAATTATAAAGCGGAATACTGATTTTTTGAAAGTCTTTCACAAACCGACGAAAGTACCCGCATAATCCGAGAAAGCGTTGTAACTCCACTATATTGCGTGGCATGGGATACTCCTTAACTGCTTTTACGTGACTGTTCTTTGGTTTAATCCCTACTTTACTTACTTCATATCCTAAATAGTCAATTTTGCTTTTCATAAATTTACATTTCGCATCATTTAATTCCAATAAATTTTCACCTAATCGTTTCAGAACTTCCCGTAAAACTGATAAATGATCGGTATAATTCTCCGTGGCTATTAATAAATCGTCCATGTAAATGGTTAAATCCCCCCGTTCGGTCAGATCCTTGAAAATTTTGTGAACGTATCGTGAAAAGACCGGTGGACCATTTTTCAAACCGAAAGGAAGCTTATTAAATTCAAATTGGCCAGAGGGACTGATAAAAGAAGTGTATTTCTTAGAATTCTCATCAAGGTTTACATGAAAGAATCCGTCTTTCAAATCCATTAATGAATAAACCGATTTATCCCGCAACCGATCTAATAAGTCCTCGATTAAAGGAAGTGGGTAACCGTCTCGCACTGTTAACATGTTAAGTTTCCTATAATCAATACACATTCTGAAGCGTCCGTCCTGCTTCCTAACCATAACGATTCTACTGGTGTACGGTGATTCGCTTTCTCGTATTATGCCTCGCCTCAACCAGTCGTCAACGGTATTCATAATGTTAATTTTTTCGATATGGGAGTACTTACGTTGTGCACACGCTATTGGAGTTCTGTCATCCACCAAGGTAATCGCCATCGTGTAATCCGTAATCGGCTTATCAGGTTTTGGCTGAGTACGATATTCTTGCATGACTTGGTGAAATTCCATCCTCAACTCCGAATCGATCGTTTCGTCTACATCCAAAACCGGTTTGGTATCAATTTCGAAATCAACGTTCAAAATGTCACTCCATGTATTATTCGTTGGAATTTGCTCGGCATCTTTAACGTTTCTCACACTCGTAAACATTATTGAGCCATTCCCCTCAACTCCCACCTGCACTCCGGTCGCCTTCAAAAATTCTCTGCCAAGGATCAGATCAGGTCGCATGGAGTCATCGGCCACTACACAAACTACTATCCTGCAATTAATATCATCAATTATTATATCAATTTCAACATTACCGAGAATAACGAGGGGTGAATTATTGATGCCTTTGTAAGTCGTTGTGTTAGGATCGAATTTAAATGGTCCCAAAACATTGGACACTTTAATTAGATTAATACCACAACCAGTATCAATCAACGCGCGAGCATCAATTATTCCTCCTTCAAATTTACAAACACAATTCCTAATAATTTCACTCATCATTGGGTTCTCCTTATGTGCAGCAGTTGTTCGTTCTGGCTGTTCTAATATGTTGACTCCGTTGGTGGTCATCGCTGGTGTCTTACGGTTTGGACAATTCGTTGCTATATGTCCCGTCCTCTTGCAACCGTCACATTTCTGTTTCTTTGATGGTTCGGGGCAATTGATGGATATGTGCCCTTCCTTATTGCAGTTGAAACACTTTATCGTAGTCCGGGATGATTTTGTGGACTTCTCATACACCGGCGCCGAAACTTCCGACGTGTGAGATCTCTTCGTTGTCACTTCAATGGATCTCCGACCAGGAGATCGATTATTAATGAACCGCTCAACTGCCAACTGGAAGTCCCGGAGGGAGAGGAACTCCTGCGTTGCGGTACTATCCTGGAATTTGCCGTCGTCTATTCCAAGCCGAATGTATTTGATGATAGACTTGTCATCCAGACTGAACTTTCGACCCAGAGCAATCATTTTGTGTACGTACTCCAGAATATTTTCTGTCCTGAGTCTTCCTCGTTGCTGCATTTCAATGTGATAATCGGCTTCCACTTTGACGTTCGGGAAATCGTGTTGCAGCTGATCAGCAAAGTCATCGAATCTTTCAAAAATGTCTGACAGCCCGTCGACCCAGATTTTCGCAATGCCTCGTAGATTCGTTTGTGCGGCTATCAGCGTAGAGATGTCGTCCCAATCGTGATTTGTTGCGAATCGTCGAATTTTCTTGACGAACAAATCGCTTGTTGGAGATGTTGGGTCATTTGGGTCGAATGTAGGAATAAGAGAGCAGATTTCTTTGATGCTAAATCGATTCCTGGAATTGTCGTTGCCATGCGTTACTTGCCTGGGAACTAATAATGGCGGTGATTGCAGCGTACACCTGCGAGATGTGACGTTTGTCTCCAGATCGTTGTCGTGAGACTCTCGCATTGGGCTCTCGCATTGGGCTTGCTCCTGCGTTTCCCTCTTAGGTGTGGTGCTTATCTCTAAGAGTTGTTTTAGAGTTGATTGCAGAATTTCGACCGACTCCCGTAGCTGTCTCGTTTCGTTGATGGCATCAACATTCGCCCGTTGAATGGCGGTGACATCGTTAAACTTACTGCAAGCGGAGTCGTCATCATCGTTGGCTGTGCTGTTCAGCCTTGCAATTAATTCTCTCTTCGGACCAGTCGTAGGCAGCCCCAGAGCCTTGCAGCGTCGTTTCAAATCCTCCACTTTCATATTTTTTAGCGGCATTTCAAAGTTCCGTCTGTTTATTCGTTTTCGTTACTCTCTGGATTCCTACAGAATCCCACTTCTGATTTATAAAGTTTGAATTTGGTAGATTTTATTCGTTAAAATACAAAACATAAAAGAACAGAATTCAAAGTACAAAATTATACATTTCACACAAAAATGGCCTCCTCTTGGCGACGGCGTTACTTGTAATGAATATTCAAAATATATCCGCCAAAACATAAAATCTATCTCTCTCGTTCTAATCTCTTTATCTCTTTCTCTTTAATCTAGTACAGCTTCAAAATTTTACTGTACTAGATTTCACATCTTTTAGTACTAAATTTAACATCTTATAGTATCAAAAACAAAAAAATAATTTTGGCCATGTTTTTTTTGGAAAATGCGCCTGAAAAAATGTATGAGAAATGAAACGCTTTGAGAAAAGAACATGCATCTTCCACCAAGAATTATTATTGAAAGTGGATTTTCGGTGTGTTTTTGGTGAATTTAACCCTTCTCTTTTTAACGCACATAAAATCTACCTGTCTCACTGGAAAGAATCGGTAGTCTGCTTTTACACTTAGACTTGTGACTTTAGACTCACATGGGTGCAAAAGAGTAATAAAGTTCGAAAAGATGATAAGGAAAATGTTTTGCCCTGTGAGTCGAGGTTAAAGTTTTTGGCGACTCTTTTTGACGTTTTTCTTCGTTTTATCATTGTGTTGATTCCCATCTAGTCACCTGCACAATACAAGAACTGCAAAATAAAAGAGGAATGTCAAATTTGAGTCAACGAAAAAAGTCTGAAGTGTAAAAGCACAAGACTCACGGATGTAAATAACAAAGAGAAATTCGAAAAAAATCTAGACTCACAAGTCTTAAGTGTAAAAGCCAGATTATGGAAATTGATCGTGTAGCCAGGCACTACTATGGTGGCCATACCGATTCTTTTCAGTGAGACAGGTATATTTTATGTGAGTTGAAACGAGAAGGGTTGATTTCACCAAAAGCACACCGAAAATCCGATTTGATAATAATTCTCGGTGGAAGATGCATGTTCTTGTCTCAAAGCGTTTCATTTCTCATACATTTTTTCATTTTTTTCCGACCGTCGGAGGGTTCACATCACGGAAAACTCAAAAAAATAATTCTCTGTGCAGGACGGAGCACGGAGATTGTGTGTTCTGTTTTCAAAGTTTTTCCCTCAACACATTTTGTGTGTAGCCACGGGGAAATTTTCAATGCCTAGTATGTCTGCTTTTACACTTAAGACTTGTGAGTCTAGACTTTTTTCGAATTTCTCTTTGTTATTTACATCCGTGAGTCTTGCGCTTTTACACTTCAGACTTTTTTCCTTGACTCAAATTTGACATTCCTCTTTTATTTCGCAGTTCTTGTATTGTGCAGATGACTAGGTGGGAAGCAACACAATGATAAAACGAAGAAGAGAAAAGGAAAACGTCAAAAAGAGTCGCCAAAAACTTTACCCTCGACTCACAGGGCAAAATATTTTCCTTCTCATCTTTTCGAACTTTCTTACTCGTTTGCACCCATGTGAGTCTAGACTCACCAGTCTAAGTGTAAAAGCAGACTATGCCATTGACCGTGTAGCCAGGGCCATAGGTACCTCAAATAATTGAATACTACAAAGCTACATTATTTCTAATTCGCATCGCTGAGTAAATTCACACGTTACTCGTTGGTTTCTACCATTACGTTACGTCTGTCATAAGTCGCATGTTCCGCATTTCTACTGTCCGCTTAACCAGAACCTACGAAATTTAATATTTTTACAAAGGAAAAGCAAGCGTTCGGTTGGGATGAACGTGAAATAAAGAAATCGTGTTTCTAGAACTGGGAAAAACTTATATTTGTTTAATTGTTTAACTTTAAAAGAATTTAGTTACATAAATCGCATTCTATCAAAAATGACTACAACGGAAAACGCGGATTCTATATCTGGCCGAGGTAAGATCAAATTCCATTCAACAAACTTTGTCACCTTTCGATAACTTTTTTTGTAAAAAGCTAAACCAAAATGTTCGTTCATTGTATTTGTTGTATTTTTTTTTGTAACGGATACTCGCTTTTAAAATTTACCGGTTGTTGGATGTTTGGTCTTTTTGGTTATGATCTTTTTTTATAAATGAGTGGCGGTGAACACAAATTTGGTGTAAAAACCGCATGGCCTGCAGTCAATTTAATGTACAGTAATTATATGAGTAGAGTAGACAGATTTTAAAACTAACGGACAACCATTCATAAGTGCAATGAAAATAGACCCAGCGTTAATTCTCAATAGAATATGTACTATATACAGTGTATCAATCTCATATTCGTACACCTGATGTGGCAATATTTATATTTAAATAAAAATCTAAACAATCGCGCGATTTTTTTAGTTTTATTTTTTCAAAGTCTGATGCTCAAAAGCTATAAGTTTATAAAATTTCTTTACTTGAATCCTTAAAAACAATTTTGTTCCTTTTACGCCTACATGTATGCAAAACTTTTATTTGTACCGAAGCAAAAATAATTAATTTCAATGGGATTTCCATAGGAAAAAATTAATTTTTAAACCTCGATATCTTCTAAACTAAGTGATTAATCATTTTTTTTTTTACTTATGCTTATTTCACCGAGATCTACAAAATGGCGTTGTCAAATCGTTGCGCCAAACTTATCGTACTCATGCCGGCGTATCACTTACACATCCTGTAAAAACTCGACTATACATTTCAGCCGCCAACTGAATTAATAATCATAAATGTTAAAATGGGCGCATTCAAGATCTTAGTTGACTAGATATGCAGTCAATTCCACGGCCTCTGATTGGTCGAGAGCCCGAAAATTGACAGAACAGCTAGTCAATTTTTTTGAGGTCGGGGACTGGATTCTTAGTCAAGAAAATCTTGACTAGCCCACTAACAACCGCCATAAACAGCTGACTGGTTGGTGTGGTTATACTGTGTGGCTGTTGTTTGCTTGTTACAAAAATGAAAATCCAAGTAAATTATGAAGGAGTATTTTTATTTTTTCTATTTTTTATGCAGTTCATATACTGTTGGATTATGTAGAACAATCGACGAACTCAGCAAATCTTTCACAGCAAAAAATGCAACTTGGCCTATGAAATAACTAATTTGCATTCCGAACACATGTCTTACACATATTACTTCCATCAAATGTCATCCTCTAATTCGTGCATTCATATTTCTAAGTTTGTTTTTTCTCTTCTTTTCTTTAAAAAAAACTGATTTGTTGTGCTGCAATAACAATTTTCCAAACAATTCCAAGCGAAAATAGAAAGTAGATGACGTTTTTGACATCTGAACTGTCAACTAGATATGCAGTCAATTTTGGCATTCAGGATCTTAGATTGACTGCATATCTAGTCAACTAAGATCTTGAATGCCCCCAATAAGACTTATTTGTATTTAATTAGAAAAAAGAGGGGGATTCTACGGTTTCCGTGGCGCCAAGGTTTGAAAATGCCATTTTGTAGATCTCGTTGAAATAAACACAAAATATAAAGTAAAAAAAATTGATTAATCGCTAAGTTTAGGAGATATCGAGGTTTAACAATTGAGCAAAGACATTTATGAACTTAGTTTTTGATCGCGCGATTTTTTTAGTTTTATTTTTTCAAAGTCTGATGCTCAAAAACTAAAAGTTCATAGAATTTCTTTACTAAATTGTTAAAAAGCGATTTCTTTAGTTTAACGCTCAGATGTATGCTGTATGCAACACTTTTTTTTGCACCGAAGCGAAAATAATTAATTTCAATGGGATTTCCATAGGAAAAAATTGATTTTTAAACCTCGATATCTCCTTAACTAAGCGATTAATCAATTTTTTTACTTCATATTTTGTGTTTATTTTACCGAGATCTACAAAATGGCGTTTTCAATACTGGCGCCACGGAAACCGTAGAATCCCCTTGAATCAAAATCTTTGTTAGCTAAGACCTATTTGAGATGGCTGGGCATGGATTTGGCTAATTTTTCTGTAATTTCAAGGGTATTTATTTATTTATTTATTTATTTATTTTTATCAATAACAAATTGAAATTTCTTATTAATAGTGGCAATGAAGAGCATTAGCAGCAAAAGACTATCGGCTCTTAAGTAAAAAATGTGTTATTATAACTTAATTCTAAGTATGGTTAATATTTTGTTTATGGTCTCTATGTTGGTCAGAGTAGGTTCCTTTAATATGTCTATGATGTTGAGGCTTTGGTTGAAATGTTGTGGTACTTGGTCTGATGAAAGGAGGCAGGGTCCAAGCAGGTGGCTAAATGTGAGGTTGCTATGACAGTTGGGGCAACTCGGTGGTGGTTCTTTTTTGAAGAGGTGTTGGTGTGTTAGGTAGGTATGACCTAGTCGGAGGCGAGTAAAATTGGTTATCATTTCTTTGGATGCGTTTGTCGGATAGATCGGCTGGTCTTTATTGGGATTGATTGATGTGTAGTGATGATGGTATTCTGTCCACTGTTGGAGTTGTTTCTTATGAATTTTGTTTTGTATCAATCTTTGAAGGTCGACCCGGGAATACAGATCGAACATATAAACTGGAGCCATGCGGATATCGTTGGCAGCTTTGTCGGCCAGTTCGTTGCCCTGTATTCCAACATATCCTGGAGTCCACATTAATTTTAGTTTTAAGGTTTTACTTATAAGAGCGTCTCTAACTTTGGATATAATTGCGGAGCTGCGCAGAGGATTGCAAATTGCTTTCAGGACCGAGAGACTATCGGAGCAGATAATCCATTTTCCTGAGGTGTTGGAGCATTTTTTCACGGCTTCGAGTATTGCTACCGCTTCCGCTGTAAAAATTGATGTTGTGTTTGGCAAAGTACCTTGTACCAGTATATTGCCTTCTTTTGAAACGACAGCAAAGCCAGTATTGTGTAGTGTTTTTGAACCGTCTGTGTATACAAATTTCCAACCTTTGGTGTGAAACTGTGATGTAGTTTCGGTGAATACTTGTTTGTAGATTGCTGGGCTGGTATTTTGTTTCTTCAGGTCACATAGGCTGAATACTATAGCATTGCTATCTAAGAACCAGGGTGGGTGTGGCGAAATGTATTTGGCGTGGCGTTTATATGGAATTTCCAATTTTTTTCCTAGATCCAAGGTAGTATGTATTGTGGAAGGGATGCGTCGGGGTCGTTTGTGAGAAAGAGTTTGGTTTATGTCGACATCAATTAATGATCCAGTTTGGAAGGTAAGCTTAGGGAGGAGTTTGGCACTGGCCTCTATGTAACGCTCGTCAACTGTTGGTAGCCCAGCTTCGGCAAGGATGTTTAGAATTGGGCTCGTTGGAAATGCATGAATGCTCCTTCTTGCTGCTTGGTGGTAGGTTGATTTAAAGATGTTTTTGGTTGATTTAGGGCAGGAACCATATATAGCTAGGCCGTAATCTATTTTACTAAGGATTAACATTTTTGTTATATAGCAAAGAGAGTTTATATGGACCTTACTTTTCCTTGAGGAAAGATATTTGATTATACTAAGTCTTGCTGCTAGTGATATTTTTAAGCTTAAGCAATGTGGTTTCCAACTGTATTTATTGTTAAAAATTAATCCAAGTATGCTGAGATTCAAGACATTTTCAATTTTGGTATTATTAAGTTCTAAATCAATTTTGTTACATTGTTTTTTTCGGCATATGTGGAGCAATTTACATTTTTTTAGTGAGAGGTTTGATCCAGAAATAGTGGACCAGTCAACAATTTCCTTCAGTACATTTGAAAACAAATTTTTGGTTTTATCTAGGTCATTGTATTTACAAATAATATATACATCGTCTGCATAGATACAATGATCTAGATCCTTGTATTTGGAAACGATTAAGCTTAATTCATCGAAGGCAATGATAAACAAAATTACCGAGAGTGGTGATCCTTGTGGGATACCGTTGTCAAATGGAACGGTTTTAGAAAAAGTTGATTTAATTTTTATAGAGAATTTTCTGTTAGTCAAAAATGATTTAATGTATTCAAATATTTTGGGACCAATTCCCCATTGATTCAGTTTTTTCAAAACGAGATGGATACCTATTCGATCAAACGCTTTCTCGAAGTCGAGGGCTAGTATCGAGAGGTGATTTCGGGCGGAGAGGGCATTGGAAATAACGTAGTCCAGATGGAGAAGCACATCTATGCATCCTCTTTTGGGTTTGAATGCAACTTGGTGGCTACTCAGCGCTTTCTTAAATTCAGCGAACCACAGAATGCGATTAACGATTATTTTTTCTAGAACCTTTGACATGCATGGTAGCAGGGATATGGGGCGGTAGCCATCAACGATGTCGATGTCCTTTTTGGGTTTAGCAATGGGGACAATGACAGCTGTTTTCCAGCTTTGTGGAATTATACCATTATTAAAAATGTTGTTGTATAGGTTAAGGAGTGTAGTTTTAGCTTTTTTGGGGAGATGTTTAAGCATGGGATACGCGATTCTGTCTCGGCCAGGAGTTTTTCCTTTGACTTTGCTAAGGCAACTTTCAAGTTCTAACCAAGTAATGTTGTTTTCAATACGTAAGCAGTAAGGGATTTTTTCTTGTGTGCGTTAAAGCCAGGTGGAAATTTCAAGGGTAATTTTTACCCACTCTTCAATAAGCCTTTCCTTGAGATAATTTTTGATCCTTATACCAAATTTTCTTACTCTGCGGCCCAACTTGTCCCACAAATTCTTTGACATTAATATCCGGTGACTGTGGAGGTAATTCCAATACTTTTCGAGAGTGATAAAAAAGCCACATTCGAAATACATAAGCTTTATGTTTGGGGTCATTATCCTGGTAAAGGGTAAAATTGTTCCAGAGCCCCTTTTGAACAGCACTTTCCTTCAGATTTGGCTTCGATATCTCAATATATTGCTTATAGTCCATTTATTCCTTAAATTATATGCATTCATCCCACTCTAGCTGCGGAAAAACACTCCCCCAGCATTACTGAACCACCATCATGTTTGTCTGTCCGCCTTGGTATGTGGAAGATATCCGGTAATTGTTTTTCGCGAAACCATTTGTCCGCTATCCGACCCATGATCATTAAATTTAGACTTGTCTGTTAATACTACTGTGTTTCAAAAGTCGAAATCTTTAAATTGGTGTTGTTTAGTGAATTCTAATCTATTGCTTCTGTTCATTAAAATATTGACAGGTTTATTACGCATAACTCTTCAATTGTACCCATGTTTTCGGATGCAATCTCTTGACATTTCTGCTCAGATACCTTTATTAAAAGTTCGACAAAGTTTTCTGCCAGTTTTGATGCACTATTATGTAGGTTTTTTTTTTTAATTTACCGAATACGAATACGTAATTGAGCTCCTTTCTGTCTATTTTTTTTTTACTTTTTTCTATTTCAAAACCAAAGTGAATATTAACTAATGTCAAAACTAAATGGAATGCAATTGTTCAATATCCAGTAAAAATACTATACTATATTTAACTTAATATCTCAAGTCGTTTTTGATCAGGAATTCAATGTTATTCTTAATAGCTGGTGTACGAATATGAGATTGATACACTGTACATATATCATTTTAGTGTAAATCTATAGATAATTTTGGCGTTTTGTTTAATAATGTGCATATTCATATTTTTTTAGTGAAAAAACTTCCTGGAACGACGAGCTGGGGCTATTTTTTTTATATTGAAATGACATTTGCGATGTGACGAACATCTGCTGTTGCTCGGTGTGCACTCGGTATTCCATGTGCATTTATTAGCATTTAACGATTGCGTGTAAGAGGATTTTTAATTCACTTAGACCAAAGAACGTCCATTGTGTTCATACAATGAGCTGATTCTTATCGGTACTCCTGGAACCATTTAGAGAATTGGATAAATTTCCATATTTTATTGATATCTTGAAGGTCTATAAAGAAGTATTCTCCCAGAATCTTTTTTTCTTAAGAAGGAAAGAGTGCTGGACAGCCCCCATTCTATTGGTACATGGGGCTCACTTTCTGTAGTAAAATTTCCCAGTTTTGTACCTTTTCTGGCTAGCTCGTCTGCTTCACAGTTACCTAGTATATCACTATGGCCAAGAACCCAGGACGAGCATGCATCTGCTCGATATCTCATTTAGAAGTGCGCGGCATTACCAATTATGATCTCATAATTCGTGATTCAAGTGATTTTATAGCTGTTTGGCTATCGGTCTAAATGAAAATGTCACGATTGTACATTGATTTCATCGAAAGCCACTCAACGGATTCACGAATAGCCATTACCTGCACTTGGAAGAAACTACAGTGATCTGGAAGTCTCAACGACAAGTTCAGGTTGAGCTGGTCCGAAAATATACTCGCTTCTATACCATCACCTATCTTGGATCCATCATTGTAGATCTCCATGTATTTTATATTGATTCTATGAGCGGAGTCATATAGTCCGTAATCCTTGAACATATCGATGGGCCCATGCAAAAAGATACTAAGTGTACTTAGTATAGTTTCGAGTTATGTATACCATAAGAATCCCCACATTGTCTTTTATTTTTCAAATTTTTTTCATGTGAATCGTACCAAAAACCTTGGAAAATAGAGCTTTAATAGCACTTAGTATAATGTCTTATGTAAACACTTATTCCAAGCAAAATCATACTAAGCGCTCTTAATATTTTTATCACTAAATTTTCCAATAAACGCATGTATACTATGTCGACATAGTATTTTTTTGCATCGAATTTTCGGAAGTTGAGTGCACTAATGTGTATCTTAGTATACTCTTCAGTGTATAGATTTCCAGCCACATTAATATTAAGTGCACTTAAAATAGTTTATGATATGTTTTGTTCCGTGTTAAACAGAACTAACATCAAATAGTATATTCAAAAGTTTGAATTAGACAGTCACAATAATACTAACTGCAATTTAACATAATAAGCCACAATATTGCAGACCTAACTCAATCTCTAAAAAATTGTATAAACATTATGAGAGTAACAAAGCATTCAGTTTAAAAATCCGTTAATAAACAAAGAAGTTATGGTCAAAAAACTTTAAACGCTTCTCCTGAAAAATAGCAAAAATGCACTTAGTATCTTTTTGCATGGGGCCATCGATATTTAGGCCCCTATTGTGAGTGTCGATCAACGATCGTCACGACAATTGTCGATTGCGTCGATTGAATTTGGCTTTGCTATTGTGTAACTCAATCGACGGAAGAATAGATTATTGTGAATAAAAATGTCAATATTGTGAATACATCATACTTTTGACAGTTGTTTGGCTATTGGGCTATTGTTTTCATAATTATTTGTTTCCCATTGCATTAGAAGTAATTTATTTAAATAAATGAGTTGCATTAAGTTGTGGCTTAGCGATGATCGACGAATAGTGAAAAAGTGCATTCAGCAAATTACGAAGAAGACATTCTTTGCAAACGACAAAGCGGTAGAAATCGGGACCAATATTCTTGGATCCATGCCAATATGCATAGTTTTGAAAATAAAAACAAATTAAAATTACTTGAAATTGCAATTTATTTCAGTTTATTTCATGATATTGTGGTATCAAAGTAAAGAGAATAAAATAAATAATGATTATTAATTATCTTTTTCCATCGCCTATTTGCTTGGGTTTTTGCACGAACTCCCTTCGCGATATCAGGATTTGTTTCCATAAATACCAGCTCCAATTGCTTTTTCTTTGTAACCTGCTTCGCACTGGATTCAAATTAATAATCAAGTTTTTTTAACATATCATTTTTATTAAAATTACTACCATTTCATACGCACAAAACTCTTTCAGATTTCTCAAAAAAAAAAGCATCGACCAGAAATTTGTGATCGACTACAAGCGACTGTCAAATCAAAACAGCTACCGATCACAATCACAATAGACAATACCGAATCCTGCAATCGACGATCGATGATCGATAGTTGTCGATTATCGATCGTCGATCGACACTCACAATAGGGGCCTTAGATTATTCTTGACAGTATTCTGGCATGCCCTAAGTTAGAAGGATCCCACTGTGAGGTTTCTTTAAGTCGCAATGGCGTTTTTGCTGCTATGTCCCTACCATAAATGTCCAACGGAAGCATCATTTACATTGTTTCAAGAGCAGCAAATGTGCTGACAATTAGCTGCGAATTAGCTGATAATGACAAACTACCTTATAATGTTCAATTGCCAGTTTACACGGTTGCCAAGTTTTGCCCCAATTCCTGACAATTTGATAGCAGGCGGTCGGCCTGCAAATGTTCTGACAATAGGTTTGTTTGATGTCAGCCGTAGGACGCACTAGGGTGCACTGAAAACGCACTGATGCGTTTTATGTCTGCCAGTGCTACACTGAAAACGCACTGAATATGCTGCCCTGCGTTCGTTGTCGACACTGGGTCTTCACTGGATTTACCCCGAGTATTTCGTCAGTGCAAGAAAAAAGGGCTGTCAAAACATTAAATCAGCTGATTTGTCATTTGGTTATTTTTCATTGTGTTGGTTTTGCTCATTGTGCTTGTGTTTTTTGTGTTCAGATAAGTTTCTTAATAAAACAACGAACTAAACAAATACAGAACTATACGAAAATTAACCAAATTTGATTTCTGTTAAATTTTCAAAGAATGCCAGTTGTCAGGGCAAGGTATTTGCGTTCGATGA
The DNA here is from genome assembly GCA_949775065.1 of Brachyopa scutellaris. Taxonomy (NCBI): domain Eukaryota; kingdom Metazoa; phylum Arthropoda; class Insecta; order Diptera; family Syrphidae; genus Brachyopa; species Brachyopa scutellaris. Next base: position 70,480,515 of record OX459114.1, on the reverse strand, counting down.
AATGGGGGTTGCACTGGATTTTTCGACAACCACGAAAATAATTGACACTAGTCAGTGCCCTAGGGCTGGCGACGACGAACAAACCTAATGTTTTCTTTGACAATATTGTCCGATAAAAAATTGTCAGTTCACACGGTTGGTAGATGACTGTTTACAAAAAAACTACAAATTCATTGGCAGACGTTGTTAGACTCATAGCATTGGATAGACATTTTTTTCTTCGTGCTGAAATACCTTTATGCATGGAAAACTATATGCCCTAGATAAAAACTTTGTATGGTTAATTTGTAGGTAACATTACGGCGCACCAAAATATATTATTATTATTATATATTTATTAAACATGTAATAAATTACAATTTTTTTAACGAGCTACTAGCTGCAATGGCCTACCGCTCTATGAAAACTAAGCTTATTCTATTGTTTTCTTAATTCTAACTTAACTATACTATTATGCCTGTCTTTGTTAAGTATTCGTTGACCCTTTCGATGTTTTGTTTTGTTTTTTCATAAAATAAACCAAGGAATCAGCTCCCAAAATAATAATTTATTTCACTGAAAAATAACAAAAATATTATAACTTAACACCCTTGAAATTTGGTATATGTATAAGGACGAATTTTGGCATAATAAATCATTCTTAAAACTCCACTTGAGTGATAAGTTTCACTCAAGAATCGGCGAACTCCTAGTGGGTAGCCTGCCTAATTAATTCGGCTTAGAGGAGCCATAAGTCCTCTAACAGTAGGACCCAGAAAAACCAGTCTTCCATTACAGCGCGATAGCACAGTTATTCGGGCACGACTCAGTGCATCTGTGGTGCTTAGATATATATGTATGTTTGACGTTCTTCGATCTCTTCTTCCAGCTTGCAAGTTTTTGAGGATGCCACATCTTCGAAAGCCTGACAAGTATTCAAGAGTGTTTTTTTTTTTTTTTTTTTGTCATTAAAAGCTTTTCAGCTCGTCGTTGGGAGCTGCCAGAAACAAACTTACATCCATTTCATTCTGGCGACAAATGGTTGGACAAAGCCAGTCCCAGTTAATCGTGCATTAGCTTTTCTACTACAGATTTGTCTTTATTTCGTATCTTTTCGGTAACAGTGACTCGCTCTCTACGTAAGCGCCTTACATCCGTAGATAGCGATGCATCTAACAGACCCGGAACTCCAATTCTCCAGAGTCTGCAGACAGTTCCAGAATTATGTAAGCTTGATCAATATTTTACCTCGCTAGTAAGTACACGTTTAAAACGAAATATTCATGTTTAGGTACTCCATCAAAACGTATCACTAGAAGAACTTCGTTGAGTACTCCAGCAGCAACGCCATCTAAAACAAAAAGTCGTCTCGAAAATGTTGAAGTTGTTAATAGCCCAGCACGTCGTGGAACACGGCGCGGTAGTTTGTCGATACGGGAACAAGAAGAAATTGCTCTGCCGACAAAATCTAAAGAACCATCCATTGATGCTTTCAAGGAAGAAGAAACAACTCAAAAATCTCCGAAAGTGAATAACAAACGGGTTACACGCTCTTCTTCAAAATCTCCCCAAGAGTCTTTACCTATGCCAAAGACCGGCAGGAAGCGATCATTGCAGAAATCAGCAGAGCCAGAGCAAGAAGTTATAAACTTGGAAGACTCTACTGAGGTTGGGCATGAGGATTCGATTTCTCCAGCCACAGTTAGCAGAAAGGAATCGAAAGTAAGGATTAAAAAAGAAGAGAGCATTGATGAAATGATTGTTGATAAAACGGGTACTTCAAAGGAGTCAAAGAGTACACCAATTCCAAATAATGTTAAAGATGTGTCTACACCATTGAAAGTTCCTACGAAACAGAAGGACTCAGTAAAGAAAAACTGCAGCACGACGGAAAATTCTGAGTTTAGCACAACAAAGGAATCAACAGACCCGAACACTCCACAAAAGAAAGTTTCCAATAAGAAAAATCACAGTACCATGGAACAGCTTGAGTCTAGCACACCAAAGGCACCCACAGAACAAAACTCTCCACAGAAAAAAGAATCGATTAAGAAAAACCACAGCACCATGGGACAATCTATCTCTAGCCCAGCAAAACCACAAACTCCCAGTGACAGTCCAAGGAAAAGTAATAGTGTTCAAACGCGGAACCGCATTAGTGGATCGGAGTCATCTCCAGCAAAGATGCATGCAGAACAAGAGATTTCACAGAAAGATGCAAATGAACAAAATCGCGTTGACCTGCTTAGTCAAATGAGTTCGAAAATGGGACTTAACAGTTCTGTAAAAAGGTTGAGTTTGGAAAAGATATATCTCGTGGATGCTGAAATATCTAGCCCAACCTTGAAGATTAGCCCACAAAAGAAGTCTTCTCCGGAGAAACTTAAGAACGTGGAGTTCAATGAAACATCAAATGAAGACACAATTAAGACTGTATTCCCAAAAACCCCGGGCCTAAAGAAAAGTAAGAGTTACATACTAGAGTCTTTTGAAGATAACGAAGCAGATAAGGTAAATAAACCTACCGATGAGCGTGAACTGTCGCTCACAGATGCTGGAAAGGAATCGGATAAACAAGATTTGGACACCGGAGACCATGAGGATATAATGGCATCAAAAACGCCATATAAATTGAAAATAAAAGCAGTTGAGAGCAGTACACCCATTCAAAGTGCGTCGCCCAAGTCTCCAAAGTCGAAAAAGACTTCTGATGTGGAAAATCAAAAGAAGGAATCACCTGGGGCAAAAGAACAAACAGATACTGCTGTTCTCTTCCCAAAGTCGTGGTCACATTCTGTGTCGGGAACAGTTAAAGAATCTTCGAAAATCGATAGCATTGAATCTGAAGAAACTATGCGCAAAAAATTGGAAGAGGAAGAGGTAAGATTTATGATTTAACTGAGCATAATTGTTTTAAATTATATTTTCATTTAGGCACTTAAAAGATCACACAGTGGCGCATCACACAACAGAAGTAACGAGAAAACTCGTAATGATGTATCATCTGACGATAGTGATAGTGATGTTTTGCCCGAAGACGATGACTACGATGAAAGTGTAGAAGAAGAGGAAGAGCTTAATCTAGAGAAAACTATTTTTATCGATGATGAAGCAATGGAAGTAGCAGAGGGCGAAGAATCCATGGACTCTGAAGAGAGAGCGTACCTGGAAGAGAATGAAATCCCAGTGTATGGTGAATCAATTGGCAGTAGAGATACTGAAGATGAGCAATGCGAAGACGAATCCGACGATGAGGATCGAGCGTTTATTGTTTCTGACACTGACGACGTCACCCATGCTAGCGATCAATATAATTCTGAAGATGAAACTTTTAAGAATCGTAGCAAGCGGAAGAACAAACGAATTCGTAGAATATCTGATTCATCTAGTGAAAACAATTCGGCGCCGCCTGTCGTCAATGCAGAAGATAAAGATTTTCGTCTGATTCTTGAATCCAGTGTGGAGGAGGAACAGAACGGAAATAAGAAGTTAAACAAAGATAATTATGAAAAGCAGGCGTTTAATCAAGAATCTACAGGTGAAAGTGCTAAGGAAGATACTCCGAAGAGAAGGAAGTCTCTGAGAAATATAGAACATGTTGAGATAATGGACCAAGCAGATGACATTTCAAATGAAAATGCTGTTAATAAAAGGAAGTCCATTAATAAGGCACAAGTTGACAAAACGGAGTGTGATGTTTATGTTGACGGAGATCTGTCCAAGAAATCGTTAACAAAAACTGAACAGAATATTGAGAAAAATGAAGATTTAAGCATCACAGACAGCTCTATTAATGGTAACGCAGACGATGAATCAGCATCTGCAAATAAATCGATCAACAAATCAAGAAAGTCTAAAAACAAAAGTAACCTAGATATTGCTGATACTGTTGAGCATCACAAACACGACAACACTGCAATCACTTCAAAGCGCGGGTCATTCAATAAATCAGACATTTTAGGTGAAGATGAGAACACAGAATATACATCCAAGAAGAGCCCTAGAAGATCCTCAAAAAGGAGTAGTAACGATGTGGAACGTGATGATAGTGCTGAATCTTCCAATGACGATCGAAATGCATCCAAAAAAGATTCTAGAAAATCCTTAAACAAAAGTCATGCTGAAGAAGAAGACAAGGCATCATCAATGAAACAAGCAAGAATGTCTCTAAACCGTAGCAACCAAGATGCAAAGAGTGTTGAAGATATTTTAAGTAAGTCTTTGGCCTACACCAACTCTGATCCGGGCGACCTCAAAGTTAACAGTATAGTACAAAGTCTGAATGTGTCGCGAAAATCACTAAACGATTCCAAACAAAATAAAAGAAATTCACTGGGTCGGACTTCTACAGAAGAGCAGCAACCACTGCAACGTAGATCGTCGTTTAGTAGAAGTAAATTGGAGAAATCCTTTGGAGATGGTTCTGAGCCTGAAGAAGCATTCTCTGATTTTGAAGTTTTAACAGAGACTTTGGATGGTAGATCCTTAAATTCATCAAGAAGGAGTAGGAAATCTATAAATCAAAGTAGGGTTTCGCTAGAAAATTATGAAGAAGCTTTGGAAGTTGAAGAAGCAAAGTTCAATAAACCTAAACGGAATTCAATGAATAAAAGCATGAACCTGCTGGTGGATGTTGAAGTGGAGAATGAAAGTGCATCAAACAATAGCAGCTATGATGGAGAAAATGAAGCTGTGTTTTCAGACACAGAAGTGGACGACCCCCAGGCAAAGGAAACAGAAAGAAGTATTATGGAATTTCTTGGTGAAGAAGCAGGTAAAGAGCAACCACCTTCACGGTCGAGTCTAAATTCCTCGCGTCGAAAGTCAGTGAACGACAGTAAGTTAGACGAAACGTTCGAATTGCAATCAAAAAGCAATTTATCTTCCATGCACGAGAGTTTACATCGCAGCATAATGAGAAAATCGCTCAATCACAATCAACTTCGTTCTGAAGTATCTGCTGATTCTTTAGCAGAAACTCAAGAAAACGTTCTAAAGAAAGTATTACCAGAACGAGGATTAAGTGTATCACTTAGTAGCATTGAGTCCAAACAGAAGAAAATGAAAGGTGCTGAGAAAGCGGTACGTAATTCCTTTACTATTGGAGTTTCCGTAAGACAGACACATTCGCCAGATAGAGCAGTTCTTACTCATTCAAGTGAGTCAGAAAGTGAGCACACTTTTAGCGAACAAGAAGATCTAGACAATGTCCAAAATATTCACCATGTCGGTCCGTATAAATTAAGTAATTCCCTATCGATGTCACTGAAAAAACCCCTGAGCACAGTCAAATACAGAAGTCTCTATATAGAGGAACAGGATGCTTCGCAGTCATTTGTTGAAAACATAGCCGAAGAGGTTAAAAAAATAGAGTCCAGGAAAAAAAGGCGGTCGAACAGTTCCAATAGAGTCGTTGCAATTGCCGTTGAAAAAGAACCGCAGGAGGATGACCAGAAACAAAAACAATCATCTGAATCAGAAGACAAGAAAGACATTAAACGTATACTTAGTCGATGTGATGAGATTTTGGAGGCAGCGAACCGTGCTAAGCGGGATGCGAAGTTAAATGCTAAAAAGGTATGTTACTTTTTTAAAGTTTCTTATTTTAAAAAATAACGTTTTTTTCTAAAAGAGCAAGGTAAAGAAGCCAAAATGGATGGATAAAGAAGAAATTACCCAGAAGGAAGATGAAGTAAAGATTCCACTTGTCAGTAAAAAGGAACTCAAACGGAAAGGTTAGATCATGTTATCTCTGATTAACAATTCAATAACTTATTTTCTTCCGACAGAAAAAATTAAGAAACAATTGGCAAAGGCCATCAAGCATTCCACTGCTTTGCTGGAGACAGTTGATCCTAAACTGGCGAAGAAATTGAAAGTAACGCAGGTAATTTCAGCCAAGAGGTGTCCTTGTTTCCGGGCTAAATTAGACTGCTATGGAAATTAATTGCGTGCTTTGTTTTTAGATTAATGAAACTGATAACAACTTTAGCTCAACAAAACGCCTGCCAACCGAGTTTCTTGAGGCTCTATCAGAAGTTACCCAACAAAAAAGGAAAATGTCAAAAGGTAGGTCACAAATGTTTTACTAAACAAAAAATACTTTACTTACCTTACTCAATTGTTAAGAGGTTGAAACCACTCCACCATCCGATAAGGAGAACTCAAAACAAGGCAGTAATAAGGACATATATGACATTTCTGATATCTCAGGCGCGAAGAAAAAAAAGAAGCACGACAAAGAAATACTAACGACTGCAACTGGGACAGTTATCGTTGAACCATCAACTCCAGTTCATTTAAGGGTCCAAAGGGGTTTCCGAGAGAGTCCAAAAACTCCAATTGGATTTAAAATACAAGATATTAATTCTGCTGGCCAGACAGAGAGAGAAAAATCACATAAACGTGGTAAAAAGCTATTCACAGCATCGGGTGATTTCATTGAGGAAGATTTATCATTTTCCGCTGCGAAATTAGACTCTAAAAGAGAAAAATCGATTAAACGTAAACGTCATATCGAGGAACCTGTATATTCTTTGCCGAAAACACAATGGACAACCTCGGGAGTATTTGTCGAAGAAGATTTATATAACAGTCGCCCATTGGCCAATTCGACAGCAACACAATTTATGGTTACTTCTTTGAATGGCAACAAGAAAAATAAGAACACATCCAAAATTGTGTCATCCGCAACGCTAAACAGTGCGCTTAGCTTTAAACAGAGTGCTCTATTCCATAATAATGTACGGCGAGAGACAGCGCGGGAACTTACTCATCGAAAACAGCGTAAACTCGCTAACAACCACTACTAAACACTACTGTAATCAGCATATTCGGTGTTTTTGCTGTTAATTGATTTCTTTGTTATTCACCCTTTTCCTGTAAGGAATAATTGTCGTTTTTGAGTCGTGTGCTTTATAGTGCGTTTACACCAAGCCGAAATCCAGTATTTCGGTGATTCCGTTCTGAATTTCTTGAATCTTGATCTTGAATTTCGTGTAAACGGTTTCGGTGTAAAACATACTATAAAGCAACGCGAGTCAAAGCAAACAATTGTAGTTTAGGGTAGTTATTTCCTTTTAACTTTTCCGTTTATGAAAGTAAAATGATTTTTTTTTATAGTATCTACATGTTTATTCTTATTTAATATTGAATGTCTTCTTTTTGAATAAACAGCATTATTATTATCATTGAGCTGTTTTCGATTGCATGCATGCGTATTTTGATAAAAAAAAGGTTTGCCTACGAAATCTTTTTCACAAAATCTACAGTAATGTGAACAATTATACACCCCTATTCTGGAATCCGTCGGCGGGAATGTTCCCGCAACCGGATGGAATCTCGCCATACATTTGACATGCGCAACTACTTCAGTGCGGATTTGGTTGTGTGTGTAATTCACCTTGCGCTTGATTCACCATGTTCTCAATAAAAATACATGTCAAATGTTTATTTTTTTTTTATTTATTTGTATGATTGTCAACAAAGTACAAGGGCTTTGTCAGACATTTGGATTAATCTTAATTAAATACAATAATTTTTGGTTACATGAAACGTAAAAACTAAATAAAAGAAACAATAGAATAATACAAAATAAAATAATCAACCAATAACAAGTAGGTATAGATACAATTTTAATAACGTGTTACATTGAGCTAACAATAGGCGCGTTTTTTTTTTCAAATCTATATAGATTTCGAAAAAGCTTTCCATACAAAAATAAGACTGGATAATTATCCAGGCTAAGGTTTTGTTGTATTTTACATTGAAAACATGCTGCGGAAACATATTTAGCCTATATAGGTTTGAAAAAAAACACGCCTAATTATGAGTTATGACTGGAAATAATTTAACAACTTAGTTTTTATTAATGGTATCGACATATTGAAGTCAATTTAGGACGCACAATCATTATACAATAGCAGTACGCCATTTATAGACGAGGAACGGCCATAGTTAGTACGAGAACAGGAAATATAAAAGAATTTGTTATAACGTAAATTGACAGATGGGACATTAAGATTGACAAGAATTAAGATTTCAGGACAGTCAAGCTCGACAATCAGTACTCCATGGAGAAAAACAACTCTTGATACCTTTCTCCTAATCTCAAGAGAATCGAGTCTAATTAATTGTAAACGAGATAAGTGTGGCGGTAAAATATAAGAATCGGAAGTCGTCTAAGTGCAAACCTTAAACATCTTTTTTGAATTGCTTCGATTCTCATGATGTGGGTACCGTAGTAAGGATACCAAACAACAGATGCATATTCCAACAAGGATCGAACAAGCGATATATACAAATTTTTAGAGCAAACAAAATAAACTAAACTAAACATAGCACCCAAGTCTTTAATTACAGAGACACATTGATTAACACTACATTTAAAGGAATGCGCATAAATGCAAGACGAGATACGACGAGAAAAAGGAATGACCGAACTGACATTAAGAGACAAGTAGTTTTTAGAGCACCACAAGACAAACTTTTGAAGATGTGCATTCAAGTAATGAAAACTGGTACATAGGTTCTTTGCAAGACGAGCAAATGTCGAAATCATCAGCAAACATTAAAATATTACAATGGGGTAAAAAATTTACAACATCATCAACAAAAAGTATAAACAAAAGGGGACCAATGTGGCTTCCCTGTGGGACACCAGATGTTACCATGATTTTATTGGATAAATGCCTACGGAATTTCACAAATTGGTATCTGTTTTTTTTAGATAGGATGACAGCAATTTAAGAAAAACTCAAGAAAATCCTGTGTAGTCGTTCAAGTTTATACAAAAGAAGTTTATGATCTACACGATCAAATGCTTTACTGAAATCTGTGTAGATTGCATCAACTTGATTACCTTTACAAATTTCAGTAATAACAAAGTTTGTAAAAAGAAGAAGATTTGTAACTGTAGATCTGTTTTTTACAAGACCATGTTGGTTGTTACATATCAAATTTTTACAGAAAAAATTTAATTTGTCTGTAACCAACGAATCAAACAGTTTAGGGATGGAAGATTGCTTGCAGATACCTCTGTAGTTCTCAATTTAATTTTTCCTGCTGGATTTAAAGATTGGAATTATAAATGAATTTTTCCATACGGTTGGAAACACCAGTCCTTAATGACAAGTTAAATATGTGGCACAATATAGTGTGTAATGGAAGGGCACACATTTTAAAGAAGCCCGACGGAATACCATCAGGTCCAGGATTATAGTTGGATTTTAATGCATTGAGCTTCCTTAGAACAGTCACCCCGATTCCCAATGTCGTAGCTCGACCCGTATTCATAGTTGTATCGCATCCGAATTGCTTTTCCCAAAATCGATTGCGATGTACATGACAACCCATCGCATGGAATGCATTTCAACGCACATTTGAAATGTCAAATTCCAAGTGTCAAATATGAAATATCAATACCTAATGAAAATTTCTTGAAAAGTGTCTGGTTTTTGTTTTATATATTAATTAATTAAAAAATTAATTCAGTGGATCTCTTTTTGACGACAACGAAGAGGACACTGTGGAAAATTATAATTTGGCTGCCAGAACAATTCGAGATAGTTCCAATCCATTAGAACTACCGAATTCCTAGTGCATATGTTTTACCATTTAATAACTAAAGTGCAAGTGTTGTGGCAAGTTTTTTTTTAATATTAAAGCATTCAAAAATAATTTCGGCCTTCCAAGAAAGCATTTTAATTCATTGTAGATGACTTAAGTATTAAGTTCGAGATGCGGAGACGTATTTTTGCAAGACATGGATCTTGTGCTTGTCATGATTCGTTCATATGAACGAATTGTGACAAAGCCGTTCCCTGGACAACGATTTGTGGAAGCAGAAGCAAATAATGGATACTAGGTGAAATTCATGTCAAACCAAAAAAATAAATTAATTATTCAATGTGTACATTTCAGGCGATTCGAGATACTTCATTTGGCGACGATTCGTTACTTTCCTGCAAAATACACATTCATTATGGAATTGTCAAATAACTTTAATAAATGTTTATTAATTCGAAATAAATTTATAAGTATAAAGTTTGAATTTGGTAGATTTTATTCGTTAAAATACAAAACAAAAGAACAGAATTCAAAGTACAAAATTATACATTTCACACAAAAATGGTCTCCTCTTGGCGACGGCGTTACTTGTAATGAATATTCAAAATATATCCGCCAAAACATAAAATCTATCTCTCTCGTTCTAATCTCTTTATCTCTTTCTCTTTAATCTAGTACAGCTTCAAAATTTTACTGTACTAGATTTCACATCTTTTAGTACTAAATTTAACATCTTATAGTTCGGCCGTTCTGACCTCTGATCGTCCCCGAGCAGATCCATGGCTTGAGATGGTTCGGTTCAGCGACCGAAACGAAAGGCTTTTGGCTGTATTGACACTCGCTGATGTCTCCTACGAGATATCTGTCATTCGGGAGAACGCGATGAATGCGAAACGGTCCTTTGAACAGAGGTTGCAATTTTTTGCTCGTTCCGGGCTCTGTACAATGTTGTCGCAAAGCAACCAAATCTCCTTCTCGATATTCATGACAGCTCCTTTTTGTTGCATTATAATAGGCTTCATTAACATTTTGTGACATTTTGATGTTGTTACTCATGTCGCCGCGGATGCGTAATAAGTCGCGCTTCTTATTGTTAAGGTCATCCACCAAGTCCGCAACAACATCTAAATTTTCTTCAACACCTCGTTGCTTCACACCGAACAGAGCAACCGACGGCAACTCCCTGGTGGAGGCATTCTCCGCATTATTCATCGCGTATTCGCACCTACTCAATACCTGGTCCCACTCTAAATTGACATCACTTAGTTTGGCAAGCATTGGTCGTAGTGTACGGTTGTATCTTTCAACTTGGCCATTGGCCCTTGGAGTGGCAGTAGCGCACATGGTGGATGTTATTAATCTGAAGAAACCGACTGAATTCACCCGATGTAAATCCCGTTCCCCGGTCGGAAATGATCCTAGCTGGCCGACTATACCAACCGAAGTAGTTATTTAAATGTTTAATAACCTCGGACGAACCCGTCGATTTACATGCGAATAATCTCACTATCTTGGTAAACCCATCTACGACGACGAGTATATGTCGGTTGTTCCGTTTTGTTAACTCCAAGGGGCCGAAATGGTCCACGTGAATGGTTGAAAAAGGTTCATTGTGCTTTTCGATACTTTTCAAATATCCCTCTGCCTTGCCTGATTTCGGAGAATGAACTTTACATTTTAAGCAGTTTGAGATGTGCTCATTGACCTTTGATATTAACTGCAGCACAAAGTATACACGTTTGATAGCTTTGATTGTTTTCTGTGGTCCCATGTGACCGAATTCGTCGTGATACTTGTAGAGAACTCTTTTCTCCATAGACACTGGCACATAAAACAAAAGTTGTCGACCGTTTCTCTTGTAAACCAGGTCATTGTGGATTTCGAATTCGCTAGTATCCCCGCTTATTACTTGTCTTCTCGACTTCTGGATATTTTCGTCATCTTTTTGAGCGGATATTAAAGTACGTGTAAAAGGGTCATCATCTATTAGAGCACATTCAGAACACTCAAACAATCTGCTTAAGGCGTCCACGTGACGCATTCTGTCTGAAGGTCGATGCTCCATTATGAAATCGTACGACTGTAACCATAGTACCCACCGGGAGATTCGTGCATTCACATCTTGTTTATTCATAGTGAGTGCTAGTGAATTGCAATCTGTTAGGAGTCTAAATTGGAGACCATAGACGTATGGATGAAACCGTTTCAGTGCGTTAACTACCGCAAGAGTCTCCAATTCAAATGAATGATATTTTTCTTCAGCCGGTGTCGTTCGGGCACTATAGTACATAACGGGATACGTTTTCCCGTCATCATGTCGTTGAAGGAGCATCCCCCCATAGCCGTGTTTAGAGGCATCTGTGTGTACCTCAGTAGGCAAATTCACATTAAAAATTTTGAGGCAGGGCTGTTCGCATAACCGTTTTTTCAGAAGCTCAAATGAACCTATTTCATCTTTCCCAAATTCAAAAATCTGAGCTTTTCGTAAATTATAAAGCGGAATACTGATTTTTTGAAAGTCTTTCACAAACCGACGAAAGTACCCGCATAATCCGAGAAAGCGTTGTAACTCCACTATATTGCGTGGCATGGGATACTCCTTAACTGCTTTTACGTGACTGTTCTTTGGTTTAATCCCTACCTTACTTACTTCATATCCTAAATAGTCAATTTTGCTTTTCATAAATTTACATTTCGCATCATTTAATTCCAATAAATTTTCACCTAATCGTTTCAGAACTTCCCGTAAAACTGATAAATGATCGGTATAATTCTCCGTGGCTATTAATAAATCGTTTATGTAAATGGTTAAATCCCCCCGTTCGGTCAGATCCTTGAAAATTTTGTGAACGTATCGTGAAAAGACCGGTGGACCATTTTTCAAACCGAAAGGAAGCTTATTAAATTCAAATTGGCCAGCGGGACTGATAAAAGAAGTGTATTTCTTAGACTTCTCATCAAGGTTTACATGAAAGAATCCGTCTTTCAAATCCATTAATGAATAAACCGATTTATCCCGCAACCGATCTAATAAGTCCTCGATTAAAGGAAGTGGGTAACCGTCTCGCACTGTTAACATGTTAAGTTTCCTATAATCAATACACATTCTGAAGCGTCCGTCCTGCTTCCTAACCATAACGATTCTACTGGTGTACGGTGATTCGCTTTCTCGTATTATGCCTCGCCTCAACCAGTCGTCAACGGTATTCATAATGTTAATTTTTTCGATATGGGAGTACTTACGTTGTGCACACGCTATTGGAGTTCTGTCATCTTGCAACCGTCACATTTCTGTTTCTTTGATGGTTCGGGGCAATTGATGGATATGTGCCCTTCCTTATTGCAGTTGAAACACTTTATCGTAGTCCGGGATGATTTTGTGGACTTCTCATACACCGGCGCCGAAACTTCCGACGTGTGAGATCTCTTCGTTGTCACTTCAATGGATCTCCGACCAGGAGATCGATTATTAACGAACCGCTCAACTGCCAACTGGAAGTCCCGGAGGGAGAGGAACTCCTGCGTTGCGGTACTATCCTGGAATTTGCCGTCGTCTATTCCAAGCCGAATGTATTTGATGATAGACTTGTCATCCAGACTGAACTTTCGACCCAGAGCAATCATTTTGTGTACGTACTCCAGAATATTTTCTGTCCTGAGTCTTCCTCGTTGCTGCATTTCAATGTGATAATCGGCTTCCACTTTGACGTTCGGGAAATCGTGTTGCAGCTGATCAGCAAAGTCATCGAATCTTTCAAAAATGTCTGACAGCCCGTCGACCCAGATTTTCGCAATGCCTCGTAGATTCGTTTGTGCGGCTATCAGCGTAGAGATGTCGTCCCAATCGTAATTTGTTGCGAATCGTCGAATTTTCTTGACGAACAAATCGCTTGTTGGAGATGTTGGGTCATTTGGGTCGAATGTAGGAATAAGAGAGCAGATTTCTTTGATGCTAAATCGATTCCTGGAATTGTCGTTGCCATGCGTTACTTGCCTGGGAACTAATAATGGCGGTGATTGCAGCGTACTCCTGCGAGATGTGACGTTTGTCTCCAGATCGTTGTCGTGAGACTCTCGCATTGGGCCTGCTCCTGCGTTTCCCTCTTAGGTGTGGTGCTTATCTCTAAGAGTTGTTTTAGAGTTGATTGCAGAATTTCGACCGACTCCCGTAGCTGTCTCGTTTCGTTGATGGCATCAACATTCGCCCGTTGAATGGCGGTGACATCGTTAAACTTACTGCAAGCGGAGTCGTCATCATCGTTGGCTGTGCTGTTCAGCCTTGCAATTAATTCTCTCTTCGGACCAGTCGTAGGCAGCCCCAGAGCCTTGCAGCGTCGTTTCAAATCCTCCACTTTCATATTTTTTAGCGGCATTTCAAAGTTCCGTCTGTTTATTCGTTTTCGTTACTCTCTGGATTCCTACAGAATCCCACTTCTGATTTATAAAGTTTGAATTTGGTAGATTTTATTCGTTAAAATACAAAACATAAAAGAACAGAATTCAAAGTACAAAATTATACATTTCACACAAAAATGGCCTCCTCTTGGCGACGGCGTTACTTGTAATGAATATTCAAAATATATCCGCCAAAACATAAAATCTATCTCTCTCGTTCTAATCTCTTTATCTCTTTCTCTTTAATCTAGTACAGCTTCAAAATTTTACTGTACTAGATTTCACATCTTTTAGTACTAAATTTAACATCTTATATAAGTTGATATTATTTCTATTTCACTCTTTCCCCATGAGAATTTGAAGTACACTAGAAACAAATTTTTTACCAAATACACTAACAGCCTAGCGTAATGACTACAATTATTGGCACCCTTAAGGAAAATTTTGACTTTGATCGGCCACAACTTTACTGTTTTTTGAGTTATGATTAACATTTTTATACTAGCGTATTTAAACAATTTTTTGTTGGTTAATATTATTAAATATTTAACGTGTAAATAAAAATATACTATAAAATTCAAATAAAAATATGCTTACCAATAACTATAATTATTGGCACCCCGATATAACTATTGGCACCCAAAAAAAGTATAATTATTGGCAGTGCCAATAATTGTAGCTCAATACGATGTAACTATTGGCACCCCCTGCAAATAATTCAATCGTGTTTTTTTTTTGTCATCTTTTTAAATCTGCAACCAATAACGGTTGAAAGATATAACAATTGGCACTGCCAATAATTGTAGCTCCATACGATGTAACTATTGGCACCCCCTGCCAATAATTCAACCGTATTTTTTTTTCGAACCAATTATTGGCACCCTTTTTATTAATGCTACATTGAATTAATTTACATAAACTGTTTAAAAACATCTTATTTCATACATAAGTTTGTGAAAAAAATACAGTTTTTATTAAAAAATAGTGATATAAATGGCCAAAAATAGCTTACCAAATTATATGTCCTCAACCAAAACACTCGCAATTTCGGGAATTTTATTTTTTTTACGTGCACAAAGTTTCAATTATAAATTGCTACTATAGATTAATCGCTATTATTAAAATAATGGCACAGAAATGTGAGGAATAGATGTAGATTTTGAAAAAACATTAAATGGACTTGTTCGGACTAAAGGATAATAAAAAAAATCCCTGTTGAATGATGGGGTGCCAGTAGTTGGGTCAAAAATTTAGGGTGCCAATAGTTGTAGTCGTTACGCTATTAGTTAAAAATTTAATAAATGGGGTTGGTGAAACAGAATTTAGTTTAATGGGTTGGGTAGATATATTTTAACGGCCTGCTAGCTAAATTCACTTTTAGCTAATGTTGGTGAAACCGGGCATCAGTGTCCGAATAGACTGATTGGAAAAATTAAGCAAAACTGTTACAGATATTGTGGGGATTACCTATCAATTGACACACCTTCGTAAAAGAAAGAGGCCGGAAAACCATCACTATTATGTTGAGAATTTATGAAACTCCAAAAAATTAAAGGCGATGACTTAAATTTAGTTTCAATATCATTAATATAAGTTGAGTAGGCATGGTGGAGAGAAATTTTGAACTGAGATCTGAGCTCACGGTCACGATATAAAGTATAGTCCTTGTTCAACTTTCTAGAGCGCCACTTCTTATAGGCAGCGTCGCCCCCGTACTACAATTGTACTTTTTGAGTAAGAATTTTGGAACTGAGTACCGTACTACTTTTCTGGTGAGATGTACTACTATTTTATTATGATTTTTTAATTCCGAATATTTGTGTATGTTCTTCGAACGTATGGTTTTTTCCTTAAAGTACATGCCATATGTGAAATAAATTTCAAATAAAACAATAAAGGAAATAAAGGATATCTTTTTTAGAAAATAGAAAAAGTGAAATTTCTATTTACATCTGATACTACGTTTTCACCGAGCCGAAATCCAAGATTTCAGCGACGTACTAGATTTTTCACGAAATCCTGAGATTTCGAGGCGATTTCGCCATACATTTTTCTGTCACCGAAATCTTGGATTTCATCAAGAAATCCTGCCGAAATCTCAATGCAGTTGGCAGGTCGTCAAATCGAACACACGTTTTTAATAATTCAACACATCATTTTGTAATGGTGAAAAACAAACATAGCTATGAAAAGTTTGTTTTGAATCGCTTTGCTGAGTAGGTACAGTTAAATAAATGAAGTTAATTTTCAGAAAACAAATTAAAATGGAGACAATGGAAAAAAAATAAAACAAGAAGAGTCTGGCCCCTAGAGGATGAAGAGTTTAGCATTGTATTGTGGGAGGAAACATATGATGATCTCCGTGGTTCTAGAAAAAACAACAACAAAGAAATGGCATCATAACATATTTATTTCACCCGAAGAAATCAAAATTAAAATACACAATCTGATAAATAAATACAGGCCCATCAACTTCAATTCCTTCTGGTCCGATTTGCTCCCCAGGTTACTTCTTATTCTCAGGAAGTACTCCTGTAAATAATATATTTTTCTTTATAATTGCATGTTATTAATTTAAAATAAACATTGCACTTACAATTGTCCAAACATTCTTTGCTGTTTGTGTTTCCAGAAAAATACCTTCACAACTATTTTTTTCAACTGTGAACATGAGGTGTCAAATCAAATTTTTTTTTCGGTGTAAACACCTTTTTGAGGTACCAAGATTTCAACGGCGAAATCTCGGATTTCGTTTTGGTGTAAACGTAAATAGTATTACATACATATTGCCTGTTCTAAGTGATTTGTGTTAATTTCTTGTTTTGTAGAACAAATGACATTCTTTGAACTCATTATGCCTCTGAAGACATTTCAACAACAACACCAAATGAAATTGCATCTTATTAGAGACTCTTAGATGCAAATACATCTGCTGCGGTTACAAGTATTTAAATCTTTGTACTACTGTTAGTGATATTTGAGTACAATTTTGGATTCGAATGAGTACTTTCTTTCACCGAAATGGGGATAACGCTGCTTATAGGCTCTACTTTTAAGAATTTTTAATCTCTGTATAATGTCATTGTCCCAAGGACAAACCCCGTTTTGAAAGTTTTTAATTTGAACAATTGGAACAAAATCGAAAATAAGCTTATCTCTCAATTTCTCGAGAACAAAGCGTGATATCGAAATTTTTTCTTTAATCTTTTTTGTTTACCGTATTAAGATCTATCAAAATCAATTGTCAGATCGCGCCGCCACGGATGTCGTACTCGCACTTTTCATCACCTTGAATCACAGACAATAAATATACAGATGTTTATTGTCTGTGCTTGAATGTTGCAGATAAGACTATATAAATCCCAGTACATATTTCCCGAATAAACTCGTCATGTTGCTAAAGCCCATCAAATGCATATGGATTCCATGTGTTGCGAGAGAATTTTAAAAAGCGCTGGTGAAATCAAAAACTCCAATAATTCCCCTTCCCCCGTTTGATTCGCCATATTCTGAACAAATATTCAAGTCAAATGTTAGAATAAAGTTGCGATTTTTTGTTTTAATAAATCTGTGTTATTCTGACTGTGTTCTGAAACGAATTAGGGGCGGCTTCCCAAAAAGCGTTTGCCACAGCCGAGCAGTCGTAGCTTGAGCTTGAGTCGACATCGCCCTCCCATTTCCTGACAAAGTGTGTAAGTTAACACGAAATATGTTTGACAACCGAAACCCGAAACTCAACATCGCTTCCCATGTGTCTGCCATGAACTTCGCTGATAGTGCGCCCGTGGTATGTGCAACCTGATTCCTCTACATCGCTGGACCCGCATTCCATCACGTACGGTATGAAATGCACGAGTACCTGTGGGAACATGTCGCCGTTAGATATTTGCCTCCGTTAGCATTAATTTAGTATTTAAGACACAAATTTTGTTAGAATAGTAGTCAGTTATTTTGTAGGCAGAATCGCTGCCGGTTTGGTTTTTGAAATAAAGTTTTTTTTTAATGAAAAAGATATAATAAAAATTTAATTGGCGCCCAAGCAGGGACCACGGGAATAAATTATCCGTTAACTAACAAGCCCTTAAGTAGTGCAACAGTTTTAACGTATGTGCCGCGACGATTAAGCCCTAAAGTAGTGCATATCTAACGCGTGTGCCGCGACGGAGAATTTTTTTTTTTAAAAAAAAAAAAATAAAAAATAAAAATTTCCCGTGGTCGCCCAACCACAATAACCCTGTACCAGTGACCTCTGTCCAGTGAATGCCCTCAAGAAGTGCCAGTGACAAGTGTTGCGAAAGCAAGTATAATCCAAAAGAAAAAGTGACCTCTGTCACAAAACGCCCTAAAGAAGTGCTAGTGACCAGTGTTACCAAGTGAGTTCCAGAGAAACGAGGCCCCGAAGTAACCAACACAGCCAATAACTCGTCGTTGGAGGAAACGGAGGTGCAACCCACCAGCCGCTCTGAGATGAAACTCACCATTATATTGTAAGAATATATAGTAACTACATTTATATGAAATCAGAACAGGAAAAATACAGAAATAAAAAATTTAATTAGAAAGATTTAAGAATAAGAATAATTTAATTTTACGAAAATATTTAGAAATCATAAAAAAATAAATAATTACATTGAATAAGTGACTTGGAAAAAATTTAAAAACACAAAAGTGAAGTACTAAGCAAGGTTAAGAAATTTATTAAAAAGAAAGAGAAATAATAATAGAGAAACAAAAAAATCATAAAGTGAGAATATAAAAGGAAAAATATTAAGCTATATTAAATTAACTAAAGCGTTAAACCAATTGAAAATTAGACATTAAGTGAATTAGATTTAAAATATAAACATTTTTGTTTTCCCTCTTCCTTTTATCGCTATACCTATTATTTTCTTTTTACTACCGAAACATCTTATATAAATATATAGTTATGCCTGATCTACGCTCAGGAGTATCTACTGACCCTCCACCAATCAACCCTAGAGGCGATGCTCCTCCTATCAATATTAACCCTATCTTACTTCCAAATCCTACCCCTTCCACATCAGCACGTACTTCTACCCCCGCAAGGGATAACCCAAACAACACATCCACGACCAGTTCATCGCATTCAGATGGTGACCAGGAGGTAAGGGGAACTCGTGAATTGGACATCCTCATTTCATCCTTAATTCGGAAAACTTTAAAAGAATCAGGAAAAGAGATTATTCATAACATTTTAAACCCTAGCGCTGATTTCTGTGCCGGTGTCGATCAGCCGATTACGGCACAGTATCGAAACAAATTAGAAGATCTGGACAAGACACCAGATGTTGTCCGATGCCTTAGAAACTTCTCAGGCGATGCAGCAGAGTTTAGCTCCTGGAAGAAAGGGGTTGACCGCATCCTCCAGATTTATGAGCCCATAAAAGGAACGCCTAAATACTATGGTATTTTAAGCGTAATCCGCAATAAGATAATCGGAAGCGCTGACGTTGTCTTGGAGTCGTACAATACTCCACTCAATTGGGACAATATTTCAAAATGCCTTGTTATGCACTACGCCGACAAGCGTGATTTAAATACTCTCGAATATCAAATGTCGTCGTCAAATGCCCTCGTTCAAGGGAACAAAACGGTATCAGAGTTTTACCAGGCTGTATACAGCCACCTTTCTCTTATCCTCAATAAAATTTCCTGCATGGAAATTTCTCAAGAGTCTACTCAATTGCTTACACAGACCTATAGAGGCAAGGCTCTCGATACTTTTATTAGAGGCCTCAAAGGCGATCTTCCCAGGTTGTTGGGAGTGCGCGAACCCGTAGATTTGCCCCAGGCTCTTCACTTGTGCCTCAAGCTGGAAAACCAGGGCTATAGATCACATCACATGGTTAACCATGGTATGATGATAAAACATCCTAATTCATCGTCACAAAACAGCATTTTCCATCAATAACGGAAAATACGAATTTACAAGGCTCCCATTTGGGTTGAAAAATGCGCCTTCTATCTTCCAGCGAGCACTAGACGATATATTGCGTGATGTCATTGGGAAAATCTGCTACGTATACATAGATGACATTATCATCTTTAGCAAAGATCAGGAGGACCACATTAAGCATATCAAAGAAGTTTTTAAAATTCTTAATGAAGCCAACATGAAACTACAGTTAGAAAAGTGTGATTTCTTTAAAGAACAGGTCGAATTCCTAGGCTTCGTGGTATCCTCCGAAGGCATTAAAACAAATCCCGCAAAGGTAGAAGCCATCACAAATTTTCCCATTCCGAATACTCTTAAAGAACTCCGGTCATTTCTAGGCCTGTCAGGGTATTATCGCCGTTTTGTGAAAAACTACGCGCAACTCGCAAAGCCCCTGACATCCCTTTTAAGGGGGGAGGAGGGACGTATGTCCAAATCTAAATCTAGCCAAAAACCAGTTCATTTAAACTCCGACGCCATCGCGGCCTTTAACAAAATAAAAAATTCTCTTGTTTCGAAAGATACAATTCTGGCATATCCTAATTTCGGAAAACCCTTCGAGTTGACAACTGATGCTTCTAATTTCGCCATTGGCGCTGTTCTTGCACAAGATGACAGACCGATTTCCTTTATATCACGAACATTAAATAAGACGGAGGAAAATTATGCAGCAAATGAGAAAGAACTACTTGCGATAATTTGGGCATTGAACTCTTTACGAAGTTATTTGTACGGAACTTCAAGCGTAAAAATTTACACAGACCATCAGCCGTTAACGTATGCTCTGAGTAACAAAAATAATAATTCTAAGATGAAACGCTGGAAAGCGATTCTCGAGGAATACAATTATGAGCTACGCTACAAGCCAGGCAGAAGCAATGTAGTTGCAGATGCTCTTTCGCGGCCTCCACGGGTCTCTCAAGTAAATGCGCTGACTTCTACACAACACAGCAGCGAAAGTTCGTCTCACGAATTAATCCAAACTGTTGAAAGCCCGATTAACGTCTTTAAGAACCAGCTGATGATTTTTACTGGAAACCAAGATAGATACCAATTTCAAATTCCTTTTCCTACCTTTCATAGACACATACTTACTAGACAGAATTATTCTGAGGAAGATTTGATTCAGCTGCTTAAACGGCATCTGAACCCAAGCGTTATTAATGGTATTTTAACGACTGAAGTTGTAATGGGTAAAATTCAGGAAGTGAACCCCACACATTTTAAATCATACAAGATAAGGTTTACTCAGATTCAAGTTAAAGATCTACCGAATGCAACCGAGCAGGAAGAAGAGATTCTAAAAGAGCATAAAAGAGCTCACCGCAACAGTTTAGAAAATAAAATCCAACTACTACAAAAAGTTTACTTTCCGAAAATGAAGTTCAAAATTGATACAATAGTTAGGCAATGTGTTACTTGTAAACAACACAAATATGATCGGCATCCGAATAAGCCGGAACTGCAAAACACTCCTATCCCCGAACATCCCGGTCATATATTACACGTCGACATTTATTCCACAGATACCAATTTGGTCCTAACGGCAATCGATAAATTTTCTAAATACGCACAGGCTCGCATCCTGAAATCGAGAGCAATTGAGGACATTAGGGAACCGTTAAGGCAACTGTTATTTGCGTACGGTGTACCCAAGGTAATTGTTTTTGACAACGAAAAAGCGTTCAATTCTGCCTCAATATGTTTCATGCTCCAGGATCAGTTGGGAATCGAAATCTATAAGACTCCCCCATATTCAAGCTTTGTCAACGGTCAAGTGGAAAGATTTCACTCGACCCTTTCCGAGATCATGCGGTGCCTTAAGGCAGACCGAGTCCATAGATCGTTTGAAGAGCTATTAGATCGTGCTATCTATGAGTATAATTCCTCTGTTCATTCCACAACTAATAGGAAACCGATCGAAGTATTTTTTGGAAGAAACGTTAGCACTGACCCTGAACAATTTGAGAAGGCTAGAAAAGAAAACATATTAAAGTTAAAAGAAAAGCAAAATAAAGATTTAGATTATCACAATAAAACTCGACAGCTACTAAAGAATTACTCTCCCGGCGAAATTATCTTCGTAAAAATTAATAGACGATTAGGTACCAAGCTTTCCGCAAGGTACAGAAAGGAAGTAGTCAAGGAAAATAATCCAACTACAATTCTAACCGAAACAGGCAAAATCGTCCATAAAGCCAATATTAAAACCTGATGTCTTCTTTTAGGTTATTCATATCTTTGGGCCTAGCAGAGGTTCAAATACTGGACTATTCCAACTCAAAACTGGTTACCCTGGGTACAGGAATAGCGAAAGTGCAAACTGGTACGTTTAAGCTGGTACACATAATTGACCTTGCAGCATACCAGGGTATAATCGACGATATACAGCTTAAAATCCAATCTAATGTAAGTAAAGAAAATCACGCCTACCCTTACCTGTCCTATGAACTTTCCGAAATCCTTAACCGATTCAACCGCATCAAGCCGCTAGTAAAAAAGAAGAAAAGGGCAATAAACATTTTAGGCACTGCGTGGAAATGGATAGCCGGTACCCCGGACCACCACGATTTTCAAATTATAAAATCCAAAACTCAAAATTTACTAGAAAACAATAATAAACAATTAATAATAAATAAACTATCGTTAGAGAGAATAAGTAATATTACAAATATAACTAACAATATAATTAAGTCTTTAAAAACAAATGTCGAAATTAAAAACCAATATTCCACTATTATTAAATATAGATTAGATGTAATTAAGGAGGAAATAATAAATATAGAACATGCATTACAATGGGCAAAAGCCGGAATAGTAAATTCGTTTATACTTTCAAACACAGAAATAAATTTAGTTAAGATTCTTTTTGAAAAAAATAGCTTATCATATATGAATATGGAAGAGGCATTTGAATTTGCCAATGTAAAAATAGCTTGTAATAGTTCGACTATAATTTATATCGTAAGTGTGCAAACCACAAAAAAAGAAGAATGCAAGAAACTGTTAGTAAAGCCAATAAAAAGAAAATCCCTTGTAACTAAAATTGATTTTAATAATGTACTTCGATGTGAAAATGATTTTTATGGAATTAAAAATAATTGTAAAACTTTTAACGATTTAACCATTTGTAAAATTAACGAAATTATTAACTTAAGTAATACGGAGTGCATACCAAACCTACTACGAAGCAGACCAGCAAACTGTACCGACATCAACAATCAACATATTCCAACGGTCGAGGAAATACTCCCTGGGTCACTACTTCTTAACCAATTCAATGGGTCAATACTGGTCAACAACGACACGCTCAACATAACGGGAACATTTATAGTACAATACTATAACGCTACCATCGTCGTAAATAAGCGAACTTTTGTCTCCAACGAAATCCCCACCTCAAGACCTCTTCCGGCCATCGTACAATTAGACTCACCATCGAAAGCCTTCGAAGAACTGCTAACCCTCGAAGTGATAAAAGAGCTGCATTTGAACAACACCCTCTACATAAGCCAAATTGAAGGAAGAAACAAAACGCACCTGATAGCTACTTACAGTGTGTCGACCATTATCATCATTGCAACAGTGGTAATATCCCTAATACTGTTTTTAGCACGCAAGCAAAGCAATTTACAAATCTCCACAACAGTAGAAGCTAGAGAAATGCAAGCAGCAGCCCAGTTACCAATAGAATCATCTGCAGAGATTCCGGAACGACCAACATCGATCAAAACGATTGGCATAAGTCATTGCCCGCCATTCTTCAAGGTCACGAGTGAGGACACTCGAATTTAAGGGTGGAAGAGTTAACACGAAATATGTTTGACAACCGAAACCCGAAACTCAACATCGCTTCCCATGTGTCTGCCATGAACTTCGCTGATAGTGCGCCCGTGGTATGTGCAACCTGATTCCTCTACATCGCTGGACCCGCATTCCATCACGTACGGTATGAAATGCACGAGTACCTGTGGGAACATGTCGCCGTTAGATATTTGCCTCCGTTAGCATTAATTTAGTATTTAAGACACAAATTTTGTTAGAATAGTAGTCAGTTATTTTGTAGGCAGAATCGCTGCCGGTTTGGTTTTTGAAATAAAGTTTTTTTTTAATGAAAAAGATATAATAAAAATTTAATTTGTACAAGTACACTGGTCCTGGCTTTGCGCGACTTCTTTTTGCGCGGTTTCACTTTTGCGCGAAATGCATTTGCCTACCAAAATTCGATTTGCGCGGCTTAAATAAATGCTTACATTTCATTTTTCAGGAACGCAACACCCTAAATTACATGAAAATTATACCTCGCTTTGCGCGGTTTCGCTTTGCGCGGTTTCGCTTTGCGGGATCTCGCACTGCGCGAGACTTTTCATTCCCCTAACCCCCGCGCAAAGCGAGGGACCAGTGTACATAGTCTGATTTTGTAGATATCAACGGGTTTCAAAAAAATTGATTTAAATTCTAACTCTCAATATCCAATCTTTCTTGTTTACCGTATAAAGATCGCGATTTCTCTAGCTGCAGAACTGATGAAGTACGTAATGGATTGTTGAGATTTCAGAATAACGAAGTGTAAACTCTCTTAAGATTTGCTAGAGATTAAAAGCCGACGAACTAACAGCGGAACAGACTAACAATTATTTCACAACATTAAGAAAACTCAACAACAAGCAGTCAAGTGGTGTAGATAATATTCCTAACATCATTCTTAAGCATATCTCGATTGATATCATGCGGTCGTACTGTATTATTTTCAATAATCTTTTAAACAACTATCTACTAGTTCCCGAATTACTGGAAAATATCGAAGGTATATCCAATAATCAAAAAACAGAAATATAATTCTGATCCTTCTAGCTATAGGCCCATCAACTATCTGAGACCCGATGTGAAGATCATTTGCTACCAAGCATTTGTTCGTCCAATTCTGACTTACGCGAGCCCAGTATGGTGGCACATTAACCCTTCATACATGGATAAAATAAGAATCTTTGAAAGAAAATGCCTGAGAGCTTGCATGCAGATGTACAGGAGCGAACATTCCGACTTTCGGCATTGCGTTTCAAATAAAAACTATTGGATACTTCCGGTGTGTCCAGAATTGACAATGTAATTCTGGGTCTTGTGTGGAATCATTTTGCTCGGTCGGCGAATATTATGGAAAATGAACTCATTTCGGGCTTGTTCTATCCCAACCCTGAGTATTTCAGAAATGCTTTAGAAAGTGGATACATACCACCTGAAGCATTCTTGTTTCTGGATGCTCATGGCTATCTATCAGACTTAACGAACGTACCGATAATATACACTGGTCCCTCGCTTTGCGCGAAATGCATTTGCCTACCAAAATTCAATTTGCGCGGTTTAAATAAATGCAAATTACATGAAATTCATACTTCGCTTTGCGCGATTTCGCATTGCGCGAGACTTTTCATTCCCCTAACCCCCGCGCAAAGCGAGGGACCAGTGTACCATCTTGCCAGACAGGCAACTGATAAAAGAATTAGTTATGTACCTACAAGCTTGGGGGATGGCGATGCTATCTTAAGATACTGTGTGAGCTTACCTGAAAATGATAAATAATAATTTTGATAGACTCAATCGGGAAAAATACTGGTGGCTGGATTAGGCTTAGGCTTGCATAAAATAAGGCCAAACCAGGCCCTGCCATGTGATTTTTGGTCCATCGATTATTCGTTAAATGGACGCTTGAGCGATGGAATAGGGATCACATGGCAGGGCCTGGTCCTTAGACTTTTAGATGTAAGTTAGTTTTAAGTAGTTTTATTTAGTGTTAGATAGATTTAAGTCCTTAGTTATAAATTTTATAAAAAAAATATAATACATTGAAAGAGGTTTTATAAGAATTTTCCTAAAAACACATCAAAAATTAATATTTAAAAAGAAAAACACATAAAATACATACTATAATAAATTATTTAAATAATTAACACACACAAAAAATAAAAAGAACAAGTATTGAGTGCCAATAAGGCCATAAACAAATATAAAAAAAAATTCGTGTGTGTAAACTACGCGCGGCAGAAGTAAAACTTAATCCCTTCACGTACATAAAGGTCAGTTAATGTATCCTTCGCATAGTTTCTATTTAATATCTTCGCTGATTATAATAATCCATTTATTTTATTTTATAAATAAAGAAAAAAATAAATACATAAATAAACAAATAAATAATTATATAAATAAATATATGAATACATATATAAATAAATAAATTAATTAATAATTTAATAAATTAATAAATAAATAAATACAAAATTAAATAAATAAATAAATACAGTAAATAAATAAATACATAAATAAATAAATTAATAAATAAATAAATATAATAGAATATATAATTTCGAATGAAGTCACTTATGTATGTATGTAGCTATTGTATTTGTCTTGTCATTCAATATCCATATTAAGTACATAAGTCGTGAAGATAACGGTAATCCACCATCTTGGTGTTTCCGCCAATTTGAATTAAGAATAACATCAGTTAACTTATCGTACTCTACTTATCAAACCCTTTCACTTGATACCCATATTAAATAGGGCGTGAAGATAACGGTAATCTGCCATCTTGGTGCGTCAGCCATATTGAATTCCGAAAGACATCACTTATTCACATATGTAGCTAGTATATTTGTCTTGTTAAGTCTTTTACTCGATACCAATATTAACAACATAGGTCGTGAAGATAACGGTAATCCGCTATCTTGGTGCGTACGCCATATTGAATATCACTTCTGTAGCTATTATATTTGTCTTGTCAAACCCTTTCATTCAATACCCATATTAAGTAGTTCGTGAAGATGAAAATCATCCGCCATCTTGGTGCGTCCGCCATATTGAATTTAGATTAACGTAAGTTAACTTATCGTATTCTACTTGTCAAACGTTAATGGTTTATGTATGTAGATATGCATGTATGTATGTGTGTATGTATTTATGTATGTGTGTATGTATGTATGTATGTATTTACATATGTATGTATGTATGTATATATACATATGTATGTATGTTTTTTTTTTTTTTTTGGTTGCGCCAACGGATGTGTAATCTTCTAAAGATACTGGGTGGTGTGAATAAAAACTGAGGGTGAGTGTTCTTAAAGGGAACCCTCCATTTGGGGTGAATAAAAATATTTTTCGTTAAGTTGAACGAAAACACTTCCCTCACACATTTTGACATTTAAGGGTTCCCTCCATTTTGGTGTGAATAAAGTCGCATTTCATTAAGGGAACACTCGAGAAAGTTGAGGGTGCTTGTGAGGTACTTTTGAAATAATTAGACATGAATACCATTATGCGGACGATGAAAATATGGATGAAATTGAAGAAAAACCGACAAAAAAATAAGATTTGAATGGAGGAATAAGATTTTGTTGAAATCTCGCAATTTTATCCATGTTTATTTGAAAAAAGCCAAATTCCAGCGATGAAAATTAATAAACAAAATGCGCTGCGAGCTGTGGAAGAAAAAATAAAAAAGTACATGTGCCATTGAACTGAACAACTCCAGTTGAATTATTATTAATAATGTTAAAAGCCGCTGAGTTGCGCCAAAATAAAATAACGCCGTTTGTACGTTCCAAAATATGATTATAAATTTTTATTTCAGTTTTGGTGGTAAATCTCAAGTAACTTGGGAATTGAATTTGACAGTTCTACACTCAATTTTTAAAACTTCAACTTGAGGGGAAGTGCCTACTTGAAGAAAATTTTTATTCACACCAAACTGAGTGAACCCTTTCAAGAAAACACTTCCCTCAAGAGGGTTTACTTCGAGGGTTCCCTCAGTTTTTATTCACACCACCCACTAGTAACCCGTGTTACTAGCATGCACGATTCGCAAACCTGAATAATCGATGCCAGGAATACGCCTACGTACTAACCCACACCCTGCATTCCTCAACCACTCTCCCCGCGGCACTGCCGTTAGGTATTACTTCGCGGGGCTGGCTTTCTCAGACTACGTCTGCTTGTCTGGATGTATTTGCAGGTGCTAGCTCCTGCACTGAGCTCCGCTGTCGCTCCTCTACTCGCTGCCTCGTCATAATAATCGCTGCTATGTCACTTACGGCGTTCCAACTATCCTCCGAGCTAATCATATGGCTAATCATATTTTCTGGAGTTAAGACTTCTCCCAGCCTCTGTTCCAGTACTGCCACTCTGCTTCATGCCGAGGGCAATAGAACATAACATGTTCAGCGTCTTCGATTGTTCCCGGACAGTTTTGGCAATCAGGATTGTCGTCGTGTCCAAACCTGTGAAGATATGCCCTAAAGCATCCGTGTCCTGTGAGAATCTGCGTCAGATAGAAGTTTAGATCTCCATGCTTTCTATTGATCCACACTCCGATGTTGGATGTCATTTTATGCGTCCAGCGTCCTTTTTCAGAACCGTCCCATCTCTGTTGCCATTTCCTTAGGCTTTCGACCCTTTGTGGAGTCTGGCTGTCGGTTGGCGTTGTCATTAATGTCGCCGTTGATCTTCTGGCGAGGTACTTCTCTTGCGCTTCTTGTGCTAGTAGGTCAATTGGAACCATACCAGCCACAACAGTCGCTGCATCATAAGACGTGGTTCGAAAAGCGCTACTTACTCTTAGAGCATTGATGCGGTATGCTGCCTCCATTGTTCTTCTATATGCTTTTTTTTCCATAGCATTGGCCCATACAACATAATGGACGATGCGACTTTTGCTAGCAGCAGTCTTTTCCTGTATCGCGGCCCAACAACATTTGGCATAATCCTTGCTAGAGCCGCGGTTGCTTTTGCTGCATACATATGTATGTATGTATGTGTGTGGGTATGTATGGATGTATGTATGGATATTATATTCACCAACAGGCATAGTATCTGCTCCATTACTTCGAAAAGCTAGTAGGTATTCATTGGGTGGTTTGAATAAAAACTGAGGGAACCCTCGAAGTAAACCCACTTGAGGGAAGTGTTTTCTTGAAAGGGTTCACTCAGTTTGGTGTGAATAAAAATTTTCTTCCAGTAGGCACTTCCCCTCAAGTTGAAGTTTTAAAAATTGAGTGTAGAACTGTCAAATTCAATTCCCAAGTACTTGAGATTTACCACCAAAACTGAAATAAAAATTAATAATCATATTTTGGGACGTACAAACGCGAAAAATTAAAAATTATAGTTCTCGGCGTTTCGGTCACATGGGTTATTTTATTTTGGCGCAACTCAGCTGTTTTTAACATTATTAATAATAATTCAACTGGAGCTGTTCGGTTCAATGGCACATGTACTTTTTTTATTTTTTCTTCTACAGCTCGCAGCGCATTTTGTTTAGTAATTTTCATCGCTGGAATTTGGTTTTTTTTCAAATAAACATGGATAAAATTGCGCGATTTTAACAAAATCTTATTCCTCCATTCAAATTTAATTTTTTTGTCGGTTTTTCTTCGATTTCATCTATATTTTCATCGTCCGCCTATGTTTAATTATTTCAAAAGTACCTCACCCTCAACTTTCTCGAGTGTTGCCTTAAGGAAATGCGACTTTATTCACACCAAAATGGAGGGAACCCTTAAATGTCAAAATGTGTGAGGGAAGTGTTTTCGTTCAACTTAACGAAAAATATTTTTATTCACCCCAAATGGAGGGTTCCCTTTAAAAACTTGAGGGAACACTTACCCTCAGTTTTTATTCACACCACCCATTATGTCGAAGGTATGACGTAATCAGTCGTCACACTTTTTCGTTACAAAAAATGTTGACTAACGTGCGCATAAAAGTTTTAGTTCAAAAATATAGTTTTTAAGTTTATTTTGACTAAAAAAAATTAATATTGTTTTAATAAAATAAATAAATGCTTGAAAACAAAACAAAAAGTATAAAGATCTATCAAAATTAATTGTCAGGTCGCACCGCCACGAATATCGTACTCGCACTTTTCATCTCCTTGAATGTTACAGATAGACGCACCCTATAAATCTCAGTACATATTTCTCGAATAAACTCGTCATGTTGCTAAAGCCTATCGAATGTATATGGATTCCATGTGTTGCGAGAGAATTTCAACAGACGCTGGTGAAATCAAAAACTCCAATCATTCCCCTTGCGTTTGATTCACCACATTCTCAACAAAAATACAAGTCAAATGTTAGAATAAAGTTGCGATTTTTTGTTTTAATAAATCTGTGTTATTCTGACTGTGTTCCTGTTCTGAAATGAATTAGGGGCGGCTTCCCAAAAAGTGTTTGCCACAACCGAGCAGTCGTAGCTCGTAGCTAGAGTCGACATCGCCCTCAGATAGTTCCATTTCCAGGATGGTACAAGTACAATGATTGGCTGGAACTAGCAAATGGGTGTGGACTGTGGATTGGAGCTAAGTTTCGAGGATGCAGGAAGCTGGAAGCCCAAACTTTATCACTTGATTGAATGTGCTGATAAGCAGAAAAGACATAAATATCTAGAAGACGCAACAGGCTCACTCCTGTGAGCTGTCTATAGCAGACTTTGTCACAATCTAAGGGAAAGAAACTATTTTCGTGATGAACATGGCATTGCGGAAATATCCACGGTGCTAAAGTTGCGTTGAGAGCTCCTCAAACTTAATCATATCCCGCATAGGGAGGATTTACCCATACTCTGCAGCATGTGTAATTTGACGGAGAGAGATGTCTTCCATTTTGTTGGCTGGTGTCCAGTTCCAGAGAGATAATCTTGCATGAAAGTTTTTAAAATAACAAAAAATTACTTTGCTACCTATTGGGTTTTTTTTTGTATTTTCTTTATCTTTTTGTGAATTAATCTTGAAATTTTTAGAATTGTCAATCAGTGCCATACCACGACAGGGCCATGCAAACAGATTTTTGAATTATAATTATTGTTCACAATAGTATAAAAATAAAAAATCATTTCTATCTATCTATATCGTCCCATTTCCTGACAAAGTGTGTCCACAGTCTGGTTTTGTAGATATCAACGGGTTTCAAAAAAATAAATTTAAAATCTCGAGAACAAAGCGAGATATCGAAATTTTTTATTTAATCTTTTTTTTTTACCGCTTTAAGATCTATCAAAATCAATTGTCAGATCGCGCCGCCACGGATATCGTACTCGCACTTTTCATCACCTTGAATGTTACAGATTTACCCACCCTATAATCTTAGTAGATACATACATAAATGTATGTATGCATTTCCCGAATAAACCCATTGTATAGATAAAGGCCATCGAATGCATATGGAATCCATGTGTTGCGAAAGAATTTCAAATGGCACCGGGAAAATCTAGAATTCCAATAATTCCCCTTGTGTTGTGTTTACCACTATCAAGGAAAATATTATATACATGTCTATGAGCAAAATTCGAATTTCTGTTCATAAATGTTTTTTGCACAATTCTGTGATAGGTACTATTGAATTCTGTGGTCTTTATTTCGTTTGAGGATCAGTTGCATATACCTACCTATCAGTATTTTCTGTTCAGTTAAGAAGTTCAAAAGATATCTCAAAAATTTACATTGGAAGGAAACATAAATATTTTTAGTAGTGCTGCTTCTTCTCGTTTCCATGGTATTAAACTCACGTGGGCCTGGAAGTGTGGTCGCCGCTCGACCAATCAAAATTACCAATTTCAAAATGGAACTGACATTTCCCCTATTCAGTGTACCGGCTGGAACTAAAACAAACCCCTCCAGGGCAAAAAATAACTCACAATTCCCCTCCCAGCGACGGCAACGACCAACTGCTCTCATCGCAGAGAAACAACCAAGGTATACTCCTGTGGTGGTGGTAGATACACATTTAACGAAAATATTCCTCAGTCGAATTCGTACATGAGTTGTGTGTGGTGCGTGTTGATAGTGTGTTTTTCGCTCTTTTTTCCGTTTCTCTTCTCTGCCGCGCTTTACAGCGGGAAGAAACAAAAACGAAAATAATTCATCAAACCAAATAAAAAAAAAACTGTCCTGTGTTCTAAAATTGTGCGATTTATCCAAATACATAAACTATTAAGTGAATTAAACCGTTTCTGTGGTAAACTTTACAACTAACTCTGAAAGAGAACGAACAATGTTTGAACTGGAAGACTATTCAAGTGGATTTCATGATGGATTCCTTAACAAATATGCGGTACGTATCATGTGGAGAAAGGAATATATTTATTTAATTTTGCGAAAAAACTTGCTAAGCGCATATTGTTTAGGAAATAATATTTTCCGTTTTGTTTTCAATGAATTATTACTGTTCGAATAGAAGTTTTTCGCCGATTCCCGCTTTTTCCATTGTAGGCTGCACAATTTTTGTTCCCCATAATTTTTTTCAACGAAAATGTTTCCCAACATCTTGCGTTTCAGTTTGTTGCACTGGTTATCGATCGATTTCGCATTTATTGTCTCTTTCGTTCTCTTTGTAACTACCATTATGATGGTGCCGCACAAAACAAAAGCCGTACGAAACACGAATTTAAACGGGACGGGGTCTTGTCTGTGTGTCGGTCACAGATCTCAGTCCCGTCGTATTTGTTTTTTTTTTTTTTTATTTACTTTTAAATGTTTGTGTACTCTTCGGGAGAGGTTTTTACCATTTCAAAGGTTGCTTTTCGCTGTTCATTCTTCGTGGTGGGAATATGTGTTTTCTGTTCTTCAAATTTGTAACGTACATTTTGCGCTCTCGGTTTCTCGTCATTTTCTTGGTCTCGTATACAATGGGGGAGAAAAAGAAGAAAGACACGAAAACAAATTCCGCATTAAACTAGGGGGAGACATTTGGAGAATTTTTGATCCCATTTGTTTTTATACGTTGTTTTTGATGTGTGTGTGGAGATATGTCGAGACTCGGTTGAGGGGCGATGTCGATTTTTTTTTTTTGCACCGTGTGAATTGTTCAGATGAAGTGGAAGTCGATTCGATGGCTAGTTGACAGTACAGAGGCAGAGCAGCAAATCTAGAAATGTTTGCGTTATTTCATTTTTGTGGATTTTTCCTTTTCCGCAATTGTTTTTTTTTTGTCTTGCTTTGGTCGTTTTGTTTTGATCTGCTTGCCGACTTATCGCATTTGTTGTTGGCGGCTAGTGCCGATGGGGTCTTTGACATTTTCCGTGCTATTTGTTATAATTTTTGCATGTTTCTTATCATTTTCTGATGTTTGTGTTAATGATTGCGACAGGAATGTATGGAGTAGAAGATAGTTTTGCACTTTTGATCTAACCAGAAGAGAGTACATACCATAATGCTTTGTGGAAATATTAGTGCAGTAAAGGTCGAATTGTGCAAATTGTTTTATTTTGCAATTAATCGAAAGTTACCAGATATATAGCGTAATCCTTTGAACCTATGCAGTGTGTTATTCAAGATTGTTTGATTTGCGACTGCTCCGTTTATCCGTTATCCAGAGCAATACGATACAAAAACAATTTTTAAAGTAAATTTTTATGTACAAACACTTTAATTTCCTAAAACTGAGAGACATTTATTTGTTTTACTTGTACATATTTTGTGTAATCTTTACGAATATATTGACAAATCGGGGATCCACGGATATATACGTCCCTTATCTACTACCTATACCCATTTAATACATGTCAGTTAGTTTATCAAAAATACAATTTTTTTTAAAAACTTTGGGTTTGCAAAGCAGTTTTGAACAGTGCCAAAATGAAATTGTAGAACTGGTCAAAACTACGTAATACGTTAGCCATAACATTTCTATACATACATAGTACATAATATTATGTAGGTACATTGTTCTAACTAACAATTCGTCCTTATCAAAAATCTGTCTTTATTTTCTGATTTGATTTTGAAATGGTCCATGCGCAAAGATACGTTCAGCAGGACAGATAAAGATAAACTTATTTACTTTATAGTCGAAAGTCTATGTAACCAGAAAGATCGATTGCAAAAAATAAATAACTGGCTTCTCAATGAAAAATGATAGGTGAATTCATAAATGTCATAGGTACGAAAAAGGAACTGCGTTAATCTGTCATAGAGGGAAAAGTGTGCAAAAGTACAGGAACGCGTCAACAACAAAAAATCAAAAATATATGACGTTTGACAGATTTGACAGTTTCATAAAGCTTGTCTAAAGAATTTTCTTGGGCTAAATTCAGCAGCATTTCTTACTTGTTAGCGCTCTCTTCTATCGAAAACTACGAAAAATCTTCGTACTGGAACATGATTTGACTGATTTTTGTAGTTTTGCGCTGTTTTGGACAGTACGGGAACAGACCTACATATTATGTATTGTCATTTTTTTTAGCAGAAATCAAATTAAATATTAAGGATAATACCTATTCAGGCCTATCGTGAACAAAGTTTCTCGGGAAATATTTCCCATTCAGCAATCTGATTTACATTGCTGACAAGGGAAATATTTCCATCGGAATTTATTCGCGATAACCCTGATTATTTTTATTTTACGCTCCCTCATATTGGATAAACTGACATGACATTTTTGAACGAGACATTCCATAAATAAGTGCCTTATCCACGAACTATTTTCTAGAATCTAGACCGATACTCTTCTTTTTTCTTTTTCCGATAGCAAATCGCTCAAAATTAAGCTCAATAAAATCTTTCTGTTTTCGGACATGTTTCTTTGACGTTTATGAACGATGTTTACATGAAAACTGTACTAAATCAGTTCCTCAACTTGACTGCACAATTTCTGATGGGTGGTAGAGTTCAACAACGCAAAAGAATAGAAATTCGATTGTACTTGCGCAGAATTTTGACATTTGAAAGCACCCATACTCTTGACTGGTTGTCAGACATTCGGAATAGGTAGAATTTGCAATTATCCTTGTATCTATTTGGAAGAGTTTATCTCCATATTGCTTATTTGCTGCAACAATGTCATGCCTAAAAAAGACTTGATATTTTGATATCAGTGCTCAGTTTTAGCAATACAATTCCTACCAAACTTACTTAGTCAAAACTAGCTAAAAACAAGATTCAAAGACACCTACTTCTTCAACATCGTTTAAGATTGAAAAGTGGCAGCTACGAATATAAGCAACTTTTATTATAACGGTACAGATATGCTTATGCGTTTTTATACCATTCTATTCGTTATTAAAAAAAAATCTTTAAAAAATGGGCGTGGCAATTGACTGCTTTTGAATTACAAAGCTGTGGCAACACTGATCGAAAATTGTGTACGTGCGTACTGCGTAGGGTTTTTGGCTAATGCCAAATAACTTGTATGTATGTATTATTAATGTGTTTGGTACCTATGTGTCTATAATGTTTTTTTTATTTTTTTATGTCATAAAGTTATTTAAAAAAACAATATACATTTTCAAGTTCTACTCACAGTAGCATTTTGTTTTTAACTGTCAAGTGTATATAATGTCCCTTTCTATGTATTTTAAATCGAAGTATCATACTTACAGACAGAAAAATATACAAAAAATGATTGATACTTTGCGATTTACTACGGTAGGTACCTACCTAGGGAAAATTAATTCAGATGTCAACTTCCTCCATTATGAAAGTCATTAAAAAAAGTACAATGGAAGGAAAGAAAACCTAAGCTCGCGCATGTATACGTCGTATAATCAAAGAGGGAAATTTCTCTCTCCTTCATTTCTCTTATCTAATGTTTTGATTATATTTTAGCATTCCCGTCCATTTGCCGGCTTCTTCTGCTCCTCTGTTTACCACCTTTGTTAGAATCAATAATTACTACCTACATGCTCTCCTTAGACCTTAACTCTGCTCATCTGCTGTCGGTGCTCTCTGGTGTCCATGTCCAAATCAAATGAGAGTAGGTACCTACTATAAACAGCGATAGCGAACAGGGTTGCCGCTGAAAAATTTGAAAAAGTCGCAAAAAAAGGGTCATGGAGCAAAAAAAGTCGCAACAAGTACAAATAATAGGTCTGTTCCTTTACGTCTGCTCCAAAAATAGTAAGCTATTAAATTTCATGGAGTGGGGGTAAAATTCTCTCAGACAGAGGCAAAATTACGAAAAAGTAAAGGAACGCGTTTAACCACAAAAGTTGTAACAAACGAAATGTTATATACATTATGTGAAATAGACGTAAACAAAATGGTGTTGCAACATACATGTACAATTTTGGATTTTATCCTCCAGTCCACCCTTCATGATATCCCAGATCCAATATATTGCGACATGCAAATTTCAATATTCAGAATCAACTTTCATCTATGTTCCTTTTCTTTCCATTATTTTACTTTCTGCATTAAAATAAAATAATACAAAATACATGTAACAACTGAGTTTGACAGATAGTTCACTTTTTACCGGCATAAATTTGTTGAGTGCTAAGATGTTCACGCATAAAAAAAAAATTAGATTAAACTAGTTTTTGTGTAATATGTACACTGAAATTAGTGCTGATTGATTGCTGATGAGCAACTTAATGGAATTTTTGTTGGAAATATATTTTTTTGTACGAAAAAGTCTCAAAAAGTCTCCAAAAAAACTGAAAAGGGTCAAAAAGAGGTGTTTTTTAAAAAGTCGGGTCATAGTCTCTTTGCGTCAAAAAAGGGTCAAATTGCGACTAAAGTCGCATAGCGGCAACGCTGATAGCGAAGCATAAAATTGCTACAGAGAGAAAATGAGAGTATATATTTATAAATACATACATAAATATGTATGTACATATGTTACGTACGTAATTATCGTAGAATCGGATAAAAACAAAAAAAAAAAAGAGGGAAACAACAAATCCCAATGTCAAGACCAAAAGGGCAATCACTTTTTGTGTTTATTCTTTGTAACGTTTGCTGTTTTATTTTTTAAATTTATTTAATTTTGGCACATAAAGTAATGTATACATTGTGCATAAACATATGTTTTTCTGAAATACAAATATCAATTAATTAATCGAGCACCTGCACTCCATTTGTAATTAAGTACATATTTTGGTATAAATGGAGGTGTCACTGAACTGTCCTTCTAAGCTGAAGTTGAAAATGTATTTACTCATAAGAAAGTTCCTCAAATTTCAGGATTATATTGGGATAGCTCTAAAAAGAGAATCAAATTAGGGGAGACTGGGGCACCTTTAAACACTTTTTCCTTTAAAGGCTTCCCAACACCAATATATTTGAACTTTAAGTTATTCACACTTTGAGAAGTAAAATTAACCTTCAATTTAAACCAACATTAGTGTAAATTCAATAAAGGCTTATAATTTATTTTATTTTTTTTTTAAAAATAAGTACAAATGTTCAAATGTGCCCAGGAGCAGTTTTGAACAGGCCTGGGGCTTTTTTGAATTGTAGCTTTTTGAATGGTTTATGACACCAAATTATTTAGCAAAAAGCTTATCTTATTCTTAGTCCAAATGAAACGGTGCCTCCAATAAATATTACTCACAAACTGAGATCGTCACGAAAAATGTTTAACACCCTTACAAAAAAAAATGTATAAAACGAAATTGTGTGCATAAATTCTGCACTCCCCGCTACTGGCAGACGACGACTGAGGAAACCCCAGAAAAGTATTGACGACTAAAGATGGGGGTATCACCATCACCATGTGGACATTTTGGTAAACGCTTTAAAATATTTATTAATTGAGTTGTTATTAGCGATGTTCAAAACTGCCTCACGTTCAAATGTGCCCCAGTCTCCCCAAAATTCCACAATGTAAATCTATCTATCAAGTACAACAACCCTAACTTTATCTCATTTGAAATGTGCTGCCATATACCTATAACTCTCGATAAATTAAAAAAAATCAATGTGCGTTGGTCCGTTAGGGTAGGTAATTTGAAGATGTACGAGCAGCGAGGGCATTTGGTCGCCAACACTATACAGTAAAACCTCCTAATTGGGACCCTCTGTAATTGTGGCACCTCTGAAATGAACCGCACTTCATGCATACACTCGGTTTTTTCATATAAGCGAACCTGTAAAAACGGGGCACCTCCGAATTGGATCTGGCATCTGGGGCAACGAATTGGTTGAAAAACAACCTCCAAATCGGGACAAAAAGCAATAATATGACAGGGAGAAGGGACTTACAAGTGTCAGAGCCGATTGTGTGTGTATGCATGTACGTTCGTATGTAGTATGTATGTATGTGCATGTCATGATGCATTAAAAGAGGGGATTCCCCCGGAATATCGGAAATGCATTTGTAATAAATATGTACCTACATACATACATACATATATGTGGTGGAAAACTAATTAGAAACTAACCGTGAAGTGTGCTTAGGACCATTTCCTATGATGCCAGTTTCAGTGTACACCATAATATGTAGCACCATAGAGCATCTTTTTGAAGTAAAGCAGATCCTTCCAGTTGCATCCATTGATCATTTTTCCCGGCAGTTCTTCTGCACGATAAGCCTTCTCATCTCTGGTGTGCAATTCCTGTGACAAAATTAAATTTGGCCAAATTTGGAGGTTCTCTCGAATGAGGGCACCTCGAATTTTTCGCTTTACCTGGTCCCCTGGAGTGCCCCAATAATTTGGAATTTCGGAAAGAAATACGTTGCAAAACAGTTCGATATTTTGCCATCTAATTTGTCGATGATTCTAAAAAATAAAGATAGTGTCACCGAAAGTGTCTCGAAAAAAGTCACGTCAGGGCTATTTTCCACGTCTTGAGGAGTGCTTGCTCAAGTTGATCAATTAGTGTAAGTTGGTGGTTTCATGTTGAACGAAAAAGCCAACTCTTTTGCTCAGTCTCTCGGGATTGAAGGATTTGTGGTAAGTTAGAGGTGGCTCTCAAATTTTAAAAACACGTCGCGCCATCACTTTTAAAAAAATCTGCGCAGAGTGCGTTAGCGTGGACAATTCCTTTTGTTCTGAATGGGTTAAACAATTTTCATTTCGTTCATATTGACAATGACATCGGTGTCCACGGTGCTCTAACCGATGCTGAACATTTTTGCTGTCACGATGACGACGAGGAAGATAACGAATAAGTATATAGGTATAGGCGTGAAAAGGTTTTGTTAATAACTTGATTCCAGCGCCCCCTAGCGAGCGGTTTTTACCTTAGTCCTTCCTTAGGTCCCAGACTATCTCTTTGCCAAATTACATTACAATTGGTTCAGCGGTTTAGATGTTAAAAGGTAGACAGATAGACAGACGGACGGACGGACAGACCGGCCGGACGGACAGACAGACAGACAGACAGACAGACAGACGGACAGACATACAAACGGACGAACGGACAGACAGACAGACAGACAGACGGACACATTTATCGAAATTTATCGTAACGCATTTATCGTAACTTATTTATCGTAACTCATTTTCAAAAACAATACGTCGCTAAAGAAGTATTCACTTCAAAAATAAAATAAAATGTCAGTTGTTTTGTTCTTAGCCCGGACATCTGCTTATGATCGAGTGAAAGAAAGGGGAAGGAACTAATCACTGAACGATCACCTACTTATGTAACTGCAAGGAATCGTCTTGTACAAAGAGTCAATTTATTATGTTTGTCCGTCCCTGTCAGGAACTATTTCAGAGGAAAAGAAGGAGAAATCCGCTTTGCGCTCCTCTCTGCTTTGCAATGTTCAAGGAATAAGAAAATAAAGTTTTTCCTTTTCGCAGTCAAATTGCGAATTGTTATTTCTCTTTAAAATATCCTTATGCATTGGCTGTTGGCCTTTCATGCATACGGACACGAAGTATCTTTGTATTACGGTTGTGTCCCAAAATCTCTTGCAGGGGGTAGAAAAAAAAACATCTGCCCGTGCTAATGCACTTTTGTGCATGATATGCAGTTTCATTCTTTTGCTTACCTTGTCTTTCGTTTAGGGTTCGGGTTCGGGTTCTTCGTCGTACCTTTGAAATTTTTCTTTATTATTCTTTCTTTTCTCGTGTACCTGTGGAGTTCAAATATAACCATAGAATTCAAAACAACAATATCGCCATTTGAATCCCAACACATTGAGTAATAAAAATACTTTTACCAAGGTCACGAAAAAGGACAATCGATTTTCTTTTTTTTTATTTCTTTATTCAGCAAATAGTGGGATTAGTCTAAGATAATATTTATTAAGGTTCCAATTGAAGGTAACAAAATCTGTTGTGCACATTATTAGAAAAAAAGGAACTGAGCTTCATAAATTAATAGAATACATTGTTTTAATGACTATTTTCAAAGAAAAAGGAAGAATGATCAATCATTATGGACTCAAGTTTATTTTTATATTTTACATCTGTAAAATAATGGTTCAGAACCAATAGAGCATATTATATGCATGTCATTGTCTTTTATGAGTTCTTAAGCGCCAAGCTGTCTTAAATATTTAAAGCCCCATTGGTGTTTATGAGTTAAAATTTTGGCACTGTGTGTGTATGCGCACTGCACAGTTCCAGGACATATGGTTATCCTAACTTGAAATTTGCGCAAAAGTCGTAAAATAGGAACACTTTTTCCATGACTAGGTGGATTGATGTGCAATCTCGCTTTTACACCTACTGCCGCATAGATATTTAGCAAAAAAGAAAAAGAAGAGAATTCCCCTCTTTCTAATCTATCAAGGCACAAAAGCTTTGGTCCGCAATTGGACGTTGAACGCCCTTAATCGAGATAATCGAGAAGTTTGAAGAACTTGGGGCTCTCTAATGCTACACGTGATGCTATTTCGCGGAAAAAAATTTAGGAGATCGCTGTCGACTCTGATCTTACTCAAACTGGATGCAACGAGTAAAATGAACTTCAGACGGATCGACATACTATGTTACCACTTACCAGAATGATTTGACCGTGCTGAACCTGAAATCTAACTGTTGAGTATCGTTATCCCACACACTATAAAAGAGGAGCTCCGGTAATTGGAGAAGACAAACAGGACTAAGTCCTGGACAAAAACTCAGGGTCTAAAACAGGCGAAGAGACGTTTGGTTAAATTCAACCTGAAGAG
This sequence comes from Brachyopa scutellaris, assembly GCA_949775065.1. NCBI lineage: Eukaryota > Metazoa > Arthropoda > Insecta > Diptera > Syrphidae > Brachyopa > Brachyopa scutellaris. The sequence continues at coordinate 70,439,782 of OX459114.1, read as the reverse complement.
ATTCAATGATTGCATCAGAATTGACGAAAACAAACTCTGCATCCTGACTGCGTTTCTTACGGGGCATTGTAAACTTAGGGGACATCTCAGGAATCTAGGTCTATCAGATGAAGACTCATGCATATTTTGCAATGAGTCCAGTGAAACTCCAGAACACATACTGGTGGAATGTGGGGCATTAAGCCATAAAAGATTCAAGTGCGTGGGTAAATACTGAATTACAGCAGAGAATCTAAAACCCATAGCACCAAATCTCCTACTGCGATTTCTTAGAGAAATTGGTCTGGATGAAGTGCTGTGACCTATGGAATTCTCACCTGGGCTAGGTGTCAGCGAAGCTCTCTCTAATCAATTCCAATAGGAATAATGACGAGAGGGATGTTCCTTCATTCATCTAGGACTTGTAGGGTACACAATAGATCTTAACCCTTTGCATGACACGTAGGCTTTTTTGACCCATGAAGGAAATTAAATGGGTTGTGTTGGTAGCACTGTAGCTCATGAAAGCCATGAGTGCCTTTGTAAATTCCTTTCAGTTAGTTGTTGAGTCACATCAGCATAATTTGCATCAATTAGGGTGGTAGGCCAAAAAAGCCTACGACACTAAAAAATTGTACGTGTCATGCAAAGGGTTGAGATCGCGGTGCATCTCCCCCCTTCAATAATAATAATAATAACAATAATCGTTATCCCTTATCTATTGTGGTATGATGACATTGGTCCAAGTGTGGCCTACTTTCTAAATGCGCCTTCATGCCTTCGTATCGCTTAAAATTAGGCATATACGCACAATAAAATGTAGATGCTACCACTGCCAAATAATATATGTATCTATGTACCTCCTTGTTCAAAAAGAATAGCTCAACACGCTAAAGGGGATATGAATACCCTTATAATGTTTGCGCGAGCACATGAAGAACAAGAACGAGAGACAGAAAGATCGACGCAGTGATAGGAAACTCAGATGTTAGGTTTCAACGAACTCTATGGGTGGTGTCCGGGATAACTGGAGAGTTGTGTATTATTGAAAGCTTGTGCGATCAATTTCTTCAGTCATACCACCATCCTACTGCCAGTGTTATGCCTTCGCAGTTGGTTCTGAAACTGATCAACTAATTTTTATTTCGTGGGAAATAAATGTTTCGACGACATCTGGATTTGAATTTGCGCGTCTTTTGGTGGTTCAAAGGCATTCAACACGACTTACTTGGCCTCTATTTATCTAGTATGCTACTGCCAAGCTCTTTTGCGCAGAGGTAAGCTTTCTTACGGAGTCCATATGCATACATGTGTACATAGCTTTGAGCGACTTGCCGATCTAGCAATTATAGATGACACACCTCCTGCTCTTCACAGTTTTTTTTTGTCAAGGGTTTGTGGAGTGTGGTATTTCGACTTTCGAGAATTAACTTACAAAAAATTAAATAAGTATATTTTGTTACGATCGTTTTTTTCTTAATTTCGTAGCTGTATCTTCCAATTTCTGCATAATCGCGCTCAACAATCATTCCGCCATAGTCCTGTTATACAAAAAAAACTGACGTTTTTCATTCCCACACATTTGCATGGGCTACATTTTTCCTTCGAGGGGGAGTTCAGACTACTCCACAGGCTTTCAGATTCTAGAATCCTTGTCGAGCCATTTACGTAAATCGAAAGACGTTTTTTGAATAATCGGGCCAATTATTTCATATCCGTGCGTGAATTTCTATTATAATAATTATGGACCGGTTTTGAATGAGTCGTATTTTGCTGCAACGGTAATACGTACTTACCTACCTACTATTTACTGGGGTGTAAAAAACATTTCCTATAATTCGTTGTCCTTTGTGTAACACGAGTACCCTTTGCCAGCACACCCTTTTATTATTTTTTATATTTAACTGTATTGGAAAATGCAGAATAATAACCCCATGTTGAAACAATTTTATATCGGTATATGTACATAATATGTGTGTATGTATGTATGTCTCGCTGTAAAATCCTTGTATCCTTTTAAAGTCGGATAAAACATGAGATCGAAAGTACATATAATGTTAATCTGCCTCCTACACATTTCCTTAGTTCTGTACTTTTGACCATTGGAGAACCGTTTTTGTTGTTTCAGTAGTAACAAGACGGCTAATATTTTACATGATCCTATGATTATACAAATGTACACACACATTTTAGGTAGGGATACTCGTTCGATCAGAAGTGTGTCCCCGGAACTTGGATAGAAATGATCATATAGGTATATCGACTTTGTTATCCATCCGTGAATATTTTTCAATTTAATTTAACTTACACAATCCCCAGGTGTTGTTGGCTGATTGTGGGCAAGACCAAATGCTTTGCAGCACCTGTCGAATATACAATTGAAGCGGCAGAATAATTTTGATATCATCTTTTCTTTCGATTCGTATTCATTTCGTTGTCCTCTTCGTTTTCTTCGTTAACGCATCTTGCTTGAATTTGGATGTAGTATGTATGTATAAAAAAAAAACAGCGAGCAGGTATGTGTGGGCGACAACATGTGTGCCAAGGACGATACCACTAAGGTTAAGATGCAGAAAGAGAAGAGATTTTACAGGTACCTGGGAGTAACATACTTACATACATTACATATATCTACTACCTAAACTTATTAACAAAATGGTGTCTCCTCGCCTCCTTTCTTCTAAATCAACTTCACGGATAGATAAGTCTAAAGGATAGATAGGTAAAAACATCTTCAGAGCATACCGCCAAATATTTTTATTTACTTTTTGCTGCGAACCAAGGAATAATATCGTCACTTATCAGACTTTCTTATGGTAAACATTGTGGTTAATCAAACATTTGCGGCAAAAATAGAACAAATATTAAGTATCGGAAGTGCATATGAATATACATATGCATGCATACGTTTCTATGCCGTAAGTTGCACAACGAAGTTTTGTTGCTGTTTACAATCATACTCATAACCAAACCAGCCACTGACTGGCACACTATCAAAGAACATGCAAAAGATGTATGAAGCGAAATCTCCCCCCAACACAACCCCACCAGATGCCGCCACCCAAAACCGAATATCCAACTCGCCGCCGGTATGTTGTGAGTTGGGAAACAAATCCAAAAGCAAAGCTACAAAAAAGAAAGAAAGAACATAGAATTTTCGAATATAACCCCATGTTTTGTCGCAACTGTACCACACTCGGCGCAACTCATTCCCTCCCTTCCACATTGTTGGATTTTATTTTTTTCCTCTGCTCACTGTCTCTCTTTTCCTTCTTTTTCTATTCTCCCTCAAAACATTTTGCAGTCTACCGAAATCATAAAGGAGAATGACGAATAATAGTCCTTTCTCTTTTCTGTACACATAGCTCGACGCAAACCAAAGGTGTATCTATCCTTATTTATAATTCCAGGAAAAAAAAAAGAAGCAAAATCCTATAAGCCAAAGGGATGGTTATAGGGAAAGGGGAACTACGATCTTTGGGGACTGGCAACGCTGTGTAGCCAGGGGAAGTATTCATTTGCACAAGTGGGAGAAGAATGTATCGACTGGAATACTGATATACATGTGTCTACGCAACATGCTTACAGTAGGTGGAACAAAGAAGAAAATGTTGCGCGGGAAAAGTTATTGATAGGATTTGCTTATTTTTTTTTTGTTCTCATGAGCTTCTCTGGTATTTCGTATTTTTTTTGTTTTGTTTTTTTTCTTCACACATGTGTAATGTTTATTCCACTTGTCCCATTTACACGTTGTTTAAATCCATATACACATTTCCAAAAGCAGGAATTGGTGTAGGTTCGGTTTCAAACAAAATATCGTTCCGAGGTCTTCTTTAATTCTTTTCTTTACGCGCCGGTGCCGGCTACAAAATTAAGTATAATATGACCGGGCCGGGCCGATGAAATGAAAGAGATCATTCTCTTTGCATACACTCGACTCGAATAATTTTTTATTGAATGGATTGTTAATTAAGCATTTCCGGTTTTAGTGTTTTTGAATACATTTTCTTTAAGAGAGGAAAATAAGTTTCCGATAATGGCGTGTGTTATGTAACCCGTACAAATTTAATCGGATGGTTTGCAGAGGTGAATGCTTTACCTTGAAATGTTTGAATACTAATTCGTGTGAATAACATTTTTGTGGCACATTATTTTGGCGAAAAGAAATTGTTGTTCATTAAATTGTCTGGTAATGTTTGCAAATATCCAACTTGAACAAGTACTCGTACATATCAGAAGGTGCAATTTTTTTTAAAATAAAGTGGTACGTATATTTGACGTCTGAGACATTACATCTTTTTTTTTCTAGGAATTCTTAAACTTTTTGTCTGGTTCGGCCTTCTAAGTTTTGGGTTTTCTACTTTATGAATTACTGTGGGACATAATTCACCTCCGGTGTCAAAGCTAAAATTCGCCGTTGGTTTGGAACATTTTCATTCATGTTAGGGTGACTATCTGGTGACCATCTCAAGTACCATCTCAAGTCTTCAACCAGGGGACATAGTAAACGCCATAAGATATTGTGAGGAAATAGACAGAAAGGTCGTAGATATGGACCGACCCGACCCTATTGTATGACAATATTAAACCTCATTCCTAACGTGAAAGGTTCAAAAACTGTTACATTTGGTACTGCACACTGCTGACGTTTCTTCAACGGACCGAGCAAAGGTCATACATATGTAAATGCATTTGAAATTTTTTACGAGTATAAAAAAAGTCTGAAGTCGAACTTCTTTTTTTAAAGCAAGCTGGCGGAGAGTTATTTTATGTACCTACATGTTATACCTATATATTGGCGTTAATTCATAGTCAGATAAAGCCGACAATAAAAGAATTTTTGCAGAGCTCAGCGATTGTATATGAACTGCATGAAAAATTAAAATAATAAAAACACCCCTTCATAATTTACTTGGATTTTAATTTTTATAACACTGCGTCTCCACGTGCTATTGAAAACAGCAGGATTTAATAGCAAGCTATAAAAAAGAGAACTGTCAAATTTGTGTGTGGGCAAATTATAGCTTGATTAGGTATTTCATTTTTTTTTTTTTAAATCTAACCGCTTGTACTCAGACTTCTATAATTCCACAAACATGGAAACTGCCGAAAATTGTTTATTTATTTAATTATCTCTTTTTGTGACATCTTCCAGTCGGCCGTAATTATTTTTTTCTTATTCAACCGCAACGAACGCAACCAATTTTCACTCAAATGTAAAAAATTAGCAAGATATCCTTAGCTTGCTAGATATCCTGCTATGGATAGCTTGCTATCTCAATTACGCTTCTGGAGTGTAGTGATGAATCCATGTTTCACGAACAGTTACATAAAACTTTAAATGGATTGGAACATGTACAAATACTATGGACAAATACGATAGATTCCATTTTGGTCATATGTGAGCAAACTTACCCGATTTGCCGATTGGTTTTCTTTTTTATAGCGGTTTCATTTCATTTAAGCGGTTTCTGCTTGAGGTGTCTTTTTTGTTTCTGTGGATTGTATTTATCATTTCTTCAGTTGTGTCCCTGTCCCCCGTCCTCCTCAAGGATGTTGCAAGTGCTCTGAATGGAAATTCTTTTTATCTTCACTTCGGATTCTTAAATGACAAATGTCTTCTGTATCAGTAACCTGCTGAACAAAATAATCTGCTTGCGCTATAAACAAATGAATACGTGTACTTATGTACATACATACATATGTACATTATGTACACTTGTACATTTAAGCAATATATGAATCTTCTCTATTTAGTATTTTTGTATTTATGTACTTTTATTGATTTTATTTTTATTTATTTTTTATAGGATTCATCTGGTCCCATACTTGATTTTTATATATCGGACTCGCTGCAGGACATGCTAGATATTGATATACGCAGTGAAGTGGCAACACTTGTCGGTGGCAGCAATGAGTTAGCCTCTCTTGTAAATGACCTGCCTTCTTCATTCGATCATGTCGATTCAATATCAAATGATGCTGGGAATATAGCATCCACCAGTTGTAGTAATCATGCTCCCTCCTGGTTGGGTGGACCAACATGGTCGTCATCAAATGATTACTACGCCGATGTCGGCGCCTGTGTCAATCCGATTTCAGTAATGCCCATTATCTCTTCATCTATGATTCATAGGTCGCCAAAGACAACACTGAACACAAATGGCCTGCGTAACACATTATCGCCACCGGGTAGTCCTGTAGAGAATAAAAGTCACTTACACTTTTCACCGCAACAGATGAGAATATCAGCCATTAGGCCAGAAAACAGGATTTCTCATACAAATCAGCACTCAAATATTATATTGCAACGCAAGCACTCTGCAGTTGATTCAATAAAGAAGGATCTATGCTTAGAAATGAGAAGATCACCAACAAGTCTGATAAATAGCGTAATAAGTCCATCCTCAACAATTACATCTTCCACCGCGAGTCAATCGAAGACAACTTCTACTGCTACCGCATCATCATTGTCGGTATCGTCATCAAATAGTCTTCTGAATTCGAATGGTATTTTATCAAATGGAACGAATACAATTAAACTTGCCCCCGGCATTGGTGGTCTTACATTCGCTAATAGCATTACTTACAATAAACTAAAACAACAGTCCACAACGACAAAGACCTCATCAGGCACTCTCACTGCGAATGGTACAACGATTGTGCTAAAAAGAGATCGTGATTCTAGTCCGCTGCACAATATGGCCACATTGAATGGCAGCACCTCTTATCATGGCAATCAGATGTCAGCGAAGATTCTCGCTCGTAATGTTATACATACGAAGAATATATCACCCGCCACACATTTGCATTCCAATTCGTCATTACCGTCGGGCGTAGCTTCGCCTTTGGCCGGTGTAACACCAACGATTATCAACGTTAAGCCATTGCATAAGATGAAAACACCGGTGGAGTCTGAGTTTCCCAAACCAGCCTATTCGTATTCATGCCTCATAGCAATGGCGCTTAAGAATTCGCGCAGTGGGTCTCTTCCAGTGTCAGAGATCTATAGCTTTATGTGTGAGCATTTTCCCTATTTCAAGACGGCACGTAGCGGCTGGAAAAACAGCGTGCGTCATAATCTTTCCATGAACAAATGTTTCGTAAAAGTCGAGAAACCCGCCACAAATGGAGGACAACGAAAGGGCTGTCTGTGGGCAATGAATCCACAAAAGATTGCAAAAATGGATGAAGAAGTGCAGAAGTGGTCGCGTAAGGATCCAATGGCGATTCGCAACGCTATGGTGTTTCCTGATAATCTGGAAGCCTTAGAACGTGGTGAAATGAAGCATGGCAGCACAGGCGATAGTGATGTCGAACTGGACAGCCAATCAGAGGTGGAAGAGACAAGTGATTCAGAAGAGTTAGATCAAGAACTGGACGAAACAATTGTGGAGACACACGAGATGTACGTGGAAGAGGATGACGATAGTGGCCCCCAACAGCATAGAGATTTTGATATCGAGGTAAGTTTTAGATAAGAAAAAAGCATTTAATTCCAATTCTAATGTATAAATGTTGAATCAGGTGGAAGATATATACGATGCAATCGACATGGAAGACGACAAGGATGCTGTTCGTTTAGCCATCAATCCAAGTGATATAATTGAAATGACCTCATCACCGTCATCATCAACCGATACCGATTATCATTCACCGAAACGAGCAAGACTCAATGTAAATTACTCGATAGGTCCCGCTGGTGATTTGCAACAGCAATACAAACAGCAACATTCTCAACAACAGCAGCTCCATCAACTACACCACCAGCAGCAGCAACATTCTCAGCTATTGACTACAACGTCATTTCAACCTCAAAACCGAAGAAAAATGCAATTAGTCAATCGGATAGCATAGGATGAAGATGATTTGGTAATTTTTGAGGATAATTTTTGAGAACTCTACCAATATACATTATGTGTTCTATAAGTTGTAGCAGCCAGTTAAATATCCCTCAATATGTCTTAGTTTCCACTGAAACTTGAAACTACGTAAATGTATCGTCCTAACCGACTTCCAAAACAATAAAACCAAAAAAAAAAAAAATTGATAAATTTTGCAAAATGTTATGGATATTCAAAATTTGTTAAAAATTGTGTTTTATAACTTTCTTTTTTCCAATCTATATAACTTTAGTATTTCTTTGTTAATATTTTGAAGACTTTTCAAGTCCTCCTACCCCTTTGCAACTTCGTAGTGAATCACTTAATTTTTCAAGTGAATATTTTTGGTTTTTCTTTTATAGAAAATAAACAGAAAAATATTTTGTAAGTATGTAAATAAGGTTGTTTAGAAAGGTACATAGTTTAAGAATAGTTTTAAAATTCTAACTTTTCCATAATATCTAAAACAAATTAAAACGTTGTTACTCTAGGATAATTGTTAAGAAAAGGAAAGAAATTTGAAAAAAAAATTGAAGAAATTTCTTAGTGGAGAGTTTTTTTTAAAAAGAAAAACGAATTCTCCACTAATCAATTTCTTACCACAGAACTGGAATTTCGTATGTCAATATTATCTACTGATATTTATCTTGGGCCCTCTCTTGACAAGTCAACAAGTCGTCTTTTATCTGACCGCAGCATATATTAACGAGTCTCATGGTTTGCAATGTTGTTCAATTTACCCTAAAGCTGCCAATGCTTCCTAACACCGCGTCTCCACCAGCCATTATACATGTCGGACATATCTGGCAAGCACAAAAACTTACCTTTTCATATCACTTCGCTTGATAACCTAAAAAATGTCCACCAAAGTGACAGTTCATGTCCAGACATAAATGACGAACCGAAAACCTAGCCATAGATGGCGGGGTGAAAAATCGGTCCTGCTGGTTGCTATCTCCACTAGACATTTTCCAAGCCCGACATGAGCGGAGATATGAATAATGGCTCGTGGAGACCCCCGTGTTAAGATCAAACGTTAAGATCGTGGAGACAACTATTTGCATCAGTCAGGAGAACAATGTTGCAAATCACAATACTACGTCAGGGTCTAATAACTTTCTACGAATGCGTTAAAAATTACCACAAATCCCACTACACAAGCAGTAGTGGTGATCATTAGTTTTCTGGCATGCAAGAATGCGCACATTTTGGATTTGTGCAAACTTTTTTTCTTGAAAAAAAAAGTATTTTTATGGTGCTACCAGTTGGAATGGTAATCACTTGTTTCTTAATTGCAGGGCATACATTCCACTTTATTCCTTGTTTCTCAAAATAAAACTTTCAAAGTTTACTCTTAATTAATTCTTAATATGATTGCTGACCTTTCAATCATCTGTTTTCTGTGAAGTAACTATGTATGTACATATATTCAATTCCAGTTCTGCCCTCAAACAATTAATTTCCTTCCATTTTCCCTACATACAACAAAAGTTGTAATTTTCTTGAATTTCTATTGAATATTTCTGTTTTAAATTTATATAAAAGGAAATCAATTTAGAAAAAAAAACGCAGTGAAATAGTTTCGTTTTGGTTTGTTTTTCATATTATCTTTTACGTAATCTTTTTTTTTTTAATTAAACTGACTGCTAAAATATTACAATGAAATCAACACATTCCCCTCGAATACATCGATTTTTTATCAATTTATATTTGTGTCAAAAAGAGACTTGATAAAAAGTCATCATTCAGAGTGTTTATATATTTTTTTTCAATTTCTTTTGTAAAAATAACACAACTTGCCGGTCCAGTATTGTTAATGCCCTTTTCTCTTATTTAAGTTCTTTATGTTGTATAATGAAAAAAATATATAATTTCCGTAATTTAAGTAATTTAGTAAGTAAAAATAATAAGTAAATAAGCAAGCCCTCCCTACTCGATGTGTGGTGGGGGTGGGCTTCAATAATAGTTACAGCAACAGACAAAAACAAAACCAACCTACAGATGAAGCATTTTAAAATTTCCCATAAAATAGTACAAATATATAAAGAAACGTATACTTATGTATATATATCTATTTATGTATATTATATACCACAAAATACAGTCAAGTTTAGAGAAAAGAAAATAGGATATTTTTATACATTAATACAGTTATGTATATTTTTGTTCTTGTTTTAAACATACGTACGCATTTAAATCATACAAAAAAGAAAAACTAAATTATAATTAAATAATCGAACTTAATTTTAGTAGTATTTCTTTTCGTAGTAAGTAATTCTACTTTTTAGTATACCTACATATTAATAAATAAATAAAAAAATGTAAAAAAAGTCTTTTTATTTGTTACAATTTTTTATTTAATTTATTTCTTATTAAATAAAGCAAACAAAAAATAAATTTAAAAAAATTTATTTAACAAATACATTTTTGTAATACAAATTTTTATAAAAAAAGATATTAAAAAGAAACGAAAAAAGCAAATAAAATAAGAAATCATTTACATATTTTTTCGGGTTTGATTGTGGTTTATAAATCAATTTTTTTGCTGTCGTTCATTTTTATAGATTCCCAATGTTGTTTCTGTCTTAGAAGAAATCAATGGGTGACGATGAAAAACAACATTTTAAAAATAATTCTCAATCGAAATGACTGCGCCTTTAAACAAACATAAGTAAAATGGTATTATAAAGTGTTGAGTCGGCCCTATTGTCTGTCGATTTTGCTGATTTTGGTATTTTGTACTGTGATCGATATTTCTCGATTTGACAGTCGCTTGTAGGCGATCACAAATTTCTCTTGGATGCTTTTTTTAAGAAATGTGAAAGAGTTTTATGAGTATGAAATGATAATAATCATTATTAGAGACCGGATTATATGCAACATAAAAACCTTGAAATATGCATGCAAATATGCATAAAAAATACTTAAAATATGCATGAAAAGTGTCAAAATATGCAACATTAAAAACTAAAAAAATATTAATTTTAAGATTTCTATTTCTAATTCAGCATAGTAATAGCATTGTATTTATATCCTATAGTAATGACAAGGACGTTTGCAGGTTACCTCAATAGATGCCGATAGTTGTACCAAAATGAGAAAATATCTGAAAACGAGCTTTTTGTTTGTTTATTTATTCGTCGTTCTTATATTATGGTTTGTGAAAAGAAAAAAAAGCTATTGATCTAAAGGGTGGGTTAGTAATGTGGGGAAGATGAAAAGAGCAAGAGGTAGCGTAAGAACAACAACAAGTTGAATTCAAGAATTTACTTTACAACATAAGCATACCTATACTATTGTGTGGAGTATATTTGTATTTCATTTCACTGCCATAAGCTAATGCGTTATGCGTATGTATGTTTTTTTCGCAGAAATGATTTGTGCTTATAGAAATTGCTTCAAGGGTAAAGGAAATGTGGCCGGAGTTTCGTTTTTAGGGTTTCGAACGTAACCTACCCATATGGTAATAAGGAATTTTCATAAGTTCGTTTTAAACTCTAAAATGTTGATCACGATAAAAACATCAAGAACTATTATACAGTAGAATCTCGGAAAGATGAACGAATAAAAAACCGGCCGTGTTAACCTTTTCGAAATGTTCATCTTTTTGAGTACCTATAGGTACTTAATTTTTCGTAGGTAGGTACTTAATTTTGGTTAAGATGTCTTTCAACACTTTGCACTTTTATTTTAAATTTACAAACTTTACTCGGCCTTTAACTGGTGGCATCTTTTCTCTATATAAATTCACTTCACACTGGTATGCAAACAAACGAAATGAAATGCAAAAATGCAAAATCAAGCAGAAAAGAACCGTTTTCCAAAGAATGACGGTTATATGAATCTACTAGGAATAACTAAAATACGAATAAGGAAGAAAAACAAATTTGTGGGTAGAGCGTTCATCTATTCAAGTATCCAAAAAACAACCCGTTCATCTTTTACAATACTGCAATGGTGAATAAATTCCGTTAATCTTTCTGGGTAGTTCATCTTTTGGAATAGTTCATCTTTCCGAAATTCTATTGTACCTAGAAACTTGAAATTTGGGACATTTATACATTACGGTGGTCCACATACATATGTACGTATGTATGTATATTTGAGATAACTTATCACTCAAAAATGTATTGTGAAACAATTGAGGGGGTGGTTGGCGAAATGTAGATTAACTCGAAAAAAAAAATTCTGAAAAATATGTAAGGTAGGTGACCCAAAGGCCCAGCGCCTAGTAAGGTCCTGTCCTCCCAAATCATAAAAAAACGTTAACCAATTGGAATAAGTTTATATTTGTGTTTATGGGCACACATCAGAGGAACTAAAACCATAAAAAAAATGTTCTGTCGCAAACGTGCGCCTATCGCAAGAAGTTGGTAAATGTGGATGCACGCTCCCTTTACAGCTACATACTGTAAATGCATTTTCACTGCATAAAGGGTTTTTTTGTTATCTTGGCAGTACATACAGTATTGTGCAAAATATTTGCAAATTTTTTTTTTCTCTGATGTTTTGTTAGCTAATAAACTCCCTTATTTTGTCCATACCAAAAAGGTGTGAGGAATAATAAGAAACAATTTAGCTATAATACTTTGTATTGTACCAAATACCTACATATTAAAAAAAAAATAATTGCATGTGTTCGTTTTTTTTTTTTGTTATAAAACATCAACGGTATATGTTAGGGATTTATTTGCTTTCTTTTAAATAATAAACTCAACGTAAATACTTTCAACTCAGTATTTCATTCGAATTCTGCCTTTTTTTAGAGTAATTAAAATACAAAATCACTGAAGGTATTTGAAAAAAAATTGAAAATGCTTTGCACAATACTGTAGGTACCTACTACTGTAGGAGGAGCTCTTTATATGGAATAGAATACCCCCTTATTCTTTCCTAATCAAATTGAACCATCGGTCCACCACGTCCTCATCGTGGTTCTGGTGAAACAGAGAGTGGGTCAAACATAAAAATTGGATCAGAAATCAGAAGCTAGAGGCCTAGAAAGGTAAATAACATTACCGCCAGAAGGACTATGAAAATCAGCTGTGACATATGATGCAAATACATAATGTCCTACATATGTAATTATGTACTTATAAATTATAATCAAATTATGTAGTATAATATGCATACCAACTACAGCACACATGAGGTACACATATACATTACATACACACATATGTACATACATATGTACATACATAAGTGTAGGAATATGAAAACAAGATAATAATTTATTCGTATCGTACAGAAACATACGAGTTCACCAACCGAATAACCTGAAAACAATTTTATAAAAGGAAAAAGGGGTACATACACACAGAATAATGTCCTATCTCAACAACATCGTTTTGGTTGTGTAGATAAGAATGTGAGCGTAATCTATTTCTGTCCTTCAAGCTATATTTCCGAGTAAGCTTTTCTTCTAAACACAAACCAATTCGAAACTTTAAAAATCAAAATTCTTATCTTATACACAATCCACACACACATCATATTCTTAACAGCGCCACAGAGATTGCGAGGAAACCTGCAAACAATTTGTATGCCCTTCCTGTCATTACTATAGGATATAAATACAATGGTATTAGTAATAGAAATACTAATTAATAGTAGGTATATAAAACGAATGTAATTAGCAGTTCTTAAATTTATTTGTTAATTTTATCAACGTAAATCAATCAGGTATTGCTCCAAATGTTCGGTGGCAATATTGTGACTTCGATCACTGAAAATGTTTTTGTAAGTGGAAACGGACCGTTCCACATCCACTGAGGTAACTGGGCAGTACTTGAATTGGGGTGCTAGGTTAGCACTTATCGTTTCTGGCAAAAATTCACCCGTCCTATTGATAAAACTATTTACTTGGCACAGAGATTCAAAGCCTGGTTTAATGCTCAAATTGTTTCCATATTTCTCCTTAAGTTCAGCCGGGAATACATCTGGCAATGTGAAGTTCATTCGGCGTATTTTGTTTATTCTCAACAAATTCCATTTACGCCATACCCTGAGTTTCCAGCTTTTTAATACTCCCAGGTATTGAGAAAATTATTATTATTATTTTTATTATTTACTATCGAATTTACTCCGTACTATCGAAGTCTGTAATCGCGCCTTTGATGTCCTCAAAATATTCACTGTAAAACAGCCCAGCCTTAATCCACGTTCCCCATCGAGTTTTCTCTGGTTCAGAAGGTAAATGCACATTTGCCAGATTTTCTTTAAAGGCTTTAATGCAAGCAGGTGCCTTAAGAAACACTTTCTTTGTCGATGAAATGAGTCTATTTACACTGTCAAACTAGAGACAGGATTATATGTACGTCTGCTTTACCTTTTCCCGTGTAAATCGTGGTGCCGCCAAGTAGGTTTGTAGCAAAAATATGCATCATCACTAGATTTTCACAATAATATGCAAAAATATGCAACAACCGGGCAAAATGGTCAATATATGCAAATGCATATGCAAATATGCAAATGCATATAATCCGGTCTCTAATCATTATAATAAAAATGATAAGTTAAAAAAACTTAATTATTAATTTAATGCAGGGCGGACGAAGCAGGTTACAAAGAGAAAGTAATTGGAGCTTCTGGTTTTATTTATGGAGACAAATCCTGATAGGGAGTTTGTGCAAAAACCCAAGCAGAAAGGTGATTCATAAAGATAGTTAGTAAATATTAATTAACTTATTGTCTTTAGTATAATACCACAATATGTTGAAATAAAATTAAATAAGCTGCAATTTCAATTAATTTTTATTTACTTTATTCTACAAATTATAAGGACATGGATTTAAGAATATTTACCCCTATCGTGGAAAACGACGGATCGGAGATTCCCTTCACTTGTTCGGTTCAACTTCACTTTAGCTCGGTATCGTAGAATCGGCTGGGGAAGTTTCTTTGCCCTCGAACAGTAGTCGATTAAGTACGATTTAGCTGGCCATATCGTTTTTGTAACTTTTACCGTTTTATCTAGAGAGCACTAACCACTTGCCCTACGGTACCCCTCATTATAATAAATATACAAAAAAAAAAAATATTGAAATAGTTATTAAATAACATTATAAAAAAGACGCTTTATATTCATTAATTTAGTGATAACCAAATCAATCAATTTTTGTGTATAAAGAGAGATAAAAAAAAGTACCACATAGTACAATTACGAAAGTTATCTTGCCGTCAAGTTCCAGTATTACACTTTAATTTAGTGTAAAAATTACGTGCCATTCATTTAATTTTTTAAAGGTAGGTACCAATGCTCTTCCAACAGAGCGCTTCTTATTACAAGAAGAGACATATTTTACTATATGCGTGATGACAGATTTTTTAAATCTTCTATTTCTGATTGTGCGAATGAAGTAGTAGTATGTTGTGTGTGTATTCAAAGCTTTCCATATTAGACATAAATATAAGTGATGAACAGCATACTAAATGCGTAACTCACGCCCAAAAGTTTGTATCACTAATTTTTCAAAAGTGGGCGGCAAAGGAGCGTACACTGCATGTGCTCTTACAATTTAAAGAGTCTTGGCTTTGCAAGGAATTTCAATTGCCCGCACGAATTCCAGACGAGTTCAAAAATGGATTGGGAATATTGTTGATCTTTCGAAATGAGGATGAGAATATGCATGAAGGAAATACTGCTGGCCTGCTGGTACATTTTTCAATGATCAAGGGGAGCATAACAGGAACAGATCATGCACTTGTATAGCGTTTCGTCATAGTACTAAAAACTCTTTCCTCTGGATTGAAAATTGACACAACCTAATTTCGGATGTATTATTTAGATAGTCAGCAAATAGTTTGCGAACAAATACAATTGGTACAAAATGTCCGTAAACGTCCACAAAATCCTTTCACATGGATCTGACGTAATTGAAAGCCTCGCTTAGCATATAGGCCAACTGTTGGAGGACGCTTTAGAAGCCCGTCAAAAAGATTAGAAGATATGCAGGTAAAGTTTTTTAGGAAATATGGTGGTTATAAGTGATAAAAGGCATCTTCCAAAAAAAAGTAAATCGTTGCCACCTGAAGCATCAAGTATATATGTTAGAATCATAATTAAATAAATTTTGCTTTAGAAGAATTAAAAAACGTTAATTTAAGATAAGTCCAGCTAGCGACACAAAATCGACCACTGTGCGTCGTGAATGTCGAAAATGAAGTGTCTCTGTCAAGTAGAATTTATGTCAGCTAGGAGAATTTGTGTTTTGGAATGGTCTTTTGATTTTTGCAAAAAAGAAAATAATTATAAATAAAAAATATTGAAATGGAATATGGACAGTGCTGTCGTTTTCCAATTTTCAAGAGTATCAGAATTTGAAATTTTTGGGTATCATTTTTAACCGAAGGGTATCAAAATATCAAATATATACAGGGTGTTTCCAAGTTAAATGTCAAGACTTTGGGAAATTATTTTTGGATACAATCTAAGACAAAAATCGTTGTACAGCAAGGGTCTGTCACCAGTGGACATCATTTATCGAAAATTTAAGAAAATACCTACCTTGAGCCATGCAAACACAAATATCTTTCCTAATACTTACTACAGAAACTATATGCAGGGCTTAAATTTTAGAAAAAATAATACTTTTTTTAACTGCATCTTAATAAAATTGATACCTTTTTTTGGCTTTGCAGATATTTATTTTTAGTCAGTTTCATTTATTTTGCTCATGCAAAATATTATTATTTTATTATGAACGTAACAATTGTTAAAAAAAATCTATGATAAGTATGCTGAAAAATCCACAAAGTGTTTGATGCTTGGGAAAATCTGCAGTGGGTAAAAAAGGAAAATATGATTTGTTACCTACTTTTCTTATCACAGTTGGCAATTGGTGTGTTTTTCCAGCTAATTTATAATTTTGCAATATTTTTTAATAATGTATGGCTTAGACTACCCGTCCAAATCGTAATTTTCATACTGAAAAATCCCAGAGAGAGTTTGGCTTGAGTATGTAGGCCTAGTTGTAAAATTTACCTTAGAAAAATTATGTAAAAGATTAGAAAACAAAATTCAATTCATCAGTTTAAATTTTGAAGCCGAAGTTACGCAACAATTGCTAAGCAACGGTGTTTGAAATGTCATCTTTTACAAACCAAAAATATGCAGATATCTACGTTTATGGGCTGTATCGCGAAAGTTCCGATAGAGCACGACAACGATACCGTTAGCTTAACCTTCCTAACCTTGCTTTTGTTCTCTTTTCCGATGCTTCAAATAACTGTCTCTTTTTTTCTCCCAGCGATGCAAGCAAAGCCATGTGCTTGGTCGTTTTGATTATGTTAATTCATTGCTTCTTTTCATTATGGTAAAGAAGCAAAATGCTGCGAACGTAGGGTGTAAGAATCCAATACACCAAGGCAATAGAGCGAGCAAAATATACGTCTGCAGTTCGGGATTAGGGATGTGCAATTTATTTATTGAATTAGGATTGTGTAAAAAAGGCAAACTTTATTTTTGTTTTTGATTTAGAGTATCATTATTAAGCATTGGGTATCACAGTATCACCAGCTCTGAAATAGTATCAAAAGGATACTATAGTATCACCTTCGGCAGCGCTGAATATGGATAGCTGTAAGACATAATGAAACTACCAGATAAGACTTGTTGCTAAGCGCAGTTTGTGAAATATCATAATCTTCATTGTTAGTGGAAAACAAAAACAAATTGACAGGTTTGACCAAGTGTTGTTTCAAAAGCGTTTGGTGTATTTTCTTCAAGTTTTCTATCTTTGAGAGGATATCTCTCTCTTTGAGAGTATTTTATTATTTGACAGCAGGGCTGCCATAGCCATTTCAATTTTTGGTAGGCAGTATCGCGCAGTACTCTGCTCTGTGAGAGCGAGTTCTTTATTTTAATTTTAGGTACACATAACCAGGGCTGCCATTTCAATTTTTTGCTTGGGAGTATAATTCGAACCATTTGAGCAGTACCCCGCAGTACTCTGGGCTGAGGTTTCCATTATGAACATTGCGGTAAAAAATGATTTTTTTTTATGATTTTTGTTTAATTTAAATTAATTTAAGATATTCTGTATAAAAGTGTTTGCGAAGAAACTTATTTTACTATTTTTTAAGTTTTTGATTTCCACTACTAATATATGCAATTTTATTTTTTATTAAACCAGTTGAGGAAATAGCACCGCAGAGCCCGGGTACTCCTTCAAGATCATGACTGGGGCAGCTGTCCATAGTTTTTTTTTAATTCGCGCGCAGCTCGTCACCCTTCCAACTTTAGGTTAGGATAGTCGCTTGTAGCAGGTGCAATTTCACCCAGAGTCCATAAAGGACCATTGTGACTATTGTGGATGTTGAAGCACGCATTTGCGACAACCATTTCGATCTTATAATGAATATTTTTAGGTCTGTAAGCGGTATCCTAGCAAGGTCGATCAGGCACTCGAAGAACCGTGTTGTCATACAAGACAGGCGCCGTTCTTGGGGAGCCGGGCAGTTAAATAGAAGGCGTGGTCATCCTGATCCATGCAGCTTCTACAGAAGTTATTTGTAAGGATACCGTATCTACTGGCCATGTTTCCTATTGTACAGTGTCTGGTTAAAACACACCTTTAGACCAGAAATAGACAAAAAAAAATTTATCGTAATTTCAAAATGGAAACCCGCCCTAAAAATCTAATAACAGCTGGGATATACGAGTACGGGTTTATTTTTTACTAGTTAACAATATTTGTAAATCATGAATAGCAAGCATTTACCTACTATTTTATGACAATATTATTTGAATATGCATTGAGCAGTATAATCTAATTTTAGGCAGTAAGGAGTACGGGATGATAAAATAGCAGTATAATACTGCTATTGCAGTACTTTCGGCAGCACTGCACACAACTATTATAAAATATTTGTATAAATAAAATGATTATGTAATTTTTGGCTGAGGTTTCCATTATTAACATTGCGGTACTTTTTTTATGATTTTTTTTAAATTAATTTATTTTAAGATATTCTGCATACGAATTTTTGCGAAGAAAGATTTTCAATTTTTTTTCCAAGATTTTAATTTTCACTACAGAAATACACGCAATTTTATTTTTTACTAAGCCAGTTGAGAAAATAGCGCCGCTGGTGCCGGGTACTCCTTTAAGATTGTGAATCGAGCACCTGTCCATAGTTCCCCCGTAACATATTCCACTGTCCACTTCCAACTTCTTCTACATTTAAAGGTGATTTTTCATAATCACCGTATTTCATGCAATTTCCTTATAAAATGACAATTTTTTGCTATTTTGAGGTTAGAATTGAAAAAAATTGTATTTCCTCGAAAAAAATATACTAATATGTATTTGTGTTATTTAGACTATAAATAGACCAGAAAAAATAAAGAAATTACCATAATATTCATAATGGAAACCGTCCCTAAAAATCGAATGAGAGCTGGAATATATGGGTACCACTTCGTTCCCAAATAAGTTTCAACTTAAACGATAAGGCAGACACAATGGCGCAAATTCATAGTCAGCCCATGAATAGTGCCTATAGCCGACTATAACTTCGCTATTCATAAACACATTTTTGCCTGTGTATAAGTTAGTATCGACTTTCATATGTTTTTGTAAAGTGATTTGAACGAACAAACCCAAACGACAAACTATTATATGAGAAATTTATAGCCGACTCTAATTATTTAAAATTACGTTTGGGCAACTTTCTTAGTCTAGCTACTTCGCCCGTCTCTTCGATCGTTTCGCAGAATTGCTTCCACGATTTTCTTTTTGCCTTTCTGATGTGATACTTAAAAACTCTTTTACCCTCTAGATATTCGTTCCACGAATTTTCTTCACCTAAAAGCTTCGCCCTGTTGTATAGTTTCCTAACTTCCTTCTTCTTTGCATCGACCTCCTTATTCCACCATTTTGGTTGGATTCTCTTAGGAGTTTTGCTGACCGAACTTACATTCTCGAAGGCCTCATTAAAGGCATTACTGAGATGATTTACCGCTTTCTCAATTCCTGCAGGGTCGTTACTAAAATTGACCTTATCCCTAAGAGATTGCCTAACTAGTTCTGTGAACTTTGTCCAGTTTGCTTTCTTGGGGTTCCTAAAGGTGACCCGTTCTTCAAATTGAAAGCTGAGAACGAAGCGTATCCATCGGTGGTCCGATAATGATGCCTCGTCTACAACCCTCCATTTTTTGACTACCAAATCA
This sequence comes from Brachyopa scutellaris, assembly GCA_949775065.1. Lineage (NCBI taxonomy): Eukaryota > Metazoa > Arthropoda > Insecta > Diptera > Syrphidae > Brachyopa > Brachyopa scutellaris. The sequence goes on along the minus strand of OX459114.1, from coordinate 70,419,745 downwards.
CTTGTGTTGGACAGTTTAAGCCTGTTACCGCGTTTGAAATTTATAAGCGAATAAACAGTCGACAGTAAATACTCATGTACATCTGACGGTATCACAACCGACATTTTAGGTTACACAATAAATTTAAGTGTAAAATGTGGCATTTTTCCGTCTGCGCTGAAAGTTGCTGAAGATACCTGTATTCAAAAAAAAGGTAATCCAAAGTCCATGTGTAAATTTCGTTACCTTCTCTCAATATTCTCAAAAATTTGTGGAAAAATTATGAAGGATAAGTTTTTACAATAATTATAAACTTAAGTTTTGAAGATATTTGAGGTTTCCAGGATTTTAATTTTTTTTAGTCCTTTCCAGTAGTTTGCGCCAAAAATCGCTTTGGATTTTCAATTCTGAAGTATAAGACTATTACGTACAAAATCGAAAAATTGAATTGGAGATGAGTACTTTTCGGAACTTTATCCGAGAATTTAAAATAGCCTTATTCATTGGACTCGGCTTCGGCCAAAATGGCGATAGTTCAGCAGCACGTTGAAACCATATTACTCGTAATTGAGACTGCTAAGACTTCTTTCTGTAGGTTGACCGTTGATGTGCCACTCGTCTGTGCCATTTCGCAAAATAAAATTTAGGAGCTTCTTTTTAAAGTTCCTCTCCTCTCTAAAGTTTGGAAAACATTTCTATATTGTTTCACTGTAGATATTTTAAAATTAAGGATATAGGTACGTGTAGAACTCTTCCTTTTTCGTTTCGCTGTTTCGTCGTTGCTGCGTTCTTTAAGCCAGCTACAGAGGAGAAACTAATCTGCCAACTGGTTGAAATACTGGTTGTAATCATTTCCCTACAGACACAAAGACCAATCTTCAAACTTCAGTAGTCATCCCAAATACAAACTGAAAAATCAAAACATTATGATTTTTCAACGACTGGTTGGCAGACTGATGAAATCGTTTAACTCATCGTCAGAATTGCCTACACACGGGTTATTTGCAATCAGTCTGTCAACCAGTTGGCCGATTAGTTTCTCGTCTGTAGCTAGCTTTATACATATGTCGCACGGTCGAATTTTTTGTTATTCTCTTTTGGGCCGATATGAAACAATTTACACATTGATTCTTTCACTCCTTTGTCTAATTTTATGGGTTTATTTTTTCACAATTCAACAGAATGTAACATATTATAAGGTTTCAGATTTTCCCCATCACATTTCCAGATTTGATTGATGTCGTTATTTATTTATTTTTGATGTGTAAACGTCTAAGCGCGCGTTAACAAAATTTCTAGTGGAGTAATTCCGTGAATTCGGGGAGTAATTCACCGATTTCGGGGCGGAATTCCGAACGGTTACGAAATTTGAAACTCAAATTTCAAAGCAACGCGCTAAAATATAGACATAGTGATTGCTTATGTTCCTGGTCAACTTTTATACATTACTTTTTATCCCGGAAAATGGCATGGTTTTCAGAAAATAGTGAAAATACTACATATTGGGAGAGAAAAGTTATACAGCCCTAACTCAATAATGGCTTATCGGATTGAAAAACAAAAAAATAGGTGAAATCAGTAAATTTGTCCCTGATTCATTTGAGATATAAAACATTCTTCTGCGTTGTCCTGAAGCTGAGCAATGTTCAGAACAATTATTCAAAGCATCGCCCACCATTGCCAGCAGTCGGGCAGCAGTGGGTATCGTTGCAATAGTGTGTGTGAGAGTATATGTGCGTGCACTAACATGATCATATTGCTTTGCATTTCAATGTTCTGCAATCATTATCACAATTTGCGGCTCTCCCACCTAACCAATTTTAACAAATGAGGTGTCAAAAGAAAGAGGATTTTCTAGAGCAGTGATTTGCGAATGAAATGGCTACCTTCTGGCGTCTAGTGTCCTAGTGGCACCGTGTTCTAAAAAATAAGAGCTACTTTTCGTGAAAGAGATCCTGATAAATATTAAGATTAAGTGTAAACAAATTGTTTATATTTATAAAATCAGAGTGCATTTCGTCATTGCTCCAAGACATTATTTTCTTTAGCCACCTCATTTGTGAATGCACATAGGTACCTACGTTGAAATAATGTTTTTCCGTAATTTATTCATATGCTTTTTCTAAGAACCATTTAAATCGGTGCAAAAATAAACTGTCAGGAGCAATGGAGTGGATTCGATGAGTATATATACGATTGGCTTGAATTTTATCGAACATAGACTAGTTATAATTTACTTTCTTTCCAATGAAGTGGAGCTACACCCCCCATCTTCGTGATGTTTACACATAGCTCGGGACTGTTGGATACAATCGCATAATTTTTTTTCTCTTTCTTACTTAGGTAGCGCTACAGTCCGGGGTGGACCAAGGCCTTAACCAACAACTAACTTCCAGTTAGCTTGGTCTTTAACAAACTGCCTCCAGTTACGTACTTCAAGTTGGTAGTGCGCACCATCTTAGGCGAGGTTGTCCTCTGCTGCGCTGACCATCCGGGTTGGAGCGTTTATGTCCATTCGCTCTACATGTCCTAGCCATCTTAAATGCCAGCTCGTACAGTTCGCGGTTGAATCTTCTCCTCCAAAACCCGTCCACGTAAAGGGGACCGAATAGCTAACGAAAGATTTTTCTCTCGAAGCGACCAACGATATCTTCATCCGTTTTCGATAAAGTCCATGCTTCAGCTTCAAATAGTAAGACTGGGATGATAAAGGTCTTATATAGAGTATCCTTAGTCGATCGAAAATTTGTTTTTCGATAATTTCATATTTATTTTCAAATAAATCTGAAACTTGAGTTAAAACAATCCTGGCTAATTCACTCATTTTATTTGAACAAAAGTAGATGAATTCATATTCAAACAACATGGCAATGCGTTGCTTTAACATACTCCAATTGTAATGATATAATTTTCATTTTGTTTACGTATAAATTTTAATCTGAAAAGTCATTATTGTTTTACTAGGTATATAATAATTTTTTTATGTTTTAATTCCAACATGTGCAACTTGCTTTCAAATATATTTATCAATCAAAAATTTGTATATCAATATTGTGCAAAATCTTTTCACATTCAAAGTGAAAAACTATATACTAACATTTTAAGTGTTTTTTTTCTTTTGTTTTTGTTTATTTGTACAGCTGTCTTAACAATTAGTAGACTATAAAAATATGTTAATAGGTTTTTTATTAAATCTATTTGAGCAGACAATTTGTTTGTGTATTCGGTCTGTGAGTGTATGTGTGTGTTTTGTTTATTTTTAAATTATGACAAAGTATAAATATATAGTATAAATATGAAATAGGAGTTATACCACTCAAAATCTTAGCATTCTACAAAAAAGACTAGATAGTTAATTCGTTAATTTCGTTTGCGTCTTTTTGTTTTACTGCATATGTATATACACATTGTACATACATATGTACAGATGTATGACACTTAATATTCCTTTTATACTAACTAAATAAAGTATGTGTATAATAATTGTATGTAAATAAGTTTCATTTTGTTACTTTCTTTTTTATTTTAGGTTTTCTATTTATAGCACATTCAAATCTACGGCTTATGGTATATGAATTCCTTAAGCAATAACAACCGTTACAATATTATGCAATAAATCGATACTTCAATAAAATAAATACATTATTGTAAGATTAGAAAAGAAAAAAAAAATTAATATTTAGTTTTGTTGCACTTTTAAGGCCTGTTTATCGTTACATTTCTTTCGTTATCTTGATTTTTTTTTGTGGAAATAGTTTATATCATTTTGTTTAAAATTAAATACATACATGAGCATTTCAGACAGGAAATACACACTTTAGCTAGTAAACAAATGTTCTTTATTTAATGGACGGTTTGAACTTTTTAACGGCATTTTGACTAATTAACATTAACGATTGACATACATAAATACATGAATATCAATAAAAACGCATTATAAGGAAATGAGCGTTGAAACCTACGTACTTATGTAAAAGAATTAAATAATATTCAATACTGATAGGTTACAAATAAGATGGTCTTTGGGCACTTTCTATTTATCTTTTTTAAATTAATAAGTAATTATTTTTCTATGGAAACAAGAAAATATTTATAATTTTCTTTTATTTTTTTTAAATTCTTAATAGCTTGTGATTGATTTCAAAATTGTTATTCTATCTTAAATTAAAAAAATACAATTAAGATCTTGAATAAAGCTTCAAAGTTCACTCATTAATATTTATCAAAAGATGCTCAAATCAAATTCAAAACAAAGAAGAAGAATAATTAGCTAAGTTAATAAATCGTTTAATACCCATGTAAATAAGGTATATCAATCGAAAATGAATTTAGTAAAACAAAGCTTACAAGCAATCTAAAATATGTAAACATTTTTCTTTTTTTTGCAAAAAAAAAACATGTATTGTTACTTTTGTCATTGATTTTTAAGTTATAAGAATTTTATATTTAATCATTCATGCTTCATACGTTTAATAGTATTCGCTTCGGTACTATCGATGAATTCCAGTTGATAATCGAACTCGAAATCGGTGTCCTTTTGCTGGAAATACAAAACATAATAATAAATAATTACATAGTGTTGTGCAAAATGGAAGCAACAGTTTCAATTTGAATATGTTATAAATATATTCTTAAAGATAAAATATCTGGAAAGCCAAAAAAGGTACCAATTTTATTTAAACGCAGTTAAAAGAGGTATTTATTCTAAATTTAAAGCCCTAAATGAAGTTTCTGTAGTAAGTGTTGGCGGATATATTTGTGTTAGCAAGGGTCAGGGTAGCGTATTGCCATACTCTATAGCAGCACAGACATCGGTCGCTCTGCAATAGATCATAGTATGCTTATTCAAGTGCAAAGCAGACTATATACTACATCAGAGCAAACGTTATTTATCTGAGTTGATATGTATTGTGCTCTGAAATTTAAGAGCAAAGTACCTGCAGTAACAGTTTGTGATGGTAGTGTAAAAAATTTAAACGACCTTATGTCACTCTTTCACTCTATTTTAACAGTGTTGTCCGTGTCCGTCCTCCTCTCGAATATGCTTCGCAAGTATGGACATCTTATTGTAAGAATGACAATTGAAGTCCTACAGCGAAGCTTCCTTCGCTTCGCATTAAAAGATCTTCTATGGGTCAACCCTTTTAACCTCGTTCCATATTTGCAACGGAGAAAACCTTGTCTTTGAGATGGGTTAATAACGACATCAATTTTATGCATCAACTGATTTCAGGTCTGATATACATACTTTTGCCCCGTTTTACTATCCATTCAAAAATATAACTTTCGTGGGCGATAATGTAATGTAAATATCAATTTTATTCTCGTTCGAATAGTCAATGATCATACTTTGCATTTTTGGCACAGAACAGATCAACTAAAACACAAAATTCATATTTTTCCGAAATCCAGACAAAGAAATATAATGCTTACATATTATAGCCTGTGCAATGTTATGACTTTTGTTTTGGCTTGTTCACTGTATGATGACATACACACCCACACACATACATTGGGTTTTACTACTCCTATGGTTTCATTCAAATTCCTACCAAAGAAAGAGAAATAAATCCGTCATGCTCGAAAGTCGTAAGCTCGTAAGTAGTAAAAGCCAAATCCCATATTTTAGTTCTCAATCTCATTCTTAATTTTTATTATTCGTGCTCTCAATATTTCCATTCGAAAAGAGCTTGATGAGAATGGTTTCACATACAAGTACAAGATACAATGCTATCATGTGTGAGCGCGCTAGCACTGTTCCACTGTATACCACCCGAAACCCCACCAAGTAGCATACACATGCACTTACACTGCGTGAGCGGCCGCCCGACTGAGCTGGGCTGTGAACAAAGCTGAGACTGAGTGTAGAGTGTATCTCATTCTAATGCGTGCTAATACGTTGGGTTCTGAAAGAGATGCAATGTTTTTCGTGACGAAATTTCGTTACACGATTTTGGATTCACACCGCGAGCTAAGAAGTTTCACTTAAAAAAAAAAAAAAAAAACAGACAAGACCGTATTAGAGAATACCGTATTAGACTTGGAAAGAGTCTCATGACATGAAACCATAAGGTGTCAAAGCATTTTTTGTTTCATTCAGGAAGACCTATCCAAAGACTTCCCAATAGGAATAGAGTTAGTGTAATTGTGTAAGTGCAAGTGTCTCTCCAATTCTGCTGTTGGGTCACCGATTAATGTCGGTATACCAAATGATACCTCAATAGGTATACAGGAGTGAGTGAGAGCAATGTGACATACTGACAGGCAGACAGACTGAGCGAAACTATAAGGTTCGTAGTACACTATGGAATCCTAAAAAGCGAATTTGAACTGTTTATTTTTTTTTAGAAATTTATCACAATATTTACCATTCTTTCGCTGATCACTGCGATTGCAGTCTTCTGAAGAGCTTCGGCCACTTTGTGTTCGACCAGAAAGAACATATATTCATCATAGAGCAAACGAATCAAGTGAAAACTGCCAAAACTAGACGCTGATCGTAGAGTTAAATCCCGGATAACCATGGAACTATAGAAACTCCATTTCAGTAAGAATTGGCGTGCAGCTTTGGCGTAGTTAGGTTTGTCACGATACTCTTCTAAGGCGGAGTCCACTACCAAACGAAGCCAACTTGCCCACTGCTCCAAAGTGTTTTGTTGTTGCAGGGCAGCCTTAAAATCATTTTCAAGGCGCTGTACTATTGAAGTGTCACACTGACATACCCAGGCGGCTTGTTCCTTCAAAAAGAGTAATTATATGTATTTAAAAAAATATATATGTATATTTTTAAATCTAACACTCACCTGAACATTATGGAAATCTACACGATTCAGATCGATAAGCATCTGGGCAATTTGAGAATTATTTTGAAGGACTGCACGTGCAGCCTGAGCTAGATGATTAAGGGAAGTATAGCGTCGTAGGGTTTGACAAAAAGCTGATACAGCCGATGATTTAATTTGAATCACCAACGCTGGCACCCCAACCATTGATTCACATAACCAAATTTCTAGATTTTTGGCAAAGTTGCGAATAGCTTGAGTCAGCGAGTTTGGAATGGAGCGCAGTACGTCTGGAATGAGTACATCGACCATATTTTGATAGAATTGATAATCGACCTGTTTAAAAGTTAATCATTAATAAATCGCTATTAAATAAAGTATTTGCTACCCTTACTTGCTTGATGAACTTTTGAACTCCACTGCAATGACAAAGCAAGTACAGCTTCGTTTTGGACAAATATTTTTCTTCTTCACATTCGTCCAAGTTGTTATTGTCAGAGGAGCGCCAAAAGTCACGCCAAAGGTATTCGATTGTACTGAATTCAAGATTTAGTACGGCATCCAGAAACGATTCACAATGTTCTCGGTACATAGAACGGAATGTTTCAACATCTTCCAGGGTGAGTTCGTTGTTGTACGTATTATCGAGATCGATGTGTGGAAAGAGCGGAATGCCATTTGAACCATCTCCAAGATACTGAAATGAAGGAAACAGATTTCAATTTAATCTTAGAATACATTTGAAGTCAAACCGTTAAAGTCCTAATCATGTAAGGTTAATGAGTAAAAAAAAAAACTAAATGCTTTGCATCATTTCAAATATGAGTATTTCCATATGATAAAACTAGACTGAACACATCGAAGCGAACCTCGGACTGGTTCGTAGTCGTAGCTGTAGTCGCATGCCGCTTTGCCCTATGAATGCCTACTTATATAAAGTCGTTATTATAACGTCACGGCTATACTCTGAACATCATCGTTTCCTTTCATCTTTTTTCGTACTTTTTAGTTAGTGTTTCCCGTAGTCAGGTTTTAGTTATTTGAACTTAATTTTTTAGTCACAACTTTTTACTTACTTACTTAGTTGGCGCTACAGCTCGAGGTGAACCTGGGCCTGCTTCTCGCAACCATTTGTGTGTGCGTGTTATATTTTTGCACGAATGGAAGGGACCTACAGTTTTTGGCCGACTCCGAACGGCGAGTTGAGAAGCTCAATCGTGACAAATGATACTCTTTGATGTTTGTCAGACATTCGAAAGAGGTGGGCACTGTGAAAAACTTTTAGGTGTCTGCGGCGGGATTCGAACCCAAGACCGCTGGCTCAGTAGTCCGACGCACTAACCACTTGCGCTACGGTGCCCACAACAACTTTTTAGTTTTAGAAAATATGTAGAGTGTATGTAAGTAAGCAATGTCGTGTTATACTTTTCAAACCCTTTCATTTGATACCCATATTAAGGAGGTCGTAAATATAACGCTAATTCAATATCCTGGTGCATCCGCCATATTGAATTTTAAATGACGTCACTCAGCTTCTCGTATTCTACTTGTCAAATCCTGTAATTTGGTATCCATATAAAGAAGATAGTAAAGATAACGGTCATCCTCCATCTTGGAGCGTCCGGCATATTGAATTTAGAGTGACGTCATAGCGTATCGTATTCTACTCACCAAGCCCTTTCTTTTCATTCCACTATCAAGACGGTTGTAAAGGAAAACCCAAAGGTAGTCCGCCATCTTGCTTGGGTCGTCCGCCATATTGAATTTTTAGTGACAGACTAGGACACTCTCCGGAACAAGACGAATCCAACGACACCTCATTTATTGAAATCGGTTCCATAGTTTAGGCTGTGCAAAGTGATATTCTTACATACAAACAAGTAAACAAACAAATAAACCCAGCCTGTTAAAATCATCACCATTCGTTTTGCCTAGTAAATAGAGGTTTGGCGAATTTGTTTGCCATATTTTAGCGAACTGAAGAATGACTGATGATTAGCTCAAGGTTTGGATTACGTTTTGTTGACCTTCCTTGATATAAATCAATCCAAGCAGTAGCCTAAGCAGTTTGTATGCAGCACACCGGGCTTTAAAACCAAAGTAAATAGGGTTATTTCTTAAAAACTGCTTGCATGAGTGTCTTCCGAAATTAGGAATTATAGATTCATCTACGGAAACAGCCAATTTAAAAAAAAAACTGATTGTTACTGTCTTCACGCTTTTCCTAGTGCATACGCTTTAGGTGTTTTTGTGCAGCCACTCAAAATACAGACCCCAAGAATAATTTGTAAAAACATGAGTGTCAATGTCACACCCGTAACAATGGAAACACCCGAATGCATTTCGCATGCTGCCTTGTTATTTCTATGGTATAGTCCTCGGTGATAAATAATTGGAAAAAAGAAAGTGGATGGCTACTTGCCGAATGTATTAGGGAGGAACTTTTGGTTCTTGGTATAGAAGAGAGACTAGAGATTTAAATCATTCATTTCATAATCATTTCCTATGTACATATGTACATTATATTACATTATATACCATCGACTTCCAAGCACTCTTCAAGCAAATTCAAGTTCAGCTTTAGCCAGAACATAAATATTTCAATGGGAAAATCTTCTATGTCGCAAAATTTCACCAAGCAATAAAGACTGCACTACAATAGGAAAAACAATTCTTCACATCCCTTTAGTGCACCACATATATATGTACATATTTATATTTACGGATTTTTGGTACTCCAAAAGTTTTTTTTTTTGAATTATAGTATTGGTTTATGTACTTACTTACTTAGGTGGCGCTACAATCCGGGGTGGACCAAGGCCTTAACCAACAAGCCCTTCCAGTTAGCCCGGTCCTTAGCTAACTGCCTCCAGTTGCGCACTTCCAGTTGGTTGAGGTCTTGTTCCACTTGTGCGTGCCACCTTAGGCGAGGCCGTCCTCTGTTACGCTGACCATCCGGGTAAGAATCGAATATTCTCCGAACCGGAGCGTTGATGTCCATATGTTCAACATGTCCTAGCCATCTTAAACGTCAAATGTGCAGTTTTTTGACCAGGTCGATGTCGCTGTACAGCTTGTGCAGCTCGTGGTTGAATTTTATCCTCCAAAACCCGTCAACGCAAACGGGACCGAATATCTTACGAAGGATTTTTCTGTCGAAGTGACCAAGGATATCTTCATCCGCTTTCGATAAAGTCCATTTCTCAGCTCTATATTGCAAGACTGGAATGATAGGGATCTTATATGGAATCCCGTTCGTTGATCGGGAAAGGACTTTACTACTCAATTGCCTTCTTAGCCCAAAGAAACAGTGGTTGGCAAGAGTAATCCTTCGTTTGATTTACTTAAACTCACAAATCTTCGATTTGCACATTCGAATATCTGCCCATTGAAATAGCATTTTATTCATGAAGATGGGATCAATTATAACCGGAAACAGGTTTTCTATTGAATCCACCAAATTGCCCCTTATGATCTCAATGTAGCTGTGTCCATTCATTGAACCAGTGCAAAAGGCCAAGAAATGAAATACAGCTCCAAAGCATAAAACTAACGGGAAGTCTGTGTCTTAACTTAACGTCTGATGAAATAAGGTTGCAATTTGTTTCGTTGGTGAAGATTACAGCCTCTCAATCATTTTCAGTTCAACTCTGATGAGCTTTGGCAAAGTTTAATCTTGCAGCTCTAATTTTTGGAGTCAAAGATGGTTTTTTCTTGGTGTTATGGCTAACAATTCGAATGAATTTAGACTTCTGTTGACCCTTCTGCCACAATTTCTTTTAGATGTTTCTTCATGTACATATTTGCTTTGCTGTCTTTTTTCGATTAGCCATTAGCACATGACATTCTTTTAAAAATCCGATATTCCCTGCAGGTTGGCTTTTTGTTTGCCGGTAACAGATTGGCGTTTATAGGTACCAAACACCTTAATTTTTTTTACCAATTTTACTATTACGTGGCTACATCCAGTTATCTTAGAAATAGCCCTTGCTGACAAACCTTCTTTATTTCAAATATCTACAGCACGTTTTTGCTCGCTGTTAAGTCTATACGAAACTGAGCTTCGAATTATGCAAAAGACAATCAAATTTACAATATTTAACTGTTAATAAATTTTCCATTTAAAGTAATGCTTTAATTTTTTTTGAAATAAGATGGTGGTAACTTTTATTTGTCCACTACGACTGTTAGAACCAACATTTTTCTTGAACAATGGAATAATCAAGTCTTAAGACTTCCGATACAACGGACGTAAAAACAAATCAAAATAAAGGAACATGGATTTGTCCGTTGTTATAGAATCACTTCGTGAATATGAAAAACTAGTGTGCTCGTGTGAGAACTCTCGCAAGAGAAAATCCAACCCCCAAAATCCAAACTATCCAACATCTAAACTTCCCATATGATTTCCATCTGTCAACTCATGGAAATCCCATGGAAATGGAAACCATAAAGATAGGAAGTACAAATTTAATTCTTTTGAAACTCCATTTTGGTTGATGTTGTGCATACATATGTGTTTGTTCACTACCACCTGCATCAATAGCAAATATATCAACCAAAATGGGCTCTTAAAACAACAAATATTTCCAATATATGATTTCCTAACAGGGTTACCTCTGAAAATTTCCGAAAAGGGTCCCATATAAAATTAAAGAATAAGACGGGTAGTAGGATAAGTATTATTTTATTAATTTTTTATTTTTTTTGTATTTTTGTCCAGTTGCCTAAAAATATATAAAGCTTAAGCCCCTTATCCCTAGAACAAAAATCGTTGTGAGAAAAATAATCGTAGCGTAAAACGTCAAAATTCTCGCACCTTCACTGCGAGAAACCATTCTTTCTCGCAACGAGAAAATTAATGGTCCGGACCATTCTTTCTCGCAACGCTTTTTTGGCATTGTTTTCAATGAAAGAGGAAACAATTGTATTAATTTTGAAATTGAAATTTGAAATTTCGCAACGATTTCTTTTCTCGCAACGATTTTTGCTCTGGGAATAAGGGGCTTTATGCATAAAAACTCTTAAACAAAACAAAAAAATCAGTTCATTTAAAAAAAAGCAATTCATTTAAAAATAAAGTATCATAAACAAAAGAAACAAGAAAAGTATTTGGACAAAATGTGATTATTAGTTTTTGTACTTGTAATCCAGTTGCGCACAAACAAAGAATAGGTCTGTTTGGTAACCCACAAATTCGTACACATTTGTAAGATTCTTACGAATCTCATGTTTGTTAACCCAAAATATTTGTAAAAGAGAGGCCAAATGACAGTTCAAAAAATTTCCTCTCCCCTGAGAGCGTACACAAACTTACGCAAACTTACGCGGTCTTTTTCTTCGCGTAGTTTCATCGATTCTGTCAAACCAGTCATTCTGACAATTGTGAAATGTCGTAATATTCATTGTTAGTGGAAAACAAAAACAAATTTGGAGGTTTTTCGCAAACGTGTTTGTTTACTTTTACTTTTTCCCCCACTTTTCAAATTATTTTAATATTTGAGAGCGAGCTAAAAATTCCACAGAAAAGATACCAAACAGACCTAATAACACACAAAGCGATTACACACTATATGAGGACACGAGAAATTTAAATGCGATGAAGTATGACAAACGAAGCGCACCAACTATTTGAATGTGTCTGTTTACAAGGAAAATTTACATTTTGGCGTTGGCAAAAAAATACATAGATAGAAATCCGGTTAATGTAAAAGTGTGATTGCTGTCGGTGACTTTGTCTACTAAAAGAAGTGAAGGAATTTTGGTTGAATGTGTCAATTGTTTCTCAATTTAGAGAAAGGGTCCAAAAAGGGTCCAATTTCGATGATTTTCAAAAAGGCGGATCCTGGGGTCCATGCCATAAAAAAAGGGTCCATTGGACCCCGAAGGGTCCCAAAGGTAACCCTGTTTCCTAATAGCAAATATGTACATATATCAAACAAAATGAATTCATTTCCATCAGTTTACAGATGGAAATCATATAGGTAGTGTTCTTTTGGGTTATTTTGGGTAGAATACAGTAAAACCTCCTAATTGGGGCACACCAGGAGACTGAGAAAATGCGAACCAAATTCGAGGTGCCCGCCCCGATTTGAGAGGAACTCCAAATTGGGTAAAATATCATTTTGTCCCAATAATGGTCGTTGAATAGCATATGAAGGTACATACGTATGTATGTACATATGTACTATACATACATATGTTTTTTTTTTACAAACGCACTTCCAATATTCCTGTGGCATCGCCTATTTTTATGCATCATGAAACGAAGATATATATGAACGTACATGCATTCATACACACAATCAGCTCTCTGACACTCGTTATTTATCCCTCTCTTTACTTTTTGTCCCAATTCGGAGTTTGTCTTTCAGACAATTCTAACAAAATTCGTAAGCAATTAGTAGCCCCAGATCCCCGATTTGAGAGCTTCGCTTATATGAAAAAACCGAGTGTGATTGGGAAATTTAGGGTGTCATTTAGGATGGCAAAAAAAAAGTTTGTTTTTTTTTTAATCTAATACCTCTCAAAAGTTGCATTGGGATCCTAGGTGTCAGAATATGTGAAAAAAGTTCCAAGTTTAATGTACTTTTGGCTCCCTTAAATTGGTTGAAGTTTCGTAAAAAAACGGTTTTCAGTGCTATGTTCGCCCATTGCTCGGATATGGTTTAGTGCTAATTTTTGCTAAACAAATTACTTAAAATTAATAAACATAAAGTTTATTTGGAAATAAAATGAAAAAACATCTATATTACATATTTTCATATTCAATACCCTCTGTTGGGCGCAATACGTTTAACGGTGTGGATAATAGGAGGTTATACAAATATGTTTTTTCTTGAATCCTTTTGTTAGTTTATCATAATTTTAAAATTGAATATATTAACTTTATTTGAACCTAGTTTAGCTAGTTTTTGTGTATAGATGTAAAAAAAAATTACACGCCAATAGCCTATTTCTTCAATTTCTTTGAAATTTCAAGGTCATTGAGGGTGCCAAAAGTACTTTTCAAAATTAAAGCTATAGATGTAGTAATTAATTTTAATCATCAATGCAACTTTTGAGAACTATTAGACATGAAAATTCTAAAGTTGAAAAAAATATGACACACCCTATTGGGTATGTTTGACTTTGTTTAGCGGTGTAAATTTTTTTAGATACCAACTAAATCGTCGCACGTAAATCGCCGCAACATTTAAAATGTATTATATTTTTCGTTAAAAAACATACGTGTAATATGTAGTTTGCAGTTATGCAATATCCATTATTTTGCGTTATTTTGGAGCTTAATATTCGCGATTCTTTTATTTTTAATTAAAAGTAGTACCTACGATGAAAAGTAAAAGTGCAAACAGTTTGCGTTTAGGTACGGTGTTCATATGAAAATCGGATGTCACCAATTATTATGGGTTTAAATCTACTGTAAGTATTTTTCGCATATAGTCTATTGTCTAAATTGTATTATATTTTCAACTTAATTTTTAAAGCGATTTTATAACGAAGTACTTTTTATTTTCATTTTGTCCTTTCTTGTTTTATCTTTCTTATTAGTCGTTTGCTAATTAAAAGACCTTATTCACAGTGAACTTTTGTACAATAAGCTTTTATTTAAATCACTACACAGGAACACACAGGAACATACTTAATGCTACCATAATTTGTAGAAAACAAATTAAACAAATTAAAATAAACCCGCTGTTGCATATGCATATGTATAGCAGTAGGTACGTATGTACATAGTTTGTAGTGTTGAAAAGAAAAAAAAAGTAGCCTGAGGAATAGTTTTGCGTTCACTTTACAGGCTTTTCAGAATTCGTAGAAGGTTTTTATATTTTTTTTGGATTGCATTTAAGAACCTACCTGTGAGCAGGCTTCGTATGTTTCCGGTTTGACACCATGTTTTTTCATGCCTTTGCTTATAGCTGCGCCACCAAGTGGGGTTCCACTACTCCCACCAGCCAGACCGTTAAGTGTCCCACCGTTTGGATTTTGTCCAGGAAATGGTTGACCTGGCTTATCCTCCATTGTATGCGAAAGAGTGGATCCCGGTTTTATACGAATACCATAGTAGTGATACTTTGAATTTCCACGAGTGCCCAGCCGACGGGTTCGCAATCCCGAAAACACCGAGCGAATTAACTTCCCAAAGCTTGCAGCATTGACTGGCTCCGATTTGTTCTCGTTGCAATGATGCATGTAGTGATTATATAGGGTCGAACGGGGCAGACTTACTCCCTCTGCTGTTTCGTAGTTACGTGTAAGCCACTTTATCTGGAAATGGAACAAAATATACAAACACACAAACACGCATACATTCAAATATACAACAAAGTCGGGAGGACGAGTATTGAGTATGCTACTGCATGTACTTGACTTACCGTTGCCGAGGCAATCTTGTTGGCATTCGCTAGACTATTTGTATCCCCAACGTTGAGTATTCCACTACCATTTCCACCACCACTGACAACACCACCCGTGCCAGCACCACTACCGGTTCCAGTAGAACCAGCTGTCGATGGCGTGGTAGATGTTGGTGTTTGTGCATCTTGCAAATAAGACACTTCCTAATAATAAGAGATATTAATTTGTTTAAAATCCAATGTTATATAAAAAATAATCCCTACGGGTAAACTCGGCGGTGAGTCGCGACTTTGTGATGAGGAGTTAAGGAGCAGATTCTCTTCACCAGGTACTAAATAAGGCAACCCGGACGCATGCGATTGTGGAGTGTTCGTAGCTGTGTAGTTACCCGTTGCTGAGTAATATGATTGGCTAGTGGTCTGATAATCTCCAACGGGGCAAAAAGGATATGTCCTGAAAAGTTATTATTATTGGATGGAAGTGGATTTCAAAAAATAAATGAAACTTACATCTGAGACTGACTGGAGTTACTGTGGTACAGTTCTGTGTCCACATATTGCACTTGGTAGGAATTTTGACCACCGACGGTGTCCTGTGTGGAAACTTAAAAACAAAAAGAAAGTGTTAAAAAAGTAGTAATATAAGATTTTGATTAATTTTTAATTCATTTGTCTTAGAAAGAATATTGATGTATGTAATCATATAATCTTATATCACATTAAATGTCAAAAGACGCTTTCGAAGACAGGTAGATTCACCGATTCACAAATTTTCGCTACAGGCGTTAATAGCACATATCAACTACACATTAAGATTGCTATGTAATATAACTGGTTAGAAATTCTATAGTTATGTTATTTATAAAAGTCTATGGTTCAGAAACTCAATTCTTTAAACTTCTGAGCGCCAAATTTTGACTTCTAGGCAGATGTTGAAGAGTTTCGAAGTACAATCAACAAATCTAAAGGTTACGCTCAAATAAAACAAAATCTTTATTCAAGTGCTGCTATGCACACCGTAGTGGCTAGATAAAAGTTAACACTTGCTAGAGATTTCAAAAGTAGTCAGTTTTTCTCTCCTTATTCACTTTAGAAAAAATTTAAAAGTACTTGTAGTGGCAACTCTTCATTTTATAATACAATCGATATTTTAGCAGTTAAGGCAACACTGAATAAAAGATGAAATGTCATCATTCTTTTTGGATATTTAAAAAGCGCGTGTTTCATTGTTCTTCCACAGCTAAGATAAAAAGATAAAGATTATAAAGGCGACAAATTGGTGACCCCAACGAAAAAAATAACAAATATTGGTCGATTAAATTTCAAATATCGCAGTTTTTTCGTTTTTTAAAAAAAGAAAAAAAACTTCAATTTTACATTATTAAAATTAGCACTTGGCTAGATGGCGGACGGCGATAAAGAAGACAATGGTACACTCAATGAGCAGGCTGGAGGCGGTCCATCACCGAAACAAGCAACCGCACAAGGTAATTTTCCTAAAATCTCGGTTAACAGGGTAGCAGTCAAAATTCCACCGTTCTGGGCAGAAAGACCGGAGATTTGGTTTGCGCAGATTGAAGCGCAGTTTTGTATTGCTGGAATTACTGTCGACAGCACAAAGTTCCACACAGTCGTCGCTGCGATGGAATCAAATGTAATTTCACAAATCACTGATGCCGTACTTAATCCGCCAACCAACGATAAATATGGCAACCTCAAACGTAATCTTATTGAGCGATACTGCGAAAGTGAACAGAAAAAGATTCAGAAACTGCTTTCCGACATTGACCTGGGTGATCGCCGACCAACACAGTTACTTAACGAATTAAGTGCGTTGGCAAAAGACCGCGTAAGTGATGATTTCTTAAAATCACTATGGCTTCAGCGTCTTCCACCGCACGCACGAGCCATTTTACAAGCTTCGAACGACAGTCTGCCTGGTTTAGCGAAACTAGCGGACAAAGTATTAGAAGTTGGCGGTATGGGACACATTGCCGTGACATCTACAACTACAGCTACTCCGTCTGCTAACGGCGAAGTAAACGAAATAGCAAACCGAATGTCACGTTTAGAGAAACGTATCGAGGAACTGTTAAGGGCACGCCCAGTAAGACGTCCTTCGCAAAACCGTCGTTCGTCTAGTAAACGAGATTCAACACCTAATCTCTGTTGGTATCACGCAACGTTTGGTAATAATGCAAGAAAATGTCGCTCTCCTTGCAATTTCAACAACGATACAAAAAACTAGAAAGCACTTCTGGACCGTCGCCCCGCGGACCAGAAGACGACAATCGCATAGCGAGGCTTACAGTTTTTGATGAGGGCACCAAACGTAAATATTTGATTGATACCGGCGCCGACGTTTCAGTTTTGCCTCGACACCCGAACGAAAAGCTTAAACAGAGTGGCATTCAATTATATGCAGCAAATGGTTCAGTGATTCAGACATACGGAGAAAAACGAGTGAAGTTGTCATTGGGATTGCGACGCCTGTTTGAATGGACATTTATCGTGGCCGACGTGGCCACACCAATAATTGGTTCAGATTTCCTACATCAATTCGACCTGTTGGTAGATGTAAGACGAGGAGCGTTGATTGATCGAAAGACAATGCTGCAACGGAAGGGAGAGATCGTTAAGTCCTCCACGACAAGCGTATCGTCGTACGAATCCCACAACGAATTTTCACAGTTGCTTTCGGAATTCAATCAGCTCTCAATGCATAATCACAACGTACAACCAGCTACTACGAAAGTCACTCATAACATCGTAACTCGCGGATCAGCAGTTTTCTCACGGCCACGAAGGCTCACGGGAGAAAAACTTAGCGCAGCGAAAAAAGAATTTAATTATATGGTAGAGAAAGGGATATGCAGACCATCTTGCAGCAATTGGGCGAGCCCCCTCCATATGGTACAAAAATCTAACGGCGAGTGGCGGCCATGTGGCGACTATAGGGCATTGAACGCGAAGACTGTTCCGGATCGCTACCCGATTCCATTCATGCACGACGTTTCGCATATTCTCGCTGGTAAAAATATATTCTCAGTGATCGATTTACAACGAGCGTATCACCACATTCCGATAGAGCCAAACGATATACATAAAACTGCTATAACAACGCCATTCGGTTTATTCGAATTTTGCTTTATGACTTTTGGATTAAGGAATGCTGCTCAAACCTTTCAGAGGTTTATGCATGATGTGCTGAAAGGCTTTGAATTCGTTTTTGTCTATATCGACGACATTTTCGTTGCATCCGCTAACATAGAAGAGCATAAACAACATTTGAGGGCAGTTTTCGATAGGCTTCGTGAAAACAACGTGACGATTAATATGAGTAAATGTCAGCTCGGTAAAAAAGAGATTAATTTCCTGGGTCATAAAGTTAACGCCTACGGACTTCAACCAATGGAGGAGAAGGTTAACGCTGTTCGAAATTTCCCACAACCGAAAATCGCGAAAGAGCTTAAGAAATTCCTGGGAATGATTAATTTCTACCGGCCTTTTATACCGAACGCGGCAGTTAATCAAAGTAAATTACAGGCGTTGATCAAGGGAAATATAAAAAACGACACAAACTCCATCGAGTGGACGGATGAGGCAGTAATAGCGTTTCAGGAGTGCAAGACCGAACTCGCAAATGCGACGCTTTTATCCTACTTATCACCTGATGCTCCGCTTTCACTGACGGTCGACGCTTCCAACAACGCCGTAGGAGCGGTGGTGCATCAAGCAGTTAATGGCGCTTCGCAGCCTTTGGGGTTCTTCTCCAAGAAATTAAATTCAGCTCAACAGAATTATTCTACGTATGACCGGGAGTTATTGGCAATATACTTGGCTGTGCGACATTATCAGTATATGCTGGAAGGTAGGCAGTTTATAATATTTACTGATCACAAATCATTAGTTTTTGCATTTTCTCAAAAGATGGACAAAACTCCGCCAAGAAGAGCTCGACAATTAGATTTCGTTAGTCAATTTTCGACGGACATACGACACCTGCCAGGGAAAGACAATAACATCGCGGATCTGCTCTCTCGAATCAATGCCATCAGTAATTTAGATTTCGAAATCATAGCAAAAACGCAAAGTCAAGACCCTGAGCTGGAAGCTATTTTAAAATCAAATCAAACATCGCTAAGTCTCAAACAGATTCCAGTTCCAAACTCAACATCATTTTTGGTCTGCGACTCATCTACGAATAAGATGCGTCCGTTTGTCCCGGCCACTTTGCGCCGCCAAGTGATGCAAAAGTTGCATGAGTTATCGCACCCAGGTCGAAAAGCAACACAAAAACTGATTTCGGAGCGGTTCGTGTGGCCCTCGATGATGAAAGACATCGCGAGATACGTTCAGGCTTGCATACCCTGCCAACAATGTAAAGTTCAGCGACACAACAGGGCCGAGATAGGAGACTACGGACCAACAGTTCGACGTTTTGATCATATCAATATTGATATAATTGGTCCATTACCAGTGTCTAAAGGAAACCGATATTGTCTCACCTGCATCGATAGATTCTCAAGATGGCCAACGGCGATCCCAATACCAGATATGGGAGCGGAAACTATTGCGACGGCTTTAATCAACAACTGGATTGCATTGTTTGGAGTGCCTTTGCGCATAACCAGCGATTTGGGCCGCCAGTTCGAGTCCACCATTTTTTCCGAGTTAATGAAAATTTTGGGCGTTAAACATTTTAAGACGACGGCTTATCATCCACAGTGCAATGGGTTAATCGAGCGATGGCACAGGACTCTGAAGTCAGCAATCAAATGCCATATGACGACGAATTGGAGTGATATTCTGCCGTTAGTTTTACTAGGCTTGCGTACAACATGGAAAGACGACCTGAAAGCTAGTCCTGCCGAAATGCTATTTGGTTCTCAGCTGCGAATCCCGGGAGAATTTCTTTGTCACAGTAAAGCTATAAGGAACGAGACGGATTTCTTGAAGAGACTTCGCTTTCACATGCAGTCGCTAAAGCAAAACAACACATCATGCCATGGCCGGAAGGGTGTATTTATCCAACCAGATCTTCGCGAATGTAAATACGTTTTTGTACGAGTTGATCGGGTTCGCGCTCCATTGGAACCACCATACGAAGGTCCTTTTGAGGTACTAAAAAAGGAGGAAAAGTTTTTCAAATTAAAAATGCCTCGACGTGAAGTTAACGTGTCAGTGGACCGACTAAAAGCAGCTTTCCTCGAAATTTATGAATCAGCCACTCCAGTACAGGTGCAATCACCCAACAACACAAAGCATTCACAGTTTTCACCATTCCCAGTAGCGACAACTGGTGAACCGTCAACTTCGGAAACCACATCGGAAACGCGAGAAATTTTTCCTGCCACAACAGAAACAAGATCAGGACGAAGGGTTCATTTTCCGGCACGTTATCGATAGTGTCCAATCTAGCGGCGGAGCCCTGTAGTGGCAACTCTTCATTTTATAATACAATCGATATTTTAGCAGTTAAGGCAACACTGAATAAAAGATGAAATGTCATCATTCTTTTTGGATATTTAAAAAGCGCGTGTTTCATTGTTCTTCCACAGCTAAGATAAAAAGATAAAGATTATAAAGGCGACATACTTTTTAATTCTAAAATCTGTTAAATGTTTCCATTATCATTGTGATTACTTTGGTTTTAGATTTAGCGAAGGGAGTCGGACAGAATCCCGAAAACCAAAATCCCGAAAGTCCAAAATCCCGAAAATCCAAAATCCCGAAAATCCAAAATACCGAAAATCCATAATCCCGAAAATCCAAAATCTCGAAAATCCAAAATCCCGAAAATCCAAAATCCCGAAAACGAAAATAAAAATTTGTTTGTAGGAAAAAAAAATTAGAAAAAAGCTTATTTAACATATTAAATAAAACTAGTATGGCCTGTGGTCGAAACAAACTTCAAATAAATAAAGCATAGCAAAACAGCTCAAGTCTTATTGACAAAGCAATATCTGATACAAGTCCATATCGAACGCAATCTCCATTAAAAACTTATTTCAAATCGCTCGTTACGTTCCGCGTAAATTTTTTTTAAATTTGTTTTCCTTAAAGTTTTCTTATTCTTTGGTTTTCTTTTTCCATCTAACAGAGCGATTAGTATACGCCAATGTGTGAAACTAAAATCTAATCTATCAGCTATCAAACTGAATGAGATCAACACAACTGAATGCACATTGGGAATTGTAAAATATTACAACACTGACGCCAACGGGAATGGACAAACATTTGTCTACTTTCCTTTTAAAAAAAAGTCCCGAAAACGGAATCCCGAAAAATTATATAAAATGCAAAATTTGCGCAAATTTTTCGGGATTTTGGCTTTTCGGGATTTTGGATTTTCGGGATTTTGGTTTTCGGGATTGTGACCCCAACCCTTTAGCGAAATACGGTCAAGCTTAAATTGTGGGCAATATGAGGACAGTAGAGAGGACAAAAGTGTGATTCACGCCTTACACAACGAACATTTATCTTAAAGGGATATTGCTGAAAGAGTTGGATGTTGCCATGTCAGTAAACTAAATGTTTTAAAGAAAAGTCGTTATTTTTATCAGAGGGGAGGAAAGTTGGGACCGGATAAAAAATAAAAACCCAAACCAAAGAAAATACCGTTTGCATAGAAAATTGTGTATTAGGAAAAGAAAAGAAAAACATCTAAACAAATAACTCTTCTTGAGTTCAAGGAGCAAACGCAAAAAGGGATAAGTTCAAAAACAGTACGAAAAAGATTGCAGGATAGTGGTTTATTGGTTAGGAGGCCGAGGAAAAAACCGGGTTTAAGAACTGAAACTAGGATTTTGAGGTTAAATTTAGCAAAAGCTCGCGGCGATTGGACGGAAAATAATTGGAAGAGGGTCATCTTCACAGAAGAGGCGAAATCTAATCTCAATCAGTCCCATGGAATTCGGCACATCCGTCGAAGATTCAGATCTGAAAAGTAAGTGCACTGTCACTAGAAACAAATTTCCCGTTAGTTTCATGCTCTGGACTTCTGGAGTTGCATAAGCTTTTACAGAATCGGATCGATGAATGAAGATAGCTTTTTTGAAAGAGCTTCTCATTCCTTCGATAGACCGGTTATTCCCAGTAATAGTCGAGCCTATTTTTTTTTGAGAATTGATTGATTTAATTATTTTCATAACATTGAACATTTAATCTATCAACAACAAAAGTCGTTCGTCGGTATGTGACAATGGACAAAACAATCACAGGAGAATATTACATTGCATTATTGGAGCGATTGAACGTTGAGATCAGGGAAAACTGACCGCACATGAAGAAACAAAAAATCCTCTACCACCACCACAATGCACCCGCTAACACATCTCGAAAAGTAATGACCAAATTGAATGACCTGAAGTACGAAATTCTTTCTTATACTCCGCAGAAATGGCACCGAGCGACTACTTTTTGTTTCCAGACTTGAAAAGATGGGTCCAGGAAATGAAAATGATTTTTTTAATTTCGAGTCCGGACACTTTTCACCCCATATAGTAAAGTTCCTGAACCAAATAAACTTAGTAAGTATAAGATAATGTTTCAGTTAAAAGATAAGAACATAGTTATATTATATCATATCTCTAAATTGTAAACTGCGCGGTAGTTATCCATAGGAAATAGAATATACACTACATATCTAAAAAATTTAAAATTTGTGCTGAAAATCCTGATCAGATCGGTTCGTTGGAAACAAAACAATACAATTTTATGAACAGAACTTATTTCCCATGACAGTTTACTTATTTCAAAACTAAGAAGTTTCACAATTGTATTAAAAGCGTTACCCCTTTAGGAAGAATTTATAGCGATAATAACCGCAGCTGTCCTTAGTATACAAAAACATTTTTGGGAAACCTTTACCAAAAATGTTTTTGGACTGACATATTTCTTGGACATTTGCAACTGCAATGTAAGTTACTAATACACACCGCGAGAGCTGTCAAAAGCTGAATAAACGGGCAAAATGTTTACCATTTCGAATACTGAATAAAATCAAAGAAGTCTTCGGAAGGCTGGTGACAAAAGTTTGTTTCCCGATAAGAAGTCCGTTGTGAATGAACTTCCGCTACTTAAACACTAAATTTTCGAAAGAGTTTTAAAGAACG
Organism: Brachyopa scutellaris; assembly: GCA_949775065.1. Lineage (NCBI taxonomy): Eukaryota > Metazoa > Arthropoda > Insecta > Diptera > Syrphidae > Brachyopa > Brachyopa scutellaris. The sequence continues at coordinate 70,396,507 of OX459114.1, read as the reverse complement.
GTGGTCGGTAGTACCAATTAATATATGAAGTTTTGATTTTCTTTATTAAAGACATTAAATTTCAAAGTGAACCGTGGCCGTGGCCGTGGTGGTTAGTGCGTTGGACTACCACGCAATGTTGCCCGGGTTCAACTCCTGGCCGGGTTTAACACACCTCTTTCGAATATCTGACAAGCATCAAAGAGAATCATTTGTCACGATTGAGCTTCTCAACTCGCCGTTTGGAATCGGCAAAAAACTGTACGTCCCTTCCATTCGTGCAAAAATATAACACGCACACACAAATGGTTGCGAGAAGCAGGCCCAGGTTCACCTCGAACTGTAGCGCCAACTAAGTAAGTAAGTAAGAACCTATTAAAGGTACTTGACGCAAGAAAAAGCAGTGTTTATTAATTGTCAGGTTAAAAAAATTGTAGATTTCTATACAACGTCTAGCGCAGGAAAGTCCACAATAGACCAACTTTTCACAAATAGGCAGATCCTGGAAAAAACCCAAGAAGTCCAAATCGATACCCTCCATCTGTTCATCGATGTCAAGGCCACCTATGACGGCAGCTGGAGAGATAAACAGTATAACGAATGCCGATATAACGAATGATCGATATAACGTACACTTTTTTTAAATGCATTATCGGCTCTATATAGCGAACGAACAAAAAAATGATATTCGATATAATGAATGTTGGTACAATGTCTATGTACATGCTTTAAACAAATTTACCTAAGAAATACAATAATGCTTAGGAAATGGTCGATGAAAAAATGTTGGTGTTGTACATGCATGATAAGCTCCTTGATCCAACCATTCGCTAAGTTAAGCTAGGTGGAGGATTTGAAATCTTGGAACAATACTGAAATGTTTCATCAAGAAAATACGCGTATCAGCCCACTCGAGGCCGTTGAGGGTGTATTAACTGAGCCAAATAGAACAACGTTGGAAGTTCTGAAAAACTTGTTCTAATAAGTGTACGGGAAATAGGTACAAATTTCTGCATTGAACGTTTGCAAAGGCATGTACTTATTGGCGATTGCTTTTCGGAAAAGGAAAAGAATGAAATTAATTTTGTTTTAGTTTCTTCCACTTCTTTTTCTACTTTATAACTTGTTTTGTTGACTTTATGAATAAATTAAATAAAGTGTTATGAATTAGAAACAGTATTTGTACATTTATTTAATGTTTCGTATAAGGAAAATGTGTTAGCGAATGCAACTGGACATTATATCATTCGATATATTGGACCACCACTGTACTTGATGTCATCGACTCCTGAGACAGAATTGGAAGTGTAAGATGGTTTTCACACAAGTGTTAAATTATTTATTTTTTTGTCCGGATTAGGAGCAGTTTCGATTTTCGAACTATAGTACAGTACAGTGTATAAATCTGTAAGGTAGACAACCTACAGCAATGCAAATTGAACCAATTAGATCTTATCAATTATTATTATGTACCTTTTTTATGGACTAAAAAGTCATAAACTCTAACTGTGAGGACAAAGTTATATGCTAACGCCACCCCTAAATGTTGAATATCACTCGATTGTTTAATAAAAACCCATCGGCTAACTGCGTCTGATCTTTCGTATTGCAATAGTATCGAGAGTAGCAAACTACGCTTTGATGAGTCATTAAACATTTCTAACAACTATCGGTTAACTGAGATAGTTACACAGCTGTTTATCGGATTTAATTTAGCAAATCGTTTATAGTAATCATTCTCGAGCCCCAATTTAACCGCACTTTGTCTGTGTTGCGTGTACCAGTAAAATTAATTTTGTATCTAAATTTTCATTGATAAACAGCGAATATTCCTTAAGGTGGCTTGATCACAGCTCACCATTGGGCGCTGTTTAATGCCATAAAGTATCATTTTTAATAGTTTGGCTTACAAATATATAAAATAAAGTATATGCTGTCAACAAAAAGGGACACTCAACATCGACGAATTGGACAGCACGTCACAATAGACAGCTACAGCTTTGAGGTAGTAAGGGACTTTGTCTACCTCGGCTCTGCTATAACATCAAAAAATTACATCTCGTCGGAAATCAAAAGTAAGGAAGGACCTTGTTCTTTTGTTAGCAATAGTAATACAAATAAAATAACTTTATCGCAGAGTTTGGCAAGAATTGCTGTCTGATCGCTTTCATAGTGAAATCACAAACATGATGTGTTTATATATTTTTTAATATATATTGTTTAACTAAATAATAAATGAATTAAGTATTTTTTTATAAGGTACATATTTAGATATTTACCACCGCAATATGATAGATTGTTGTGACGCCTATACATATCGCCGTGCTTCTTTTGTTCCCTCGAAAATTGGTATATTCGCGATAGAAAGTCCGGTTGATGCATTCAGCAGTCTTTTTCAATGCCACAAACAATATTCGATCACTTGTCAACGATAAATCACCAAACAATTCCACATAGAGTTTCCCGTACTTTAAAATTTCTTTTATTTTATTTCCTTTTTTCTCAATTTTTATTAAATTTAATGTTAAAAACAAACTTCGATAAAACGGCTGTAAATACCCGACATTGAAGTGACGGTAATTATTTTACCATCCTCGCACTCAAATAATCCAAACAGTAATGTGAGACGCAAGTTCACCAAAGGTCGTCACTATGGGCGATGGACTAGTTTCGGATGCCGTAGGAGCAGCAGCGTGGTTTGCAAAGTTTAAAGTGCAGCAACAACACAACCAGGATCGGTATCATGGGAAAAGTAAAACAAAATTGAAAATTGATCCCATTCAAATGGTTTACATTTTCATCACCACTAGTAACGGTCCAAAACAACAGTGCAAGATGTGTGGAAATCAGTCCACAAGTTCTGCTGCAGCAGTCGAAAGTGAAAGGAGTTTTCAGTTAACGATTGCTATTACGAGGTGCTTTTGTGCCTAGCAACCGGACAACACGGTGACGGTAAAATTACAACTGAATTCAAAATCGAATGTTATCCTAGCAATATGCCTTCATCGCAGCATCACCATGTTATCCTTCTCATATACGCACGCACAATTCCTCATTCTTGATGGGCTGCAAAAAAAAAAAAATCAAGGAAACAAAAAATAAAATAAAATACAATCCGTGCTTTCCTACTCCTCCACACAGGTGGAACGGTGTACCTGTGTGAGTTTCCACTCCATTGTCGCAGGAAAAATCCTGGCTCGAACTATCATGCTGCGTGTGGATTCATGGATATCACACATCCAATCCGGGATGAGTTTTTCTGTTTTGTTGTTGTTGTTCTTCCTGTTTCCTTCGCTTGAGCGAGGAATGCTGGCGAAAAGGACCCACAACAGGTGAAAGTGAATCCACCCATCGTAACGATGGGTGGTTGTGTGTACCGCAGGGTAGATTGACAAAGATTGTCGGGGATGAGTTTTGGCCAATCGACGTGGGCTTTCGTCGGCCAAAGCGCCTCCCCTTTTATGTGTGCGTACCGAAATTCATCCCTTATTTTTCTACTCCTTTTTCGCGTAAGCGAATACATACTACACAGCCATGTATAGATTTCATCCCTTAAACAGAGAAGCCAAGTGATACTGAATCTCGCGCATCCTCGCATCACCCTCGTTTCAGCTCCGACGACATTGATACCAGGTTATATTTCACATGAAAAAATCATTTGTTTGTGGCAAAGAGTGGAATTTGGATGTAGATACGACGCTTTGATGTTGTCACCGGCACTGCCACCACAATCGCAAAACATTTAAAGGGTTAATTCGTTCAGGTGTACAGCGACTAAGTAAGTGTTTGGTAGCTGGTTCCAGCGTTTGCGGTTATGAGGACACGAGTATTTGTTTGCCTAAAGCTAAACACACGCTGTGAAACTCTAGCTTGGTTGGGACAAAAAAAAAACGGATTCTTAATTTTAAACTTTGCAATTAAAATCGGAATTTGAGGAGAATTGCTCAGCAATTAATTAGTACGAATACCTTCATAGTTACATGTGTACATACATGAATACAGACATACAATGTTTGTACGTATAGTAAAGTACAAAAAGTCCTAAAGCGGAATTTTGATTTAATTTTTGTAAAAGAAAGAAAACAGAAGAATTTCTCGTAATTATGTTTTTCAGGATAGAAGTGGTTTTGATGTAGCGACCGAATTCTGTTGGAATCAGGGTTTGTACAAGAACTCATATAATCTCATCGCAAATAAAGCTAATTACAAAAATATACTTCAATTAAGATTTATGTGAAAGTTAGTGGCAAACAAATATTAAAGTCTTTAAAGATATTTCGAGAATAGACTCACTCGGAAAGAAGCCAATATTACACTTTTTTTATTCTAAATACAACGACAGCGATTGTACACCATCTTTTTTGGTCTTAGAACTGACGAAGCGCCAATATAGCAAGCACGCGGTTTCCTCATCTCAATATCCATAAGGGAACGGATCAACAAACCGTCAACAAAATTAACCATATTGCGATCGACACCAGGCACGACTCCAGTATTCTGGATGTCCGAACTTTCCGAGCGGCTAACATTGACTCGGACTACTATCCTGCTGTAGCCAAAGTACGAATGCGGATATCTACAACGCCACAACAACGAAATACTGTGAGAAAGTATAATGTTGAAAAACTACAATCGGAAGACACCGCCAGAACCTACAGCGAACACATATCCCGATCTCTCGCTACGAGTCCTACCCAGCGTTGCCACGTTTCGGAGGAAGAAATTCTCTTTTTTTGCATGAAAAAAAATTATTTTTCTCCGATTTAACGTTTCATTTTCCCCGGTTTTCATTTACTTTCAATTTCGTTAATTTGCTAATAAAACACTACTTTTTATACAGTCCTATTTTATTTATTAACAGATCAATAGCACTTACAGTATATAAATAACTGAAAAAATCATGTTGTACATATGTACATATGTACTTCATTCAAAAATGATTCTTTCTATGGTTATAAGAGTAACAAAATATAATACTAAAAATAAAAACCAGATAACTTAAAAGGAAGTTCATTAATCACTTAATTTTAGTATTAAAATATTTAAAGGGAGCAAATACATTTTCTAAAATGAAACAGGATATCATTTGTCAAATACAGTGGCGAAAATTCATAGTCAGATAAACCCGACAATAAAAGATTTTATTCATCTACATAACCTAAAATATACTTTTTGCTATTCATAGTCATCTTATAGTCGTCTTTAAACTTATAGCCAGCTCAAAATTTAAAATGAGTCAAACGTCACTTTAAATAATTAGAGTTGGCTATAAATTTCTCATATCGTATATTTTGACGTTTGGGTTTGTTCGTTCAAATCACTTTACAAAAACATACCAAAGTCGATACTAGCTAATACACAGGCAAAAATGTGTTTACGAATAACGAACAGTTATAGCCGGCTTTTTTATTTAGTGCCGGCTGTAACTATAGTCGGCTATAGGCACTATTCATGGGGTGACTATGAATTTGCGCCTATGTATTTTGTTTTTAACCAGAAATTGTAAAGCATCCATTAAACCGAGTGGACATTTTTTGCATCATTCGTAATATAGAACCATCAATGGGAACAAATCTGATTCGTTGTATTGGAAATTCGCTAAATCGGATGTTTGTTAAACTGCACGTCCACTGTATATAGAAAGGGTTGAAGTCAGTGCCGCATTCGCTGTGGCCAACCTTCAGCCAAATGCAAATGTGAGATTGTGTGTCTAAAATTGTTTGCATTGACGCACTCTACTTCTGTGTTTATATATTTAATCTATTGCTTTACTAAATAGTATTTATTTATAAAAAATAAGTCTTGTACAGAAATCTGAGTGCTGAGAATATGGAAAGACTACTTCTGCAGACTGTATAATGGCAATGAAGACCAATACATTGCTGTCAGGCAGAATGGACCCATCAATTTAGATGATGATAGCCAAAACTCCCATCCACCTGATAAAAACGAAGTGCGGATAGCAATATCCAAGCTTAAGTCCAACAAGGTTGCTGGACCTGACGGTCTACCCGCAGAGCTATTTAAAGTAGCTGGAGATGACTTGGTAGTGAGCATACACCAACTCATCTCTAAGATTTTATCAGATGAAAGTATGCCAGATGAATAGAATCTCAGCATCGTCTGCCTGGTCCACAAGATAGGAGACCCCTGCAACTGATCCAATTACAGAGGCATCAGTCTCCTCATCATCGCCTACAAGATCCTATCTGTCATATTGTGTGAACGCCTGAAGCTTTTCGTCAACAACCTGAGTAGCCCCTATCAGTGCGGTTTCAGGCCGGTTTCAACATCATACTTGAAAGAATTGTTCGAAACTCACAAGCCAACACACGAGGAGCGATCTTTAAAAAGTCCGTTCAACTATGTACTTGCATACGCCGACGATATTGACATCATTGGTAGAACACAGGGAGCTGTCACCGGTGCCTTCGCGAGTATAGAAATGGAAGCGGCTAAAATAGATTTAGCGGTAAACGAGGGCAAAACAAAGTATATGCTGTCAACAAAAAGGGACACCAAACATCGACGAATTGGACAGAACATTACAATAGACAGCTACAACTTCGAGGTATAAAAAGGACTTTGTCTCCCTCGGCTCTGCCATAACTTCAAAAAATTACATCTCGTCGGAAATCAAACGAAGGATTACTCTTGCCAACCGCTGTTTCTTTGGGCTAAGAAGGCAATTGAGTAGTAAAGCTTTTTCCCGATCGATTTAGAAAACTCTATGTAAGACCCTTATCATTCCAGTCTTGCTATATTATATGGAGCTGAAGCATGGACTTTATCGAAGATACCCCTGATCGCGTTAAGAGAAAAATTCTCCGTAAGATATTCGGTCCCGTTTGCGTTGACGGGTTTTGGAGGAGAGGATTCAACCACGAACTGTACGAGCGGTACAGCGACATCGACTTGGTCAAAAAACTGCGTATTGGGCGTTTAAGATGCCTAGTAGAGCGTATGGACATCAATGCTCCGGCTCGGAGAATATTCGATGCTAACAAGAGCGCCGAGTCAACGACCACGCCACGTTGAAAACATCGGTTCTCGTTTTGATAGCATATGGTTGTCCCGTGTGGTTCAACGTGGGACCAAGCTTGATGGAAAGGATTCGGGTATTTGAGAGGGCTTGTCTTCGGGCTTGCCTTTATTTATACAGAACACCAGAGTCCGAGTACAAAAAATTCTATTCTAATGAGGTCCTATACAACAGGGCTAACGTAATAAGAGTGGATAATTTCCTGATCAAGATGACTCGAAGGCACATTGCAAGAGCCTAACCTAACCTAACCTAGCAAGAGCACCACACAATTATTTGTTTGGGGGGAAATTGTGAAACCTATAAATGGGACAGAATAGAAAAATTTAACCGAGCTGGAAAGTCAGAAAAAAAGAGAGAACACGTAACGCCGTATTCCATCATAAATGTATTCATGTATTTTCATGTCTATAGGCTTTCAAAATGTAAAGTTTAGACATAGGAATTTCCATGAAACTTACTTACAGTGTCCTTCCAATCGCATTTCGCTTTTCAAACCATTTTATCAGTTTACTTCAAAACCAACAATCTACGAAATAATATTTTAGAATTTCATTTTATTGATTCACTACAATCTCATATACATACATATGTATTAAATTCTCTATAAATGTGGTCTGAAACTGATTCGAGCCCGAAATCTTATCGTGATTTCAAACCAGTTCTATTGTTGGAACGGTAACTGCCCATGGTATAAATAAAAGAAAATGTTATCAACCACAAGTTGTTTATTTTCCCAGAAAAACATTTGCACAAAAGGATAACGAACAAGTGCAGCATTCAATATACGGTCACAGCTATATCTAAAAATGATTTCAAATCAAATAGTATTTGTGTAAAAGTTTGAAAACGTTTGATTTTATCTCATCACCTGATCTCAATTTGTTTCCCGAATCACCTTTGTGTGTTTTCTCTCGAGAGGGTAACAGCATCATTCTCGATTGTGAATACAAGAATGTGTAGAAACGGAAATAAATCTGTTTTCTATATTTTCATCAGTTTCTAAGGATTCAATTCACCATCCTCGACCAAGAGAACGTGAGCGATACCGACAAGGTTAAAGTACAAATCATTGTGTGATTGCATCACGGGATTTTATCAAACTGGACAATTAAATGAAGCTCAACATATGCATTCGGATGATTCGAAGATTAGAAGATTCAGTTTTGAAGGGTGCTTTAATTGTGACTACTCGTCAACTAATAATAAGGGTTTAAGGAAGATAAATATTAAAAGGGGGAGACAGGCAATATCAAGACGAGCTGGTGTAGCACACGATACGTAAAATTGGATTTTAAGAATTTGAGTCCAAATTGTAGTCTGTGGGTGGAAAAACCTTTAGGAAAACATACGAGCATATGATACATACATATGTACATAGATTCTATATGTGCTTTAATAACAGTCTCAAACAAAATCCATCCTGTAGCCAGATGTAAGCCAGATTTATTTTTGGAAAATTGCATTCCCTGTGTAAACTAGAGTTACTGCATCATAGAACACATAACGAGAGGCATAACCAATTAACCGCATGAGTAAATGCTAGCTTTATTGACTTTAATCTTAACAAAATAACATGTAAAGATGTACTGCGTAGCGTCGTTCATTGAACATATAAATTTATTACATATTCAACTCTATTCATAAAGCATAATCAAATATGAATTAACCTTAATTTTGGTTTGATTATCATTTAATACGTCATTCGTTATTCATTACATTTTCCATCACTAATCAACGTTGATCAAGTCTTAAGCGGCCCCTAGACGCTCAATATTATTGTGCAATAATTAATATTGCGCAATATTATTGACCGTCTGTAGATAATATTGCGAGGTTGTACAATATATTGTGCAAAATCAAAATCGTTTTGATATTTATTGTGCAATATAAAAAAATTGTATAGTCTGTAGGTAATATTGCACAATATTCTTTCATTAATTATTCAAATGATGCGCAGAAATGTGAGTGAGCACCGTGGTGGTAGTGGTTAGTGCGTTGGACTACTATGGAATGCTGCCCGGGTTCAATCCCAGCCCGGTCTAACACCTAAAGAGTTTTTTCGCCTTTTTTAGGGACGGGCTGGACAAATGCTGTTTTCTATCTACTCGGAAAGAGCCCAGATGAGTAGGAAATATAGAAAAGCTTACGCAACGGTTTTGCCAGCGTGGAAGAACACCGCTTTAGAACTATGGGAGATATACCGTCTGGACCGGCGGATTTGTGAATGTTAAGATCTTTACGAGTGCGAAGGTGGATTTTTCCCATGGAGTATTCAACGCTCTCAAGTATAGGCGGAGGCAAAGCGCAATCTGGAAGCGTTGAGCTCGCTGCAAAATGAGCATCGGAATTGCTGACGAGGCAGAATTCTTAATGTTTTTTACGAATGACCAACAATTTTTACTACCCTGTACTATTTTTTGCCTCAATTTTTGATCATGGGATAATTTCACAAGTCGAATATAAGCATTGCAGTCATTTCTGACTTGTTTAAACTTCTTTCGGTTATCCTCAATGCCAGAGAGGATAGTGTTTGAGGTCATATCAGTGTCCAAGTCATTTGGTTCACACACCACTAGCTCATTTAATATTCACGAGTAAACACATTTCTTTTTTACACCACTTTTTCATCCATCTGCGCTTTTTCGTTTTTTTTTTTAAGCCCTCGGCCAGTACAATGGGCACACAACAAACTTTAGTAATACTCAACATGTTTTCTATACAAATATCACCCGACTACTAAATTATTGGGAAAAATATTGTATCGTCTAGGAGGGCAGAAAGCAAATAATATTGCACAATATAACAATATTGTGCATCTAGGGGCCGCTTTAATTAACTTTAATGCCGAAATTGGCATTCAAAGCTTAATTAAAGTGACAGATGTCTAATATATTATATTATAATTATATTAGACACACAACGTACAAAGAAGTATAAAAAACGGATTGCACCTTTTCAAGACCTCCATGAGAATGAAATTCGGACCAAATACAGATTTACGAAGAAAAATATGCGAAAATTAATTTACAATTTCTATTTTTTTGACACTTGCAAGTCAAATTTTCAAAGAGTGGTTCCAAAACCGTTAATCAAAGCAAAATTAGTTATTGTCAGTTCACAATGTTGTAATTAATAACAACTTTTAAATCAAGAATTAGTTAAACATGAATCAAAATGCAAATAAGGAAATGTAATGAATACGGCTGATCAAGTCTATATTCATCAAACTATTGTCAAAAATTAGACAGGGGATACAATTTTAACGCAATTGACGCACAGCCTCATTTGAGTGTGAAATAGGACGGAAACGGAATGTGGTGAAATTTATTTGACATACATATGGCAAAAGGCAGGGATGTGGTCATGTACTTTAAGGAAAAATAAAAAAAACAGATATGGCTCGAAGAACATACACAAATAACCGGAATAAAAAAATCATAATAAAATAAATGGTAGTACGTCTTACGATAAAAGTAGTACCATACTCCATTCCCAAATTTGTTCTCAAAAAGTACATTTGTAATACGGGGGGCGACGCTGATTGGAAGTCTTAAAATTGTATCCTCCTTCGCTATTGCTGGTCCAATTAATTTCGCAAGTTCATTGAAGCCGGTCATGCTCATCCGATAAAAGGCGAACAATTTGTTGGGGCAATCCCGTAACTTGGAATACATCACGTAAAATTGTCCATTCAATAACAATAAACTGTTTATAGCATGCACTCAATTCTCTAGGTTTTTCATCTTGGTCCTTCTTTCATTCACCCGCTATCGGTGCCGTGAAATAACGCCAAGTGAAATCAGGCTAAATGCAAAAATTTGGCCTTATTTCATATTTACAAAGAAATATATCGCTTTCAAAAGCTCCAGTTACGGCAAAAAAAGGTGTCAAGCCTATTTAAGACTTAAGGCGTTCTGCATAGTTTTGGTATGTCCAGATACCGTTTTATTGGGGCACAGTCATTGAGGAAACTTTTTGTTATTCCATTTTTTTGTGTCCGACCATTACGACTGCAATCCAAAAACTACCCGACGCATCCGCCCGAAACTATCTTTTGGATGGTACCTTCAGTGTGGTTTCATCTTGCGGCTATAAACAGCTGTTAAATACGTGCACTTTGCTAATGACGACCATGTAAGTGAACATTTTTTATTTGTGGTTTAAAAGATTTTTTTTCAGTTACTTTTAGCATACACACATTCCCTATTACGTAAGTTAAATTTGGGAGTTGAGTTGCAATGCAATTTGCTTGTAATTCAAATGGGGAATACAACTAACTCAACCAAAGTTGTCTTGTATAATAGGGGCATACGTTTTTTTTATAAATTTACACACGCTAAAGGGGTTATGACTTATGAGTAACCCTTATAATGCTCACATACAGCGCTAGCACATGAAAAACAAGAACGAACGGACTTAAGTCAAAGACCGAACTGACCGCGTTGATGACTTGATTTTCAATTAATGTAGTAGATTGGGGAGGACGCTTGCGAAAGTAAATGATAACTTACCACTCATTTACATTCAGCTCTAAAGAGGTTCTCTGCCATCAAACAGAATTGATTTATTTAGCATGAAATACTCGTAGTTATCTCCTGGAGACGAAATACATACATACTCCTTTTAAGTCTGAATATTTAACACTATGAACTATCGACATTTGTAGATGACATTAAAATGTTCAGACATAATATATGGTTGGTAGTTAAAATGAAGATTATAGTACCTGAGGGCTGCTCTATACCTTTAGTCAAATGAGGTCCTTTAAATTTAGTAGTAAACAAATCAATTATCCCGCATTACTGCAAATTAATCCGCTCTTATGCCTGCTGTTTTTTTTCCTCTACCAAAACATAATCCTTATCAATTACAATTATTTCATCAGATACATTTGATGCGAACCAGGGACATACACATAACACAACTTGTGCACATTGGAAAAGGGAAAGAAATCTCTTTTGAAACTATACACAAAAATTATACAAAGTAGAGGGTGTGGAGATAGTAGTGATGAGTAGGACTTCCCCGGTCCGACGATAGCAGGAGGCAATATATTATGTACTTGTACCATTTGGAAGTGGTGTGAGTTAATATAAAGCGGGCTTTGCACAATAATAATCAAAATTCCAATCATTTGAAGAACCCATGGTAACAGCAAGAGTAGCGTGAAATAAATACTCATATTGAATGTGCGGCGCGCACAACAAAAGGTGAGCACGACGACGACGTATTACGATTAGGGTGCACCTTGCTTTGGCCTGCACCAGCGAAACACGTGCTACGCAGGTACACGAATTAAATCCTTTAATTGGAATATCAGTGTTGGACAGAACGCGGGATTTATCATTTGCTTGTACACACTGATTTCTTGGTTCTTCCCGATGCAAGGGTTTCGGATTACAAAAAAAAAAATGTATCTATTTCGTTAATTTGCCGATTTTTAATTTCAGTATTGAATGAAGAGCTGCAGGGGGTTTTTACTGTTCTAATTGGAATCATCGCAAGGAAAGGAGGTACGAGGCTTATTTGTTTTGACATTACCTACTCGTGTTTTTGTGTACTTCAAGCGTGAGAATGAATTGTTTGATGTCTGGTACGAGACAGACGTCAAGTGTGTTTTGAGGGTTACTTAATATTTACCGGATTAGTTTTAATTTTAATTTTTTGATAAATATTTGAACTGGGACCCACATATAAAAGCTACATTGTACAATATGAGCCTAACTTCGGGAGAAGCTTATTAGGAGTAGGGAACCCTTGACAGAAGATCAAAAGTAATTTCCTTTACTTCAACAGTGCTGGAATGTTGGATGCATATTGCTATGAATATATGTAATATATAAATAATAAGGCAGGAGTGGAATTTCGTTTTCGGACGGACAGTAGAACAAGTAGGTATGTATTTGCTTTTAAGTACTTGTTGTTACTAGTTACTTTGCAGTAACTACATTAGAACTGAGTAAGCTAAGAACAGTTTTGTTGGTATTTGAAGTTATTTTTTTAATAACAACAAAAATAAATAAAAACCATTAAAAATCTATTGTATGTAAACATTAAGTAAGTACAAAAAAAATGATGCGACTGTATCCAACAGTCCCGAGCTATGTGTAAACATCACGCGAATGGGGTTTGTAGCTCCACTTTATTGGAAAGAAAATAAATTATAACTAGTTTATGTTCGATAAAATTCAAGCCAATCGCATTTATGTATGTATACTCATCGAATCCACTCCATTCGCAGCAGTCGATGCCAGGAAACGAACCTGGGACCCCTAAACTCAGTAGTACTGCGCCAAGAGTAGAAAAACCGACGCGCTACACACTCAACTGTCGCGGTTATAAAAACTTTTCATCCAAGTTCTTACATAAATAATATCAGGTTGTAGGTATGATTCAAGGCTTCATGAGTATAAATAATTTTGAAAAAAAAACATGAATGAAGTTATTATGAAAAAACATTATTTGAACGTAACTATGTACATTCACAAATGTGTCCAAAGAAAATAATGTCTTGGAGCAATGACGAAATGCACTCTGATTTTATAAATACATATAAACAATTTGTTTACACTTAATCTTAATATTTATCAGGATCTCTATCACTAGAGGCCAGTAGGTAGCCATTTTATTCGTAAATAGATTGTAGGTTTTCTACATGCGAGATTGTTAATAATATTTATAAACTAAAAATCCAAATCACTGCTCTAGAAAATTCTCTTTCTTTTGACACCTCATTTGTTAAGATTGGTTGAGTGGGAGAGCCGCAAATTGTGATAATGATTGCAGAACATTGAAATGCAAAGCAATCTGATCATGTTAGAGCGCGCACATATACTCACACACACACACTATTCCAACGATACCCACTGCTGCCCGACTGCTGGCAGTGGTCACCACTGAAAGAAAATTGTGGGCGATGCTTTGAAGAATGGTTTTGAACATTGCTCAGCTTCAGGAAAAAGCAGGAGGATGTTTTATATCTCAAATGAATCAGGGACAAAATTACAAATTTCACCTATTTTTTTGTTTTTCAATCCGATAAGCCGTTATTGAGTTAGGGCTGTACAACTATAATTTTCCCTCCCAATATGCAGTATTTTCACTATTTTCTGAAAACCATGCCATTTTCCGGGATATAAAGTGTATATATAAAAGTTGACCAGGAACATAAGCAATCACTATGTCAATATTTCATCGCGCTGCTATGAAATTTGAGTTACAAATTTCGTAACCGTTCGGTATTCCGTCCCCGAAATCGCGGAATTACTCTAGTAGAAATTTTGCTAACGCGCGCTTAGATGTTTACACATCAAAAAACCGGCCAAGAGCGTGTTAGGCACCCACTTGATAGCGTTTCGTAGTTATACTCAGTAACATTCTCTTTAACTTTATGCTAAAAAATGTATTTATGTAACTACGTAGGAATAGCTATTTCATACTGAAAACCGTAATAATTAGACCTCGTAGATATCTGCTCAAAAAATCTCGAAAATGCATGCAAATCTGCATGAACAATAGACGGAAAATGCTCGAAATTTTGCTCAAAAAAAAAAAAAAAAAAAGCTAAATATGCTTCATTTTTATTCTAATTCTTCTTTGTCCAAAACAAGTGAACGATTACATTTTACAATCGCATGCTTTTAAAGGTTTTCGAATAAGAATAATTTGCGCCTTTCACTGAAGAAGAAGCAGAGAATGAACGTTTGACGTCGATAGAAGTCTTTGGCGAATACTTGAACATAGGACATAGCCGTCTCCTGCCGCAGAGAGTTTTTGGACGTGCTTATTGTCGCTGATCTCGCCATCGTACAACACATCTCGTATTTCTTTGATGCTTAGGTAGCCGACATTGCGTGCGTGGACGGCCTTCAGCTTCAGCTTGCCTACAAATTATTTCCGTGGGAGCATGTTCATTTTTGGTAAAACAGCTTCACTCACTTCAACACTCTCGTTTAATTCCAGTCCTTGCGTTTCAAGTTTTGTTATTGCGCGCACGATTACAACGAGGCATGAATAGCAAGGATTCGTTTATTCGTAGTGAATGCGCATACGACTAATCGTTCAATACACAAACAAATGTGAGTGAGGTAGTAAGTTCGTGTACTGTTTTCATATTGAAAAATGGTTAAAAATAGATTTTTTCAGACAAAAAATTACTGAAAATCGGTGAATCGATTTCTGGAAAACGGCTTAATATTGCATAAAATCTGCATCCTTGCTGTCTGAGCAGATTTTTACGAAGTCTAGTCATAACCATGTCATTGTGAAATTGGCGAAGGGGGTGGGGTTTATTTAAGGGGACCTTGTGGTCTAGATTTTTCAAAAAATCGATTTTTTTTTTCATATTTCAAAAGTATGTAGGTATAGGCTTTTAAAAGTATACTGTTAAATTTTCATATTAATATTTCCAGTATTTTAACTTCTACAGCCTATTTATTTTCTGCATACAGAAATATTACAGTAGTAGTAAATAAGTTTAAACTCATTTATCTCGAAACTATATTTTTCTGCACGGTGTGAGACAAAAATAAAAAAACTACTCGACCGATTCGTCTCAAATTTTAGTATGTTATTCAGTAAACCTGTGCTTATCGTCGGAATTAAAAAAAAATGTTTACGTTGAATACTTCTTACTTTTTACATACAAAAGGTAATGAAAAACGGTATTTTTTTCGAAAGGTAAATTTCAACAACGCGCCATTTTGTAAATTTTTAATTTTTTTTTTCATTCTAGTTACTGCGATAACTACATACCTACATTCATACAGATTAAAATGTTTTTTGTTTTTTTTTTTTTTCGATCAGTGGAAGAGCCAAAACACGACACACCACCAAGATACATTTTTTTGAAGAAGGTAACTGTAAAACCAATTTTTGTTTAATTAAAATTATTATTATTATTTTTTTTAATATCTTTGTATGTTGTTAAAGTGATAAAAAGTTAAAATACTGTTGCTCATTATTTTCATTAAAAAAAAAATCGTTAAAACTCGTCAAATTCAAGGGCGCTAGACCAGAAGGTCATCTTAACCTAGTTTGTTTTTATTAAAGTTTGGAACAAACCGAGCTGCGCAATTATTGGCGACGGCCAATAACTCAACTCAACAAATCGTTCTTGAATAATTTTACCATGAACTGAGCAGATGATCATCTTTATTAATTTATAATTATTCGTAGAAAGCCTTTCTTTTAATTTTTTCTTTTCACATTTTTCTTTTCTTTTAAATCGATTTATATCGTCGTATTGTCAATTTATATTTTGTGTTTTTTTAGTGGAAACATCGAAACTCAAAAATGCTAGCATCGAAATGTTGGGTTTCGTTTGGGTTGTAACATACTTGGTTTGTTCCCGTACTTTCTGCCCCAAAATTCACAGATTCTCAAATTTCAAGCAGTGGGGGTAAACATTTCTCAGAGAGAGGTAAAAATGTGCAAAAGTAAAAAAACGCATTGAACAACAAAAAATGGAAAATGTATGACATTTCACAGATTTGACAGTTTTCATAAAGCTGACCAAAGAAATTTCTTGGACTGAAATTCAAAGCATGGGGAAATTTCTTACTCTCTTGTTAGCGCTCTCGTCTGTGAAAAACTACGAAAAAACTTTTTGCGGGAACAGGATTTGACTGATTTTCGTAGATTTTTGTAGTTTTTCGCAGTTTTGTACAGGTACGGGAACAGACCTACTAAAAGAGATTGTGGGATAGGTACATATGTATACACTCGTTTACTGTCAAAGTATTGAATATTCAAAAAATTTACAAACTTTCGTAAATTCGATAATGTAAAATTTTGCCGGTTCACATTTTAGATTGAACCATTATCGGAAATTCAAATTATCGAGGTATCACTCTAGAAAATTGCGGAAAAAGAATTGAGAAATGAATCAAAGAGCAAATACAAATTTGCGGAGTATGTAATTGTGAGACAAATAAAATTTTCTTCAATAAATGCAAAGTAAGATTTGCGACTTACAGACATACTTATTGACAGAGTAAGGCTTATCCTTTTTGCACTGGCAACGACATTCACTCTGCCATGTCGACCAATTTAAATGCACCAAAGACTATAAGGAACAAACTTTTGGAAGCATGCTGGCGGGGTTTCATTGCTTGCCATAATCCACACGTTTCAAAAAATTAAAACGTCAATTGCAATTTGCTAAGGAGCATCCACCAAAACTTCTCCATTTTGAAAAAGAATCTTTTAGTGATGAAACGAAATTTTAAATGTTCTGATCCGATGGCGAAAAAAAGGATATGGGAAATTAATAAAAAAAAAAAACTCGATCCTAAATTGAAAATCAATTGAAGTGGTAGAAATGTTATGATTTGGGGATCATTTTAGGGGTTGATGATGGTCGTAATGTGAAAATAAAGAGGATCAGTATGTATACAAGGACATACTGTAAAATACAATGGAGCCATATGCTGTTGACCACTTATCACTATCGTTTATATTTTTGCAGAAAAATGATCCTAACTAACAGCCGTGGAGGCTTGTAAAGTGTTGATTTGAGAAGCAACAGATGAGTGATTTGGAGTGGCCAGTGCAAACTTCCGACCCAAATCCTATTGAGAACCACTGGGCTGATGTGAATTGAGGTTTAGGGCCAAAAAAGTCCACAAACTCCGAGGAACTCTTTAAAAATATTGAGAAAGTATCGAAGAGTATCATCATATACATATATTATTTCTGTAGTATACGAGTAGGTACCATTTGCGCCTCTCACACTTAACCAATCTCAACAAATAAGGTGTCAAAAGAAAGAGAATTTCCTGGAGCACTGACGAATTATACTTTCACTTTATAAATTTTAACAAATTAAAAAGGAACGAAATTTGGATATTGGTGGTTTTATTTTCTCTTGCGAAAGTTCTCACACACACAGTCCTTCTATGAAGATGCCAGACTTGGTAGTTAGTTTATCGAAACGCTGTTTAGCTATTTTGTTGAATAAAGGCTACCGCAACAAGAACTAGCTCTTCTCATAAAATAAAAAGATATCAAGATACAAATTTGACTTCATCATTTTATGCGGGTTTATGAGTTGTAATAGAAAGGAGCATTTTTGTTTCTAATTATGTTTCCATATGAAAACGTATTTAAATCTTCGTTTGCTTAAATTTAATTCTATTTTCACAAAAAAATAACATTTAAATAATAGTATACATAAATTGTGTGAAAAAACTAATTTATTTTAGTTAACAAGAGCGCAGTTATCACATTTTTGTAGAAAATATATTCGTTTCTAATTAGTTTCCCACCACTGTATGTATGTATGTATCTATTCATTTAGATCCTCTTGTTTCTGTGAATCTATTTTGCGTGCTATAAATACGCAAGTACAATCATTCCTTTGTATTATTTGTCAGGATGTTAAGTCCATTGAGAAAAAATTTCCTTGACGTTTTCTCTAGAATTCTGTCTCCTACGTTCTATAAAAAAATGTATGATATATTTTCAAGGACTCACCTGTAACGGTAATATATTGCGGACTATTGCCATCCTCAGCATTGGGTGCATGCACAACAGTCACTTGAGCCAACTCTACACCATCTTTAATGGCACTTAGATCATGCATGCTATCACTTTCTCCATTACTGGAGTCGGAGGCATCCATGGGTATGACATCCAAAACAGGCATATCGTCATTGTCTGTCTGGAGTATGATTTTTTTCTAAAACAATTAAATGTGTTAATTCGGTTTTTCATATTGTTTTCTCTACCAACTTACTTGAGCTAAAACATCGTCAAGTTGCAATGCATTCTCATCACCAATACTGTTTTCAGTCGAGATGGTAATTATCTCGTTTTTAATATCGTTGCTTAAAATGTGATTAGTTGTTGCCGATGTTGAATTAGTTTTGGCGACATTCGATGAAGGATTCGCTATCACAAAGTTTCTTTGCGTTGCAAGGCTAGTTGTCATTTTTTTTTTGTGTTAATATTATTTGCTAATTTTAACTATAGATTGTAAGTTGTATATATATTTAGTAAAGATTCTGACTAGAATTTGTTGATGGTTTTCTTTTGGTTTGGATACTTATTCGAATGCTACTCTAATTGTTTTGCAGCTGAATACAGCCTGTAAAGATAAAGAGAAAGAGTGAGGGAACATTAATTAAATTTAAGTTCATACAGAGATACACATGTACATACATACATATGTTTGTCTTGATTTGCTAAAAAAAAATCATTATTCTTGTATAAGTGAGTTCCCTATAAGCAAGGATAAAATATATAATATAACAGGAACAAATAAATATATAACAATAAATAGATTTGGCAACGACTAGGGCGTTGCCATGAAATTAACCTCAGCCATAGACTGAGAGGTTTCTATGACAAAATCACTAAGGACGCTGTTTTCATTTTTTTTTTTCTTTTTCGATGTATCCAATCCAATACCAATTCATTTTACTAAGCGGACGAAAGAAATGAGCACGCGAATTTTTCTTAACAGGACACACATATTTTTCTTTCCTTTTTTTGTAGAAGAATGTAACTTATACATTGTTGCCCAGTTTTCATACACTACGATGGTATACGAGTATGTATTAATATTTCCTACAAATTTTGAAAAATTTTGAGAATTTAATATATTTATTCCTTTCAGTTTCAGTGTGTGTTTGTGTTTAAGTGGATATGCTGGTGAGTTTTCATTTGCTTCGAAAGAGGATGGGAAACAATTAAGAAATATTTGTTTCATTTCAATGATTTGGAATTTCCATGGAAGTTCTTACCTAAATTGTATTCACAGGAAAAGCTAAATTTGAGGTTTGTTGGCAGCGAAATTGCCGTTTCATTTATTAGTATTGTTTAAAAAGATTTACGCAACCATGTAACTGTTCATTTATTTAAATTAATTAGTTTATTACGCGCCGTTTGATATGTTGTGAAAGAATAACACATTTCGTGTATTAATTTGTATTCATTGTTTTAAACAGAGATAACGACGGTATACCGCTCAAATTGTAGCTACCTCAAAGACAGTCAGCATCGAATGTTTTTGTAATTACCTACTACTCGTATGTTACTAGTTTTAAGAGATCAGTTATGCAGGTAGGTACTTTGAATATTTCTCTTCTCTAAAGTGGTTTTCTTCCAAGCCCTTGAAATAGTCGTTAACTGATCGGATACCTTCTTCATGGTTTTTGTCATTTTTGAAATTCGAAAATAGAAATAAAGTCCGCGAGAGCCCAAGTTGGGTGAATAATATGGATCCGGAAGCAGTCCAAAGCCCATTTCCATAATTTTTCTGAGCGACATGGCTTGAATTGACCGGTACGCTATCATTACAACACCTATTTCTGGACGTTCCTAGGCGATCGCTGCCTTTAGACTCTCCAAAATGAATGCGTACTATTCTCCAGTGCTGTTTTTTTTCTTCGCAAGGTAGTCGATCAGGAGAATTTCCTTCGCATCACAAGAGACTGACAGTATCACATTCCCAACAGATTGAATGCGCTTATGTACATTACATGTACAAAATAAAATGAACCCAGTCAATTGAAATGCCAACGGCATCTGTTAACTCACGAACTTTTACTCGCCTGTGGGGCTAAACGATTTCGCGATTTTTTTTTATTGTTTTCCCGCGTCAAATCAGAGTTTAGAGCTCTAGAACGAGATGCGTCTTCGAACGTTTATCCTCGCTCACTTGTTTTCATTGTCTCGATGTATGATGGTCTCATACGAAGGGCAGGAGGCAGGAGTCACCCAATGTAGGCGCAATTTCATCATAAAAAAGGAGGCGAATTTGGGTACATGAATGTATGAAAAAGCGACCAAAGATTTCTTCTGTTATTCCGCGAACAGAATAACAATTTAAATCTCCAGGGGACTGTCAGAATCCAACCACGCCGCTTGAATTACTTACCAGAAATCAAATTTCGCGCCAGGTCGGACAGACATGCGTTCGCACAATCAGATAGATATGTACATACATTACATATGTATTAAAATGTCAAAAAAAAAAAAAAAAATTAAATACGTCATGTGAAACGGACATGCCTGTCCGACCTGTAGCAGTTTTGGGAAGGCACTCTGAAGTCATTACGGAAGCTAAATTTACTCTTCATCGTACTCGGATACATAGAGTATCTTCTTTTTTCTTTTCTTTTTGTTCAATTAAATAATTTGTTTGTTTAGTTAATGAAGGCCCAATTTATTCACTCTCCATTAAAATTGAGCTTTAACTAAAATCGCCATTAAAAAAATGCTGCCATTAACTACTCTCCATCAAACCTCCATTAATTTTCTACTCATTCACTCTCCATTCGTTTAATGGAGCGCTTCTAATAAATGAGATTTAAAAAAGTCCCAGGGATTTTTACATTATTGTGACAGATTTATTTTTTTTTCTCTTAAGGTGGAAATCTTCAAAAGACACTCAGTAGTTCATCGGTACCAAGCGAGTGGGATTCTTACCGCACCAAAAAAACCTCGGAATCAAAACCAATCTTTGAAAGATCGACAAATGATTTTTTCTTTCTTGAATTTAAATCGCATTGGGGGAAGTTTAAAGCTATAATATATACTTCCATAGTTTTTAGACCATTAGCTCGTGAGGCTTTGTTCTCCTTAATCTCCGAATATTGTTTCGTAGATTTAAGACGGTCTCCATCTCGGAGTTAATGTGATTTTCAAGACGCTGGCTATGTGAAAGAGAGTGCTTTCTAACCACTCCTGAAATCATGTCTATCTGTAGTTGCACTTGGTGACGTGAAATAAGGCCCAACGAAATAAGACCAAATCTCAAATTTGGCCAACTTTGGGGAAAATGCGAAATAAGGCCGAATTCAAGTTGGAAATAAAGCCAAATTATTTTGTTCGATTAATTTGCCATTAGCATCGGCTGCAAAGTTTTGTGCATACCTAAACAGTGAAATATGAAAGGGGGGCATGCTGCCCACTGCAACCCCCCTGCTTGGTCGCTGTTGGAATGGGAGTAGATGCAAAGGTGGATTATATGCAAAGTTTTCTTATATCGAATACCATTAAATCTTATACTTGGATATAAAGAAACTTCGCATATATCCGACCTCTCATCTACTCCCATTTCAACAGCGACCAAGCAGGGGGCAGCATGCCACCCCATACATATTTCACTGTTTATGCACAAAACCTTGCAACCGATGTTACCTGATGAATATCTTATTTTTAGATGGAACATTTACTTTTTGAACATAAGACAAAGTAATAGTATAAAATTCGACCAAAAAAAAGGAACGCAAATACCGTGAAAACGAAATAAGGCCAAATTGGCTTTATTTCGTTTTGAAAAACGAAATACATTGGTTTTGAAACTAAAAACAGTTCTTTGCAAACTAAATGCTAGGGCTGGTTTTATAGCAAGGAGAGTGCGGGGAAGTATATACAGTACACTCTCGATTTTTGCAACTAATGAAAACAGACATTTTTGCAAATATCGAAAAGTTTCACAAATCGAATAGAAAATTAAAACACTTTAAAAAGGTCTACACGCTATTCTCTGAGTTGCCTGTACATTATTTAAGACTTTTATTTTTATTAAAAAGAAAAATTATGCATTTAAACCGAATTAGAAGTAAAGGAACACAGTCTACTTCCTCCCAATGATCAGGAGTTCTTATAATTTTTTTCAAACATTTTGCAATTGTATTCGCTTTTAACTCTTTCCGAGCGCTTGCACAAAAAAGATGGCATATTTTAAACTTAAACTTTTTAGTGCTTCTTCATAATTGCAAGAAGAAGATGGCTCAACAAATTTTTTTGATTTGATTTGATTTGACTTTGATCTATGAAGGATCTCAGAGCTGCGAAAATCGAATTTTTTTTTTGGATTTGTTGCAAAAATCGAAAAAAGGAAATCCATTTATGTCGGTTGCAAATATCGAGGTTTGCAGAAATCGAGTTTGCAAAAATCGAGTGTACTGTATATATTTTGCCTTAGTAGTCCTAGGTAGAACCCAGCCTAGCTTCCCGCAACCATTTGTGTGTGCGCGTTATATTTTTGCACGAATGGAAGGGACCTACAGTTTTCTGCAGTTTTTTTATTTGCTTCTGAGCATTAAAACCAGTTCTAAATGACGTTTGCGATACAATTGTTTTATTCGTAACTATTTATTAAACAGTGTAAATGCTCCAAAATCTTATGGAGATTGATCCGAAATAATATTAACTCTTTAATAGTATAGTAAACACGATTTCGGCCAAATTGTCGCTTACGATAAATTTACGGTAAGGGTTCGATTGTATTCGTTGCTTTTTTCGATCTTTCTGAATTTAAGAAGCTGTAATTTTGTTTCTGTGCTTAAATTTCAGGAAAATTTCCAAATGGTGGTTAGTGGGTTGACTACCTACGCATTCCATCCGGGTTTATTCCGAGCAAACATCAAACTGTTTTTTTTTAGGTGCCACCTCTTTCGAATGTCTGTCAAACATTCAAGAGTATCATTTGCCGTGAGAAGCTTCTCAACTTGCAAAAAATACTGTAGGTCCCTTCCATTATACCGTATAACATAGGACTGCTGACGCATGATATTTATTTTTATTTATTTATTTTTCTATTTATATAATTGATAATTTAGCTATCACAGTTCAAAAGTTCTAGCATAGACCCGATGCTCTTAACGACTCGGAGGGGTTCCCTATTAAGTTTTGTGCGAATTTATTTATCCCTTTATACTCGACTTTTGGCCAACTAAATTGATTCAATATCCCACTGGTTGCAGGTTAAAAACAATGGCGCAAATTCATAGTCAGCCCATGAATAGTGCCTATAGCCGACTATAGTTACAGCCGGCTTTTTGCCTGTGTATTAGTTAGTATCGACTTTGGTATGTTTTTGTAAAGTGATTTGAACGAACAAACCCAAACGTCAAAATATTATATGAGAAATTTATAGCCGACTCTAATTATTTAAAATGACGTTTGGGTCATTTTAAATTTCGAGCCGGCTATAAGTTGAGAGTCGACTATAAGGTGACTATGAATAGCAAAAAGTATATTTTAGGTGATGTAAGTGAATAAATTCTTTTATCGTCGGCTCTATCTGACTATGAATTTGCGCCAATACTTTTGGGCAATCGCTTGAACAGAGGGTTAATTTGTTACTTCATGAGGTTTATTTTTGTTCTTGTCTATAAAATATTCTTCGCTTATATTTACAAGTCAGCTATCCCGATTGAATGGTTTATTAATGAACTGACCAAGTTTAATGCTCCTAAGAAAAAATACCTTTAGTTCAAGGTCAGGTACAGTTTTTGTCAAATGTATTAACTGCTTACACTGAAAATTTGAGCAACGCAGGGGGCAGCCAACTTTTAATGTTATGAAACCACTTTAATCCATCCAGCATGATGTAGTACTTTATGTTTTTATGAGTATAAACAATTTGTGTTTTTACCTCGGCCTACTTAGATTCATGGTTTTTTGAGTATCAGTGTGTGTGTACCTTTTTTCACATATGTATTTACAGTGAAGTGAAACAAAATTTGATTATATACAAAAACCAATTTCGATTCCGTGGATATTCTGAGTACGTACATTTATGCACATATGGTGCATAATATGTACGTGGAAAGAAGAAGGGATAACTATAAACTCACTCATAAGTAATTTTCAACTTCCTTTCGCCATCGGACGTAGCGAAAAGTTAATCCATTGTATGTTATCTACTCCAATTTTGAAAACGGTCACGTTTAATTTGAAAAACAATTTTCACAAACACCTTTGACAGGATATCAAATTATTCATAATCACACTGAAAATCACAAAATTATATTATCTATGACGGGGTTTCCTGTGTATGACGCCAAAAACCCTTAACCATCGTTACCACCACCACTATCTTATCGGGGAGAACTCGGTTACTTACTAACTAACTCACTGGCTAACAACTGCAAATTTACTCCCCAAAGCGACGCAGTTAGTAAATTTTAACGACGCCGATGATGATAGTGGCAATCGCTGGATTATTGATCAAATAACTGTGAGGGAGTTTTGCGTTTTTTTGTTATGTTTTATTTGTTTGTAATGGAGGAGTCTTTTCTATCGGTTAAGATACATAGAATTGGTGGAGGAATCGCGTCGGGAATACCGCATTACCTGACAGAACAGGAACAACAACTGTGTCTGGTGTGAGTGAACTTTTTATTCATAGCTCACTGTTATAGATTGTGTCAGATGCAGCTGGAGTGTATGTTTTGGTAGAGTGGACACTAACATAGCTCGCACCCTTGCAATGTGAGTGCAATGCGGTAGTGCACCCTTCTAGGAAACATTTTTATGTGTCCTTATTGGTCAGGTATTTTTTATTTTACTTTACGTTTTTTTTTTTTTGATAATATGTACATATTTTGATCATTTGAGAGGACAATGCACGTACATACGTATATTATAAATACAAAGGGACGTTCTTGTGGCTATAGTGTTGTATGCTTGTCCTACAGGTGTGTTAAAAGTCGTCCTTTTGTTAAGCTTAAGCTCTTATGAAACAACATATTGAAGCGAAAGCGACAAATATACATTACATGTACATATATTGAGAGAAAATAGATAATAAGTAAGAGTATGTAGCCAACTGATGTTCTGCTAGAGGGATGGGGGTAGGTACGCGGAGCTAGTTCACCGCTGGGTCAACTGTGACACTACAAGTAGTCGAAAATGTTTCATAGAGCCAACAGTTGCAATATTGTGCAATGTTAAAAAGCAGTTCAAAGCCGGATAAGACGCGGAAGCTTTAGCCACTCCCACACGCTGCAGGTGCCTATATAAATTGACACAGCTGTTTGGTCGAGTTTCTAATCCAGGCACATCATCCTAATAAGGAGTGCTATCGAAAAAATGTAAACATAGAAAATTAACAAAAATAGTAATAAAAGCATAATTTCAAAAATTTCAAAATATTAATTTGTATTCAGCTGTTGATTTCAAATTTATAAAACAAAATAAAAATTAATCCTTATTTTTAACAAATTTCCGAACTTTTTTCGGAACAGCTTCCATCATTGTTTTTATTGTCTTATCTGTCACTTTTCTGGAGCTATTTGTCCAGAATTTTTAGAATTCCTCCATGGTGTTGACAGTTTTTTTTTTGTTGGCCCCTAACTCTCTTTTGACCAGGGCCCAATATCTCTCAATTGGCCTAAGTTCTGGCGTATTCGGAGGATTGACCTCTCTATGCACTACCGAAACTTTGTTTTGCTCATACCTATTCATCACCTTCTTGCCATAGTGACATGATGCAAGATCAGGCCAAAATAGGGGGCGTTCTTGATGAGTGTTATAAAAAGGCCTTAAACGCTTCTACAGGCACTCATTCACATAAATTTCGCCATTAATTGAGTCAGTACTGGTGAATGAAAACATATGTTTCATCGTCCATTATGGTCCATGGAAATTTGGTCGAAAATGTTGTTTACAGAAGTTTGGCCCGTTGTTTTGCATCCAATTTTTTTTCGCGTTCCGATCTGGAACTTTTTGGACTTCGTATGTTTTCAAGCCCGTAGACTTTTCTTGGGTTTATAAAACAGGATTTTCGACCAGATCTCTCATTTCTTTCAACTGAGAGATCCTATTTTATAAGTTTTGATAGCAGAAGCAACTGTTTTTCTGTTAATTTTTAGATTTTTTGCGATTTTTAGATAGATACGCCGACCCCGGGTGGGCTAAGTGGAATTTTATAATAATTATTCTTACATCCAATTCAGATTCCATGTTGACTGTCTTAACTATCCATCAGAAATGGCATAAAAATTAAAAATAATATACGGAGTCCCAACAATAAAACAAGAAGCATTTCATTGATTTTATCTTGTGTTGGATCAAATAGTTCACAGCTCACTGTCAAGCTGCTGGGATTAACAAATGACATCGACATCATCGGTCATTCACAGCGTACCGTTTTAGCGACTTTCACGGCAATCGAAAAAAAAGGAACGAGTTAGCTTTGAGGTAAATGAGGACAAAACCAAATAGGAACATGTTGTCAAGAAATAAAGAACAGTAACAGTAAGTTCGAAGCATTTAAAGAGTTCACACATTCGGAGTAAATATCAATAGTTCACATTCTAGTGGAGATTCAACGACGACTTACCCTGAAACTTCGGTTTGCAAAAAACTCTATAAAACACTGATCGTTCAGGTATAACATACCCTCTGAAAAACAAAATTGCTTGACGATGGCAAATGGAAAAGGAAATTTAATCACGAACTCTATGAGCTGTATCAAGACAACGTCTTACAAAAAGCCAAAACTCTTCGACTAAGTACAATAACTCATTCAGAGCGGAGGAACAATAATGCCTAAATCAAATACCCAGGTTCGAGACGACAACTACTTTGACCGATTAATTTTTATTTATAAATTTATCTTAAACTTAGTTTTTGTTCTTCAGCGACACAGTTTGCAGATATCAAGCTTCTTAAAAACCTATTTATAGAAACTTAGGAGCACTTATCAGGTATAAAAAACTTTCTCATCCAATCCCTAGGCATCAAGATAAAAATACAAAAAAAAAGAAATACATCAATTACCATTATTTGCCGACAAGTTCAAGAATTTCTTTCGTTACTAAGTTTTTAATCTGTTTTCCACTCTTATGAACAAATTAATACAAAAATACAAATACTACATCAGCAGAAGAAAATCAAAAGAAATGTACAAATATATGTATATGTAAAGCAATTAAAAAGTTGTAGCGTCATCAACGTTTCATCGGAAACGATAAAAGCAAAATCAAATTACAGAAATTAGCTTTAAGGATTCTTCTTGTCGGGAAAATACTTAATTTGGATGAAGGAGATTTTAACTCTCACAGGATCAAAAATTGTTTGGCACTTTAGCGCTGTAGCTGCATGCATGGCCGCTTCTTTCCTATTTCCACCAGCTCACATAAGAATCTTTCATTTGGCTGTTATCGTACATAGATATGCCATATCACCGCCACCACACCGCGACCCTTAATTGTGTGCAGAGTGTGCCGCAGTGCCAGGTGCAAAAGATACCCGTCCACGCATTCTGTGTTCGGTGCTTGTCTGTTGCTACTTCGCGGTTCAATGAGTTTCAGGATATTACTGACAAGGAAAACGATGCACCGAGTACATTTGTTCCCTTCGTTTGTCTATTGATGGTGTATACGTACATTCCATGAGGACGAAACATGTGGTAGTGTCCATGCGGATAATAATTCTCATCATTTTAGTTTCTTTGATCATTGAATCTTGAACTTAACTGGACAGGCACAGGATATATGGAAATAAACAAAGTGGCTGCTGACTGTTTAGTTGTAACGTTCGAATGAAGGTGATTCAGCAGAGTACAAGGGTTGTTTCCAACAAATAAAAAATAAAAACTGCGTTTACCTGCAAGCTTTTATGTCACCTGCCAATTATCAGTTCACATTTTTGAAGTAGTGTAAACAATAAGTCAGTATGTGTGTATGTATTCAGAATAAAAAGTTGGAAGCAGGGAAGAACCGAAAGTCAGAACCATAAATCACTTAAGTGTTTAACTCTTACAGCAACCTGAACATTAGAAAACACTTTCGCGGCAACAACTTTTGCTATTTCACACGAACATATGTACATATGTATGTAGCTGCAATTTACTAACAGAACTATGTTGTTCACAAGAATAGTTATTTTTGCCTACAGAATGAACGGTAGTAGGGACAAAATAACCACAATCGCGAATTAGAAAAAAAAAACTGTGGTTCAAATTTTGAACCAGCTGCGCTGTAAGAGTTAAGGGGTTAGGCCACTCTAGAAGTTTCGAAAAATCGATTTTTTTAAAATTGTCCCCTAAGATCTCAAAAATGATGTCCCAAAAGATCATGGTCGGGAAAAATCTCTAAGTACTCGGTGCAGGCATCGCAGATTAAAGATATTGCAAAATTATTCATGATTTTCTATTACTCAAAACTTCAAACGCGTGTATCTCAAAACTGCATTTTTTAAGTTGGCCAGAAACATAACTCAGACAATTTTCAATCGATTTACTTGAAATATTGAATATATTATGTATCTTGAGAAATATGTTCATGTCTATGGAAGTACGTAGGATTTTTTTTATATTGCATATTTCATTTGTTATTAACAGTTATCTGATGATTTTTTAGGCTAATTTTTCACTTTCCACATTGGAAGTGCGCCATTTGGCAAAAAAGCAGTTATTATATAAGATCAAAAATAAAATTGGCTTATTATAATTCAAAAATTACAGGAGCTGTGTCCGGCCGTTGACCCTGAAAAAACGGAGACGTAGCCAACTTCTTCGATATAGCGGAGTTCGTCCACGTGTAAGCGTTAAATACACCACCTCAAGAGAAAGCCTTTAATAGGGAAAACCGCTACTTGCGCTAGGTAACATTTGGATTCAAGATGTTTCCAAACTTCAGTTTTTGTTTTATGAAGATATTGTTGTTTACATTTAGTCTATAATAAGATAGGAACCGTTTCAATGAAAGATTTTGCCCCGTTTCATTCAATGTACTTGAACATACATACATATTTGGTTTTCGCGGGGTTAGAGCGATAGAGGGACGCTGAAAATATACTGATCACTGATCACTATTCAAACCCGCTACCATATCTTCACCTCAGTATTGGAGTGACATAAATGCGTTTACAACGTATTTGTGTTAGGAATGTTTTTTTGAAAAAAAAAAAACAAGATCGACTTTATCTGACTATGAATTTGCGCCATTATCTCTTGATGAAAAACTACATATCTATACATATTAGGTCCGTTCGCGTACCCTCCCAAAACAACGAAAATCCACAAAAAATAACGAAAAACAACGAAAACCCGTTCGCGTATTCACAAATTTCGTAGTTTTTCGTAGAAGAAAGTGGTCACGAGAGAGTAAGAAATTTTCCAATGCTACGAATTTTAGTCCCAGAAATTTCTTTGGGGTATATTATGAAAACTGTCAAATCTGTCAAATCACGTGCATTCTTAATTTTTTGGTGCTTAATGCGTTCGATTACTTTTTCGTGATGTTTCTGTCTTTGAGATAATTTTAACCCCACTCTTCGAGATTCGACAGAAAACCCATATTTAGTGCAAAAAGTACGTGAACGGGCCTATTAGGTGCCAAAACTACAAAAATGTACGAAAAATAACGAAAAGGATCGAAAACCCGTTCGTGTACGCAAAAATTTCGTAGGTTTTCGTAAAAGAGAGTGCTTATTAGAGAGATAGAAGTTTCCCCATGCTACGAATTTGAGCACAAGTAATTTCTTTAGGTTAATATAAGAAAACTGTCAAATCTGTCAAATCACATACATTTTTTGTTACTTAATGCGTTCGTTTACTTTTTTGTAAGTTTTCTTTCTGAGAGAATTTCACCACTACTCTTCGAAATTTGACAGATAACACATATTTAGTGCAAACAGTACGCGAACGGACCTATTTATATCAATTTTATATTTTACTTAATAACTCGAAGTCTTGATAACTCGAATTTTTTTTTGGCAAGTGATGGTTCGAGTTATCGAAGTTCGACTGTAATTGCTCAGTATTGATCTGCCAGATAAGCCTTAGTAAGCGAGTCATCAATTTCACAATTTCACGAGTCACATCACACATATTTCAGTGATAAAATGATCTAACATACAATTTCATATAGTACAGTCAACCCTCGTAGAACGCGGTACTTTCACAACAAACACATTCACGTGATCTGTATGTTGTTCAGTATGACATATGAAAATTCCCTTCAATGTTGGTTCAAATGATTACCCAAATTCTGAAAATGACTCCAATATAGAATGTTCAGTGGTAGCAAAAAAAAAAAAAATAAAAACTACTAACAAATAT
The DNA here is from genome assembly GCA_949775065.1 of Brachyopa scutellaris. Lineage (NCBI taxonomy): Eukaryota > Metazoa > Arthropoda > Insecta > Diptera > Syrphidae > Brachyopa > Brachyopa scutellaris. Next base: position 70,365,674 of record OX459114.1, on the reverse strand, counting down.
ACACCGAGGAGTGGATTTGGCGGCCATTTGGAGAATAACTTTGCACGTATTGATCGCTCTATAAAACGTTCCAAGAATTTTAAAAGCATTTGCAATTTTCTCTACCTTTTCATATTTTGAAGTCTGAAAGGAGTTGCAGAGTGCTGAGCAAGCTCTTATGACGAATTTTTTAAAAATTAAAAAAGCATGCCCAATATGTATGAAACATGAATTGAATCTGCAATTAAGATTACAATTCTTCTTTTTTTAATTGTTAACATACGTGTTTTTATCATTGGTGTTGCCTTTTTGTAGTAACACTATGGTTACTATTGAGATCGACTTGTAAATAGCATTCAATCGTGTTTCTGTTGATTGATGAGGCGAGCGTTACAGCTTCAAGGTGACCAAGAAGCATATAATAATACCACCAAGTATGTACATAACATATGGATGTATATGGGTTCGAAAGTTAAATAGGAGTCTTTCGAAGGTCTACCAAATTATGCTTTGAAATGTTGGCGAGCATGCAAAATATTCACTGCAAATGCTCGATCAATCAAGAGAATTATAAATATAACAAAATCTAATGAATGAAGAACATTGGGAATCTAGAAAGCAGGCATATCTTCTTCTATCTATATAAAACAAAGTCGGGTTAGTTACATTTATAACTCAAGAACGGCTGAAAGCAGTTATTATCGAAGAACGCGGATTCAATCCGACATTCAAGGTTGTTCCTGGTCGAGAGAGTAAACGTTAATTTTCTTTTGGTGATCATAAATGAGTAATTCTGACTTCGCTTTGGACTTTAAAGGCCAAATTCAGTATCGAATTGGATCAATGCAACCGCTTGAAGACGCACAGCATAAATTCATCCAAATTTACTTCATGGGCAATATGAAAGACAAACTTGATCGTTTGCACGAACGTTGCTCTACTCTGAGATGCAACGCTATAACACTTGGAACGCTTCATCGAATAAATTTCAACGTTGGAAGCAAGACGATGTGGTTCCTGACTATCCAAATGTGCGTTTTACTGATGCTCTTGATCGCATTTACACAGTTCATCCGAAGAATGAAAAATGCTTCTACTTGCGGTTGTTGCTGGTGAATGTTCGTGGGTTGACATGATTTGAATCACTTCGAACTGTCAATGGTGTAGTGTGCCCATCATTTCCTGCTTCATGTCAACAGCTCAATTTGTTTGAAAACGATACTCATTGAAACATTACAATCACTGAAACAATTGCTTCTGCATCTCCAAGTCAGATACTCACATTATTTGCTATCATTATTTCGACATGCTTCCCATCGAACCCACGTGAACTGTGGAACAAGTACAAGGATGACATGCCAGAAGACATTTTACTACTAATTCGTGTCAGTTCAGGGAATCCCGATATCGAGTTGAATAAGGAGATATGTACATAACCAGGCTTTGCTTTTGGTCGAGGACATGTGCTACCTCATGTGCGGCAGTTTGTTAGTCAAGTTAGGAATGCCTACACCATATCGTGAAATGAACGATGCTTTCAATCGAGAATTGGAACGTGAACGTGAATTCGATGGCATATTTTCCTTGATGCTCTCGGGGGAACTGGGAAGACATTCTTCATGTCATTGATTTTGGCCACTGATTGTGCGAGATCCGAAATTGTTGTAGCAGTTGCTTCTTTTGGGATAGTCGCCACGTTGTTACAAGAATGCCGAACGGCTCATTCAGCATTAAAATTGCCTTTAAACCTTCAAACGACTTAAAACCCGACATGCTACATTTCGAAATTGTTAGAAATGGCCAAAGTTTTGGTAACAAGTAAAATCATCATCTGGGATGAATGCGCAATGGCGCACAAACGCGCATTGGAAGCACTCAATCAAATTATGAAAGACAATGACTCAACATGTTTTGGAGGCGCAATTGTTCTACTGTCGGACGGTTTCCGCCAAACACTACCAATCACTCCAAGATCGACCACTGCCAATGAAATAAACGCTTGCCTCAAATCATCGACGACAAACATGCATTGTCAAACGATCCATTTATTTTACCTTACAAAAAAAAATTTAAGTTAATGCAGCTAATAATTTGACACAACATTTATTGATTTTGAGGCGGTACGAAGTTCGCCGGGTTTAAAATAAAGTTTGGAATTACCGGTGTTAAAAAGGATTATTAAATTTATTTTTTTCTGTTCTAACTACGGTCGCCAAAAAACACTGAACAAATATTAGGTATATCCAGGACAAATACATACATATTTCATTATTTTGTGAAATTCGATATTAAGCACAGCCGGTAGTTTCCCGAAATTTACGCTTAAACTATTTTGGCATGCAAATACACTCATATTAGCGTTTTGTATAATCAATTTCTTCATGAAATATAAAAATTTACCTACATCCTTCGACATAAAAGCACATTCTTCTTGGTAATCCTTGTCTTCAACTTTTGTATAAAACAAAAAAATAGAACCATTTGTTGTAGAAGGCAACTGTTTCAAAGGCAACGGTGTCCATTGAGCAAAAATCTGAAATACGATCACAATTTATTTAAAAATTATAAATTCACTGATTTAAATGCGTTTTACTTTACAAACAAATTAACTAAATCCTTTCTATTATCAATTTTATGCCGTAACTTGTTGTCTTTTCGTTGTTATTTTTCGAGTTTCCTTGACTACCGAGGAGGGTGGAATGCGCCAGTTCTGGATTGGTACCTGCGCATGAAAACATTAGATATTTACCGAATTAAAAGAATCATTTTTTGACAGTTATTCTTGCTATACATTTTATTAGATAAGCTTGTTGAATTAGCGTCATTTACGAATTGAATTAAATTAATTCGAATAATCGGTTGCACATCACAGTCGTTTATGATAAAAATGTCAACAATTCATTCAAACAGCTGATACGGTTTGGGTAGATTTCCATCGAATGAAGCTCCAACCATCAATTTTAGTCAAATTTCTAGGGACAGATGTCGCGCCGACGAGTACTCAAAAACACCAACCACTATTGTTAATTATTGAAATTAAAACTGGAAAACAGATGGCGGACTATTTTCGTTAACACTGCATTATCTTTTAGCACAAAGTGGGGCTCAGGTAAAAAATTTCAACACTAGAAAGTGCATAATTCACCACGATGGCGTATGTCCACGCTTATGTTTGCAATATCGACTGAAGATGGGGCTGTTCTATTGTGGTTAGTCGATACACAACCCATTTGTAAATATTCTATATTGGAATGCGATTCCAGCTGCTAAACTTGAGTCGAATATAAACACCTTGACAGCGCTCTATACTGTTATCAAATGCTCCAACCATCAATTTTAATTAAATTTCCAAGGACAGATGTCGCGCAGGCGAGTACTCAAAAGCACCCAAACTATTGTAGATTACTGACATTAAAAAACTGCCACAGATGGCGCAATTTATTAGTTTATACTGCATTATCTACAGAAAGTAATGAAGTTGTATGCAGTTATTTTGTTAGGGGCTTAGAACTTTACTATTAGACATTAGACCGAATTTAGTTTTTCAGCTAGGTTCCAGAAATCGAGTTAAATCAAATATAAATCGAAATTGAAAATCGAGTGAAATCTATTTTTAGTGTTCTATACATTTCGACCGTTTTTGTAACCGATTTTATTTCTCGAAATCATTTTTTTGTGAAATTGAAAACATTTTGGGCATTGAAAAAGTATGTTGATTTTGGAAAATTGTTTGATTACTGATATTATAATAGATAGAATAGACCTTATTATGAGTGCTGTGTTAATTGCTGCGTTATTGCAGACAAAAAGGCATAAATATGCACAAGAAAAAATAATAAGCAAAAGCTGCAGATTAAATATTATACATATGTACAGTAGTGGAAATTAATTAGAAAAAAAAATTGTCTACAAAAATCCGATAACAGCGCTGTTATTAACTAAAATAAATTTGTATTTTCACATTGAACGTTCGGGTAGTTTGCCGACCGTCAACCGCGGACCTCTATTTGACCTTTGAAGTGGAATAGATATGGATCCTGGTTGTTGCGTATGACCAATTGCCAAACGGATGCGATAGTTAACGAATATACGATCTACTAACTAACAACGACAATTAGGTAGCGCCGAGTTAGGCGAAAGATATGCGAAGAAAAAGGTTTCCCCTTAGGGTTTTCACTATAAAATTCACAAAGCTTTATTTTTGCGATGGTTTTTATACATAAATTGAGTAACTGAATTTAGCTCTTAGAGAGACGTTATCTTACTTTTAAGAGTGCGAATTATGTGGCGAATAGTCTAAAGCAGTGGTCGGCAGAATTTTTTTTTCGTGTACCACCTTTGCGTACCACCAAATATTTTTTTTTTACTTTTATTGATTTTATTCAATCAAATATGAAATGCAACATAGGTAATAATAATGTTAAATATTTATAATGTTGATATTGATATGGCAATGTGTATTAAGTGTGATTATGTTCGATACGTGGCTCAAATTTCGAAATGGCAACTCGCACAGCGTGTGCGTGGTCAGCATTCAAACACTTTCTTTGCTCAGTTTTTCTCAAAGCCATGGTTGAGAACAAAGTTTCACACAAATATGAACGAAAAATGAAGCAAAATTTGTATGGCTGCATAGCTCCATTCTTCTCGCGTACCACCTCTGGTACGCGTACCATGAAATGCCGACCACTGGTCTAAAGTAATAAATGGTCAAATCTAGGCGCAAGATCCATCGGTGAATCAGAAATGTAAGCCTGAATTGAGTAGAGCGGTGAATACCCGTAGGTACATACACCTACGTAACTTTAGGTCAGACTGTTACAAAATTGTCGTTACTCTATACAGCGTTGCCGCTTGACTGTGGATATATTTAACCCAAAAAAACCGGGAAAAGTAGCAAGAGTAGCAAAATCTCTAATTCTAAAGAGTAGCCTAAAGTAGCAAAAGCAAAAACAAGAACGTTTGTAGGTTAGGTTATGTTAAAAGGGGTTCTGAAGTTGATGGTACTTAAACCGAAACATTTCCGTCCAAACATTTAATTTCCCTGCAAAATGGATTTGACTATGCCCAGTTTGGCCAGCTTCTTTCAGTGTATTAAGAAGAGTTTCCCTAAAATATTCTTTCGAGAACATGCAATGGCCTGGCAATCACAAAGGATATGTTCGATATCCTCCGATGTTCCTATGTCATTACAGTATCTGCTTTCGTTCGTGTCTGAAAGTCTCATTCTTTTCGCATGTTTTCTCTTAACGTTACCCTATTTAGTCCTATGATTACCCTGGCCCTTTTGCGGCCTATGGCCGGCCAAAGAGCCGCTTGTAAGAGCAATCAATTTATTTTACAAAAATTGATTGTTTATAATGCTTGTCTTTTTCGTTTTAGTACAAGTTATATGTTGTGCTACCTTGGAGTCAAAAAAACATTTCTTTAAAACGTTTGGAAGAGAATTCATGACGGACAGATAGATATGATTTACGTTGCAAAACATGACCAGGAAATGCTCTGCGAAACTTCCATATTATCCATATTTCCTATTTATTAATTTTTATCTTGCTCCTCGTTTTCCTTTCAATCTCTTATTAACAATCTGCAGCATTAACATAAAGTTCGATGGACGATCTATAACAATGAATAGGTACAATTTGTCATCTTACCGATCCATATTACACTTAACCCTAGAAAGATAATCACGTCTATCACAGAATCCGTTGTATTCGGAATTTTGTTACGAACCCTGAAAGAACTATCACAGAATCATTCGTAGTGGAAATTTTTGCTACGAATTTCGAATTTCGTAGAAAGTGTTAAGTTGTTAAGTGCGGCAATGCACATTCGGATTCCACTACGACGGATTCTGTGATAGTTCTTTCGGGGTTCGTAGCAAAATTCCGAGTACGACGGATTCCGTGATAGATGTGAATCATATTTTGATGTATAAAATTACACTCATGTATAAAATTTACTCACAGGGTTGTGAGTATTTCCAAATTGATGAGACTTAACTCAATGAGACGTGAGTTTTCTGCTCTAAATACCTACTTGCTGGAAAGTCACGAACGCCCATCCCATGATTCATAATAATTAGAAAAAAAGCGGTACATTTCGCTCGCGAGTGAGTCAGTTTGACGCAGATTATTATCTTTCCAGGGTTAAGCAGAAGAAATGCATTAAACAATTTTCCTGTTTGCTTCAGTCAACACAGTTCGCAATTCACCACATTTAGAATTCACGTATTTTGGTTGCACAAAACAGGAAATTCAGCTCCCACCCTTAAATGCATTGTTGGGATTGAAAGCAACAGAAAGCACCACCACCACAAAATATTTTGCCAGCAACTTCAAAAAATAAAATCTAGCAAAATGGGTCAAATTTGAAAATTAAAGTAGCATGGTAGCAAATTGAAAAATCATAAAAAAAATTTAGCACTTTTGCTACAAAAGTAGCATTGTGGCAACGCTGACCCTATACAGGTTCTGTAACAAAATGCATTAAGCATGCGTTTGATATGAGTTTCCAGTGATAATAATAGATAATTAAAAAGACTTAATTATTGAAACCGGTTTCTTTGCTGGTGCAGATTTACTTCTTCTTTAGGTGGCGCCATAGTTCGGGGTGGTGAACCAGGACCTACTTCTCACAACCAAACAGCGAGTTGAGAAGCTGATCATGACAAATGAGATTCTTTGAATGCTTGTCAGACATTTAAAAGGGGTGGCACCGTGAACAAAACTTTAAGGTGTCTTGCTGGGATTGAACCCGTCAGCATTGCGTAGAAGTCTAACGTACCTTTTACTTTTTAATATTATTCTGAAGCTCTTTACTTGGATTAAATTAATAAAAAAAAAGTTGAAAGACACTGTTTTTGCTTATATGTAATGTACATAGTTTGTAAATATGTATAGTCGTTCGGGGCAAGAGTGCGCATTTTGGACTTTGGGCTTAATTTCTGAAAAATTGACAACAGATAACAAACAAAAGACCCTATTATTTGGTAGCTCTATACTTTAGGAACAAATTTATACAAAAATACTTTATATTTTTTTTAATGTTTTATATGTTTTGATCAAAAAACCAAAGTAAGTCAAGTTGCGCACTCTTGCCCCGAAGTCAGGGTAAGAGTGCGCAGAGGTATGTTTAAGAGTGCGCAACCAGTTTAAGTCATGGTTTTTGTAGTTTAAATGGTTTGAAACTGTGCTTTCGCTCAAACCAAACTCTTCGGCAGCCTTTCATGGGCTGCTTCCATTTTAAATCAGCTCCCTAGCCTCGCAGATATGCTCTTGGGTTATCAATTTCCTTTCCGTTTGTGTTTGGTAGATACGAGGCTTTCTCTGGAAAAACAAAAACAGTAAGCTACCGCCTACGACTGTGTTATGCTCGTTGCATACGGGTATTCAGTTTGTCGTTACTTTTACAGCTCTAATATTAATTATGGTATAGGGGCTAACACTGCGATAGTGTGATTTTTCAGGACGATTCAACTCCTACCCATGAAGCAAAATCCGTAAGTTTTTCTGTTGGATATGGTCTGTAAACTAACACTTTTATAAACTTTTAGTACTTTACTCTAATTTCAGGTACAAAACTACAAGGATTCTTTGGGGATTCATTCTCTTCCATGGCCTCGTAATAGCCCAGATTTTAACCGCAGAGAAAACTGTTGGCATAACATGGCCAAAAGAGTTAGAAAGAAAAGGCCAAAATCTGTTAGTGAACTGGAAAGTAAATATTATAATTAAAAACATCCGATATCAAATTTTAATAAGAGGCGCGTTTTTGTTTGGACCTATATAGACTAAACATGTTTCAGAAACATGTTTTCCATGTAAAATATAACAAAGCTTTAGACTGGATGTGTGTTTTACATGGAAAACATATTCCTGGGACATGTTTATGTTTAGTCTACAATACATAGGTTTACAAAAAAACACGCCTTATATCCTATATAGACAAATTGTTTGATTCGATGACAGGATTGATGACGTAAGTAAGATAAAAGGTGGAACACCCAAATATTGCGTTAATTGTACGTTAAATGAATTTTTATTTTATGCTATTTTCTTATATGTTGTTACGTTTAAAAACATGTACGTGATACATATTTGATTAAATTGTTTGCCTAAATAAAACGAAAAATTCCCTTTTTTCATACAAATGCAAAAATTTGTGAATTGTGTGGTCAAATTTCGACCAATATTTATTATAGTATTTAAGCAAAAAAATAAATTTTATTATATAGTCGAACTTATTTATTACGAATTTTCTTGTAACGAAATTCTTTATATTGCGAAATTTGTTGTTGTCTTTCCCCTAAAAAACAAGATTGACACAAAAATGCGAAAAAATCACTGCTAGACTTAAAAGTTCCTATATAGCGAAATATGTTTAAAACTTCTTTATAACGAAAAAACTTTTTGGTCCCTTGGAGGTCCGTTATAAAGAAGTTTGACTGTATAACGTAAGAAAAACTTTGATTTTTTCATAAAAATGGAAGAAGAGTAATGGTGCAGGGTTTATTTTTGCCCACGAGTGTAGCATAGTGCATGAACCAGTTGCAGCTTATAACGATCTAGGTATGCTTTTTAAAGATACGCTATTAAGTAAACATAGTAAGTAAATTGAAATGAATTTAAATGAATACTTGGACTTTATAACATGTCTTCTTAACTTGGGATTTAACAGAATGAGAGAGGCTTTGTTTGATACATATACAGTGAACTCTCTCGTAACCGGACACTAACGGTACCGAGAAATTTGTCCGGTTATGGGAGAAAAAAATAAATTGACGTTCTTTAAAAAAGAAACACAATAGACAGGTGGTATTCATTTTATTTTATAAAGGAATTCATTTTTATGTCATAAACACAAATTACCAAAAAATACTAATTTCTGTCTATGACAATTAAGCGTAAAATGACACATACATTGACATATTATACATGGACTGCTAGTGAAATGTCACTTTCATACAACGTCTGCGGACAATTTGGTTCCAACATAACTAGCGCCACGTGTTTCGTAGCGACAGCAATGTGAAACAATTATCCGCCATCATACTTATTTTGCGTAGAAACTGAGGCCATCTATTGCCGTATATACGAGTTACTGTGAAAAAATGTTAAATTTTATATTGTTGCCGCGTTGGTACCAACAGATGCCACTACCAAAATTTCAATACAAAATTTGAAAAAAGCCGTTACTTTTCTTTATTGACCCATAAGCTAGATAAATATGTAAAATTTATTTGGAATTCATGTTTTGTGTTGATTAATACTTTGTGTTTTTGCTTTATAATACAGTACAACTTCTCACATTTTATTAAAAAAATACTTAAATCACAAACCAACGGCTTTCGTGAATTCAAACACAGTCTAAGTTTCCACATTTCTCCGCTACGAAACAAGAGGGCTAGTGCTTATGTTGGAACCAACGCGATGTTGGGTACTAGCAGTCCATATATAATATGTCAATGGACACATACATATGTATTGGGTCTATAACTTAATTCGTGCGGTTTACTAAGAGATGGCGTAACTTGTATTATTCCATTGTTATTATTCCATTGGAACATGCGTTGGAAAGCTACTGTCACTGTACGTCATTTCAGTATATGTCATTCATTTGAAGCGTAAACAACAATAATTTTTTTTCACTCAAATATGTCGAACTTTGTGCCTGAAAAAGTGTTTTTGCGGGGATTTCTTCTTCATTACTTTAATATGAAGAAAACTGCTGCCGAAAGTCATCGTATTTTGGTGGAAGTTTATGGTGAACATGCACTAGCTGAGCGAACGTGCCAAAAGTGGTTTGCACGATTTAAAAGTGGTGATTTTGGATTGGAAGACGATGAACGTCCTGGGCAGCCAAAAAAGGGGGATCAGAAGGGTGTGCTGTATTATGAGCTGCTAGAACCGGGTGAAACCATCAATGGACAACGCTACCGAACACAATTAATCTGTTTGAAAAGAGCAGCAATGTTGCCGTTTTAGTGACTTTGTCACTATATCTGGTGGCATTTTCACTTAGTTAGTGACAAAAAAATTTCCATGTCACTAGATTTTTGTGGCATGCAAAAATATTTTTTTTCTTAATAGTAAAGCCCTGGTGCTGTCACATCCCTGACATACGAATTTAATTGCCTTTGTGGAATGCCACACACATGTTCATGGGAATGACAATTCTCTCTACCAAGAAAGTCGGTATTTTGGAGTTGGAAGATGAAGTGTAGTTTGTATCGAGAACTGCTTCTCTTTTAAACTTACTTAAAATCCAACCGTCTCGCTGGAAACGACTTTTTACTAAGCCCTCCATAAACTTTAATAATTTATTTTTGTTAAGTTGTTCTTTGTTTGCAAACCATTTTGGACCAGCGCCAGCGTGTGGTATGCTAACTTTGGATAAAAATTAAAAATATTAAATAAAAAATATTTAAATAAGTGTTGGACTTATAATTAGGTTTGGTATCTTGGCAATTGAAAAATACATGTCTTGGACAATTCTCACCTGTCCATGGGTACACCTGGGCTAGTCGAAAAAGTGTCAAAAAAAAAAATTTATTTTTATCTTTTTTTTTTCTAAAATCAAAACAAAAATTGATTTTTTTGATATGGGATATTGACAACAGACCAAATAGGCTTTTGGTAATGTTTGTAGGCCCCACAGGTAACTCTATCTGCCGACAGGTGTCAGCGAAAAGTGGCGGGTGGTTGACAAAACGGCAAATATTGAGAAAACTACTCGCCAGATTTTTTTATTTTTAGCAGGAATGCTTTTTAGCATAAAATAAGACGATCCTGAAAATTTCACCACAAAATTCCAACGTTGAAATTTTCAGGTCCTTAATGGGTTAACTATAATAAAATTTAAAATAAAAAAGAGAAAAATGTATTTTTTATTATATTTTTTCTACTACTTTTTTTCCTGGTGAATTGTCTTCAAAATTTCAGCAAATCTAGTGACTTTTAGAGGTTGGCCTAGTGACTTTTTATTTCAGGTTGCGGCAACACTGGAGAGCAGTAGCCGAAAAACGCCCGGGATATGCGACCAGACACGAGGCAATAATTTTCCATCATGACAACGCCCGGTTAAGAACTATTTGGAAAACAGTGGATGGGATGTTTTACCCCACCCGCCTTATAGCCCAGACCTTGCCCCTTCTGACTACCATTTGTTCCGGTCGATGCAGAACGCCCTCACTGAAATACGGTTCACATCAGAGCAGAATATCAAAAATTGGCTTGATTCATTCTTGGCTGCCAAGCCGACGCAGTTCTTTTGGGATGGGATCCACAAATTGCCAGAAAGATGGGAAAAAGTCATAGCTTCAGATGGGCAACACTATGAATAATACTATTGTACATGTTTTTCTTAAATAAACGTTAAAATTTTGAAAAAAAAACCGCACGAATTAAGTTATAGACCCGATATACATTATATTCAAACCTATTTAAGAATGCAATGGGATTTATAAATGTACATAATTGTTGGATAACACGTTCGCGGACGAGACAGCATATGCCGTCAATGGTTGAGGAAATAAAAGGGTCATGACAATTTTAGATATGTAAGGACAAGGCGGGAACCCTGACGAGAAATACAGTAAACTTTCATATTCCGGCATTATTTGTCCTACCAGAGACAGATTTTCACTTCACTGTTACCAGCGGAATCATTTTTATCTTTATATGAAATTCGCACAAAATAATATAAAATGCAGGAGATATGCGTGTGTCATTCTAGCGTTCCCCACCGAAAATTATGTGTCCGCGAACGTGATAAAGACGCAAAAGCACACTCCACAGTTTACATTTTTGTTTCGTTTCTTTGCAAAGTGTAAAGACGAGGACAACAAAACATATACAAAAAAAAGTATGTAAAAAGTTTGTCATACGTAGATGTGTTTTGTCCTTTTAAGAGAGAGCGACATTCTATTGCGGTTACGAAAATTGGTGTCCGTGTCCGGTTTTGGGAGCGTTTTTTTTTATGAAAAATCGTGTATTTATTTCGGTTCTTTGAAATATGTATGTCCGGTTATGAGAGATGTCCGTAAGGAGAGAGTACACTGTATTTGATTAAACTATTTTTTGTAAGTACATAATTTCAAAAACAACTGTTCATTTGACCATAAGCAAACAAATTGCGATGTCAGAAAATCATATGCTTATCATTTTAAAGAAAAGAAGAAAATAATTTTTTGAACTGAGCTACACAAAGCAGTGTGACGTGTGACAGAATAACATTTTTCAAAGTAAAATCAACTAAAATATCTACAAATTTCCCTATTGTTTCGCCGTGTAAAGTTGACAAATAGAACAGATCCACGTCAACCCAACAAACATGGCTGCTTGCTTACTGATATCTTAGCATAAAGCTTCCTATGCCCAGTGCGCCGACTCGTATCGCATACCCCACAGGATAACCAGGCGAAACCAGGCAACATCACTATGTCAGGGGTGGTTTGGACTGCTCTAAAAAAACACTACCCAAGATAACACATATCCCCCAGGAATCGGTAGCTCTCTTTATATCTCATCGTACATCCATAACAACACATACCCTCCCGTGTATAAGTATTGGCGAAATACTCCAAAGAAAAGGCCCTATACAATAAAAACGAGCAGCAAAATCCAGAACAGAAAAAGCCAAAAAAAAAAAAACGCTGGTACTCAAAACTCGCTTGCGGTTGTAGTGATAAATGGTCGCACTTCGCTCCGGAATCGATTGTTAAACGACGACGCGGCGATTATAAGCGCTAAAAGAATTTTACTTACAAAAAAAAACATTTTCCTTTTCTAATGTAATTGCTAAAAAAAAAAAAACAACTGCTCGTTCGAAGGTTTCCTCAAATAGAACCCCGATTTTCCAACCTAACCGTTTTCATAAAAGTTTTTTTTCTCAAATTTTACTGAACATTTTTTAAGAAGCAGCAGCAAATACAAGAAGAAGAGCAAGATGATGGTGGTGGTGATGATGTTGGTGATGATGATGAAGTGATAGTAGTTGAGTATCTCTAAATAGAGGAAAATGAGATATCCTAAAAAAGAACGGAAGTGCTGAGTGCGTTGAGACGTTAACGGTATTCGGGATAAAGTTTTCTTAAAAATACAATTCATCATCGTTTTTCACTGAAGAAAAAATGTGTTAAACCAACAAAAAAAAAACAACAAAAAACAAACCGACAGAACGAATATTAAAAAAAAAAGGCAATGGGAGTAATGACCACCGAATTTTCACCACTGGGACCATTTTGTGGATAAACGAAGATAGCAGATACAATACAACAACAACAACAACAAAAATTCGCAAATTATAATGCATTTTATTTATACGATTTTCCTATGTGAGTTTTTAAAAAATCTAGTGGCGGTGTCTTATACAGGTTTTCTTTTGTAAGGCAACACATTTCCAAAGAAAATGGGGTTTAAATGCATTCGCCCTCATTTTCGTTCGAGTGCGCTAAATTTGGTGCTTCAATTTCTATCTATTTTTTCTACAAATAAAAAAAAAAATTCGTCTGTCAATTTAACAATTTATATTATAAAAAAGTGCTCCAAGTTGCGTAGTGAAAATTCCATAATGAAAAAGTTTTTATGTATAGAAATTCGTTCACTTACTTTTTTCTTTTTTGTTTCATTCTTTGAATTTAAAAAGGGGTTGATTGGGGGTGGAAGTCAGAGAGAAAAGAGAAAACTAAATTTCAGAAATCGATCGATAAAGGAAAGAAGGAACATTTCATGTTTTTTTTTCTTTTTTCTTCGCTTTGGTTTTTCTCTCTGTACATCATTTTGGGGGTGAGTTTGAGATTGAGAAAGAAAAAAACAAAAAGAAGAGAGAAACAGCGAGCGCACCAGAGAGAATGCACACACGTGTGTATACGTTAAAACAAAATTAGTACATTTATACCCCCTTATGCCATTTAGCTTTATTCGAATTCCAATGGTTTTGTTTTTCCGTTCGGTGTTGCATTGCTGCTTAAAAAGAAGGAAAACAAAGTAAATCCTAGAAATGTATTTTTTTTTGTTAAAATTAAATTGAACAAAATTCATGGTCATTTCCAATACATATCTTAAATTTATTAAATAGAATATTATAAATTCTAATTGTTGTATCAAAAAGCAGTTGTTGGAAAAATGACTATTTATTATTTAATTTAAAATTTTCTAACCCAAGTTGAATTTAAATAATAAAAAAAAAAATTATAATTGATCAGGTGGAATGGACATGCAAGTAAAAGAATGTTGTAAATACTTTCGTACTAACCTAAGCTACATATATAAATATGTACATACAGTGGTGGACATGTAAATAGCCCACTTTTATCGCATGTATTACAAATTACATTTTCGTTAAATATACATAATCGAAAACAAGCAAACAAAGAAATGCACACGTTCAGCCATAAATACCAAAAACAGTTATGGTTAACTTTTCCTGCTATATGTAAATACACATATGTAAATAGCACACAATCTTCGTGCACATTTTTACTAGTATTTTCTTGATATTTAATTATTATTAAATTATTAAATATTTGAAAGCAATTAAGTATTTAACTGAGATAATATTAAGTATCAGAAAATATCAGTAAATATGGGGTGAGAATCACAACAGCTCGCCTTCAATTTGAAGACTGACTTATCGGTTTCAAACATTTCCGAGCAGCTACAATGTTCCAAAAACGATATCCACAATGCCTTACGTCGCATGGAGGTGTTTGGGAATGTCAAAAAATTTGTAAGAGCGATGCCCAGGAAAACTACTTCAAAAGTGGAAAACCTGATTTACAGCGTTAGTGCAACCAACCCATTTTTGAGGGCTTAAGGGGGCATTCTAGTCTATCGGTACGAATTTTGGGTGTTTCTTAAAAGTCGATAAAAAAGAAACCAATTATATTTTTACTAGTCAGTCTTTTATTAGATATTTACAAATATTTTAACAATACAAAAAAAATTAAAAAAACTTTTTTTTTAAAAAATTTAAGAAATTACAGGCTGGTAAAGTGGGGCGGTGAAAAATAAGGGTACGTCCTTGTTGACAAGATTCCAACCCTTGTGGTGATATGAAAAAAAGGTGCGTGAGACTCTCGCGCGTAAGAAGTGAAACTAGTTTTAAATCCAATAAGCCATTGTTGAGTTAGGGCTCTTCTTCTTCTGCCACTTCGATCTCAAATTCTCACCTCCTATAAGTAATGGAGTAGTCTGAATACACCCATAAATTCCGCCAGGAAATGCAGACCATAATAGTGAAAACCGCATCTAAATCCGTTTAGTGGTTCTCGAGATAAGCCAAATAAATTTTGGGGACCTCCTTTTATACCACGTATAGATTTTACTGCCAGTTGAAGTTGGAGAAGGGCAAGCGTTTCACTTTTTCGTCTGATTCAGGCAAATTTGCCCTACCGCGGCTAGAGAAGTTTCACTGAAAAAAAAAAAAAACAAAAAGATCCTTAATCAGTAAGAATGTCGCTATCGCCTGAACTATGGAAATAAAAAACTAAATTTTTTCCACAAAATGGCCGCTGTTTGAACAAGAAGTGATTTTTTCAAAGTTTTTAATTTTTTTAAAAATAGTAAAATCAAAATTTTAACATAATTCTCGTTCCGATAGAGGGATATATAGAGGGATATATAAAGAAATTTCAAGTTAATCGGTTCATTAGAACTTGAGCCATCGTGTCAGACGTGTTGGAAAAAGGAGTTTCGAGAAAAATATATTTAAAGAAATACGTTACAACGACCTTCACATAGAGGCTTTCTGAGAATTCATGGTGTATAAGAGACTTTCTGTAATATAATTCAGTAAACGTTTGGAGGATACATTTTTGAAGGTGGCACCGTAGCGCAAGTGGTTAGTGCATCAGACTACTGAGCCTGCGGTCTTGGGTTCGAATCCCGCCGCAAGCACCTAAAAAGTTTTTCACAGTGCCCACCTCTTCCGAATGCCTGACAAGCATTCAAGAGTATCATACTAGAAGGCGTTTACAGTGAAAATAAGCTCGAGAGGGTGCATAGCACAGAGAAATCAGCTCGTGACAAAAAAAAGGTTCAAGGCAAGAAAAACCTTTACAAGGGAATACCTCCAGAAACCGAAGTTTTTGTTGGAAAAATGTGCTGTGGAGTAATGAATCCGAATTGTGTAGACTCGGATCGGATGAAAAAAAAGGGACAGAAAAAACAGAAATCAAAATGGTTAAAACGGTGGAGAAAATATAATCGTGTAGGCTGGTTTTCTTGGCACGGGGTGTAACCGATTCTGAAGATGACCACAAAAATGGACAATTACGTCTATAAACCGATTATCGCGGACAGCCTGATCCTATTTGCTGAGGACAATATTCCACTGGTATGGCATTTTATGCATGGCAACGATCCTAAGCGTACTTCCCGTGTTGTCTGAGTGATCAAAATATAAACGTTTCAGGGTGACCAGCACAGTTTCTTGATCCAAACTCGATCGAGAACGGAAAGACGTCGGACAAAACAAAACATCAGTCAAACCATGAAATGCTGTAGAATTGGGGGGACAAATACAAGTCGCCGGGAGGTCTATACCAAAAACAAATTGTGAGGCTTTAGTGTAGAGTCTTCCGGAAGGATGTGCAGCTGTGCTCAAAAATAAAGGTTTTCCGACCAAAGACTAGCTTTTAGGCTTTGTCCATAGAGGTATTCACCTAAATCTCATATCTTTGGCGTAAAGAAACATTTGGCTAGTTAAATTGATATTTGAAAATGTGATGATTAGTAGAAAAGTAATTTGTTTCATTATATGTTTTACAATTATCTTTATATTGACAAAATTGAAAGTGTGCTATTTATGTGTTCACCACTGTAGCAAGGGCGGATTCAGGATTTATTTCTGGGAGGGGCACAAAGGCCAGATAGGTAAAGAGTGCAACCCCTTGGTATTGGGATTCATTCTTTATCTTTTTTAAAGCTACTTGCGTGAATGTATGGCGTGCGTGTTTCTTTTCCAAAATCAATCAATATGAGTATGTGCATAAAATTTCACGCAAGCACGCCAAGATTCACATATATTTCTAGCATATGCAGACATAGATTTGGGTAATTTTTCATCTTGATCGTTTGTTGAAAAAGTGATTTTTATGTTCGCCTTTCGTTGTTGTGTGGTTGTGCCTATAGGTTATGGCCCGTTCTCTGATAAATGATGTTGATTATGGAATGAGCAAGCAGAAATAATGCAGTTGGTATCTAATTGCTAGTGTTTTTTCGAGTGGCCTGTTTTATCTGAATCGTGTCTTGGGGGGCTGTGCATCCGCCATTGACTGTATGTACACCGCTGAATAGAATAAAAAAGGGATTGAAAGTTATCTTTATAGCTAGTAAGCAATAGAACAAAGTACTTACCAAAATAAAGATGTTAACGCAATGGTATATGCAGGCAGACCAGACAGATCTGGCCTAGACTGGATCTTAGTCGCTCTTACTACCTGTTGTCTCTAAGTAAGATTATGGATGTCATTACAGGACACCACTTTATAGGCAAGCATGCAACTAGGCTTGGCGTCCATTCAAACAACTTCTGCAGAAGTTGCAGAGACGATGGAGCTCTTTCACGTAGTAGAAAACTACACCTAGGTGAATACTTCCTTAATGATCTCAGCAACGTAGCACCACTAAGACATTGGAAGCATACCTCGCTCTATACAAAACTGAAAATGAGTAGCGGGGAGGGGATACATACCCCAAACATCCTTGGTATCACTCTATAGGTCTAAGTGCGCTGGTACTTGGATTACAGGCAGCTATTGTTATCTAACTCCTAATGGTATATTTAAATAGCATTGGAAAACTGAACCTTATGGAGGCCTTATTGTATTTACCATCATTTTATCGGATCTGATTGTGCCCATGTATGTAGATCGATGCCTTAATTTACTTTCTTTGATCAAGATGTCCATTTGCGCAGCAGGCCACTTCATTAAGGACAGAAAAAGAGTTAAATGAGATTTATAATGACAGAAAAAGGTCAAATTCTCCAAGCAACTGTGCGTAATTTGCAAAGTAATACCTGAGGTAAAAAAAAAGAATCTTAAAAACGTAATAAACACTGGCATTATGGAAAGATTGTGGTGAGCATGCTGTAGTTCTTGCGTGACGATAATGTCCTTTGATATTGAAATTTTAAATATGTAGGTCATTCTTCTACAATTAAAGGACTGAAATGCTTAGTAAGTACATCAGCAGTCTCTGTAGCTTTTCAAATAACAATTATAAATGCATTGATTTTAATTCAATTACTATGCAGGATGAGTATACATATTAACGAACATAGCATGTATATTCATACTGATTGCCGGTGTACATAGTATTCGTAGGGGCTGAAATTTTAAATACAGTTTAGAGCCCTGAATGCAGCCATTTGTCCTTTCAGTTCATTTCATAAGTGACTAGATTTTCTTTTCTCGCGCAAAGATTTTAAATGTCAGATTTAAGATCAGCTGAGTGTCATTGACTTCAAACCTCTTCGACTTCACCGAGCTGACGTGTGGGGTTGAGTAATTGTTGTTTCTTTCCCATTTTGGGTTGCATTGAATTGCTAAAGAGGTTATGATCGCCCTTGAAATGATACACACGCCGCGCCGCAACCACAGACTCTGGCCCCTATTGTGAGTGTCGATCAACGATCGATAAGCAATAATAATCTATCGTCGATTGTTGATTTTAGTATTGTGATTGTGATCGATATTTGTCAATTTGACAGTCGCTTGAAGTCGATCACAAATTTCTGTTCGATCCTTTTTTTTTGAGAAATGTTTTGTGCGTATGAAGTGATAGTAATTTTAATAAAAATGATATGTTAAGAAAACTTAGTTATTAATCCAAATGCAAGCCGAAGCAGGTTACAAAGAAAAAGCAATGGGATGGTTTTATTTATGGAAATTAATTCTGATATCGCGAAAAGGGAGTTTGTGCAAAAACCAAAGCAGATGGGCGATTAAAAAAATAATTAATAATTATTATTTAACTTATTCCCTTTAGTTTAATACAGCGTTGCCAGATTTTTTTTCGTGCAAAGCGGGATTTTGAAACCTTTTGTTTAAAAAAGCGGGATTCTTACGTGAAAAACGGGATATAAAAAACATAAGTAGTCAGTAGTTTTTTTATTACCTATCCTTTTATTTGAGATTCAAATTAAGTTGAAAATGATGATAGACATAGAAAAGTTTGTTTAATGAAAATACGTTAGTATACTAATAACAATAACTGTCGGTAAATTTAAGAGGAATACAAATAAGAAATAATCACTTATTTATATTTCTCTAACGACTTAACTTTTTTTAAAGTTTCCTTTTTTGAAGAACTCTGCACAGGATAGCTCCAGATTGAACTGGATGAGCAATTCAGCTTATATTAAATTTACGGAACATTTATTTCTGGCATCCACGTTCGGGAAAACCGTTTGAAGTTGAGACACCTAATTTAAAGGAAACTTGTTTAAACATATTATTGGAATCATTTTTTTGGAAACTGTTGCTTGCTATTTGCCATTGTGCCATTTTTTTATGTGTGCAGTGTACTCATTTTTCGATATATTCTGAGGGTGATGTATTGCATGAATGCTGAATGAAATTTGAAAATATTTGAAAGAGAAGAATGAACAAATGTATTGAAAGCGGGACAGTGTCTGTTCCGTCAAAATTGGGACGTCTGGCAGCGCTGGTTTAATACAACAATATATAATAAAATTAAGTAAGTTGCAGTTTCAATTAATTTGTATTTGCTTTATTCTACAAATTATAAAGACATGGATTTTAGAATATTATTCCAGATTTCTACCGCTTCTTCGTTTCTAGAAAGTTCTTCACCATAATATACTGCATTTCTTTATTCCTCGACCATTGCTAAACCACAACTCAATGAAACTCATTTATTTTAAATTACTTTTACTATAAATCAATAATTATGAAAGCAATACTCAAAACACTGTCAAAAGTATGATGTATTCACAATATTCACATTTTTATTCACGATAATCTATCTATTCTTCTATCGATTGAGTTACACCAATACCAAAGCAAAAATCAATTCTTATCCCAAGCTATTTTTATTCGGTTCACTCTTAAAAAAATTGAAGTTCACAAATTAGTGAAAAAAAGAAATCTTTTTATATAAAAATTGTGAACATTGGCAACACTCTTTCATATTTATTTTTTCACCCTTATCAGAAAATTCTGTAGTAATGCACTTTTTTCTTGTTGTTCTCGCTATTAGAGAGAATGTCGTCGAACGCATACTCCAGGACAAGAGAAGAACAAAATTAGAAGCAAAATAGAGCAAGCAACTACATTTACTAGTTGTACATATATGTACATATGTATATGTATGTATGTATGTATGATAGTAAGTAGTTAGGAGGTTTTTTTTTTTACGAGTACAGAAAAATCTATTCGTAATGAATTTCCCTTTATTCTAGAAGGAGAAGCCAAGGGGATTTAAATAAAAGAAAAAGGAAATTCCATTACATTGATACGAGTAGGTGCATTTGCAATCTCCCCCATCTCCCGCCACATTTGTGTGGTGGCTGGTGGATCACATTGTTTTCCACATGTCATGTTACTGCCATTTGGTTCAAATTGAGTGAAAGAAAAATAAAAGACTACACAACGATGTTCGTTTTAGCTCCACATACACATAATATACATATGTATGTACATAATGTATATGTACATAATTAATTACATCGCTTCGTGTATTTCAGCAATGCCCCATTCTCACAGTCAACCAAGATACAGACAGTCAAATTGTAACTACCAAAGTGAATGGCTTTATATACAGAGAATGGAGTTTTTTTTAGGCTAAATTAAAGATTATCCTCCATCAACCCCATTCACGACAGTAGCGGTGGTATTTGTCATCCCATGAATTATCTTCTGCCTGCGTGCATCACCTATACCTACTCCATTTTGCATTTGTTAAAGTAAATTATAAATCAAGAAAAATACACGAAACGAAAAAGGAAAACGAGGAAGAATGAATGATTGTGTGACACACAAAACGCAAAGTGGTGAGGAACTGTGCCAAATGCCTATGCAGCAGCGGCATGCATCGGGGAGATGATAACAGCTCGGCTGCTGGTTGATTTGAACCGAACCAAACAATGGGACTTGCACCGCAGCAACTTTTCCATTTATTGTCGTCCTTTTGAGGGTTGGTTGTTTGTTTTTGGTTGTTTGGTTTATTTATTTCATTTTTTTGTCTGCGCCCGATTGCGTCAGCTGCAGCGGGGTGGAGGACGATCACTCTAATTGGAGTGTACAGTACATACACTCGGTTTCTGTTTTGCGGTTTTATCGGTGCTGCTCATGATCCTAAGTCACATGCACCCTTCCACGGATAAATTTATTTTTGTTTTGTATATTTTTGCAATTCAAATGGGAAACGTCTTGGGTTAGGTTATGGTCAGAAGCCAATTCCGAGGTTATGGCTCCAGTTTACTGCCCATTTGACCCTTTTCCAGTGACTGGGAATGGGCACTTCTGAATGGCCGGCCGGGTTTTAGCTTGGGTGGTATGTATTTATGCCTTGTATATGGTAAACGTACTACCTAAACCTATGTAGGTATTTTTTTGTGCGCGCTGATAATCATTACTCATGGCGTGTTGATTTGGTATTTGATAAAATCAGTTGATGTTTATACATACATTTACGTATTTATGTATTTACGGGTAGGTATCGTTCCGTCCGTAGTCTTGTGCGAGACAAATTAAATTATTAAAGAGCCATTTTCTTCTTGTTTTATCAGAAGTTATGGGCCGTAGAGCGGCCTCCACGCTGCGATGGGGTTGTATTCGATACAATGTTGTGATGGTGTATAATAAAACTTTGTACACCGGTAAATGATATGTTATTGGGCCATGAAATATTTAGTTTTTCAGATTTTTGAAAAGGCTATTCGTGTGGTCTCCGGGCAGCGGAAACCCAAAATAAGGATAAAATGTCGTTTGTAGGCGGTCGGGTACTGTTAGTTCGAAAATAGCAATTAAATGCGTATACAGTGGAATAATTTATTAAGCTTAATAGTTGTGTGTACACAGTGAAGGATGTGATGGGTTTTACATGAATTGGAAGGTGGGTGGGTGTTATTCCCTGGCAGATCATTTTTGAAAATGGGGTAAGCTCTTGGGTTTTATTAAATGTTTTATTCGCAGGTGAGTTTTTCCGATATATGGCTGTTCGAGAGCAAAAAAAGCTTGGTGAAAGAAAGAGTGGATTGTGTTGAACGCAACGGTGAATTCCAGAATTTTAAGAAAACAGGCTAACGGTACCTACTTTTGAGACATATTAGTTGAATCAGTCAGATTCGCATGCAATTAAATCGGTTCATTAGATTAGAAGCATTCAAATTACTATCGTTGTTTGTGAATTGATTTATTTTTTGTTTTGTATAAAAAGTAAATTTTGTCATTAAGAAAGGGTTTGCTTTATTTTTTCTTCAAGAATGGTAAAATAAATTATTTGACAAAAATAGACGATTACCATTGGGAAGGCTTGTCTAAGCGTGTTATCATTGGCAAAATCAATCGAAGTGATCATGCGGTTGGTAGTTGTTTTAAGGATCCACAAATTTAGGGAACAAATTACAAAGGAAATGCTTCCACGGCCCATATTTTATTTATTTATTTATTTATTTATTCGTGATTGCTTAAAGACTGTAAGATACAATATCTTATAAGATAGTCTTAAGCTAATTTTACAAAAATAGAGTTTTTAAGAGTTCAAAATACAGCTGTGGAAAAACGAAAAATTGTCCGAATGCCCTCCAATTCAGAGGTCTCGACACCTAAGATCGAAGATGCAGCTGGTGTTACCTAAAGTTAATCTACTATTCACCGTATAATTCATTACGCTGAAGAAAAAACCGCGAAAAATCCAAAGCCTACATTTCGCGAATGACCACATGACCTGGGATGTGCAAGTGCAATAAGGAGCAAGTTCGAATACTTCCACGATCTAAGAAAAGAGAAGCCCTTTTAAAGGCTCCATGTCAAATCGCCCACAATGCAAAAATATCACATCTTTGGGCGATTTAACACTATGACAAATCGCCCAAAAATTAAAAAATCTTTGTAGGCGATTTAACATTTTGAATTTTTGGGCTTTTTAGCATAATGTCAAATCGCCCAAAAATATCACATTGCCCAAAATGATTTGACACCTTCGTTAAATTGGGTTTAAAAGTGTGCTCAAAGCGAATTGTAACAACTACAATAACGGTCACAGCAGAATGTTGTTTTTCTTCATATTATGGTTATGAAATGAAATATATGAAACGTGTATTACCGCGTGAAGCGGCTTACGTGACTCCGCCCCCCCCCCTCCTTCCCCGCTTGTTTGTTTCCCTCTAGATTGTAAGTGGAGCCTGACCTTTTGTTTTAATATATCCATTTCTTCAATCCGTTATTTCGGATTAAAACTGTTTTTCTTTTCATTACTTCAGATCGGGCCATTACATTTCTCAGTTTTTAAAATACAATGGTGTACTTGGAAGGATGCTGAATAAAAAAGGAAAATTACTCACATTCGTCAAGGTCGTAAGGGTGAGGAATTTATGAAAAGCCGTTATTTTCTCTATGTTTATAGAAAGTGGTGGAATTATTGGTAACAAACAATTGATATTTAACTGAAGAAAATGTTTCACTTTAAATGGTTTTAATAAATAATTGGATGACTTGAGAAAAGGCCCTCTTATACTCATACATATATTGAATTTTTCGGATTCCGATAAAACGCCCATTTCTTCTTTGGATGATTTGATATTTTTATATCAAAAATGTTGGGCAATGTGACATTTTCCAGATTTGGGTGATTTGGTTTTAGACGATATGCTACAGATCTTCCTTAAAAAAACGAAACACGAAATCGCCCAAAATCACTTTTTTGGGTATTTTGCCATTATGCCAAATCGCTCAAAATATAAAAATGTCTAATCGCCCAACTTTTTTTTTGGATGATTTGACATTTTTCGGTTTTTTTTGCATTTTGGGCGATTTGGTTTTGGGGGATCTGACACTGAGCCCTTTTTAAACCGCCATAATAGCAGAGAACGGGGCGTAATTTCCTGGGGTACAGTATCATCTTATTATGGCACCATCCACTTGGTTGTTCAAAGCTTTAGAATGACAGGAAACAGCTACACAGTGGTGATGGAATTTGATTTTCCGAAGATCCACGATCTCTTCGGACCACTTTCATAGATATTTCCACACGACAGCGCTCCTATAAACACAGCTCGCATTGTTAAATCGTTTGTTACCAGTAAAAAACCATGGCCGCTATATTCGTCAGACCTTAACATTATAGTGTCTCACCGGCCGGCTCACACGGAAAGTATACGAAGGTGGAAAGCAATACGTTGATAAAGATGCCGCTTATCGAAGCCGTTAAACTTGCCTGAAATGAGATTTCAATTGACTATTTATCTTCATGTATAAATATCAAAATTTTGAGGATATTTTGAAGAAAAGTGATCCTATTCATTATTAAAAATTGAGTATGAATTCAAAATAAAAATTAAACTTCCATGAAAAGAAAACAAAAACTATTTTTTTATTCATTTGCAAGCTGCTTCTAATCTTATGAACCGATTTAAAAGCAATCGTTTCTGACCTAGGTACCGCTATGTCGTTCTCAACATTTTCTCAAACTTGATTATGAATTAAATACAAACTACCCTAACCTTCACCATAATTTTTTCTTGCTTCGCTGACATATGTAACATGAGAAATATGAATACATTCTCACAAAGTTATGTATGTGCTTCTAATCTTCCGAACCGCAGTGTATGTATGTAATTTATATCAACTTCTTATTCGGTCTCGGCAATAAAATTGTAGGTCACTTCTATTCGTGTGAAAATATAACACGCACTTGCAAATAATTATGAAAAGCTTGGGGATGCATTCAGCAAACATGTATTTATTATTACATCTTACTCATATAACCAAGATTCCCTAGAGCTAACAATTTAATTAAATGAGCTCGGTTCTTTTCTTTGAAGCAAAGGAAAGTGAACATGTGCCTATTTGTTTGCTCGTCACGCGAAATTCTTGGAAGGCATCGAACAGATTTCTTCGAATATGTCCAAGATGATTGAATATTAATGATATTGCCATATAAATTAGAGCCCGAGGTTCATTACCTATCGTTTCCAAGGTCATTATTGAATATTTGTTAATTTTCGCCTAACATCATTTTTATAACAAACATTGGGCCATATTCATAAACGATAGTAAATGCTTTTACTGGTAAATTTCCATAGTACTTACTAATAGCCATATGCATGAAATCAAAGTAAATACTTGAAATCTAGTATTTACTATAAGGAATAGTATTTACTAGCTTCGGATGAATTTTTCTAGTAAATACTTAAAATGGTATGCATAAAAACTATTTCTTTCTAGTATTTACTGCAAATTTTGCAAATTAGTAAAAACTAACTTGAATATTTTGTAGTAAATACTTTTGTAAGATTAAAAGCAGCATATTCGCATTCTTGA
This sequence comes from Brachyopa scutellaris, assembly GCA_949775065.1. Classification (NCBI taxonomy): domain Eukaryota; kingdom Metazoa; phylum Arthropoda; class Insecta; order Diptera; family Syrphidae; genus Brachyopa; species Brachyopa scutellaris. The sequence continues at coordinate 70,340,182 of OX459114.1, read as the reverse complement.
GTCTAATTTCAAAGCAATCGGTCCACTTTATTAATTCTTAATGGCAGCGTTTTTACCTATTAGCTCAGAAAAAGTTTACCAGGAGCGAAGACTGCCTGGAAGTAATAATTTTAAAATGCTTTACCGTTTTGAAAGAGAAAACATTAAGTGGTTAGGTGAATATTTTATCGGTAAGAAATTTTATTTAAAAACTATTATAACAATAGACTTATGTATCCATACTGACTGTAAAAATATTAGGTACTCAAACAGAAAAAAAAGGAGGAGCAACTTCCCCGGAAAAAAAGATGCGCATCTCTTTGAGATATGGAAATCCAGGATTTCAAGTTGGCGTTGACGAAGACACAGAGGTTCATCATAGTTCTGTTTGTAAAATTGCACATTATGTATCAAAACTTATTGTTCAGAAATCTTCCCGTTGGATTAAGTTTCCTTCGAATTACGAAGAACTATTAACTGCTAAACAGGATTGGCTTTTAAAATACGGTTTTTCATAATGTATAGGAGCCTTGGACTGCACCCATGTAGAAATAATTCTGTGGCCACAAGCCATAACCGCTAAGGTCGACTTTAGACGAAATTGAGATTTTGATACCATTAGATTCAGCGTACTCGAATCTATTTTGTAACTTTTTTTTAAAAAGGTGGCCACAATTTCAAAACATAACAGCTTAAGTCACTTTTTTAAGTTGAGATTTAGGAAAAACAACCAACAAAAAAAAAAAAACGAAATTCACTATCTAAAGTTGACTTAAAATATTTTTTTTTTTAAGATTTACAACAGGGAATAAAGACTTAACTTGACTTTAGTTGTTATTCAACATTAAATTTATACAATTATTACATTTTTTTGTTAAGGAAAAATAGCTAAACTTGTTATTTTTTTTGTTCGTTTTTGTTTATTTGTTTATTTGTTCGTTTTTTTAAAGGAAACATAAGTAAAAAGACTTTCCTATCTGCAGTTTAGCACTCATTACCAAATTAAATTGTGATTCTTTAAAATGGAAAAACAAATAAACTCCGGATAGGATTTTTTATGATAACAAACCTAAAAGGCCTAACGACTAAAGTATTAGTTAGTTTTGTATTAGTTTTATCAATAATCATTTAGAACTAAGGGAGAGTAAAACTATCTTTTTTTTACTATTTGTTTCAATGCGATTGGAGTTTCCAATCGTCCAAAAGAGTCATTTGTAATTTCACGTGTTTGTCAAAAACTTTAAACTAATGCCCCCTATAGCACGTGTACACGTGTAATTAAATTATCCGTGTATGAACACGTGTATATTATTTACACGTGTATTTAGTATTACACGTGTATTTAGAATTACACGTGTATTTAGTTTTAGATCGTTTTGTATGGATCAGCTGATCCAGAAGGCGATAAAAAATTAATGCAATTTTATAATTCAAATTTGATGATTTAAAAAAAGCCACGGTAACATTTCAACTAGTCCAGTCGTTTCGTACTAAAATCGGAAGATTTTTAAAAAAAAAATGGTGGTGTTCTAGTTATTATTGTTTGCTCCTTTATTATTAGGGTGCTGATGCTGATTACGAATCTACTATAGGTTCTTTTTTCTAGAAAAGGAATACCAAATACTTCATACAAACTTTATACCCAACTATATATGTAGTTGGCTTCACTTTTATAAAATTTAAACTCACCATAATACAGAGTGTCCCAGTTAAGAGGTATAATCACTTAACTGGGGATTCCTGAAGTTCTGGCGAAGAAAAAATCGTAGGGCATTGGGGGTCTATTTTCATACCCCTCCAAATTGTAGCCCGTCGAAGTCAGGGACCTGCGATTTGATGGTAAGACCACATTAACTGATACAACTTCTGAACTACTACAGCTACAAAAATAGTTTTGTATATTTTAGAGAGCCAATCAGAAGCGCATTAAAAATGTTGAAAACTTCATGTAATTCTATGCAGCCACAAAAAAGTTATTACTCCCTAAACTTAAAATTATGAAAATTATTATTATGAAAATATTATTATTATGAAAATAGTAAAAATCTTTTTTTGTCAGACAAAACAAAGAATAATTGAACGAGGGGTGTTGGTAGATTTAGCCCCAACCTTGGGCTATAATAATTCCTTGTTTTGTATGGTTTTTTTTTTATCATATTTGTCTGACAAAAAATGATTTTTACTAGAACTTCTGTTAATCGTACGTGAAAAAATTGTTTTACATAATTTTTAGGTAATTGGTTAACAATAGAAGTTAAGTAAAAAAAAATTTTTTTTATTGAGTAAAAGCTCTGAGAAAAAAGCATTTTAAGTAAAAAATTGAAACAACAAATTTTCATAATTTTAAGTTTAAGGAGCAATAACTTTTTTGTGTCTGCATAGAATTACGTCAAGTTTTCAACATTTTTTATGCGCTTCTGATTGGCTCTCCAATATGTACAAAACTATTCTTGTAGCTGTTGTAGTTCAGAAGTTATATCAGTTAAAGTGGTTGTAACGCAAAATTGGAGGTGTCCTACTTTGACGGGCTATAACTTGAAAGGGGGTAAGAGTAGAATTTTATTTTAATGCCGCCAAGGGCAGGTTTTAGACGAAAAAGCGCCCGGTAAATTATGAAGCGACTTTATTGCAATTACACGTGCATTTATAAATACACGTGTATTTACAAAATACACGTCTACACGTGTAAATAGTTTTTTATTACACGTGTACACGTGACACAAATACAAGTGAACTTAAATACACGGCTAAAACCGAGAGCCCTGCTTTAAACTGCTCTCCTGAAAAATGAGTAAAACAGACTTTAGCGGTTTTTCCTTGTGAACACAGAATTAAGCCTCACTTACATTCTGAAGAATATATCAATCGTAAGCGATATGCATCCATCAACATTCAAGCAACATGTAATGCAAGGGAAAATTCACGTAAACACATTTGTTATAGTATATACTGGCGATTTCGGATGAATTGGTAGTATTTACTTGGATGAATCCGGAATTTACTACAAGTATGTACATATAAGGTTACCAGTATAAACTTAATTTTATGTATACCAAATGAAGTAAATACTATAAATTTTGGCTTCTACTACTAGTACTAGCATTTAGTTTTATTTTCTACTTCTAGTATGTACTTCTGTTTTATGCATATGGCCCATTGTTATAAATAGTAGGTAAGCTTATATCTTTATTTTAAATTGTGGAATACATATAATCTTAATAACAATGTATTGTTCCCAAAAATTAAGGTAATTAAAGATGGAACTGCATAGATGTTATGCACCGCTGTTCAAATTTTAAATTAAAGATGACGAAAGAGTTGTTTTTTCCAGTACCTACATATTATGTATGTTATAAATATGAAAGATTCGTAGTTTTTGACGTATTGGCGTTGGACATATGCATTCATACACACATGTATACATTAATTTATTTATGCATAATATCTGATTGCTATGACTTCCGCCTGGAAGACACTGGAGCAGCCTGGAAGGCGGTGGCCGTGGCATTTCGACATTCTTAGTTCAGTTGAGGAAATTGGATCAGTCAATAAAGATCGCTATTTTGTACTTTTATGAGAAAGAGTCGGAAGTTCTGGTCGGAAAATAGACTTGTGTGTATTTGTTGAAGTTAAGTTCGGGATCGGGGGTAGTATAGTCAGTAGTATATTAGTAGCTAAGTAGTACTACCATTTGACCCAATTGGTGGTGGCGCCCTCTAATTCCCGGGTAATAACTACATCGGTGAGCCTTCTCCTTTTTTTCCCATAAGCAAACGCATTCATCATGATCTCGAATTTGCACTCGGTGGAGACAATATAGTCATATCCCTCTAAGTCGAATTTTCACGGTCATCAAAATTAGTGCGAGTTAGAGGGATTTTTGAAAAAAATCAAACAAGAGAGATTATTTTTTTTTTTCATAGTGGGAGTTAACAAAAAAACAGAAGGAACATTGATTAATAAAATTGTTTGTTATTGTGGATACTTTAGCATAGGCCCGCAGCATAATTTGTGATAGTTCCATTCTATCAGAGAGACACAGAGCCTATATGGTGTACCACAGGGGTCGAAATTAGGTCCTTTATTATTCATCCTGTTCACAAACGAACTTCTACGTGTGTTCAAAAATGCTACTGCTTTTGCCTATGCTGATGACATTGCCATTGTTGTCAAGCATAGAAGTCTTGATATCGCCGTAAAAACAATGCAGGACGAGTTTGATAAAGTGTCACGATGGTGCCATGATCATAGTTTGGTTATCAACTCTGCAAAGACGAAGTTAATGCACATACACACACCAAATAAACCTACAGCAACGATTAAAATATACCACCAAAATGATGGCTGTCCAACTACGAGGAGAAGTGATGCTATTGAAGTCGTCAAATCCATAAAATACTTAGGTATCACAATAGATGAACACTTTACTTGGAACGAGCATATTAGTAAGCTGCGACTTCAATTGAAAAGTACTCTTTTTGCAATGGTGTACCTGAAAAGATACACTACCGCAGATGTCCAGAGGCAGGTCTACTTTTCATTAGCCGAATCCCGTTTAAGATACGGAATTTTAGCATGGGGAAATGCATCAAAAACTCATCTTGATAAGATATCTAATATCCAACGTCGTTTAGTGAAAACTATAAATAAAAATAATAATGTTTTTACAGTTCTAGATGTAACTAGTATATACAAGATGACAGCAATCCTTGAATACTGCGATGACTTTCGTTTTCAGCACCCTATAAGTCATGCACAAAATACGCGAAGACGAGCCCAACACCTACTCGAGCTCCCACCAATAAACAACAATTATGGAAGAAGACAGCTTGCCCACATAATGCCTTCAATTATAAATTCTTTACCGAGCAACATTAAAAATATTAGAAATTTTAAGAAACGCAAAAAGATAACTAAAATGCACTTTTTAAGATTGAATTCCATAACTTAAAACTAAATTTTTATTTTCATTTTTATATCCTATTTTTTGTTAATTATAGTATATGTAACTTAAATTCATAAAGAAATGCTAACCAACCTAAACTTTCAAACTTAATTGCAATCTATAAACTTAACCACCTGCAGATAAGCTTTTAGCTTCGCAGGTAACACACATTATGTATATTTGTAACGATTTTGAAAATAATAATATTAGAGTCTCCAATTGCCTGGTATGTTTGAAAGTTAAAGAACATTTTTTCTAACACTTCAGCTTCAAATAATCATTTCGACTTTCCAAAAAAGCATCTGGGAGTTCAGTTGGAGGTAGATAGAGGTATTCCAATGTAAAAAATCCAACTTTACAAAGTCCAAATATTTTCTTTATTTTTGATTCAACTGAAGCAACTTAAAAGTTCTTATTAAAAACTATGAAAAAGATATGTGATATGATAATATTGTAGTACAAATGTAAGAAAGAGGCCGATTTTCTCGTTGTCATCAGCTATCAAACCTCTAGGCCCGGAAATCCCCACTGTCAAACTTAGCTGCTAAAGATGGCAAAGTAGGGCTTACTGGGCTTCCTTTTATTGCTACTAATTTCTCAATTGAATTGAGTATTTTGCTGAGACACGAAATATAAGTATCTGAAGAAGAACGATATTTGGCTTTAAAAATGTCAAGGAAATCCTCTTAACTCTCATAAGTCGCGTCATCAGCATCTTCATAATGCTTTTTCACTTCAAGGCACATATCTTTTAGTTTGGTCGGTTACTCAACTAGTTGATCTGCAGAATGCATGAATTTGTGGGGTCATACATATGTACGTAGGTCAATATGTATGCAGTCTTCCATTCCTGCAAAAATATTCCCTGTTTGTATTTGTGTCATAATATATATTATTTTTGTTATATAGGTACCGTTTGCGGCTCTCACACTTAACCAATCTTAACAAACGAGGTGTCAAAAGAAAGAGAATTTTCTGGAGCAGTGACGAATTGCACTTTTACTTTATAAATTTTAACAAATTAAAAAACCGATCAAAACAAATATTCCACCCAAAATGAACTCCCAAAGAATATAAACTTATGATTTCTATGCGATTTTTATCAGTTGATAGATGAAAATTATATATGGAAAGGGTTTGTTGTTTTGTGAAGAAATTTTGCTTGACACGAGTATATAAGGTTAGGTTAGTGGGTTGACGCCGAGGGATGCCCATCTGGCGCCGCACTTAGATCAGTACAGATCCATTGTGATGCCCATAAGAGTTCTTTCCTTTTTCGTTTGGATGACGGCGACTAAGGATTGTCAAACCAACCCGAAGCTTTGATAAAGCTGCAGATGTTCTTTACCGGGAGTCCGGATAGTTCTTCTATGTCCTGGAAGAAATGCCTACCTAGAGTTTTATGCCTTATGTGGTAGAGACCTGGGCAATGACAGAGGAAGTGGAGTGTATCCTCGTGGACTTCCTCGTCACCGCATCCTCTACAGAGATCACTGGCGTTAAGACCTAGTTTACTGACATGGTACCGAAAAATGTTGTGTCCGGTTATTATGCCCACCAGCTGGGATAGAGAGTTTCTGTCCTTCATTAACATCTTATTAGTTTTGTTTTTATCGTAAAGTGGCCACATCTTTCTTGTGTTTATAAAAGAGTTGAGGGTTTTCCACCTTTCGTTTGCTCTTATAAGCGTTCTATTCTCTATTTTTTCCATGACGCATAGTGAGATGTGAATTGACGGGTCGGCTTGGTCTATGCCTAAAGCCGAACCCGCCCTAGCAGGTGCGTCAGCTTTTTCATTACCCGGTACACCCTGGTGTGCTGTGCGCCAAGAACCCGTAGCTCTTCGCGACAGCAACGTACAAGCTTCGATTTTATTTCAGTGGCAGAAATTGCTTTTATTGCCGCTTGACTGTCAATGAAAAAAGTGATATCGTCTCGCGGTATCACCTTCAATACGGTTTCACGAGCGGCTATTGTTACTGCCAGAACCTCCGCTTGGAAAACACTGCCAAAGTTTGGAAGTCTGATTGATCTGGATAGTTTGAGCGTCTCCGAAAAGATACCCGCTCCTACCCCTATGTCCATCTTAGAGCCATCCGTGTAGACGGAGATGGTTTTATCTTAAGTTTAATACGAGTATATTAAATAACTATGAGGAAATCAAATAAAAGTATTTGTTGTTTTAAGAGTTCACTTATTTTGGTAGATATATTTGCTATTGGTGCAAGTGGTAGTGGACAAATAATATTAACCAAAATGAAGTTTAAAAAAACAAACACTTCCTATATGTATGATTTCCATTAGTTTACAGATGGAAATCATATGGGAAGTTTAGATGTTGGATGGGAAGATTGGATTTTGGGGGTTGGATTTTCTATAGTGAGAGTTTTCGCACGGACACACTAGTTTTATATTTATTTAGAAAAAGTATATTGTAGGTATTTGCAGTTTTAAAGGTTTTGCTTTAATTCGATGTGGTAATGAATTATGCCTAGTTCATAAGCTTCTTCATCTGGATCTTAAGCTGACTCAATTTGCAGATCCTTCTCGTCGTGGTGTTTATTTTTCATCGATTTTTCTGTGACTATATGTACCTTTAGTCTAAACGAATGTATACCTTCATATTATTTAGTTTCATATTTTGACTATTAACGTGGTCATTTCGTTTAGTCGAATTAGGATCAATGAATTACAAATAATTTTATATTAACTTCGCAATGTCTGTCGTTCCCTGGTAGTGTCACTGTTCTATTTCTAAACATGACGTGTTTCGTAAGCAAACTCACATTAATATCTTTCAACTTCTTAACCCCATCGCATGCATAATTCCATGCTTGAAGAGTGTAATCAATATATGTCTCATGTCTGCGAGAGATACGAATAGCTTTCCACAAGGACGATGGCTGTACACGTAGTAGATGTTTTTTTTCTTGTCAATTTCTATTTTTTTCTGTTAACATTATCTACATACGTCAACGACACGAGCTATTTCAATCACAGCACTTAGACATCATCGCTCGCAACATCATCATCTCATCGGCTTCATCTTGTTGTTGGGTTCTCATCGTCTCGTCGAGAACATAAGGATGTTCTTTCGTTTTCCAATGTCGTAGCCGATCTACACATACCCGGAGAATGTCCTTTAATTAGCCACTCATTTCTTTAGCAGAGACATGTATGCAGAGGAAGGATATATTCTGTCTCCGTCTTTATCCTCTTATTGTTTCTTAAGGTAGTTTTTTTTTTGTTGTTTTAATGTGCACAGCTCTTGTATCGATGGGTCGTTGTTTTAATGAGAGCCTTTCTATTACACTTAAGCAATTCAAGGATATTCATTTTGATTCTGTTGTGCGTCATTCTTAAAACTATGGCACTTTTAAAGTTAAATTGTGTTCCACTTCTGCACATTAACGGGTGTTAATTGCATCTCAATTTTCTGTCTTTACGATAGCTTTTTTAATGTACTCATAAAAATAAATATTTTCATTTGAATTTGCAGGTCCAATGTTCAGAACAATCTCATCGGAATATCCTTTTTAGATGATCCGCCTTCAAATGAGGATAGAATCGAAACGAGTCTGGATCGGCAATCAACGCATTCCGAACATTTCAACATTGATCTATCAATGTCCTTGAATTATAGAAAAGCTTGTCAGAGTTCATCCTCAGCAATTAGTCTGACAAACAACAAACAACAAATACAATGTTTAAATGTAGTCGCAAAGCGAGATAAGAACTTCATATAAACGGGCACCAAAGCCCCGCGGCTTGCGAGAAAGGGCAATCGCTTAGAGTTACGCGCGCCACCCACTACTAAATGCAGTGGAAGAAGAAGTTTACTCGATTGAAAGCAGCTACTGGACATTCGCGTGCGCGAAGGATGCTTTGTTGTGGACGAAGAAAGGTAAGTGATTTTCTCTTTTTGCGAACCTGATACTGAAGATGCCGGTTTAAAAAACTAAAATAAGTATTTAAATCGTTACAAAAGAATGAAAATTAACACCCCTATTATGGTTAGCGAGTCGAACGGTTGGCGAATTGTGTTCTCACTCTATTACGGTTAGCGAACGTTCGACTAGAAATCAATTTTTTCTGTCAAAATTGGTCGAATGAATTTTTCTGGTGACTACGTAGTGCGACAGTGTAATCGTAACGAATGGAAGAAAAATGTAAAATTGATAAAATTATTATTAAATATCTCATAAACAGTAAAATAATGTGTGAAATATCTGTATCAATCTTTGATAAAACCAATTCCCGCCAGTTTGAAAATCTGGTTGAGTTGATGGAGGCAGTCGGTCGAGTTGACCTGGGCAAACATTTAACAAAAAAGGCAACATTCTTCAAAAAATTGTGAATAAGCAAAAGATACTTTAAAGCCACCAAAAGCAGCCAGGAAAGGTGCAAGAAAGACGTGAACCACATCTGGAAAGAAGCCGTTGGAGAATTTTCTTTTAAGATAGAACCAACAATGGAAACCAAAGATCTTATTGCTACATATGTATTTACGATTTACCAAACAATGTATGTATTTCTTTTTTTTTTAAATAAACACTTAACATTTAGTACAATATTTGTGATGGTCTAACTGGTTTCTCTGGATCGAATTGTTTAACATCTTTTTGGAAATCCAAGTGCTTCTAATAATAAGGCATCGTTGTAGAATTTGGGGGTTGGATGATCGCTTTTTCTACTTGCTCTTGCTTTGTCTTACACAGTCCGGTGATGTGTCGATCATAGATGCGGCCAGTGTGTGAATGAACTCTGTAACTGCGAAAGTAACTTAACGTTCTTATAGAGAGGTTAAATGCTGGGACAAATCATCAGAAATCATTATTTCATTTATTTTCTTTAACCACCAAAATTAAATTGAACTCCTAACTCGAATTAAATTGCAGTTGATTTCACAAACTATCAAAACAAATTCTGCTTTCTGACACTTCACAGCTGATATTTGAAGTTTTTCCTCAGACAGCCCTGAATTCTTTATTCGAATGTAAACGTTCGCCAACCGTAATACCTCGACAGCAGAAATTCGCCTGGGAGTTCGCCTCGAGTCGAACGTTCGATTCTCTAACCGTAATAGGGGTATAAATTAAATTTATTGTTAAATGTAATCAGTGACTCCCATTGGGAAAATACCTAGGGTCTTCGTCAGGCTAAAAAAGCCATTGAACCCTTCCAAAATAAATCCATAAAAACCTACCCCAAAGTAGAAACGATATCAAGAGATTAGTGGGATTTCTAACAGGGCATTCTCATCTTCGACATCACCTAAACAAAATATGTTTCACTCAGGAAACTGATGGAAGGCGAGGAAACTGCGGAACATATTTTATGTGACTGGTTACAGATTTAAATTGCTTTTTCAAAACAAATGTGTTTTTTTTAATTAGTATATTCTTACAATATTGTTTGCAAAGTTTTTTCTTACATTTTGTGTTTCTTAATCAAAGAAATATATGGATGAACAAAATTTGAAAACAAGCTTTAATGAACTAAAAAGTAAAAAAAAATAATTTTTTTCCCAGCCACTAATATGTGACTATTAATAGAAGCTTGGGGCGCTAAGGCACAAGACAACACATGCACGATGTGCAACGAAGACAAAGAATTAGCAGAACACAGGGCGTCCGCCATATTAGATTTATAACGTCATAAAATATACTATATTATGTACTAGCTGTTCCGCCCGTGTCCAAAAAATATAGTGTTACTTTCAATACATACATTGTCATTTAGTTCAAAGAATCGGACGCTCTGTCTATCTGTCTGTTTGCCTGTCTGTCTGTCTGTCAATCTATCTATCTGTCTGTCTGTTAATCTATCTATCTATCTCTCTGGCTGTCTGTCTGTCTATCTGTCTGTCTATATCAATTGACAAAATGTTTCATATTCAAATTACACCTAAAATTACGAAATTTTGTATGACAGGTACCAGAACCGCCGGTTGTTGAGTAAGCGCACTGATGCTATGTTGTATTCTATATTAAGAAAAACGTGCTCTGACATTTTTACCAAAATCGGTTGAGTAGTTTCCGAGTTTATTAAAGGCAAACATAAATATGTATGTACATTGTGTATACATTCATTTTTATATATACATATAGATCTAATAACTTAACTCCAGCGCCACCTATCGGGTCCAGATTTTATTATATAATTTTCTCTTTTGGCATTGAACCAACATATGTATATTGTGAATAGGAGCCTTTTTGGTCCATAAATATAGAAGTTAGTAATAACTTGACTCCAGCGCCACCTATCGGATCCAGATTTTACAATTTTCTCTTTTGGCACTGAACCAACATATATTGTGAATATGAGCATTTTTGGTCCATAGATTTAGAAGTCATTAATAACTTGACTCCAGCGTCACCTAGCGAGATGAAATATACTGTACAACCTACTTTAAAACCTTACCTACCAAATATGTATATTCAAAAATTTTCATGAAAATCGGTCGAGCCGTTTCGGAGGAGCGCGACTTACAAAAAAAATTATTATCAACTCCACACGATTGCCATGCCACTGTGTGCTGCGACTGTGATACACAAGTCACTCAGTATGCTTTGAAAAAAAAATCAAAAACCCACTTTTTAACGATTTAACGATTTTTATTGAACAAAATATATATACAATTGTCTTAATTTAAACTTACAGCTATAAGATACAATGGTAATACAAATTTGTTGGCACACTGGGGGCCTAACCTTATACATTGACTTAAAATAAAAAATATAATTGTATATTATACATGTAAACTTAAAATTAAAAGTCGGTTGACTTAGATATCCTCGGGGTGTTCCGTCCCGGTTGTTAGTGGCGAGTTTGGTGTGGGTTGTGAGGGGGGTTGGCGTTTAGCCACGGCGGTGGGCTGACCCTGTGTCAGCGTAGAATACAACTGCTTCCTCGTTGTCGATTGGGGTGATGTCTTCATCCAGGGTGTCCAGGGCGCTGAGGTACCACGGCTGGGGTAGTCGCTGTTGGGTTGTCATCCTTCTTATTAGCTGGTTCGGGTGGCTGGCTGCGCTTCCTACTAACTTCTTAGCCAAAAGTAGTAGGTACTTGTCGATTGGTATTATCTTTGCTTCTGAGTACAGATGGTCATTCCTGCAGTATTTTTGACGCTGTCGGTCGAAGAATAGTCCGGTGCAGATCCTCAGTATCTTCCTTTCAAAAACTTGGAGTTGTCTCATGGCTGTCTTCGAGATGGAGAACCAGACGGGAAAGCTGTATCCGATGACTGGTCTCAGGAGTTGCTTGTACATCAAGGTCTTGGTTTGTTGGCTAAGTCCGGTTCTTTTCTTCATCAGTGGGTGGAGACGATGGAAGGCCCAGTTGGCTTTCTTTAGGACGTTCCTTGCGTGAGGGTTGAACCTTAACAGCTCGTGAAAGTGGATCCCCAGATACTTCACGCTCCGTTTGGTTGTCAGTGTTGATCCATCTGGGAGTTTCAGGGTAATGCTTCTGCACTTCGCTGCTCGTCGGCTGCGTCCTGAGGTGGTCGTTGGTCTCCTGAAGCAGATGAGTTCCGATTTTGAGGCATTGACTCTGATTCCCCACTTTCGGTAGTACTTAATAAGTCTGTGGATGTGGGCTTCAACTTTCCGGACAGCTATCAATGGTGACATCGACGTGGCATAAGTGATGGAGTCATCGGCGTAGAGCAGGTTCTCGCAGCTGTTTGGGATGGGCTGGTCAGACGTCAATATGCTGTACAGGAACGGTCCGAGTTTAGAGCCTTGGGCAACTCCGGCTCTGATGTTCTTCACTGATGATGTGTATTTCTCCAGTTGTACAAAGAATTTCCTGGAAGAAAGAAAAGAAAAAATTATTTGGATTAGTGCTAAGGGAAAGCCTAGTAAATGAAGTTTATGGATGAGTCCTTCAATCCATACACTGTCGAATGCTTTCTCGACATCCAGAAGGCATCCGACGCTGACACGATGCATGTTGAGAGCTACGGTGATGTCATGCTGGAACTTCATGAGCGGGTGCAGTGTGGAATGCTTCTCCCGAAAGCCGAACTGCATGTCAGGGATTATGAAGTTCTCGCTGCAGAATTTCTTGAGTTTCCTGAGTATTAGTTCCTCCAGCAGTTTACTCAAGTTGCTGAGGAGGGAAATCGGCCTGTAGTTCGAAACGTTGCTCATGGCACCTTTCTTGGGAATCGCCACGATTTCAAAAACCCACTACGCGTACGCATGTTAGAAATACGAAAATGAATGCAATGAGAGAATAACAAAAAAAAAAAAAAAACTCGTCATCAACTCCACACGATTGCCACTGAGTGATACACTCAGTATGCTTTGCAAAAAAAAATCGAAAACAAATGCTAGAAATACGAAAAGGAATGAGAGAATTAAAAAAAAAACTCGTCATCAACGCCACACGATTGCCACTTAGTGCTGTGATTCAGCTTCTGCGTGAAAAAAAAAAACGACTTTGGAATGCATTTTGTACTATTAATCAGCTACTAGTAATTGCACAGATATGATTTCGGTCTTAAAATCTGTGTATTGAATGTAATTAAGCTGAGAATGAATATCAATCACATGGGAGAGGCTGTTCTGAAGTAATAGGCGATTATTCAAAATTGAATTTTCGTTTTCTCATTTGAAGTCCCTTAAACTCTGAAACCGAAAATGTATATAATTCAAAGCTAATTGATAAACCTTCTCCAAGAAATTAGTAATTTAATACCAAAAGAATCGTTAAAATCTATTCAGCGGTTCTTGAGATCCTTTACTACAAAGGTAATATGACACCGATCGGGACTTTGCTTTATACTATGTAAGGATATTGTGACAGGGCCCATATATGTATGTACGTGTGCAAAATTTCCGGATGATCGGATATCTGGAAGTAGGTGTAAAATCGACTCCCAGATTTGGCACTCATAGAAATTGAAGTTAAAAGGGCGTCCGCCATATTGTATTTACAACGTCATCAAATAACCCATATTGTATTGTCTCCGGACTTATACACGTGTCGGAAATTTCAGCATGATGGGATATCTGGAAGTGGGTGTAAAATCGATTAACAGATTTGGCCTTCACAGAAAGTGAAGTTAATATAAAGCTTGTAAAAAATTAAAAAACAAGCTTTAATGAACTAAAAGGTAAACAAAATATCTTTTTTCGAGTCAACAATATATGTGACTATTATTTAAAGCTTGGGGGGCTCAGGTTTTATTTGACATCTTTGTAGATTGTTGGTAGAGGTAGGACCGTGTCACCTTATCATTGCGGCCACAGATGGACTTAATGTGATTGCCACCTACATATGACTGTACTACATATGTTTTTTGGAAACAGAACATATGACCTATGAAGGTCTGACGTTCGAAGTCCCATTTTGTGATGTAAACCTCGAAGTCGTGCATTGGACAGAAAATATCGTAAAGTTGATACAAAGCCCATTAACGTGCAATCCTCCCAACCCGAGATTGTGATTTGGGATTTAAAGAATTGGAATTGGGTGTTGTGGCACAAAATACGATACTCATCCCAATTCTGAAAGTATAGCAAATAATTGCATTACAAAATACGAGTATCTATGCCCGTATTTGACTCGCAAATACGACTTTCAGAACTAGGATGACTGTGTTCTAGAGAACACATCGTGATTTGTGCTACAATACCAACAAAGTGAAGAAAAGTTAACAAAACTACTTTTAATAGATTTCAATACTCTCATTTTGGCATTTGCAGACAGCGTTACAAGAAAAGTCTTACCTACACGTAAAAAAAAAAGATTACCAGAAAATCGAATACATATGTAATATATGTATGTATGTACTGTACATATGTATGTTATGTATACCCATTTCTCGTTTGGAAAATTAATTTTTTACATTTTAGTTTATAAATATCTCAATAGCTCACTCAAAAAAACGAGGGATAAACTCAAAAAATTTCACCAGTTAAAAGTTGTAATACCCTTCCAATATGGAGGCGAACAAAATTAAAAAAACCAACCTATCATCTACAGCATCTGCACGCCTATGCCACATGATCCTTGACACACGCACATCTTGGCTTACAAAATGCCACTCATGGTATACCACACCGCACAGCACAGCACCGGAACGCAAATGTCCATCATCCCTCTAATTAAGTACAAATGACTGGGTTTAATGTCAGGGATGACATTTCGTAAAATGAAATGACATAAAAGGAGTAAGCGAAACCGTGTTCCGAACAAAGAACCAACGAAACAACAACAATAACGACACAACGAGAGCAAGTTAAAGGACATCTAAATAATTTTTACATTGTGTACCTTCCTTATCATTCTGTATGTCTAATTCATCGTCGGTCTTCTTCTCTGGCTTCTTTGTGCATCCTTTTCTGCTTCTATTCGTTGTGGGAGTAGGTCCTGCCCTCTCCGATTGTCATTATCATAAAAAAGGGACAAGCTAATAAAATTAGCAAGGTAATTTCAGCAGTAGACCTTCTGCTTTGTTTGACATTGAGGAAACGGATGCAGCGCACTTGTTTGAGGTGAGTTTTGTGGCCACCAAAGAGGAGAACTCACTCAAAATCGAGCTTGAAGCTTTTTAAACGAGTAGATCTATCGCTTGATTTGGAAACAAATCTAATACCCTCCGCAGGGCTCTCTATAAACAACAAAGGTAAGCAGCATAAGATACGGATACAAGATTGTATCTTTTAATTCTGAAATTTATTTCATACCTTTTGTAAACAGACTTAAGTTTTTTTTTTCAGTGGGGGCTTTGTGTTTACATTCGAGTCGAGTCGGAAGCACATAATGGCAAAATGGAAATAATCCCATAAGTAGACCGGAGCGGACGGTACTCTGTTGACTAAGAGACTCAGAGAATCAAATACAATTGCAGATGGTACTGGTCCTTCGTAATAGATTACGTCTTGAGTGAGCTACACTTCCCAAGGGGGTGGTGGTGCGGGCGTGGTAATTGAAAGGGCACAGCGCGGCGATACCTGATACTCAAGCTGTTTTTTTTTATATCTATTGACTTTCTCCAGCAGTAAATTATCCGCGCGGCGAATAATGTGAAGAGTTGTTTTAATGACTACAAAAAATGTAACTTCACCTCGGTGTGGACTGAGTACGCCATTAAGCTGGAATATTGTGGTTAAAAAAGATCATAATGGTGTTCTATGGACCGATGATCACACCTGATGTGAGGTTATTTAAACAGGTATATGAGATTGAGAAGGCATATTCAGAGTCATTAAAAGAAGAAGTATCTGAGAAGTCTTAACGCTGAGTGGTTGCGATAGAAAAAAATAAATTGTGTCCGGGAATTATACTTGCCATCTGCCATTAATTATGTTATTTTTATTACATTTATTTATTTATTTATTATCTTGAGATAGCTTAGAGACTAAGATACAATATCTCATAACTTAGTTGTGAACAAGTTTTGGAATAATGACAACAATACCTTCGTTATACAAGCCAGCTCTTACGATGGGCTCTGCACTTTCACTTACTTGTTCCCAGATCATTTTTTGCTGAACGTTGCCAAACAGAACCTTTTAGATCAAATATGTTTTTTTTTTAAATAGCTGAATTTAGACTTTGGGGGGCTAGTTTTGGTGGGTCAAACGGGAAGTTAAAATAAAAAATTAATTTTGAGGTCATCGTGAATGAAAGCTCGTTTTTGCACGAATTGAAAAATGTATGAAATATTTTTTTGTGTAAATTTGTTCTTAACACTTTTTCAAAAAAAGGTTAAAAAATTGCTGTCAATGAGGGAATCAAAATTATCAGGACTGCCCTACGTTCGACAGTTTTTTTTAATTTCTGTTTACTGTTTTTTAATAACTGTTAACATATCCAGAAAAGACGTAACCCTATCGCAATCGCCTGAAAGCAGATATTTAGGGGAATTTGTATGTGCGAGAGTAAAAATTCAATGATTGATCTTAGAAATATGCACAAATATGCACCCAGCATATTGGAAAATCGCACTGCACTGCCCCTCTTCACAACCTTTCCAACAAAACAAAAATCAACCAAATATGTTGTGTTTAAGTCAGTTAATAAGGGGTTGAACGGTTTTGCCATTGCCTAATTTCATAATTACACTGTGTAACAAAAATGTGTTTATGTTAATTTTTTGTTTGTTTCTGCTTCCTTATGCCAAGCACATTTTGAGTATTCATTCGTTCTAACTGTTAGCTTTATATTAACGGCATCGAGAAATATGTTAACGGAGATGCAAGCAGATCCTATCATTTGACCTCTGCAACTAAGTGTGACTAGTCGTTAGATGAGAAAATAAATTAAAAATGTTTCATTTGTTTATGGAGCAGTCGTGCTGACACTGAAAACTATAGTACGGAAACATGGCCGCTAAGAGAATCCTTTATACCTGATTATGGATTTCAATCCCGAAGCCAATTTCCAATCCCGGGATTGCGGGATTTGAAAAAATGAATCCCGGGATTGGACAGAATATTTTATATTTTAATTTAATTTTAATAGAAGAAATCAAACCAAAAATCGATACACGGGTCGGAAAATTGATGTCATGTTTTTAACACAAAAAATCAACCTCCGATAATTGCTCACAAAAATGTAGAAATTAATTATAAGTGCCTTATCTTTTTAAATAAAAAAATAGCGTAACTATTATGCTCTGAATTTTTTTTTATTATTGAAATGAATCAACAAAATTTAAGAAGTTTATTTAAATTAATAAAAACTGAATTACTAAGAAACAAACAAATATTTACGCTCCATAAAAAATTGAAAGATGATAATTTTTGATAAAGAAATAAATAAAAAATATGTACCTCAATTCAAGGGGCTTACAAAATCAAAAAAAAAAAATTCCAAAGTCAACAAAGAAAAAATAAAAAATAGTGAAACAATAGGGGTATTCACGCTTTTATGTATCTAGTCTTGTAAAAGTGTAAGAATGTATTTTTTTACACCAAAGAGTGAACGCGCTTTTTCGTATTTGTAGCAACCCTGAAGCTTATGTCAAAATTAGCTGATTTTTGTTTACAAAATAAGAATTTGGGAGGATATTTTAATGCACAATGCCAAAACCAGCAATGAAAGCTAAATAAAAAACATTTATTTGTATTCCAAATGAACCCTTTAATTTATTTTTAATATTTCATTTTCATCATATGTATTTCATTTTTCCATCAACTGATTTAATTCAAATTTTTCTTTTTTCTGTTCTTCTTTCTTCTTTAAATTTAGATTTTTTATCCTGAATTCCCAATTCAAATTCCTTCTCCATTTTTTTTTCTTCGAAATGTAGTTTTTTTTCTTGCAATTCGACACCGAATCCCTTTTCCAAAAGTTTTTTTTTAACACACACTTCTTTTTATTTAAAGGAATTCAATTAATTACGAGAACCAAATAGATTTGACAAGTTGTCAGAAATGTACACTTAAAATTTACACTTTTACACTCTAGGTTACAATAGGGCTGGAGTATTGCAAAAGTGTAAAAAAAATGACAGCTAGTGTATTTTGTTGTTGAATTGTGAGAAAATGTTACACTTTTACACTTTTACAAGACCAAATACACCAAAGCTCCTAATGTAATGGCGTATTTATTCTTGCTCTTGGTCTTCATCAGACCTTTGGAAATAAAACCGCAGGAAAATAAGGGCATCGAGAGTATCATCAGAAACCATAAAACGAGTACAAATAAAATAGATTAACGCATACCTTGATTTGCGCTTTAACGGCACCGGATCTGTCAAGCACTACTGTAATCTAGATATGTTTCTTTTCTGTACATAATTTTTAGAAAACGGCAAGGTTAATTTCGATCACAAAAAATTATGAAAATCTAAATTTTAAAAATCAAGGTATTCAGTTCAGAGAGAGAGTAATGAGCATTTCCATGTAATGGGTATCTAACGAAAAACATATTTTCCAGTTGTCTAGTGGTTGGTGGCCTATCAAATAAAATCAGCATTCAATCCCGAAAATCCCGGGATTGGTGACTGGCAATCCCGGTATCGTTTAGGTGCAAAAATCGTCCGGGATAACTGATAGTACGGAACACTTATTGCGAAAGTACGACTTATACTTGACTGGATTTTTTTTAAATTAATGTCGTTTGCACATTATGCCTAGCCACAAAAAAAAAAAAATATAAAATTACCTCCTTGAAATGAAAATAAAAGTAATTTCGTGCAGAAATTATTATTATTAGCCAAGTTTTTAACAACTGAAATTTCCTCAAGGAAAACTGAAGACATTTTCAATGAATTGGTTATTGATTAATTGCAATTGCAATTCCTTCCTCTTCAATTTTCACTTTGTAACATCATATTCATTGATTAAAAATTGTTAAATATATAATTAACTAGAAATAAACAAATATATTAAGTGAATTCACTTTAACGCGTAAAACCCTCGTAAAACCGTATAAATTTACAATCGCGTAAATGCACTGTCAAATTTTATATGAAAAATTATTTACAAGAGCCCCGTAAATTTCTGCGACGATTTTGATTCGGAAATCAGCCTCGGAAAATGACACTGCTGTCAGAAATTGTGCTGCTGTCAATTTTGCTGGATGTCGAATTAAAAAGGGTTCTTTTTTTGGTTTCAGTTCAATTAAATAACAACTGTTACCTTCAGCAAATATCTCCAACATTAATAAATCTTGTATCGCCGTTTCCTCAATCTAATAAGTTTTTTTCTTTTCTCTAATTTTCGGCATTTTGATATGTTTGACGACAGTTTTTTGATAGTTGCAGAACAGCTAATTCAATTACGCAACTTGTTTCCGAGGGATATTCATTTAAAGCACCTCGTAAATTTACAGAACTACGAGTCGCGTAAATTTATGAGTTTAAGTGAATACCTTTATTATTTTCTCAGCTGGTTTAATAAACGGATTCGACGAAGCTTACTTACAAATTTGTTTTAAACTCGTTGCGCAAAAGATGAAAAACGTGCTGCGCAAAATGCTGGCCCAAATTAACCTCGAACTCTATAGCTGGCTTTACACTTTCGTTCTTCATTCAGGGTTCGTTGTTCGTTGTATATTGCTCGGTTAACGTACACTCAACAACGAAGAAGCATTCACATTATACGGTTTTTTGATCCATTTCTTTGTATCAAAATAGATAACATCACATTATTGTCAGTGGCAGTGTTTGTGTAAAACCGTACAACAAAAATGCTAAACAGCCTGGAAACTCTTGCGTACGTTTTGTGTAAGGCGGGTGCGTTCCCAAAAGTCCAAAAAACATTTTTTGCACTTTTTTAAAAATTCTTTTGGTTGTTCTTTAAGTTCACCTAAATCGCCATAAGATAACTTGAACTTATTGCAACATTAAAATTCATCAAAACTAAAACAAATCCACCCTACAAGACAAAGTATGATGCATAAATGCATCGGTAAATCTCATGGAAGATGGAAGACCACTTCAAAGCTTAAACTTTGCGGAGCAAATTAATTTGTTGGCAAACTTTTGAGCCGACGCATAGGTACGAGTACGCCATATGTACGAGTATATGTATACTCGTACTCTGCGCCTTGTTTTACGCTACGTGAGTTTCTTTGGCGGGTAGTGCATTGTACATATTTGCAAAGTGGTGAGCGGCTAAGTGTTAACCACTGACTTGCAATGCAAATGGGTGGCAATTTAAAATTCCAATTATTAAGGCCGCAGACTATGATTTTAGTGTTCATCTTGAATGAATAACTTGACATACTAAATAATAGTTTGCTCTAAGCATTGTGCGAAATAGCACTTGAAACTGTTCGGAAATACAACTGGGTCCAGTTTCTCAAAAATAAAACTATGTAATGGTTCTCCCAACAACGGGTTAAACTTTACAGGTACGAGTATGACTCATTCGGACGAAAATGTCAGATGTCGTCTATGTTGTTCGAGTATGATTCAGGAAGCATGATGGTTAGGTTAGTTTAGATTGAGGAATGCTAAGCGAGAGTCTTGTTAACTCAGACCCTACCCAGCAAAAGGAGTAAGGTTATTTAAGGCGTATGTCTTACTTTAGATGGCGCTACAGTTCGGGGTGAACCAGGCCTCGCAACCATTTGTGTGGGCGTGTTATATTTTTGCACAAATGGAACGGACCTACAGTTTTTTGCCAACTTCGAACGGCAAGTTGAGAAGCTCATTGACAAATAATACTCTTTGATTGCTTGTCAAACATTCAAAAGAGGTCAAAAATGCGCCGTATAGAGCTGGAAACGATGGCAAATTGAAGTTTACGAGTTTTTACGGAACACTGTGGTCACTGCTGACCCAATTCAATCGAGTTTTTCCAATAATTTCTCAGCTGCGGTTCTAGATTACATACATTTCGGATATGGTTTCTTATCCATAATTAAAAATAATAATATTTAGAATTTATAGATCTGACACAGAAGTGTCAGATTTAAATTTAACCCTTAATGATCGCTTATGTTTAATTATTAGGGTAAATTCGTGAATTGAAAAGCATATGTCTCCTTAATTACTACTATGTACTCGTTTTCAACAAATGATAGTCTTCAAATGCCCCATCGACATTAATTACATACGTAGTACATACGTACAAAACTATTTTTATCCAATGCTGCGAGCATTCCGGGCACAATTTAAATTGCCCGCCCACACCTTTCATCACTTATTATCGCCACCATATCGTGAGTACCCTGACAAGAAGTGATAATATTTTCAATTGTATTGGTAGTACTTTCTTTTTTGGGTAAAACCACTCGCAAACTGTGTGCACTTCATAAGTATTTTTAAATTGTTTGTGCGTGTGTGTTTGAATTCGCCATTCTTTCATCAGCCCACCAGTACCGATAGCTAGCCGCCCACCTTCCTTGATATAATAGTACTTGGAATCGGTGCCCCACTGAGGTTGATGAGTATAATTGAAGAGGCTTTGCACAAAAGTATCGCCATGACATGGTAGTTAATTGAAGCTAATGACAGCTTTTAGCCCTAGACAAGCCACCCACTGGTTTCACACCATAGCACTCGC
The DNA here is from genome assembly GCA_949775065.1 of Brachyopa scutellaris. Lineage (NCBI taxonomy): Eukaryota > Metazoa > Arthropoda > Insecta > Diptera > Syrphidae > Brachyopa > Brachyopa scutellaris. The sequence goes on along the minus strand of OX459114.1, from coordinate 70,318,282 downwards.
ACACTTCCGTATATAGTATACCATCATTGGTCGCATTATATCATGCGGTTAACCTATCCAGTATCAGTAACGTCGGCGGTTAAGCGCAATGACACGAATACGAGAGAACATATTTTTCGCGCTACGCTACCTACTTCTACTGTATACTGCTATCTTTCATCAAATTTTCAAAATTTGATTATTGTACGAGTATTTCACGGAATTTAATATCTACTCGTATACCAAGGACGAATTAGTCTGGAAAATTGCCTGCGAGCGGCGCGCACTCTAGAACATTCAAAGTTTAATGTAATTTTTTTTAACTGGTCATATACACTCATATGTGAGTAGGTACCTGCTCGTAATTGTGTCGGTGAGTAGTTGCGATTGTGTAATCAGAGTCATATCTAAACTGATTTAATTGCTAATGATAATAATTTAATAAAATTGTTGAGCGTTTTTAAGGCGTATACACGTATAAATATTAATGGAATTTCGCGAATAGTCAGTCGCATGTATGATATATGTATGTTAAGCTACTAAAAACTAAACCGACAAACTACATAATTTGATAATTATATAGAATCAGCAAAAACCACAGTATTGGAATTTTAAATATAAACTTTAATGTCCAGTTTAAGTGACCATAAAACAAATTGCTTAGTTTTAAAATTGACATATGTTATAGTGGTGTGCAAAAAATAGGTGCAGTATCGTGATCTCTTGAAAAGATGAAAAAATGTTTTATTTTTTAATAAATAAAAGTAAGTATTCAGTATTGGGCACCGTAGCGCAAGTGGCTAGTGCGTCGGACTACTGAGCCAGCGGTCTTGGGTTCGAATCCCGCCGCAAACACCGAAAAGTTTTTCACAGTGCCCACCTCTTCCGAATGCCTGACAAGGATTCAAGAGTATCAATTGTCATGTAAAGCTTCCCAACTCCCCGTTCGGAGACGGCAGAAAACTGTAGGTTCGTGCAAATTATAATGCACACACACAAATGCTTGCGGGAAGCCAGGCTTGGTTCTACCTAGGACTGTTGAAGCCAAATATTTTTTTTTAATATTCAAGAGTATGCGCTTAATTAAGCTTAAATGTTCAATATTTGATCCCAAATCCTTTTATATGACAGCCAGCAGCTTTTTTTTTTAGCATGGAGTCTTCCAATCGTTGGCATCTTATAATGGGTACAGATTCTCAAGCTGCTTTCATCGATTGCGACAATTCTTCCTTTTTTCGGTGCTTAGACTGGCCAAGCACACTGTTGATATCCCCCCAAAGATTTTCGATGTGGTTAAGGTCTGGAGACTGCATTGCCAGCCAATAAAGCTAACATTTTAATGCATAAAATACCTATTCGCGGCGACGAAAGTGTGTTTGAGATCATTATCTTGCTGATACGTTCATCGGAGTGGCATTTCGTCGTATTTATTTTACTGTTTTCAATCGTTTACTGTTTAGCGAGTCAATCAACCATCTTAAATCTTAATTCTGCCATATTGAAATCCCTTACTTTATCAGTCCTATCTTTTGGAGAAATCGATTATGCCACCAGATGCGAAGTATTAGCCTCCTATCGTAGGTGGCTTATGTCCATATTTACGATTGTTTGGGAAAAACATTTGAAATTTCACATTTCTGCTTTCAGCTGCCATATTTCCAAAATGGTGGCAGATAGAACAATTCTGACCACGGATTTGGAAAGGGCAGAAAAAATTACTATAGAACATGTTTCTTAGAAAGCTTTGGTTGATTGACTCACTAAACAGTAAACGATTGAAAACAGTAAAAAATGTTATGCCATTTGGCATGAAACGGGTTAAAGTAGCCTACGGTGTTCATTAGCTCCTTGATGCAATGTATGGGACCCACTCCATACGATGTAAAAGCACCCTTAAACCATCACACTTTCACGTTTCACCATCATGCTTAATGGTTTTTAAAGTGTAACGTGATGAAAATTCTGTACCTTTAGGTCTTCTTACATAAGTTTTGCTGCTATCTAATCTTAATATATTGATCTTGGACTCGTCGGGCCACAAAACAATTGTCCATTTTTCCTTATGCTATTTAAGATACTCCTGGGCAAATTGCTTTCACCGTTGTCGTGGCTAGCAAGGGGAATTTCTCGGACTTCTAGCAGGTAATTGAAGTCACAAGTGATTGCATTCAATGATTGCATTCAATTGAATGGTAGAAGCAAAGAATGCAATTTTTTGAATTCTCAATGAATGGTGATTGCATTAATTTTTTTGAAGTCTCAAAATGAAGTCAATGAATGCATTCAAAAAATTGAATTCATGGAATGATTTTGAAAGAATGCATTCCAAAATGATTGCATTCTTTTACAACTCTGGTATGTACACACATACATTGTGTATTAAACCTACTTTATATGGACTATCAACAAATATTTGACTAATTCATACTAAGTACGTAATAAGTACGTGATTTGCAAAGCAGAATATCGTCTGTGGATACAAATTATTATGAAATTTGGCTGCACTTCTCACTGCAAAGATGAAAATTAAAAACAAAATTAAAAACACACGGTTTCAAAAAAATTGACTTCTTGTACATAATTGGGAATTATTTGGTGTAATACAATCTTATTTAAACGGATCCGCTGATTTAATTTGAACCTCGAGGTTACTGCTGAATACTACTTCTAAAGCTGTTTGTTCACTGTATGATATCAGAATGTCTTATGGCTACGGTCAATGAAATTGAGCAACGCGTTGACTCTCTTACGTCAAAATGGCGTGAGTATTTATCCTAATGTGGTCAAGTGCGTGATCGCCATCCTAAAACGTTGTCAACGCGTTAACGGCTGCCTTGACCGCTGCATGGACAGGAATATACTGGTGAACGCTTTAACTATTTTAAACTGTCAACGATGTTGAGACGCGTTGACACATTTTTCCGGACTGCACGTCAACGCGGCAGGATTTCCTTTCCTTGTGGTGTTGTTCTTGGTAATGTCAATTGGATAGGTTGATTCAGGTGATGTATTTTAAACGAAGTAGATGTATTTTTTTGTGCAAATTTGAGTGAAAAAAAATTATGAGTTTTAAATGCATTTTTCGATTGTGCTTCAAATGGCTTTCGCAGCACAATGAATTTGTTTCAACACCAGCGGGAACGATGACATCTCAGTAGTCGCCGCCCGCTGCGAACCCCAAAAAGGGGGCAAAGCCGGAAACCACGGTCGCGACCGAAAAACGCAATCGGAAAATAGTATATCCGTAGGGGTGCCCATCTGAGGCCTTCGCTTTGATTACGGCAGTGCAGAAAAGACTGGTGCTTTGGTATGTTGGCTGTAGCGACTACAGACTTGCCAATATGAAAAAACGAGTGCTGGCAATAGGTGGTGGCCTTTTTAAGGCTAATTTAGATAAATTTCGGGCCAGAGAATCCGGTTAAGCTTCTTTCGACACAGGGTCGTATGATCGTTGATGGGTGACGTCACAGAGTCAACGCGTCGACAATTCTCGTTGACCGTGAAATCGTAGAAATCGTAATTAAAAATTATAATGGATTTTTAGTGTTTCTTTTTATAATTTGCAGATTTGTGCTTTGTACTCTGTTGCCAAACTCATACAATTATAAATAATATCCAACTCTACCTCGGAGTACCTGGGATGCAGTTAATCTGTTTTCCCAGACATGCTCGGCACCAGCATCGGGGTCGGGGTTGAAAAATGACAAATCCTAAAGAGAGCAAGTCATTCAAGAGCATTTTAATGACTAAATTTTTATTGTGGCCTGACTTTTGCAAAATGCATTAACGATTTCTATCTGCAATTCATACGAATGACTACCTAACAATTAATGCCACGAAGTTAACCGATTTTGGAATACAAAATTATTCATACTGCTTTTATTTTTCTTTACTAATTCAGCGCTTTAAATCTGTCTCATGTTTTTGTGGGGATAAAATTGGATTCCTTTAGTAGTCGACTGTCCATTAATTCTTGGCATCTGACAGTCCAAAGCCACAAATCCCATGTGAACTTAAGATTTAATTTCATTCATGTGAACCTTAACTTCCAGTGCTCACTAAAGAATGTTAATTGTATTAACTTTTTGGAATTTCACTTACCCAGCTAGTAGAACGGCCATGTTTCTTTTTAACTGCGGAAAGTAAATCTACGAGTATATAAAACCAACTCTCGCGCCGCGCAGTTTGCGTCGGCGGCCGGCGGTTGGTGTAGAAACAACATTATTTGCTGTTGACAAGTGCGATGTTAAAACAAATCTTAATTGGTGTCCTTCAATTCAATTAGAATACCTGTGTTAAATTAATTTCCCTGAATTTTACGGTCAACCGATTGGCTCTAATGACTTCCATGGAAAGTGGAAAACGTTCAAATTGTGAGTGGAAGTCAAGGTGACTGGGATCCGATGCTAATTGGAATGAGAAAAAGGAGAGCAGTTTTAATTACCAATTAGTTGAGAGATATCCGATTTGATAATTTAATTGGAGGTTTACTTTCCTCGTTATTCCTGTTTTTTTTTTGTTCTTTATACAGAAAGATTTAAATTGTAATTCACAAGAATTTGTAGTTTATACCCTTTTGCTAAGAGGATTTTGTATCCGATGAAAGTGAGGCACCATTGGTTGGTTGCTTTGTGAAAGAAACACATGTTTGTATGTATGTTCACATGAAGCTCAACAGGAAAAATTCAATTTAGTTTGATGGCAAAAAGGTATCCTGTCATATGGGTAGGAGAGGTGATAAAATTTGCACGTAAAGTGCATTGAAGTGTGTTTTGTAGCGAATAGTTTGCAATTTACTTTTTGCATTTTATAAACAACACTAAGCTTTCAAATGGGGTCGTAGTCTAGGGGATTTTCAATTAAAAAGTGACAGTTTAACTTGTAACTTTAGAAGTAATCCTACCAGTATTGTGGCCGGATTCCAGTGTAGAGGGTTTTTTTTTTATGGAAATAATTAAATAATATTTCTAGGTGTTGAATCAGTGGATTGGACAAAGTGGGACTTTGAAAAGTTTTATATCTGTTATTAAATATGTACTTTAAAGCAGTGGTTCCCAACCTTTTTATAGTGCGACCCGAGATTTTTTCTTAATAAATTATTGGCGACCCAAAGAAAGACATAATTAATTTTTAAAAGTACAGTGAAATCTTTCATTTGCGGACACCCTGTTTAGCGGACAACTTGCATTAATGGACACCTTTTTAGGGAACCGATTTCCGATTTCCCATACAAAATTCATACTTATAAACCGACATATCTCATAAGCGGACAAAAAACTCCGGTCCCGTCGTTGTCCGAGATATTTCACTGTATATTATATATTTTTTTATTTCTTATGAGTTATGACGCTTGTAAGTGAAAAGCACAAAAAAACATTTTTAAGCTAAGAAGTGAAATTGCAATTGAAATTAAAAAGCTGAAAAACGTGTGGTGGAATTTTCGTTATAAGCACAAATAAAACAAGTGGATTCCCTGATGCTGGATTTTTGCGGGAAGTTTGCTTATGTCTGGGTGGATGTTGATCGAGAGAGCACATCACAAATCGTGGTGTGTGTCCAAGCGATTTCTATTCTTCGTTTTTATCACAACTAGAGCAGGAAAAACAGCTAGGTGGTTGGAAAGGGGAACAGAGCCTTTTCTGCTTCTTTCGAGAGAACTAGTTTGTTTATCAGTTACGCCACCAACTTTACCGCAATATCTTTCAAATCGAGAAGTTCCTCTTGGAATCCAGAAATATCATCTCCAACTTGCCCCACATGCATGTAAAAACGATTTCGAATCCCGTTTTTGAATATTAACGTTTTCTGGCATAATCTGTCCAATTCAATGTCGCTCCAAATATTATTTGTAAATCAAAGTCAAGTTGCGAAGGAAAATGTTGGTGGAATCTTCAAGAAAGAAGAGGTGCAATTTTCTCCTTTAGGAGCCTTCGTCGTCAAAGAGCCAATTTGTTTTTGAATGATCTAATTTTCTCGCCTATGTCAACTTTTGTCCGACTTCTTCCATGCAAAGTGTAACGAAGCGAGGAAGCACTTTTCAACGAGAAAGCCAACGGACTTCCGAATGATAAAGCAAGTGGATGTATGTATCTATTATGATTGAAAATCTTCACACATAGCACGAAATATTCGTGTATTAAGCGCATTCGATTTTATGAAGTTAACAAATTTAATAACATCATTTAAAACTGCGTTAAGGTCCGGTGGCATCGCATTTGTGGCCAGGTTTTTTTATGCAAAAAACAGTGGATAATAACAACATCAGCCGCATCCGTTTACGAGTGAGCGAGTAAGACTCGTTATCGAATGATCGAGTAATTTGTATGTAAAATGATACTCGATAACGAGAACGGTAATGCCAAATCGTCACATTCCGATAACGAGTAACTCGTTAACGGATGCGGTAATTCGACCCCAGGGCTTATATACTTCTTTTACTCGTGTACCTTCAGAATCCAACGCGTTTTCCCATCATGGCTGGGGCACCATCGTTACTCCCATGTAGTCAGTCCATCAAATGTTATGTTTTTTTGGAAAACTTGTCAACCATTTCAAAAATATTCAACCCAGTAATGGTGTTAAGTAACGGTTTACAAAATAAGCATTCTTCGGTCATGTTTTCGTTTCGTTTTTAATGGACTTTGTAATTAAAATAACCTTATACCTGCAAAACTGTAAGCCCCAGGTAAAAACTTTGTAAGGTGAATTTGTAGGTGATGTTATGGGGCATCAAAATAATAATATTGAAAAAAAGATTATAAGCACACTTTCCCGAGATAAATACGATTTTCACGAAAATTGGCTAAAAAAAAACAAAAAAAAAATTAGTGTTTGAAGACCAATATCTAGAAAACGAAAGTACGGATGGTTATAGTTTTTAATTGTTATAAACACTATTCAATTGTCTATGAAACGAGCCTACTTTGGTTGCTCTAAGTTTCATAAATACACTAGAAATTATGATTGAATAACTGTTGGTACCAACTTTTCTAAAGGATCTTTTTTAAACACCCTGTAGCTTAGTGGGTGTTGAAGATAGACCTCCCTCCCCCCTCCCATACAATTTTTTTCATAACATGAACCAATGAATCAGTTCCCAAAATATCTATAACTCAAACCGGACCACCCTGTATATACACCATCAATTGAGTGTTCTTTTCCACATCTACAGATTCGTCAGTTTGAAGTGAAAATTTCGTTGCACTCTTAATTCCACAAAGAACTTCCTCCAAAATGTCTTCTGACATTGCATCTATGCGACGTTTAAATGAGTTGTATGAAAGTGGAACCATGTCTAATTTGTTTGTCGCATCAATTCCACAAACAGTTTGTTAAATTGCATTAAATTGCATTGCAATCGCAGCCGGCTTAACTAACTCTTCGCCAATGTTGGGAGGCTTCTTAGCACATACAATTTTCCACGCCACAAGGATGCCTTCGTAATTTTTCCAGATAAATAGTTGCTGAGCGTGTTGGAGCATCCAGTCTAACATATGTATCGAATACATTTATTTTTTCTTCCAAAAATTAAGTGGTTTATCGACACAATCAGCGTGAACAGTGGTCAAATGTCGTTTCAGTTTATTTTCTTTCACCGACTAATTCGATAGCACTTGCATACATTGCACACATTGTGGCCGCACTAGGCCTAAGCGCTCCTTCAATTCAGTAAATCCAAATCCTTAGAACTGCGATTTATATTTCAATTCACGTATCGCCATTTTTGAACTTTATCAAAAGAGTCCGAATGGAAACTAAAAATATTGCAGTTCAATCCAATTCAAGATAGCAAAATGCTGAACGTATTGATATAATGGATTGCTAGTGTTTACTTTAAGTTTTGAGCATGAAATTCTGCACGAAAAATGCGTTATTTTGTTGAAATCAAGTTTTTTAATCAAAAATATTTACTTTTCGGAACCTACTTTGTATAAGGATTTTTTTTTTGTTGTTCGATTGAGATACCAAATAATTGCATGCTGCCAAGTAAACTCAAAGCTTTTCAAAAATCAGTCTGGTTTTCGGCAGGGATTTAGTACTACTACTTCTGTCATTAATATAACTGACCGCATTCGTGAGAATATGGATAAAAAAATGGTCTCTATTTTGCTACTATTAGATTTTAGTAAGGCATTTGACAGTGTGGATCATAATCATCTCTGTTTCAAACTTAAAAAACAATTTGACTTTTCTTCAACTGCATGCAATCTTGTATATTCTTTTCTTAATGGAAGGAGTCAGTTTGTTACCACTGCATTAGGAACGTCTGGTAAGCTGTCCCTTAGTAAGTGTGTTCCGCAAGGGTCAATATTGGGTCCCATCCTTTTCACTTTGTTTATAAATGATTTGCCTCTTGCTGTAAAATTCGGCTCCGTTCATATTTATGCTGACGATGTGCAATTACTTAATTCATCTAGCGTACGCCAACCCGATAAATGTGTCAACGAACTACAGCAGGATTTTGAAAGAGTACTAGCTTGGGCGAACAAAAATAGCTTGATATTAAACTCAAATAAGTCAAAGGCCATTGCTTTCTGTAGCTCTCCTAGACTTATGTCTATGAACAAACTAAGACTCAACGGCAATGACATCCCCTATGAAACCGCTGTTAAGGTGCTTGGATTTACGCTGGATGCAAAAATGACATGGGAAAGCCATATCGATAATACTATAAAAAAGATCTTTTTAACTCTACGCAAGCTATATTCCATAAATGACCATCTTCCTTTAAAGGTACGTTGGAAGCTATGCAAAGCTCTAGTGCAGCCCCTTTTACTGTACGGTTGTGAAATTTACAGTGGATGTAATCTAATGCTTTTGAATAAACTCAAACTATGCTTCAATTGTGTTATCAGGTATATATTTAAACTTAAAAGATACGATCATGTCAGTCCTATGTCGTAAAATTTTTGCATTTACCTTTTATGGATTTCTTAAAGCTTCGTACTATACTTCTTTTGTTTAAAATTATTAAACAACGTGCACCACCTTATGTATACGATAACATTAGTTTTAGCCGCCTTAGACTGCATCCAACTAATATATCTATTATACCTCATCGAACAAATATAATGTCGCGCTGTTTCCTAAATCGATCAGCTATGCTATGGAACGATCTACCAGACATCCTGCGCAACACCTCGAAGTCAGTGGCTTACTTTAAGAGAGTTATTACTCAGCACCTAACTTAGTTTGACAAGGCATGTATCATCGAAGTGAAATGGCAAACGTTATTAATGTATGTACATCATATTATTCTGATAGTTGATTGGCTGTTTAGACTGGCAAAAACAACCAAAGATAGTTTTTCTTTGCAAGCAAAGTGTGCTTAGCATTTTTGAATTATTAGTTTCTTTTTCATATTTCCTTATTTAACTTTAAAAATTTCTTTTATGCAATTTGTATTAAAATAAATTGTAAATTTGAACGAAACCTAATGTATCGCTTAGTGACCTATTTATTGATCTGTAAAGGTCCTAGGTTGCGAATTTGTTTAAAATAAATAAAATAAAAATAAAAATACCGCGACCCAATCGTAAACCATCCGCGACCCATATTTCGGTCGTGACCTTATGTTCGGAAACGCTGCTTTAAAGCATCTATAACACAGCAATATTTTTCAAAACCATGAGATCTTAATACGATTTAAGTAGCTTAGTGCGAATACATATCTGCCAAAACGCATTCATCTACTTATGCAGTTACGATCCGTATAAATTTAACTAAAATCACTGAAGTGCGACTGGGTATCGCTGAGGCATTACGTTTCCTACCCCATTAACATTGAATTAAGTACCCAACTTAGATATCTGCAGCGGATTATACGTACATTTTTTTCAGATTATAAACGTTTCCAACTTTGCATATATGTAAATATGTACATGGTATGTGCATTGTGTAAATCAATTATATTATGTCTCCTCGTACATACATATGTATGCATGTGCAGAGCAATGAGCATGTGCACCTCTGAGTATGCCTATGGCGCACTTCATTTTACAATCTTCTGGAGGATGCTCTAGGCATCATGCGAGTGAAACAGTATGTGAAGTGTGACTCCGTGAAATGTTAAGAATTCGTTTGCCAAGATTTTATTTTGTTCCTTAGTTTTCTCCTTTTTTTTACTCCTTTTGAATTACTCGTGTGCAGGAATTCAGTGCCCAAATTGCAAATAATTGTGGTTTGAGTCACCTATGCTGGGCAGGCAGACAAGGAGATTAGCTATAGCACATAGTAAGGTGTACTGAATCGTTAAGGAAATTAGTATAAATGGTTTTCGGGTAAAGTTCTAGTCCATGGTCAATGGCCAGTGATATCTTATGGCCTTAGGAGAGAAAGAAGAAAATTCTTCAACATTTTTGCAAGACGACTTGGTTTTTATCTATTTTACTTTGCTCAGTGTTTAGATGATCTTATATCTTGTATCCTTATGTTCATAACAATGACCCTATTGGATGTTATAAAATTATAGACACGTATTGTGTTCAGACAAGTAAGAAAAGATGTTTGACATCATAATTTCAGAGTTAGTTTTGCCATGGATGGGACTAGACTTACTGAGACACTACTTTAATCCTTCTCAATAACTTTGAAGGTATTTAAGACAATTATTTTAGTATTCTCTCCATGTTTGTAAAATATCTTCGATACGACCTGCGAAGGGTGAATTGAATTTGGTTTTTTCCACTTTTACACAATTTTCTCAGGTAAATTTTCCAACTAGGACTACATACTCAATCTTTAAGGGAAAATGGTATGAGAATTAGGGTTTTGACGAGAAGTCTAATAAATGAGCATGCTTTAAAACCTTCGCAAAGACATACACTATTAAAAATAAATATTGCAGAATTATAAATTAGTTGTGAAATCACACTAATTGTCAACAGCGGTTAAAAATTAGGTAAAACAATCATGTTCTCCCCTTTTAACTGCTGCCAACTTACTTACTTACTTAGTTGGCGCTACAGCTCGAGGTGAACCTGGGCCTGCTTCTCGCAACCATTTGTGTGTGCGTGTTATATTTTTGCACGAATGGAAGGGACCTACAGTTTTTTGCCGACTCCGAACGGCGAGTTGAGAAGCTCAATCGTGACAAATGATACTCTACTTGATGCTTGTCAGACATTCGAAAGAGGTGGGCACTGTGAAAAACTTTTTAGGTGTTTGCGGCGGGATTCGAACCCAAGACCGCTGGCTCAGTAGTCCGACGCACTAACCACTTGCGCTACGGTGCCCAACTGCTGCCAACTACCTATCATAAAATTTGTGGGTTTTTCAGCATACATACTTATCACAGACTTAACAATTGTTACGTTCATAAGGAAAAAATAATAAAACGGTATGATTATTGGCTCCGTGTCATATTGCCCAAAATGCAAAAAATTAAGATCACAAAAAAAAAAAAAATGGGTGATTAGTCATTTTTATATTTTTTTGGCCGATTTGGCATAATGTCAAAATACACAAAAAAGTGTTTTTTGGACGATTTGGTGTTTCGGCTTTTTTAAGGCGGATCTATGTAATATCGCCAAATACCAAATCCGCCAAAACTGAAAAATGTCACAACGTCCAACATTTTTGGGCGATGACTGATTATGACTGATTGACGAAAAAATAAAAATGTTAAATCACCCAAAAAAGAAATGGGCGTTTTATCGCAATCTGATAAAACCAATATATGTATGAGTATTGGACTTGTCAAATCATCCAATTATTTATTAAAAAAATTTAAACTGAACGAAACACGGCGCGAGCCGCGACCCGAAACGGTTACCGCGTCACTACGCGCGCTAATATACGTTTCAAATATTTCATTTTATAATCATAATACATATGAAGAACAAACAATAACATTCTTCTGTGACCGTTACTGTAGTTATTACAATTCGCTTTGAACACATTTAATCAATTTAACGAAATTGTCAAATCGCCCAAAAATATCACTAATTTTGGGCGATTTGACATTTTTGTTAAATTGGGTAAATGTGTTCAAAGCGATTTGACATTATGCTAATTAGACCAAAAATTAAAAATGGTTATTTGATTTTTGGGCGATTTTACATTTTTCGGATTTTATTTCATTTTGGGGGATTGCGTTTTGGGCGAGCGGAAGCATGAGTTCTGACAAAACGCCCACACTTTCTTGGGCGGCTTGACATTTTTAATTTGTGGGCGATTTTTACAAGTGTTAAATTGCTCAGAAATGTTGGGCAATGTGACATTTTTCAGATTTGGGAGATTTGGGTTTGGGCGATATGATACGGAGCCATGTTTATTACGCACTTTTTGTAAAAAAGCGACATGAGAGTCAAAAATTTGCTTGGGCAAGATAAATCTCATCAAACGAATTGAACCTCTTCTGTTCCAATAAACTGACATTGCGGTACAAAAGATCTTATAGCTCGCAGTGCCTTCCACGACTGGCGGGTCAGAACCTTTAAAAAAAAAACAAATCATCTTCCACCACAGGATACAGCTGTTGTCGAATCGGGTTTATTCGTATACAATCGTTATTCAATATTTTAGTTTACGAGATTTGTGGTGCAAAGTGAAAATATCAATCGGGATATTTTTCCTTTTTTTGTATATAAATCGTGATATGTCAGGCTTGACAGTAAGCCAGAAATTGGGTCTGTTCCATCTAATATATAAAAATCTCATGTCACGGTGTTTGTGGTCGAACTCCTCCGAAACGGCTCGACCGATTTTTACGAAATTTTTTGTGTATATTTGGTAGGCTTGAGAATTCTTTATTAAGTATATTTCATCCCGCTAGGTGGCGCTGGAGTCAAGTTATTAACAACTTCTATATTTATGGACCGAAAATGATCATATCTTCTAATATATAAAAATCTCATGTCACGGTGTTTGTGGTCGAACTCCTCCGAAACGGCTCGACCGATTTTTAAGAAATTTTTTGTGTATATTTGGTAGGCTTGAGAATTCTTTGTTAAGTATATCTCATCCCGATAGGTGGCGCTGGAGTCAAGTTATTAACAACTTCTATATTTATGGACCAAAAATGCTCATATTCAAAATATATGTTGGTTCAGTGCCAAAATATAAAATTATATAATAAAATCAGGACCCGATAGGTGACGCTGGAGTCAAGTTGTGAAGAGGTTTCCTTCCTCACCCTCACAGACCAATCCAAACCATATATACATATATATATACATATATATATATAAATGAATGCATGTATGTATGTATGTTCGTCTTTTATAGACTCAGAAACTAAGCAACCGATTTTTGTACAATTTTCAGAGTACGTTTTTCTTAATATAGAATGCAACATAGCATCAGTGCTATGTAGTTTCAGGTGAAATGTGAATATGAAACATTTTGGTCAATTAATATAGACCGACATAGACCGACAGACAGACAGACAGATAGACAGACAGGATTCGACTGAAATTATTTCAAATAAGTAACCAAACTGTGGTCAGTGGATGGTTTCAATATTAATTATATTCTTATAAACCAGTTTTGCAAGCCCAAAATTTTACTAATTAGCTATTTTTCCTATTAACAACGAATAAAAAGTTTGCTTAAAAGATTTAGGACGAATTGACAAACAGTTGCAAATAACTAAGCATATCCAAGCCCCCTGTGTTTTATTGAATGCAACATTATCCTTGAATTAAGCACAAAAGCCCAAGATCATAAGGGGCTTTTTCTTTTATTCTACACAATGACTTCAACTTTCCCATTAACAATCGTAACTTTGTCAAAGAATCGCGCACTGTGTGGGGCTCCTTATTAATACCAACGCGAACGCCACATCAATCCAATTCCAGTTGACTACCCGCTGCAAAGCCATGACCCAAATTTGTATCTGTCACTACTTCCACACCATTTATGTTGGGTGTGTATGTGAATAAATGTTTGTTTTTTTCTTTTTGCAAATGGACTTTGTAACCGTTTTTCTTGTCAATCCAATCTCGAAATGTATGTCCCCAATGAAATGTCAAACTTTGAGCAATGACACAAAATCCTTTCATAAACCAACAAAATGATTGACGTCACTTAATTTTCATTCAACAAAATACGAATACGAGTGTATTTAGTTGACTTCTTCATCGAAAATGTAAGGCAAATGTGTGTAAATGAAAGGAACTAGGTCAGGACTTTCGTAGACTAGTTCTCGTAATAATACTACACACAGTACAGTTGAACATAGAGAAAAAAAGAAAATGAAAAGGAGTTAAAAAAAAAATAAAAAAATTTAGTGCAACCGTACATGACCTGCCTTCTGCAAATTACCAACTACCCACCCACCCACACTCACCTATATGAAGTGGTAACTCACTGTTCGCACCCCCTTTATGGTACAGTGATGCCCCTGTGTATGCATCAGGCCTAAGTACACATGCGGTATGAACAATTTTCAAAATAAAGGTCATGCCATTTAAAAAAGAAAAAAAAAAAACGGAAAATCGTGAAGAGTAATGAGGGCCCACACACACAACACTGCCCACCGCTGCTGCCACCCTCATCAACCACAAATTGAAATGTGAAAAAGAGAAATAATCGTAAAAGGCAACGCGAGGTAACAAATAAAACCAAACGAAAATGATGGAACATGAAGAAGGGTTCAACCAGAAACCTTTGTCAAACATACTCGTACACCCTCCCAATCTGCCCACAATTACTGTAGGTCTAGAATACAAATCAGATTTGCACACCCACTCACCTTCCTACTGCCCTTCATCCGCCCAGTTTTTCATCGAATAAATTTCAAAAGTAAAAGCTTCAAAAGCTCTTGGCGATAGCTGAATGAAAACCGGCAACGTGGTCCAAACGTTTTCGTCCTGTTTCTATATTTGTGGGTTACCCCACTCCCCACTTTGCATATAAGAATTCGGCTGCTGTGCCATTTCTGAATGCAATTTCACTTATCTATAGTATGCAGCGCGTACTACTATGACGACGTCAACGACGATGATGATGATGATGATTATGATGATTATGATGATTAGTTCTCACATGAGATGGGAATGACAGGACTTCTCACTCACGCTGTGCCGTTCTTTAGCCTTCGACGGCGCTCCTTTCTATGGGAGGCTTTTAATAGTAGACAGTTCACTATTCGCCTTACTACGCGTGTCCACAACAGAAAATTTCATTTACAAATGAACGACGACAATGATAGTCACGGCGAAGGGGAACATTTGCTCATATACTGATACCTATGAGTATATAGACCACCGAGACCAGAGTACAAGGACCTCTTAAGCGCGCTAGGACAAGAGCGTTTAATGCGAATATTAACTTACCATACCACACACTGACACTGAGCTGAGCATGTTTGCCCTAACAGAACAGATGAGATAGCGAGAGAGAGAGAGAGAGAGACGGGAGAGAAAGAGAGAATCGCATTATAGTAAAATGCCAAAAGAGCTTTATCGAATGGCCTGAACTTTTTACGAGCCAGTTCTGTGGATATTAGAAGAAATTTCGTAAAAACCATTCGGGGGGCTTTTTGTGCGCATGTTACATTAGATGTATATAGAGGTTTATTCGGTAGGTACCTACCTACTACTGATTCTTATGAATAAATCTGCTGCTGCTCCTTCTATGGAGGAGACACTTAAGATGGTACCTATGAAGCACCAAGTGGAATGTGATTTGGAAGTTTTGCAAGAGTTTTTTTTTCGTTTTTGTGAAATGGCCTTCGAATATTGAATTGAAGATTTGGAGATTTGGTTTTTTTTTTACGTTTTCAGTTTAGTGCAGTTTGTCAACATTTTGGGTTGTTCAGGTTGGGAAAAGTTGAGTGCATAACTTAAGGTCACGTTAAGATTTTTCTTTAAGGGTCTACCTTTTATAGCTGTCTAAAAACTTCAGAGATATTGAAGGTGGTGAACGGATTGAACAAGTGTTTAGTATGTTATTTAACCTGGAGGAGGTAGGCCGAATCAACCGTAGACTCGTTCTAAAATTTTGCAGGGTAATAAAATGCTTTAAAGAAATTGTGGCGGTTTAGGTGCCATCCTTGGTGGATTCTTAGGGGATCGCGATGGCCCACTCTGGTGCCCAGTGTTTTGTGATGGCTCAGCCTCTCAACCCCTCTCAACCTAACCTAACCTAACCTTAGTATGTTATCATGATCATGATCCTCTGATGGATGTAGAGTACAAATACTTTGGTGTGATCATTAGTTACGGTAGGACTTGCAGCCAGGTAACAGTTGTCATCATATCGGGATATGGAAGTATGGACCTTTGGTGGGTTTTTGATTTTGAGTGTTCACATACCATCCTCAAAGATTAATTAATTGAAATGAAGTAATTCGTAGCTATTCATATTAACTATACGAAGTAAGTTCCAAATAAAAAAGAGATAGTAAAGAATTGTTAGGTTATGTATGCACGTAGTTTTAAAAACTTCAATTGCCCTAATTGGTGCCTAAACTGACAGCACTGGCTTACCAACCAAACAGAAAGTAAAACTATAGTTATAAAACTAAGGCTACCCGTATTTCTCCTATTCACTTGACTGTGTATGGTTATATTTATTATTCAATCTTCCTTTTGAGAGGAAGTGCTGATTTGAAGCCCAATCGAGTTAAGGCTTAAATTGTCACTCTTCTTGCATGCGAGACTGTAATGCAAATTTGGCGATATTTTAACCCATATTTGAACTAAAAACTATATTATTACTTAAAAAGATATTTTAAGTTATAACTTAGGATACAGCCTAGTATCTCTTCAAATAATTGAAGTTTTTTTTATTTAATTTTTATAAACTGCCGCCAAATATCCTCGCACTTAAAAAATTTGTTGAATTTCGTCCTCCTCTTGGAAACTGGGATTCGTTTCTCTATTCCATTGACAGTTCCATTCTGAAACAATAATAAGTAAAAAAATATACATACATATATGCGAATCTGTACAGGACATTCAAAACGCGCTGCCACTTATTAATATCCGGAAATAATTTTTTTTTACACGGACAGACCTGCTTAATGAGTCTAGCACGACAGATAAATTAATAGTGTGAATAGTGTGATACATACATAGATCCAAAACGTTTTCCTTGTCGCCATGTCCTTACCAGACGTTCTCGATGTTCGGAAAAACTCCCGATTTTGAATAGTTTATGTAACCACACAAATATCTGCTTAACGGTCCACGACGTTTTTCTTGTCGCCAAAGCATTGCCAGACGTAATCAAATTCTCGAAGAATACCAATTTTGAATAATTGTTGTAACCACTTATTTCTTTCTGAAAAGCAGAGAATACAAATGTGAAAGTTCAAGACGTTTTTCTTGCCGCCAAGTCCTTGTCAGACGTTCTCAAAGTATCGAAAACCGTTAAAGGGTACTTTGTTCATTTTCCCTTACAAAACATAGGACCAGAACTTGGATAATCGACGTAGCCACACAAAACTTTCATAAAACATAGAATACAACCCCTTGTCTGTAACTGCCTAAGTCCAACGCGTTTTTGTTTCCGAAAAGTACTTGCCAGACGTTCACATGGTGGCCGTAGTGAGTAATAAACACAATAAGCGAGAGGCAAATTGGCGATCAGTCTCCTCACAATCACAACCGGTGAGCATACAGGTCATGGTGGGATGTTCGTCGGTTTATGGAATACATATTACAAAAAGAATTTCAATGTAACTCAGGGGTTCTGTTTTTTATTTCAGTGGCAATTTCTTAAGCAGAGAAACACCAGCAGGCTCTAGTGTATTTGAAAAAGCTCTTCCATAAGTCCTGTACTGAAAATATAAATTGAACAGAGTATAGTGGGTTAAGGTTGTAGTTTGAGATATGCTGTATAGACATATATACGAGTAGGTATAACAAAACTACATAAATATAAATATGTATGTCTAAAACATCTGAAAATAGGTCCTTAATTGGTTACTTACTAATTAATCGGACTCTCAACCCTTGGACAGTCCCTGCCTTAGCCTTCCATCCTCTTCAATCCTGGGCACGCTGCTTCCAGATTGCCAGACCAAGCGCTCTGGCATGCGCGACAGATTGATCTTAATTGAGATTCAGTGCTCCTTGTCTTCTGTAAACTGGAGTCAGATTTGAAAGTCCTCTTAGCTGGTGCATTCGCTTTATGTGGCCGAGCCAGTAAAGTCAAAGTGTTTTGGCATTTCGGTTTACATCCACATCTTGTTATACATATGTAGCTCAAAGAGTTCGCGGTTGTAACTTTTCCCAGCTTGCATACGGCACCAAATATTCGACAAAGAATTTTTCTCTCAGTTCAAAACGCTTATCGTTAAGCATTCGACACCATATTGCAGAATTAGTAGGATCAATGTTATGTTCGAACCAAATCGAAGAATCAGCATTTCCATAGGGCTAGTCTTCGTCGAATCTTCACTAAGGTGCCTATGTATTTTGAATTTTTTCTTGTTTTCCTTTAATTATTAAAAGAAAATAATTGTTTGTTTGTTTTGAAGCAGGCTTTTAGGCAATTAAATGTTATCTATCTATCTATCTACCTTCTTCTTCTTCTTCTATCTATCGATCTATACTATAGTATATGTATGTATGTTTTTATGTATATATAAATCAATTGCCTTGCGTTAGTCTCGCAAAAGCACGAGAACGGCTCAACCGATTTGGATGGTTCTTTTTTTGTTCTGTTCGTCTCAATACAGGAGTGGTTTAGGAAAAAAGAAAATTCGGGAGAACCCGAAGGAAAAGCAGGAAAATCGAAAGAATTGAAATTTGCGTTTTGTATGGGAATTTCGTATGGGAATATACCTACTTATCACTATCAGTTATCACCAATAATGAGAATTGTATTTCGACCATAAGCATTCATTTAAACAGCCACTTCCGATAACTTGCAAACATTTTTCTGATTCTGGTAGACGGTCATAGACCAAACCTTATTAGATCTAAGCTATGTTCAGACGATCAGATCTGACAATATATTCAGATTGCCAGATCTGACAATATTGTATTTACACGGTTGCTAGGTTTTGTCCCAATATCTGCCAATTTATTGCCAGACGGCAACTGGCGGATCCGTTGTCAGACATTGTATTGAATTGAAAAGTCTAAAAATAATTATAAAAATGCTTTATTCACGGAAAATTGTACCCACCAGGTAAAAACTTTGTATGGGGAATTTGTAAGAACTTTTTTAAATAGCCGTGGGTGCCGTGGGTCTTGAAGACAGACTCCTTCTCCCATATAGTGAAAGCGGAAGCATGTTTTTGTATATTTTTCTACTCGAGTAATTCATCAATCAAAGTACGATCAAATTCATATTTTCTTAATCTTAACTGAGACACTAAATGTAATTAAGAACTCAAACTCATCGCGCAGTATACCGGAAAGGGCAGAACAATCACCCCAATTATGCAAGTCGTATCTCGTATCTCACTTCAAGTCGTACTCGCATCGTATTGTATTTCGTTTGTTATTATGCAAGTCGTATGCGTTGAATACGACTCCATATAAGTTGCTGCATGTTAGCAACGCATTACGTCGCACTTCAAACTGAACTTTTTCCTGTCAGTACTGGTTTCCTTGCCGGCGAGATCCAGGAGATGTCTTATTACAACTGCTCCCGAAAGATATCACCACAAACTCAATAGATTTATTCTTTAATGAGCACATGAAGGAATATCCTTAAACGGAATTATATTCACAGATTGTTAAGAGATAGTTGAAACGCAATAAGTGCCAAATTCATTGTGTATGTATGTATGTATATATGGATGTATTTTCCGAAATTTAAATTACAATTTTCTAACTAAAAAAATAATTGACCATTGCAGTTTAATAAAACTATTCTGTTGACAACCATTTGTTCATCTTTTAGATGAACGTGTAGCACACATCTGTCTTTTGCGATGCCGACATTAATCTTCGTAGCATATACCAAAGCTTCGAATTGGTTGCTGTTTTTAAGTTTTTTAGAAAGTAAAAGTAATTTAAGTAGTAAAATAACTTCGAAAAACATTAAATCGTTTCCATTCAAGAGTATACAATTGTTTATTTTTCATGTTCGTTGAATTTCGTATAGAGTCACTTAAGAAAACGCAGCCGAAGAAAATACCACTAAAAACGTTCAAAATACGACTAAATACGACTTGCATAATAGCTGATATCAGCCGAAAGTCGTATGCGATGGCATCCGATTCTGTTGACAGCTGAAAAGTCATTAGCGTACGAGTATGTTCGTAGTGACACGACTTCCATAATAACAAAATACGACTATGTTCGTATGTGACTCTCAAATACGACTTGCATAATTGGGGTAAATGTCTTCCGCCGGGTCAGCCAGTCTAGTATAAAAATTCAAATTAAAAATAATTGTGTAGCTATCTTTTCTTTTTAGACTTGTATGTAAACTTTCGTAACTGACTGTAGTATGTACAGCCATATATATGTATATATGTGGGTTCTGCACGTACATACATACATTTGTACATATTCAATAAAAAAATGCATAGAATATTCATTTAATTCGATTTGCAAACCTAATCTCCTCGAAAAAGAGAACATCCTTCTGTACAAACAAAACTATTACAAGAAAACAAAGCGTTCAAATCTTGAAATAACATTCCCATTCCCATTCATTTATCTTATAATTGAATCATACAGCATACACAAACACACACCCACTCATTCCTTTGGCGAATTCAAGAATCATCATCTCTTCTTACACCAGATAATTGCACCACCCCTCTTTCCATGTACACACATATGTACATCGTAGCAGCGGTACCAGTAGCAAGCAGCAGCAACAAAAACAACATAATTTCACCGAATACAAAGTTCAAAGAAAAAGCTTTTATGTTTGACCTCATCGCCCTCCTCCCACCACCACCACCACCACCACCAGTGGACTACTCCCCCAGGCGGCAACAACTTTCTATCAAATCTCTCATTTTTCGGGCATGTATCTTTCGGGAGTGGAACCCGGACCCGGGGTACCTACACATAATATAACTCCTGAAACCCCACTCCAAGCTCATATACACTCACATGCGGATACGTACGTATAGAAAAGAGAAACAGTTTAATACGAGTACTAATACTTACGTATGTATGCGCGTTGTACAATAAGCAAAGGAAAATACTACGATTTTCCAGTAGCACCGAAGAAGAATAGCAATAGCAAAGGCAGCTACCAAAAAGGATATCTACCACTCCGAAGAGCAGTCTTGCTCCTTGTTCGCATTTCGCAGCACCACTCCAAGGGTAAATAGTATTTAATTTGATGAGGCGCCATATTTGGCAGCAGTTTGAAGCTTTTTATGCTTCTTACTCGATTGCTCCTGGCTCTATGTAGAAACGATACAAACCACCGAAGACCGTCGCGTCGTCGTCCTCGTTGTCGTCGTCAACCAATGCACAAGAGTTAACCATTAAACTTCAACTTGAAATCGATGTTCAGTTCGTGTTTTTTTTTTTGTTAAACATTGGTAGGCTCAGTGTACTTGCGAATGTCCTTCATACATACATACATACAAATCAACAAATTTCGTGGTCGGTGGTTTAATAGAATTCAGTGTCCTTTCGCGCTTCTTCTTTTATTATCGTGGTTAACGCGTTACCAAGTATCCTAGTTTTGTTGTGTAATGACGAATAGAATTGTATGTTTTATTTTATGTGTTTGCATGAGAAAGAAAAATATTAAAAGGATATAGTACATAGTTCCAATCGATAAACATGCTTAAAATGTAACGACTATAAAATACGAGCGATAAAATATTCAATCCTTGGATCCTTAAATGTGATTTGTATCGCGCCCCAAACTTCCACAGTGTATGCAGTGAGTAAGGATTATTAGTCATCGTATCCAAATGATACAATTACGCGCACAATCCAAAGTACTCGTATATCCTGTGACTGAGTAACAAAATGAAATCTCTATAATAAAATAATAAAATGATTATCCTTGTTTCGATATCGTTGGTGAGCCGTGCCTATCATTTGCAAAGTGCATAACATATATTCAGTAGTAGTGCAACACTTTCTAGTGAAATTGTATATATCCATTCATACCACCGATTATACATATAAATGTACATATGTAGCGTGTACCTACTAACCGATTAGAATCGTTCGTCCTGCCTAACCTAAAAACTACGTATACAAGAAGCAAAAAAAAAAAAAACAAAAAGAGCTAGAGCTGGAGAGACAGAAAATTTAATTTGTATATCCTCTCTCGTCCCTGTTCATTCTCAGCAACCATTGGTTCGAGTCTTCGATTAGCAGTGAATCAGAGTGTATCCTTTTTTGTTTGGTTATTGCGTCCATTTTCATTCGTATATGTGCGTTTCTAGTGCGTAGGACGGAGTGCGCGCATGTATGTGTGTGCCTGAATAAATGGTGTAGTGCAAGGTGGTGGAATAACCACCACGAAATAAGCGAAATTAATGTGCGATAGTACCAGTACAGGGTGTTTCTTCAGCAGCAGCAGTAGCAGTGGACGAAAGGTGAGTAGGTAATCGGATATTGTGAATGAACAAGTCACACATATACATAAGTGTAGGTACACCGTTGGCGGGCAGTACTCATACTCAGCGTATTATATATACAATTTTGGTGCGTGTCATACCTTTATGATAATTAAGGACATCGTCGTATCGGAGACCTTTGTTGTCGCTGAAAAGTTTGTCCTTTTTCGTATTGTTAGGTACTCTCTTTCTCATTTGGTGTCCTTGTGGCTTATAATCATACCCTTAATGTTCAACAATATTCACCCACTAAATGCAAAAGGATTAAAATGATATCGGCGCTCGTGGCCCACGAGGGAGGATTGTAAGCGGCTGTCTAAGTTGCTTCGATGTTTGATAAATTGTGGTAACGACCTAAATTATAATACAGTTGTTGTCCATTGGGCGAAGGGTAATTATCGGTTGCTTATTGTTTTCCTTTTTTTTTTCTACTCAACATTTTTTCCATTTCTATTTTTCATGCTCATTAAGGAGCCTTTCCGCCGTAATTGGTATCATGGTTTTGGGGAATGATTTTTTTTTTGTTCACATTTAAAGGTAATGGGGAATCCTCTTCGGTCACGGTGTGGGGAGGTGAAACTTATTTTTATTTTTTCTATTGTCTTTCAAGTTAATTTAGGTTAAAACGTTGACAATTGGCTTTAACAAGGGTTCCACTTAACATGGGTTGGTGGATTCTATCCTGGTCAATAATGATTGACGCATCAGAATTCGATGAGGGCCTAGGTAATTAATTCGGTGGTAAGGGTTCGCATCATTTGGAAGGATTTTTTTAAGTGCCAGTGATCCCTTAAATAGCAAAAAACTTTTTTTTTTTGGAACAGTTCAATGGATCATTGAGAAGAAAAAAAACTTTGTAAATTGATTTGGATTACATTTCATACAGAGGGCTTACATACAATGTATAAGGGATATATTTTTGATGTTGAAAATATGATGTAAACGACGCATTGTATTTTAATTGGAAGGTCTTTATTCTTTATCCGTTTTGTATAACGTTTACTATGGGCGAACCAATGTTGGGTAAGCGATGTAGTACATATGTACATTGTACATATACAGTAACAGTACTAGTTTAAGCCCCGTCCGCTTCGCCAGGCATTAAAAAAATCTTTTTTAAAGAATTTGGGTAAAATTAAAAATTTTATTGCAATGTTTTTTGGTGAACAACATTTTTGTTTTTTTTTCATTATCGCTCGCGTAAGCAACTAGTGCACTCAGGTGTATGTAAAATATATTACCTCAATCCTTGGTAGTGGTGCTATCACTTAGGCTAGGTAAGCGTGCTGATGAGAATGATAATATCCTCATCACACTTAGGTGCATGTGGACCCATTGTGATTGTGATTCCCATAGTTAGTCCGACCCGCGATGTTAGTGTCTGGGTTTGAACCATCCGGAAACACTAGCAAATTCAAGCAGGCCCGATGGTGACCCATAGGATAGCTCGTCAATATCTTCGAAGAAGAATTTGCCAGGGGCTCTATTTCTCAGTTGGCAGAGGTTAGGGCAGTGACAGGAAATGAGCTGTGTCCTCATGAGTCTCTTCGTCACCGCATCCCCTGCACATTTCATCATCATTTAGTCGTAGTTTTTCATGTGAGCTCCTAACATTGTTTGGCCAGTTAGCACTGCTATCAGCAGTGATAGCGATTTGCTATCCATTTTGTAACAGTTTTTTCGTTCTTGCTTTGTTATATTCTGGCCACAATCTTCTTGATACCATGCACGTGGTTAGTGATTTCCACCTATTATTTGCTTTAATTACTGATTTTTTTTCAATTTTGGTCTGAAGGTAACATAGTGGAGGTTTAATCATCCCATCTGCTTGTTTTCTATCTAGAGCTGAATCAGTTTATTTGCGACTTTGTTGCCTTTAGTTCTTCGTGGCAACACTTTATAAGCTTAGATGTTACTTGCGTAGCAGCTGTTGCTTTTATGGCCGCCTGGCTGTCAATGTAAATAGTGCTATCCTTTCGCGATATTGTCATCATTGGCACCAATTGGGTGGCCTTTAGCACTGCTAGAACCTCAGCTTGGAAAACGTTGCTGTGATCTGGGAGTCCTATGGAGCTGCTTACTCCTAGTTCCTTCGAGAAGTAACCCGCTTCTATATACATATGTCCATTTTAGACCCATCGGTGTAGATGGAGTTAGCGTTCTGAGATACCTTATTTTTCAATGTAGTCTGAATTGATGTCACCGGTCTCCTGCATATAGAGATCCAAAGGCAGAGTGTTAAGAGTTGCTGTCAGTTAGCTGAGACAATTATTTTCGAAAGAAATAAAACAAGTCGTGGTAATTATTTCGATATCACCTTATTTTTCCAAAGACGTAGGACACTACCTAAGGTTAGTTATATTTTTTGGAGTTCATCATCTTCACTAACATATAACTACTCAAATGTATGTTCGAAGTTAGCTCGTGAACTAATAAAAAGATTCCGATCAAACCTTCAATAAAATATTTCTTGCGCTTTATTCCTGTAATTAAAATAAAAAAAAAGATGTTCGTTTGTATGTTTAATATTAAAACACTTCGATGTACTTTACGTGATAACACCTGCACCTATTCCAATGCAATTAATTTCATTGAGTTATTTCCGACCAAAGATTCGCAAGATTTTTTCGCCATTTGTGCGGTTAAGTGTTGCCAACGAAAGAAAAGACAGCCTGACAGCGTGACAGCTGACAGTTCAGGGTTATTAAAAATGGAGTGCTACATGAAAAAACAACGCGTTTTCATTGTTGAGCAACATTTTTATAATAACGAACGACATCAGCGATGAAGCTCATTTTCATCTTGATGGCTTTGTAAACCATCTAAAATGGTCGAATTTGGGGTTAAAAAAATCTGCGAGTGATTGTTGAGAAACAAATGCATACACAACATGGTGCTGATTCTTCTTTGAAAATGCGGCTGGTAACAGTAAATGGCGCTCACTATCGCGACTGATAATCCAGTTTTTTGTGCCTAAATTGCAAGATATGGATTTGGACGACATGTGGTTTCTCCAAGTGGGTTCCCAATCCATGACATACAGCCCGAGAAACAATTAAACTACCTACTGCATGCGTGAATTCCTGGGCGTGTGATCAAAATTCTCCGCCCAGACCATGCGTTTCAACGCCGTTGAGTAAATTGAGCGTTGTATAAGCCCATTTTTCATATTTTCATTCAATATGCTGACAAAGTTAGGTATCTAGGATAGCAAATCAATAGCACTTCAACCTGCTGTGATGCCATCTCAGATACAATAAGAAGGGTATATTTTGGTCTAAGCGGGCTGAGGTCTTCATCTTATTCACTGCCTATAACAATCAAATGCCGTTTAGTTATAAGCTTATTATTCACGTATAATTGTTCTGTGTATCCTTGTCTTGTTTATGGTTGTAAGCGTAAAATGAATGTAGCATTTAATGACTGTATTCGGTTCACTTATAATCTTCCAAGGTGTAGAAGTCTAAGCGCATCCCTGTTAGGTTTACAACTAGATGTAAACTAAAATTTTAGAAACATTTTAAAACTTTTTAACATTATCCATGGTAAATGCCCTAACTTGCCCTAACTTGCGCGAAATGCTACTTTTTGCTCAGTCTCACAGAGAGTTAAAGTTAATAATACGGCGTTTTGAACACACTATTGGAGAGCGGTCCTACTTTGTCCAAGCAATACGACTGTGGAATAGCCTTCCACAGGAGTTGCATAGCATCACATCACCAGCCACATTTCGCAGAAAACTATTTTTAACACTGTCGAATCAGAGCTAATCTCTCTATATATACAACATACATACAACATATAAAGAGTTAAAATTTGGACAGGCCATTCCTATGGGGACACAGACATCCGCTAAGACGTTGAAATTCCATCTCTAAGTGGGAGAATTTGGAAAAATCCTTTTAGACAGAATATTCCTATAGACGTAGACGTCCACTATGGGAGGATTTTTTTAAATTCCATCTCCAAGTGGGTGAATTTGGCAAAATCCTTAATCCTTACATCCTTACATATAAAACAGTGTGGCATATGGACAACGCACAGACCAAACCGCTGGACCTGAAGGGCTGAAATTTGGACAGTATATTCTTGTAATGACGTAGACATCCGCTAATGAAGAATTTTTGGAAATTCCATCTCTAAGTGGGTGAATTCGGAAAAATTCTTAATCCTTACATTCCCTACAAATAAAACAATGTGACTAATGGACCACGCACAGACAAAACTGCTAGACCTAAAAGGCTGAAATTTGGACAGGACATTCCTATAATGACATAGACATCCACAAAGGAATTTGGAAATATCCATAATCCTTACATTCTTACATTTAACAGTGTGACTTATGGACAACGCATAGACAAAACCGCTAGACCTACAAGGCTGAAATTTGGACAGGACATTCCTATAGTGACAGGGTCAGCTAGTAACTGCATAAATGTTGTTTGTTAATAGTAAATTTTACTTCGAAATTTTGTACAAATAGTGTTTTTACTTTTTCTCTTTATCATTTTTTACTTTCTCTTTTTTTTTAATTTGTAAACATTTCTCTTATATGTATTAATATACATCTTGTAGTATCCCGTAAACAATTTATAATTTATAAATAAATAAATAAATAAATAATAAATAAATACATTTTTGCGAAACGGTCATGGAAAATTTCGACAAAAGCACAGCAAAACCTTGGAAGCCATTTCTCCGAAATGCTATTCCATATCTGTGCTATACTTTATGAATCAACTAGTGGTGCGCTTCGCTTATCGCTTCACCCATTGAGAACAGTGTTTATGTCATAAATGTTTTTTTTTCGAGTGACTTTTTTGAATAGTAATGATTCTGGTGGAGAATTAAATGTCGTCAACTCTATTTGGATTTAAGAAAAAAACTGTCCAAACAATGATATCCTAAAAACTCAAAAACTTTCCATCCGATCGAGCTGAAACTTAGACAATATATTTGTTATGAAGCGAGAAGTGCGCGTAAACCAAAAGTTAGCTGTTAGCTGTCACCGTCCTTTGCTGTAGTAATAATTTTGAGATTTTGGTTTTCAGCGCCATCTATCGGAAGACTTGAAAACATTTAATTTACAAACATTTACAAACACTTCATAACAAATATATTGTGTAAATTTCAGCTCAATCGGATGGTTTTGAAATGTTGGTGTTGCAGCGCTATCTATCAAAAAACTTGAAAACTTTTGATGTAAGAACATTTCTCACTTCATTACAAATATATTGTGTAAGTTTCAGTTCAATCGTACGGTGAATTAATTTTTTTTTTGAGTTCCAGCGCTATCTACCGGAAAATTCGAAGTTTTTAATGTACGAACACTTCAAACATCAAAAAAATAGTATAATAGTAGTAGTGTAAGTTTCAGCTCAATCGGCGGATGGTTAGTTTATGAGTTCTGAGGTATCAAACGAACAGCTAATTTTTATACATATATAAAGATAACAAATAAATAAAAACCTGTGTTTTCTATCAAAATTACTTCGTGCGTGCATTTTGGGACACCCTTTATGTATGTATGTACATAATATAGAAATATATATTAGAAGAAAATAATTTGTTTTCTCTTAAAAGTTGCTGGCATCCGAGCACGGGTCAGCTATTCTTCAATATAAGGAAGCTGGTGGTGGTATAGCAGCAAATCCTTCCGAATGTACGCATATAAATGTAGTAGCAAATTTATAAATCGCGGTGGTTTCAAGAATTCAAAAAAAATATTCTGTAATCAAATTAATTTTGTCAGCAAGATGTCTCAACTTCACCCACGTCCTCGTAGTTTAATTAAAACTTTTTCGTTAGTCGACACAAAATGTTCTTTCATTTATAACTTAAAAGATGTATCTACATACGTAAATAATCCGTATCCCTTTAATTTAAATCAAAACAGATTTCGCCATTCGGTTGAATAAACAACAAATCTATATACACATGTCTAAATCGGTATCTTTCTGAGCATTCAATGCCAATGATAGGAGGAAAATGACGTACGCATCTTTTAATATTCATGTCAAAGCTCCCAGCAGGACATCTCGTATATCCGTTGCGGGAGATAACTGATTTTGACCAAGAGTTACGTATAATCCTTGGCGGCGCGGTGTAGAGGAAGGTGGTAAATGAAATTGAAAATTTCCTCCTCGTGTTCTGTTTAAAGACTTTGACCCAGTTTCCAAGGCATGACACACAGCACGGAAGCATATTGATCAGAGCTAATGGGGTATATCGTTGTTTTTCTACACCTAGTACCCATTTATCCATACACACTAATGCAAGGGTTATTTGCCTGTGGCGTCTTGGAGGTTAGTGGAGTATAATAAAATCAAATATACATCTAACGCAGACTACTATAATTTTTTTTTTGCTTGCAATGATTGGCAGCAGGATGGAGAATAAAAAGAGATAAAGAGGATGAAAAAATAAACCCTGCAATGGGACATTCATGAGAGAATGTCCACTAAGTGGAATCATTTTTTAATTAGTGAACTTTTTACGTCAAAAAGTTTCCCTTTTTCTTGGGCTTCGGTGTGAATTAGAAAGTGTGAAATATTTTCGAAAGTTTGTTTGGAAAAGTACGAGCATTTGAAGGATGTTCTAATGATTTATCTCTCTCGCGGACATATGGTATATTTACATATTTATGGATCACTTTACCATCAATAACTGAAGCGCAAGTCGAGTCCTTGAAATAGAAACAGAAGTATAAATTTTATCAATTCCAAAACTTTTAGACAGAAACAAAAGTAATCGTATCATGTGAAATATAAAAGTTTGACATTGGAATGAAAAATGTGTGTATTTGTGTGTGTTAGCAAGAATTTGTTTTGCAAGACAGTTCTTGCTTTTAAGTGAAATCCAAAGTTTAAGGCAATTCTCTGGAGTTCCATAAATGTAATTTTCACAATAGAAAGTTTCACACAGAACCAATGGCGTGGATAAATTATTATTTATTCAGGCGTGATTGTCTGCAAACGAATTAGTTCTAAGTGCATTCAATGAGTCTTACACAATGTGAAATTGTAATATAATTGGATTGACGTGGAATTCCTGGCAAATAATTGTGAATTATTAAGAGCGTAATATGCAATTGAAAACTAATGCAACCGTCAAGCAAATGCAATCATTGCAGAGCACGAATAGGAAATTGGTGGTTAATTTTGCAACCTTACGGAAGGGTTGGTGATCGATATACCGTAAAGTACTGTGTCCAAACAAACATTATAGGGGGAAGTGGGACACCTTGATACGATTTTCGTTGGGACTCAAAAAACAGGCAGCATATTGACAATAATAGCAAAGTAAAATATTTGATGTGTTCAGTGTCTTTCTTACTAGCTTATTTCAGACGAATTTACTCTTAGATCCATTCACAAAAAGTATTATGACCTATTTATAAAGAAATGGAATATTGCACAGTACACATAGGTATATAAGGTAGTATACTCAGAGTGCTCATTTTCGATCAAGTTCGCGCACCTGTCAAAAATTCAAAAAGATGGCTGCTATACGTGCCCTGCGAATATTTGTTTACATTCAAAAACAAAAACAAATTACTGAATTAAACGCCAAACTAAAAAATTAATTTGACTTTTGAACGCCAAACTCAGTACAATTATAGAAAAGGCACGAAATGCGTTCCTGCGCAATATATTACCTGTATTACGTGTACTGTGGGAATATTGTATCAAACTGCCCCACTCACGGAGTACATTGATACATGTCAGGGGGGGCACTTTGATTCACAGCCTATTAATCAGTAGAATCAGAAAAACCTCAATTAATAAAACAAGTTTTTATTATCTTTATAACATAAACATATTAATACAACCAGTATTTAAGTGTCAGATCTGTGTTTGCGTTGATAGACATGTTGCGTTGTGTGCGTGGTTGAGCGGATGTGCCCCATGTATCAATTTCCCCATCTCCCCCTACAGTGAAATCTCCCATTGCGACAGCTCCCTTAGATGGATCGATCCTTAAGACGGACAAATTTTCTTAACCAAGCTTTTTTTGCTTCAGATTGCATACATTTTACGTTCCTTTAACCGGATACTCCCTTAAGCGGACGCGCACATGCTTATCTGTCAGAAATTATTTACTTTAGTTCCATTAGACGGACAAAAACAAGAAATCCTTCGTAGCTTAACACTGAAGTTTTTGTTTTTATTTTGATTTAAATTTGAAAGAAACATACTTGCTCACAGTAGCAACAGTGCAAACGAAAAGACAAAATATAAGGTCGTTACACATGAAATTGCCGAATTACCGATCATTCCTAAAGTGATCGTTGTGGCGTGAAGTTGTGCAGAGAAATTGAAAAAAAAGTTTTTTTTAAGAAAAGTGTGCAGCTTAATCTTTCTAACGGTAAAAATGATTTTACGTTATTATCTCATTGAGTTGACTTTTTTCCTTAGATAGAAAATGCTTTCACCAACAAATTAAAGGGCAATTTTCGTTTTTCAATAAAAAAAAAAAAAAAAAAATGAACACAGCCGCAGCGACTAGAGAAATTAACGGTGCTTTTGGTTTGTGTACGTGTAGTACTGCAACCATAAGTCGCCACCGGAAAGGTAAAAAAAAGCTAGAGAGATGGGTGCCCCACGTCCTTACACCAGCGAATATGCTACGACGTTTGGAGGTTGCAATATCTTTGAACAACAGGCACCGTATGGATCCTTTTTTGCATCGCATCGTCGCCTGCGACGAAAAGTGGATCCTATATGATAATCGGAAGAGGTTGGAAGAATGGGTAGACGTGGGTGAGCTTCCCAGTAGACTTGGCAAGGCAGACTTACACCCCAAAAAGATAATGTTGACAGTATGGTTGACAAGTGAGGGAGTTCTCATTATTGCTTCCTCAAACGCGGATAAACAATCATGGCCGAGTCGTACTGTAGAAAAATCGAATAAATTAAATTGCTCCAAAAACAGCCGTCACTGGTAAATAGGCATGGTCCCATACTGCTGCATGACAACGCGAGACCACATACCGCACAGTCGACGTTGCTGAAGCTGGCGGAGTTGGGTTATGAAGTTTTGCCTCATCCGCCTTACTCACCGGATATATCCCCGACCGATTACCACCTTTTATGTACTGTATGAAAAACTACAATTTTTCGAAAAACTGTATTTAATATAACATAAATATTGGGAAAAAAATAACAAAGACAAAAAGGAAAGGAAATTCTGACTAACAAAAATACTTTGTTGATCTTATCACTGGTTGAACAAAATGGATGTGTTTTAAGAGTGAAGTACATACTATGTTTTCTTTTAAAAGTAAAAGAGACATGAAATGAGAATAAATTGAAATAAGGGTCCTATATAAACGCAGTTCTATTGAAAAGTGGGGTCCCGAGTCCCATCGTCGAAAAAGCGTCAAAATGACGCAAAAGTGTTCCAAACGGAAAAGCTGATACCAATGTGTATGGCGTATTTCCTACAGCTCTACTGTATTTTCTAAATACCAAAACTATTCGTCCCATTAAATGTTTGAGTAGGCGAACAAATACAGAAGCACGTTCCAGAAAACAGGAATCGTGAATACAGCCTGCGTAGTAAGATTAGGTTGCGTTAGGGCGGTAGAATTCACTTAGTAGGTCCATTGTGTTCTAAGTGCGCTTGGAATCATATTAAAAGTTGGACAAATTGGGTTGCTTATCGTTTCAAATAAAGTTGCAGTGTTTTTTTATGTTTTGATAAATAAAGATAATTTGTTGCAAATAAATTGTGTTTATCCTTTGAACTCCCTTAGGCAGACACAAATGTTGTCGAAATCACCGTTCGCCTAAAGAGGGGTTTCACTGTTTTTATATTCCTTTCTACAGTTTTCCCAATGTCCGTAATTAATCAAACAAGATTATTCAACGCAATAGATGTACATAATGTATGTATGTAATGTAATGTAATGTATGTATGTAACTAAACAAACATTCAACGAACAGTGTGTTGAAAAAAGAAAACCAACAATTGTACATATAGAGTTATAATGTTATAATGGTGTGATTGACTAGAAATAGGTTCTATTTCTGCTACAGCTTTCAATCTTAACTTTTTTTTCCTGACATGTGCCAGGATCCTTGCAGATTTGAGTATTCTATTTACGTACTTGTACATTATGAATACTCATTTATATGTATGTAGGTATAGTTCTATAAATTAAATCTAAAAATGCCTTCTTACCGATTTCTGCTGTCAATACATATTTACACATAAAATAAAAATTCATTAATTTAAGTAAAGGACACCTAAGGACATACCCGTCATTACCAATATTGCAAACTAATCGTTAACTCATTTATAACGCGAAATTTCTATGCTAGGAAAATTAATTTTTCATCGAACTCGTAAATAAGTGATGGATGGTCGTAAATATGGCACCATAGTGAAAAAAAACTGTTTAAGCGCCTCCAATGAAGAAAGAAAGATGGAGGACTCTGTGCCAGCAAACTACTATTAGTCAATTGTTCTTATTTATATGGTCTACGAACTACGAGTGCGAGTATCTATTGGGACATGGAAAAATCGAGGACAATTTCTTCTCTCTCTCTCTCTCTCTTTCTATACGCGTCGAGAATTAATATTGTATTCCATAGCTTAGAGGCGATATCCCTCCTTAAGTATTGATTTCGTTTTTCGATGAGTTTAATGCTTCGACGCAGGGTATGGAATGATAGACCACTCTTATTCGGTTAAGTCTTTCAAATATTTAATATAAATTATGCTTGACCTGCATTTGTGAGGGTGGTACACAAGATTGGGGTGGATATCCAATTGAATTGATTATATTTTACATACACACACATTATGTAGATATCTAGATATGGCAATTATTTCAAAAAGGACGTTACAAAGGATTGGGTGCTGGTATAAACGAAAATATTGACATCAAATGTCAGTGCATTCGACTTGCATGCGTGTGAAGTGGTAGGGTCGTTTCGTTCTTCGAATCTATGGTTTTGTCGCCTTTATAATCTTTATCTTTTTATCTTAGCTGTGGAAGAAAAATGAAACACGCGCTTTTTAAATATCCAAAAAGAATGATGACATTTCATCTTTTATTCAGTGTTGCCTTAACTGCTAAAATATCGATTGTATTATAAAATGAAGAGTTGCCACTACAGGGCTCCGCCGCTAGATTGGACACTATCGATAACGTGCCGGAAAATGAACCCTTCGTCCTGATCTTGTTTCTGTTGTGGCAGGAAAAATTTCTCGCGTTTCCGATGTGGTTTCCGAAGTTGACGGTTCACCAGTTGTCGCTACTGGGAATGGTGAAAACTGTGAATGCTTTGTGTTGTTGGGTGATTGCACCTGTACTGGAGTGGCTGATTCATAAATTTCGAGGAAAGCTGCTTTTAGTCGGTCCACTGACACGTTAACTTCACGTCGAGGCATTTTTAATTTGAAAAACTTTTCCTCCTTTTTTAGTACCTCAAAAGGACCTTCGTATGGTGGTTCCAATGGAGCGCGAACCCGATCAACTCGTACAAAAACGTATTTACATTCGCGAAGATCTGGTTGGATAAATACACCCTTCCGGCCATGGCATGATGTGTTGTTTTGCTTTAGCGACTGCATGTGAAAGCGAAGTCTCTTCAAGAAATCCGTCTCGTTCCTTATAGCTTTACTGTGACAAAGAAATTCTCCCGGGTTTCGCAGCTGAGAACCAAATAGCATTTCGGCAGGACTAGCTTTCAGGTCGTCTTTCCATGTTGTACGCAAGCCTAGTAAAACTAACGGCAGAATATCACTCCAATTCGTCGTCATATGGCATTTGATTGCTGACTTCAGAGTCCTGTGCCATCGCTCGATTAACCCATTGCACTGTGGATGATAAGCCGTCGTCTTAAAATGTTTAACGCCCAAAATTTTCATTAACTCGGAAAAAATGGTGGACTCGAACTGGCGGCCCAAATCGCTGGTTATGCACAAAGGCACTCCAAACAATGCAATCCAGTTGTTGATTAAAGCCGTCGCAATAGTTTCCGCTCCCATATCTGGTATTGGGATCGCCGTTGGCCATCTTGAGAATCTATCGATGCAGGTGAGACAATATCGGTTTCCTTTAGACACTGGTAATGGACCAATTATATCAATATTGATATGATCAAAACGTCGAACTGTTGGTCCGTAGTCTCCTATCTCGGCCTTGTTGTGTCGCTGAACTTTACATTGTTGGCAGGGTATGCAAGCCTGAACGTATCTCGCGATGTCTTTCATCATCGAGGGCCACACGAACCGCTCCGAAATCAGTTTTTGTGTTGCTTTTCGACCTGGGTGCGATAACTCATGCAACTTTTGCATCACTTGGCGGCGCAAAGTGACCGGGACAAACGGACGCATCTTATTCGTAGATGAGTCGCAGACCAAAAATGATGTTGAGTTTGGAACTGGAATCTGTTTGAGACTTAGCGATGTTTGATTTGATTTTAAAATAGCTTCCAGCTCAGGGTCTTGACTTTGCGTTTTTGCTATGATTTCGAAATCTAAATTACTGATGGCATTGATTCGAGAGAGCAGATCCGCGATGTTATTGTCTTTCCCTGGCAGGTGTCGTATGTCCGTCGAAAATTGACTAACGAAATCTAATTGTCGAGCTCTTCTTGGCGGAGTTTTGTCCATCTTTTGAGAAAATGCAAAAACTAATGGTTTGTGATCAGTAAATATTATAAACTGCCTACCTTCCAGCATATACTGATAATGTCGCACAGCCAAGTATATTGCCAATAACTCCCGGTCATACGTAGAATAATTCTGTTGAGCTGAATTTAATTTCTTGGAGAAGAACCCCAAAGGCTGCGAAGCGCCATTAACTGCTTGATGCACCACCGCTCCTACGGCGTTGTTGGAAGCGTCGACCGTCAGTGAAAGCGGAGCATCAGGTGATAAGTAGGATAAAAGCGTCGCATTTGCGAGTTCGGTCTTGCACTCCTGAAACGCTATTACTGCCTCATCCGTCCACTCGATGGAGTTTGTGTCGTTTTTTATATTTCCCTTGATCAACGCCTGTAATTTACTTTGATTAACTGCCGCGTTCGGTATAAAAGGCCGGTAGAAATTAATCATTCCCAGGAATTTCTTAAGCTCTTTCGCGATTTTCGGTTGTGGGAAATTTCGAACAGCGTTAACCTTCTCCTCCATTGGTTGAAGTCCGTAGGCGTTAACTTTATGACCCAGGAAATTAATCTCTTTTTTACCGAGCTGACATTTACTCATATTAATCGTCACGTTGTTTTCACGAAGCCTATCGAAAACTGCCCTCAAATGTTGTTTATGCTCTTCTATGTTAGCGGATGCAACGAAAATGTCGTCGATATAGACAAAAACGAATTCAAAGCCTTTCAGCACATCATGCATAAACCTCTGAAAGGTTTGAGCAGCATTCCTTAATCCAAAAGTCATAAAGCAAAATTCGAATAAACCGAATGGCGTTGTTATAGCAGTTTTCGGTATATCGTTTGGCTCTATCGGGATGTGGTGATACGCTCGTTGTAAATCGATCACTGAGAATATATTTTTACCAGCGAGAATATGCGAAACGTCGTGCATGAATGGAATCGGGTAGCGATCCGGAACAGTCTTCGCGTTCAATGCCCTATAGTCGCCACATGGCCGCCACTCGCCGTTAGATTTTTGTACCATATGGAGGGGGCTCGCCCAATTGCTGCAAGATGGTCTGCATATCCCTTTCTCTACCATATAATTAAATTCTTTTTTCGCTGCGCTAAGTTTTTCTCCCGTGAGCCTTCGTGGCCGTGAGAAAACTGCTGATCCGCGAGTTACGATGTTATGAGTGACTTTCGTAGTAGCTGGTTGTACGTTGTGATTATGCATTGAGAGCTGATTGAATTCCGAAAGCAACTGTGAAAATTCGTTGTGGGATTCGTACGACGATACGCTTGTCGTGGAGGACTTAACGATCTCTCCCTTCCGTTGCAGCATTGTCTTTCGATCAATCAACGCTCCTCGTCTTACATCTACCAACAGGTCGAATTGATGTAGGAAATCTGAACCAATTATTGGTGTGGCCACGTCGGCCACGATAAATGTCCATTCAAACAGGCGTCGCAATCCCAATGACAACTTCACTCGTTTTTCTCCGTATGTCTGAATCACTGAACCATTTGCTGCATATAATTGAATGCCACTCTGTTTAAGCTTTTCGTTCGGGTGTCGAGGCAAAACTGAAACGTCGGCGCCGGTATCAATCAAATATTTACGTTTGGTGCCCTCATCGAAAACTGTAAGCCTCGCTATGCGATTGTCGTCTTCTGGTCCGCGGGGCGACGGTCCAGAAGTGCTTTCTAGTTTTTTGTATCGTTGTTGAAATTGCAAGGAGAGCGACATTTTCTTGCATTATTACCAAACGTTGCGTGATACCAACAGAGATTAGGTGTTGAATCTCGTTTACTAGACGAACGACGGTTTTGCGAAAGACGTCTTACTGGGCGTGCCCTTAACAGTTCCTCGATACGTTTCTCTAAACGTGACATTCGGTTTGCTATTTCGTTTACTTCGCCGTTAGCAGACGGAGTAGCTGTAGTTGTAGATGTCACGGCAATGTGTCCCATACCGCCAACTTCTAATACTTTGTCCGCTAGTTTCGCTAAACCAGGCAGACTGTCGTTCGAAGCTTGTAAAATGGCTCGTGCGTGCGGTGGAAGACGCTGAAGCCATAGTGATTTTAAGAAATCATCACTTACGCGGTCTTTTGCCAACGCACTTAATTCGTTAAGTAACTGTGTTGGTCGGCGATCACCAAGGTCAATGTCGGAAAGCAGTTTCTGAATCTTTTTCTGTTCACTTTCGCAGTATCGCTCAATAAGATTACGTTTGAGGTTGCCATATTTATCGTTGGTTGGCGGATTAAGTACGGCATCAGTGATTTGTGAAATTACATTTGATTCCATCGCAGCGACGACTGTGTGGAACTTTGTGCTGTCGACAGTAATTCCAGCAATACAAAACTGCGCTTCAATCTGCGCAAACCAAATCTCCGGTCTTTCTGCCCAGAACGGTGGAATTTTGACTGCTACCCTGTTAACCGAGATTTTAGGAAAATTACCTTGTGCGGTTGCTTGTTTCGGTGATGGACCGCCTCCAGCCTGCTCATTCTGTGTACCATTGTCTTCTTTATCGCCGTCCGCCATCTTGCCAAGTGCTAATTTTAATAATGTAAAATTGAAGTTTTTTTTTCTTTTTTTAAAAAACGAAAAAACTGCGATATTTGAAATTTAATCGACCAATATTTGTTATTTTTTTCGTTGGGGTCACCAATTTGTCGCCTTTATAATCTTTATCTTTTTATCTTAGCTGTGGAAGAAAAATGAAACACGCGCTTTTTAAATATCCAAAAAGAATGATGACATTTCATCTTTTATTCAGTGTTGCCTTAACTGCTAAAATATCGATTGTATTATAAAATGAAGAGTTGCCACTACAGTTTCGAAGGTGTGCGTCTTACTTAAATTCACATACAGATAAATGCGTAAAGTATGGTCTGGTAGTGGTCAACGCTTTTATTGGGTCTAAGCTTAATTACTCGATTGATGGCGTTATTTATAGCATTAATTAGATTTTTTTTTTGTTATTGGCCCCGCTCTTTAAAGGAGGTGGGTGGATTTGATTAAACGAAGAGTTGGCTTTAAATAAGGATAATGATGATGATGATGACTGGGCAAAGAGTGTTGAATCCCTTTTGATGACCTCTAAATGATAGGGTGCGCACAGCATTCTTCTAGACCATTAAACGCCCATTTAATTAACATTAATCATTCTCTGTGCAAACAGCTTGACTTCACTTATACATACATATGTATATGAACTATAGGTAGAGTCAATCGTTTTGTTTCATTTCGATTTTCTTTTGTCCAACATTTGAATTCGAGGATCTAGGAGCGTTTCTTGCGAAAATTCGGTCGGGTGGGTTTTCGCTTATTCATTTCCCAGACGGTAGGACAGGGTGAACGGATTTTTCAAACCCCTTAGTAACGCCCAGCGACAAGAATACTTGTGTCAGTGGGTGCCTGGGTAGTCTTTGGCTAGATTGGAAACATGTGTATAAAAACTTACACATATGTATGAATTTAGATACATTTCGGGTGCGGGTATACGTCGGGCTCGGGCTACAATAAGATTCGAAGGACGTCAAGGCCAGCACTCTACTTCGGTGCGCTGAACATTTGGCACATAATCTTCTCCTTGTTATCGAAACGTTTCTCTTTTCGGCTCTTTGTTTTGCATAACTTACAAATACATAATAGGAAATTCAGAACTAACCTATTTATATGCAATAAAGTGTTGATATTTTGTGCATTCATTTACATTACATTTATGTTTTTCGGACCTGTATGGAATACAAGCATTGTTTAAGGATTTCCCTAAAATCCTCTAATCGAATTTTGTTTGTCCCTTTAATGAAACGAAAAATTGAACTAAGCAGAAGAGAATGAACCTTTTATTTATATTTGTGAGACAAGAATCCGAAATGCGAAACCGTAATTCTGCAACAGCCGGACCCTGTAGTATTTAGAATATTTTAGGTATCTCGACGATACCAATATTTCTCCTGCCGGAGGCGGTATGCCTTTCAATTGACCAAATGAAGAAGCTTTATCTTTTTAACACGAAACGCTTGATGGTTGTACAGAGGAGCTAACCTTACCAGTTCTCCATATGACTCTGTTGGTTCCAAACTCAATGAATTAGACTCTGAGGCAAGATTCATTTATTGCTCATTACGAGAAAATTCTGAGTAACCTTTTTAATTTCATGTCACTTTTTAAGTGATTAATGGTAGGTAAGGTTAGGTAAGGTAGAAGTGGCTGCTAGCAACAAGTACCAGCACACTTAGGCGCATAGAGGTCCCCATTGTGATATCAAGGATCTTGGGGATATATACCGCGCTACTCACGAGAACCATGAAGTATTCTCCTAGGTGTAGTTTTCTACTACGAGAAAGGGCTGGGCATGAGCAGAGGAGATGTGTTGGTCTTTCCTCCTCTTTTTCGTCTCTGCAACTTCTGCAAAGTCATTTGAAATAACGCCAAGTCTAGTTGCGTTCTTGCATATAAGGTAGTGTCCTGTATAATGACACCGATCGTCGTACTTATGTGTAGTCTTTTTAAGGGCAAAGCATATCTAGAGCGGTTTAGATCTAGTGTAGCCCAGATCTGTTTGGCGGCAATACAGGCAGTTCCACCTTCCCATCTAGCGTTGGTTTTATTGACTGTGTCAAGTTTGAGTGTTAGCTTGTAAGTAGCGAGGGGTATGCCCCTTTAAGGAGCTCACACACCGGAGCGGTACACGGTAGCGGCAGCGGTACAACGGGACGAAATCCTATTGCGGTAAATATAGGTGAATACACTGGGGCGGTATACCGCGTCCGGTACTGCGGTATCGCGGCGGTACAATTTTGTACCTTCGTTGGCCGCGTACCGCCCGTCAAAATGTATTGTGAAAAATCAATTGAGTTGTAAATGAATTAATTTTATTAAATTTGACTCATTCAGAGTAAAAATATGAGGGACACGGATAAAATATGGAAAAATATAGCAGAGGTGGTAAAAAAAGACAGTGAGTGTTCCTAGTGCTAAAAAAGGAAAAGTTTAAATTCTGCGAATATCGCTTTTGTGTGCACGGACTGGCGGTATACCGCTACCGCGTCTCTACCGGTACCGCTACCGCGTACCGCTCCGGTGTGTTAGCTCCTTTATTCAGCTTATCGGGTAGAATAGTTATTATTGTTCCTAGTTTAGCGGCCTCGTCAGCTTTGCAATTCCCTGGAATGTCTCTGTGCCCCGGCACCCAACAAAGGTGAATATTAAAGTGCTTAGCCATCTCTATCAGAGTTGAACGGCAGTTGGAAGTGGTCTTAGAAGTGGATGAGTCTATCTGAAAAAATGCTAATACCGTTAGTAGATATTACATTCCTTTGATCCAGGGTAGTACTTCCGAAATTGCCATAATCTCCGCTACAAAGATCAGCGAGGCTAAGGAGAGATTTAGTTTTAATTTTTCTGGGAAAACACCTCCTCCTACACCATCATTGGTTTTAGAGCCTTCAGCGTAGAAGTGTATCGACTGGTCTGATATAGCACCTAGGTTATCCCAGAACCCAGAGGGACCTATCGGGAATAGTGACATCAAAGTTGTTGTTTTGGGAAGATTTGAGAGTGATTAATTGTAGCTTCGAGTGGTCTTAGTTCAGCCAGACTGTCGCTACAGATATACATGCTTTAAAGTTTAAACACGCCATCGCTTCTCCGGCATCCACCTTGTAGTTTAAAGTATAGCAAAGATTTATGTTCTTTGGCCAGTTATCTTTTTTTGTTTGAGTATTTGATTTCATCAACTAAATCTCAACCGACTTCATTTTTGAGATACTAGAACCATCTGTAGAGTCGTTTGGGGCAAGAGTGTGCAGCGGGTAAGAGTACGCAGTGCCATTTTCTCCGTCTGTGAAAGAATTAGCAGAAATCGCTAAATGAGAAAATGTGTACTTCACTAGTCCCCAATGAAGAACAGCTTCTACGAAAATTTTCCAATTGAAAGTACAAAGAAAAAAAAAAAAAAAAAGCGGATTTTGTTAAAAAAAATTAATTTTCAAAAGTGTGCTCGGAAAGTGTGGCAACTCGATACCCCATGAGTAGTATGTAGGCATAAACAGTGTATATGTGTGTTTGATTTAGGATACAATTTTAGCGGATAGTATTACTCGTTCTTAGATTTTTAATGCAATGAAAAAAAAGTAGCGTCTAGGAAAAAATTGCGCAGTCGTTCTGTGGGTAAGAGTGCGCAGTGCTTTCTTATCCAGTATTTAACTTTTTATAATTATAACAATTTTTGGGCTATTACCTTCTGTCGTAAGATGCAACGAGCACTTCATAGTCGTAGGTGGTAGGTCGTACCTCGTAGCTGAACTATCTTACTGTTTTTGTTTTTCCAGAAAAATGACTCGTATCTACCAAACACAGTCGAAAATGAAATTGATAACCCAAAAGCAAATCTGCGAGGGTAGGGGGCTGATTTAAAATGGAAGCAGCCCATGAAATGCTGCCAAAGATTTTGGTTTGAGCGAAAGCACAGTTTCAAACCATTTAAACTACGAAAACTGTGATTTAAACTGGTTGCGCACTCTTACCCATACCTCTGCGCACTCTTACCCTGACTTCGGGGCAAGAGTGCGCAACTTGGCTTACTTTGGGTTTTTGATCAAAACAGATGAAACATTAAAAGAAATATAAAATATTTTTTTATAAATTTGATCCTAAAATATATAGTTACCAAATAATAGGCTCCTTTGTTTGTTATCTGTTGTAAATTTGTCACAATTTAAGCCCGAAGT
The DNA here is from genome assembly GCA_949775065.1 of Brachyopa scutellaris. Lineage (NCBI taxonomy): Eukaryota > Metazoa > Arthropoda > Insecta > Diptera > Syrphidae > Brachyopa > Brachyopa scutellaris. The sequence continues at coordinate 70,276,499 of OX459114.1, read as the reverse complement.
CCAAAATGCGGACTCTTGCCCCCAACGACTATGTAAAAGACGTCTGTTTACTAAGAAAGTCATCTGTCATCCGTCAGGTCAATTAAGTTGTGCTTGACTACCTTGACTAGGACACAATTTTCCATATTTAGCATTTATGACTTTGAAATTGGCATTAACGTTGTTTCTTTAAATCACCACAAACAAATTCATTGGCACTTGATTCTCCACGATAACAGATGGAATAAACCAATATTTACCCACTCTCGTTGAGGTATTAAAATAATTATTTTAGTGCAGCCAGACTGTTTGTCTCGAATTTAAAACACCCCTTTTAATTATAATATCCCTTTTAGCATTCATTCATATTTAGTCAAATTTTATAAGTAATACCCCCGATAAGCTGAGGAACAAAAATATAACCGACCACCATTGAAAACTATTTGTCAAATTACCAAAATCCCTTAACCCAAATTCCACTGCGTTCCATCCATCACTGGTAATTAAAATTCGAAACTTAATTGGAACTTTTCCCATTTCTTTTTTTAATTTAAAATAAATTTTATTGATTATATTGACCACGAAATTTACGTTAGTAGCAGTAGCAGGGCAAACCAGAAAAAGTTAAGTGCACAACCGTCGTATGCAAAATAAATAAATTAATATTAGGCGTGAGTAGTCCTATTAAAAACCGAGCATAGCTTCTCGCAACCATTAGTGTGTGCGGGAGAGGTGAGACTGATTTGGTTTGCTTTGCTAGGGTTGAACTCGGACGAACTTACAACTACATCATAGCCGGCGCCATACCTGCTCGTAGGTGCTGGCTTTTAAATAAATGCTTGACATTCATACTTAAGAACTTCGTGGTGTCACCGCCATGCAGCGGCTTGATTCTATGTACATATGTACATCCGTATAGGTTAAGGTGGCTTTGTGGTACGGTCGACTCCGCTTTTCTAAACTAATCATTGCTGAAAAAATCGGTTTATTGAAACACAGAATTTAACACGCAGCATTTTTTTCATAAATTTCATATGACTCGAAACCCGCTTAGCTGAAAAACCCGGTTAAGTTTTTTTTTGCAAATTCTAATGAGAGTATTATTCTGTAAATTGTAATCGATTCTAAACTGTATTTCGAAATATTTTTCAAAATATGATATGAAAATTGATTATCAGTAAAGTTTTCGTTCTATGAAGCATTTGATTATTCATGAAGGAATTCAGTATTTAGTGCCGATAGCATGAACACTTTACCAGAATTGATTACAATCTGAAAATTTATATTACAAAACCAATACATGCGTTTTGAGCAAGCCAGAAAATACAATGGAAAACGAATCCTCGAAAAACTAATAACTGAGCCCTGTGGACCTGAGGGAATTATATGGAATTTAGTACAACTATTGTAACTGTATGTTGTGCGTTCATTCTACACGAGTAGTCTGTAGAGATTAACCTTCGACAATAACTAAATATAACGGAGAATCTATGGATCACTTTTCCCTTAAAAGAGAGAGGGGGGGGGGGGAAGAGAGAGAGAGAGAGAGAGAAATCAATACAAATGAATGGTCATTTTGAAACCTCCATATTTACACATAAATTATAAGAATACATATGTAGATATGTATGCATAGTACATAAGTATTGATGGATATTGCATACTTTTGTTGGGTGTAACGATTACAATGAGTTGTTAACCTATTTGACGGCACTCGATATGTGCATACTTATAGGTACTCGTATCGTATAATTCGTACATACATATGTACTTTTATTTTATCTCTTAGAAACAGCATGTTGCTGAATATCATAACATATCACTACAACTTTGAGAATTTCCCAGATATGTAGTACATATATATATACATGCATGTACATTGTACATACATATGTACATATACCTATTATAGTGATACATGTCCAAAGTTTTAGAAAAGTTCAACAAGCAAAAATCGAATAAACGTTATGTAAATAGTTCGAAATAATCTTTGTCACATAATTCCACATCGAAAATCATGGCCAGTACTTTATTTGTGTGGAAACGAAATAAGTGTACATATGTATGTATGTATGTATGCACACATAGGCCAACAAAGAATTAAAATATAACAATAAAAAAACCGGTAATCATAATGCATAACAAAGCAACGCAAATACCGTAGTAGTCAGATATAAGTTAACACCCTTGAAATAGCCGTACGCATTTTGGTTAAATTGGACTATTTTGAAAACAATTCCGTTAAAGGAATGCATACTTTTTTGTAATAAATACGGTTAGATAATTTAGTAGGAAAAAAAGTTACTTAAAAGTGATAAATCGGATATGTTTGCGAAATTAATTTTTCACTTTAAAAAACACAATAAGAAAAATAAATATTTTTAGAAAATTCAAAGCATAAATTCATAGTAAAAAAATTAAGTTCATTTAATATTTGGTATGCCCCCCCCCCCTTCTAGCCTTGATAATGGCCTTAATTCTGCAAGGCATGGATTTTATTAACTTTCGACAATAATCTAGGGCTAAATCATTTTCCTAGGCTCCATTATTGCAATTTTAAATTCTACCCCACTTCTCGAAGTTCGGTGTTCAATTTTCGGTTTAAGGATTGCCCAGCAATTGTCAATTGGGTTGAGGTCAGGGTTAAGGTCATGTTGTCTCCATGCATTGATCCAGTAACTAAGGCTAATAGGTTTTGCAGCCCCAGAGCATGAGCAAACAGGAAATTTAGTAAGTGTTTCCGTTAGTCAGGTTTTAGTTTTTTTAACTTAATTTTGTATTTACAACTTTTTAGTTTCAGAAAATATATAGAGTGTAGGTAGGTTAGCAATATCGTGTTCTACATTACAAACCCTATTATTTAAGGTAGGTAGTAAAGATAACGGAAATCCGTCATCATAGCGTATCGTATTCTACTCACCAAGCCTTTTCATTTGATGCCACTAGGCGGTTGTAAAAGAAACAAAAAAAGGTAATCCGCCATCTTGCTTAATGCGTCCGCCGTATTGAATTCGGTGACGTCACATAGACACTCTCTGGATCAAGACGAATCCAACGACACCTCATTTGTTGAAATCGATTTCATAGTTGAGGTTGTACGAGGTGACATCCTTACATACAACCAAGCAAACCCAGCCTGTGAGATTTATAACCCTTCCTTTTGCCTAGTCGTGTAAAAAATAGAGCCAATTTGATAAAACCAAGAGCTAATTCGAGGCTAACGGCATAAATTTACTCTATAACCAACCTAATATCAATGACAATAAAACTTGTGTTGACCAGTGTAATTCTTTAAATTTCATTTAGATACAATTTTGTTATTACCCGACTATGCAAAATGAAGTGTTATGCCTTTAACAGGCTGGGTTTGTTTGTTTTACAGTTCAATGTCTCATAAGGAATTCCTTTACTCCATAGCATTCTTATATGAAGTGTGTATGTAGATACATATTGTACATACATATGTACATATGTAAGGACTGCCTACCGTTTCCATATTACCATATCATGAAAATTGGAGTTGAAATTTTAGGAAAAGGTAAATTTACCACGGTCTGGTAGCACTAGTGTAGCCATGAAAAAGCACAAATGAACATTTTTTCAGCGCAAAATGAATCTCATGAAATAAAATACTGCAAGTTGTAGCTCCTTAAGATGCATCTGACAACATATTTGGAAATTGCGTCAAAATGTATTTGTATGTACCTTTGTCCTTTGAATCATTCGTATCAGCATCTTTTAATTTTGAGGTTTAGTTCGCACAAAATTCTCGTTACTAGTGCGTGGAACGCGTTTTGCATAGTTGCGGAATGGGAACAGATTGTTGACAGTATGCCTATTAAATGTCAAATAATAATGCAAATTCTCCTTAGGTTGTTTTATTATAGTATATCACTAACACATTTTCTTTTTATCACATGTTTTAAAGGAACTTAGTGATTCATTATTAATATTATGCCGGCGGAGACCTTTTCGAAATACCTCAAGCAAAGGGAATTCGAAATACATAAAAGTGTATGCGAATAATAACTGCTTTATGTAATTGACATTTTCTTAAATAACTCCCAGCGGTGTACGAGTGTGGGTTTGGATGAGCATTCAATTCGTTCTCGGTTCAACCTGACTGGCAAAAGTCAAGCTGATTTCATATCACAGCACAACCACACATAACGCCGGTGTTTACGTACATGAAGGTGTATTGCCGGTCGACCTTTACTTGCGTTGCTATGGTAATGTTATTTCAATTGAAAGGGAATAAGCCCACATTTCCAAATCTTATTATTGAAACAAGTAACGTTGAATGATGAAAAATTGTGGTTTTCCTCAACCATCTTTCGGAATCAATACCCCAATAATAGTCACCCAGGTATAACGAGGTATAATTTCATAGAGAAAACTCCGTAAACCCCTTAAAAAAATGTCTTAATATACATATATTTATTGTTTCTATCCAAACATACAGCCTGTGTCCTTTATTTCATCGTTGGTATTGTGTCCCAATGGTATGGTGAAGGTGTATGTGCGCATGCTCTAGAAATTGATTTAAATCGGATCGTATGTAACTAAAAGTGCAGTTGAAACTTTTGTTATCACTTCACATAATGATGATGATGCTGCTGAGAGATCCGTGCATTCGGTCTCAAGTTTAACTCAATTCAGCACAACAAACAACGGCAAAATAGCAAAATTGCCAACAGTATTTTGAACCACGAGACATGGGGTAGGTGGCTGGTAGCACTGTCATTTAAGAAAACCCATTAGAGACAGAAGTTTCCATTTTCCAAGCCCAAATATTATGTACCATGTTAAATGTAAACTCGAAGAGCAATGGAAGGCAAGAAGCATTAAAAACCGCTGTAGCTTCTTATTCATCCGTCCGCAGCACAGATAAGGAATTTGCAAAAGGATCACATACAGCAGTTTGTTGTTTGGATCCCAAAAAGTTGTCTCTATCTCGATAGGGAAATTTTCCCACACACACGCGAACCATCGCAAAAGCTAAAAAAGGCAAACACTTAAACTCTTGTATACGCATCCTTTCGGCAGTGTATTAAGGCTTAATATGCACTGAGTTGGTCGGATAAAGTTTGTGTGCGGCTGGTGAATCAACCGCCTTTGTAAGAAATTGAGGCTGTTTGTCTGATCCAGATAGAAAGCAGACGCTCATGATATCGCATATAAATCTCCTAGGACAGATAGGTTAGTTGAGGACAACAAAGTTTTTGTTCCTTTCTCTGAGAATTTGTAGAATATGAAGAAACATGACACGATGAGGGAATTGAATTAGAGATTTATTTTATTTAATAGAATATAAGAGAAAAAGGATTAGAATGTGTCAAAATCAAACAGCCAATTTGTCTGTATGGTGAATAAAAAATACGTTAACGTACTTATGGAAATGCATCGGTTAGTTTTTATTTAGAATTAGAAACTATAGATGACGCCCGTTTTGTTGCAGTGTATTGGACATTTCAAGTGTCGTTCAATAAGTCATTAGAAATTTTTTTCGCTTAACGATGTATATGTATAATACTCTTCATTTATTGTTTTTTCAAGTAATCGGTGTAGATAATTCCGCGTGTATCCCAAAAAACCCGGGGCCATTACCTTGCCAGCCGATTCCACCGTCTTCGCCTTCTTCGGAGCCTGTTCGCGTTCAAAAACCCACTGTTTTGACTGTTCCTTTGTTTCCGGAGTATAGTAGTGTATCCATGTTTCGACCACAGTTGTGTTTCAAGGCAGAAACTCGTCAGGATTGCGACGGAAAAGCGCCATAACAAGCTCAGAATCTACCACACGATTGCATGTTTTCTCCATACAGAGCAAACGCGGCACCCATCTGGTCGAAATTTTTTTAACACTCAATTTTTCATGCAAAATTAAAATCACTGTACCTTATGAAATGCCTGTGGCTGTGGTACACTTTCTTGAACGCTTGTGCTGAGTTGCTGCTACGATGCTGTGCACCTGTTGTAGTTTTATGTTTCTCCCTGAAAACCAATCGGTGCTATAAAATCATATGTTCGTATTCGAAAATAGATAGATATGTCTAAGCCTGACAATAGGTTTAATATATTGGACAAAATTGCTTAAAGCGATATTGGTTTCGTATGGTTACTATAATTATTTCCGCACCCAGTAGCAAACTTCAGCCGCAAACATCTTACTTACATACTTAGGTGGCGCTACAGTCCGGGGCGGAGCAAGGACTTAAGGTTGGATGCCGTGGAAGTATCGTAGGCCGGCACTGACTGGCTTTTACTTGGCAAAACCTAGTGTTGTAATTGTGACTACACATCAATTGTGCTTATTTTACATCCAAGTGGTAGCCATCGGCTACTGGTCGCTGCCCGTCCGGGCTCGGCTTGCTGAACTTATAAGCGCGAGTGCTGATCAAGAGAAAATAGCAGCACTATAAACACGTCAGCGTCACGAATTTCCTCGATGGAACCAACGCAACGGTGGCGTCAAATGTCCATAACGGAAACAGAACCCTATCTGAGCTACTCCGACGTATTCGGAGCCCAGGTCGATAGGGATTTCGATGTGCTAGTCAGGGTCTTGCAAATGAGTTGGTAGCGGATGAGCCCACCGGTGCACCCGGCCCCTTGTCCCAGGGGTATACAAGGATCTGGCCCTCCAGGTTGGGGGTTGTGCGTGGGGCTAACTACCTAACCGCGTAAAAAGAACCCAGTTCCGAAACAACCATTAGCCAAGTCAATATTAGGCCACATTTTATTCGTTTTTCTAATAGGTGCATTTTGTTGATTGTTTGAGATATTTGGTAGATTTCCATAGGAAATAGTTTGTCATAGAAAGTAAAATAACATTGATAGACTAAAAGAGTACATACAGTACGAACTCAATAAAAGCAACTAATATAAATTTGGGCAGTTGCTTTTATTGAGGTTGTTGCAGTAACCAAGTGAAAAAATGTTGGTGTCAGAAGTGAAAATAAATATATGCTAGGAACTTATTTTCACTGTTACACAAAACATAACTGATTAGTTATCTCATTTTCAAACCGAAAAACTTCCTGTTTCTTTTTAATTATTTTTTTTTTTTTAATATTTATTTAAAAGTAGCTGATGTACAAGCTTCGCTGCGCATACAAAAATATTCTCTTTGTATGTAGATATGTGTATTTGTAATAAATTATCTAATGGAAGAAGACTTCCAGCTAAATGCTACACTTGTTCTTGCACCTTAAAAGTTGGCATAAATACTTGATTCACAATTTGCTTAGCTTGGATAAAGGATTTTCTATAGGTGGGTTAGCGATTTCTTACAATCTAACTTTTCCGCTTTCTTAAATATTTAAGCAGGTTCTTACCGCCAAAACGTCGAAACATTATACATACATTTGTCTGTATTTGTTCCAAGCCCTGCATCTACTTATCATAAAGAAATTGCAACCAGATTTATCCAGTTATTGAATTAGAGATGATCGAGCAAGTACTATACATACATAGGTATATGTTAGCACGAAGCAATACCAATCACTTATGCTACACGCATACCCGCTGCCGCTGGTGCATTGACGGTGGCAATGGTCTCCACTGATCGTTGTCGCGAAAGCATACAAAGCAGAGATCGGCATGCGATCATGTTTTTGCTACTTAGGATGTACTCATAAAAAAAAAGGTGCGAGTGACCCCGCAGCAAATTTCATGCGATCATATTTTTGCGACTCAAAATCCACACACAAAAAAACCGGTCCAAGTGTGTACAATATCCACAAACTAAGCGATTGTTGTGTCGACTACTCTTTCTACAATGAAGTCAATGGGGTATGTTGATCTCATAAGCTCGAGTGTTACGTTTCTGAGGATTTCGCCTAAGCGGTGGTATTTGACACCGCATATTCCCCTAAGCGGTGGTAGTGACACCGCTTATGAAATACAAAAACACCGCATAACACCCCATTATTTATTTCATACTTGCTTCCCTTTTGCCCTTTTCTTCCGGCAGCGGCGCCAGGAAACCGGACTTCACTATACACAAATGTATCGTTGTTGTTGGGATTGAATTTAAAGTTACAAAAAAAGATCACGTGTAAATATCTGCTGCGTAGTTAGTGGCGCATTTTTGTATTTCATAAGTGGTGAAGGGGAATCGGGAAGGGAGAACCGGTTCGAACGTCACACTCGGGTTTACCATAAATACATACCAGAACTATCGCAGAAACTGTGGTGGCGGTTTATACTTGCACCCCTTTTTTCTCACTCATCGCTGTGATCTAAAAAAAAATACTCAAACATCGCATAGGGCTTGAATAAGAATTACTGCATAAACGCAACGTTTACGTTATACGTGTTTGCGCTCAATGCAATTGCGATGAATATTTTGTGGGAGTATTAATGAGATAGAGTCGTAAAAACAACGGATATATATGCGGTGCGGTGTATCGCTGCAGATCTCTGATACAAACAATATTTCTTTATGTTATTACTTTTCTCACAGAAAATGTGCAAAGAAGATATATATACCAAAATTTTTGTTGTGAAATAATCTAAACAAATATGTAAATTTTATTTTAATACGTTATTTAAGAACTAAGATAGAGCGAGATAAATGCCCAAAAGTAAAATATAAACTTTTCTTTTTCTCATTTAGAAGTTTTTTATTGAAATATATTGATTTTTATCCATTTTATAGATTTGATCTAACCAGATTCGATTGCAAAAAACCGCATCCAAATCCGTTCAGTAGTTTTCTTGTTTTTGCGGCACATACATACATACTTTTTTTTAGACTTCATTTTATAAAAGTAGTGATTTTTAACTGTGTCTTTTTGGATGCAAAATTATTTTATATTTTGCAGAGCTTAAATGTTATCCAGTGAAACTGAGTTTTCTTCAGCCCATTTAATGCTAATGTTGAGGGCTTAAATTACAGCCTCTGCTTTAACTTTTAACTGTGTACATTTCAACTATGTACATTTCGGCACTACTTTCGATTTCTTCGGCTTCCAAAATGCTGCGAATCGGCCCGAGATCGGTCTATGGCCTAGGTACTGTCAGTTTGAGGATTGCTTTTGAAGCAAATCATTAATTGATGCACTTATTTCGTGTTTGTTCTAATACATCAAATACATCAAATGGTTCCAGCACTTTCATATTGCACTAGCATGCGCCTTTACCCATGCAGAGGCATTCCTTGAATTAAATGCCTTAATTCTGCTTTCCAAATCTGACACTTTGCTTCCGGGCAAATGTGCCAATAGAATTTTTTTCTGTTAGTTTAGTTAAGTCGATCAAATTTTGATCCGTTAGCTGGAGAATTACGGTACAGTTTATACAATAAAAATAACTGCCCAGACATAACAAAAGTGAACAAACAAGAAGGTCGATATATAAATAGGGAAAGATGTAAGAATTTATGAAACATAAGTTGCGTTTATTGAGTAACTTTTTTTTGAAGAGTCGAAATTTTTTGGGTCAACAATGGTAAGATTCTAAGTATTGCTTTTATCGAGGAGTTGCGCGTATCGAGGGTTGATTTTATTGAGGTCATACTGTGCTGTTTTTGAATTTATTTCTAAGTGTCCTGCACAAGTAAAAATGTACCTTTCTTCTTGGCTTAGGATCGTATTGCGTAGACTGCCACAGGCACTTGTGCCTAATGGATACAGAGCAATAACTATGTAATTTGGAACTCTAGGCTTTTCTCATTAGCTCTCCCCGTGCTTTTTATTCAATGACAAAGAAAAAAGTGTATAGTTAGTTATTAGGAAATCAACATGGCCTATTAACAAACATTTTAACAGGCTTTGTCCGTAAATCATTCCACAAGTTCGTTAAGTAGGTACTTTCGCTTTACCACTAAAAGTGTTGTGTTGTCTTTTTTTTGTTTTGTTAAATGAAAAAAATGGTTTTCACAGAATTTTCTCTGCCTTGAACTTTATTTTTCCTCCTCTGAAGTGAACTTTTCCACTTCGTTAGATACATTGTCTCGACAGTTCCATTGAATTTCCTTTCCATTTTCTACTCAACCCCCATTCCCAGTTCATCCTATTTTCACTCGTAATTGTGCATGCATCAATAAATTAACGACAACGAAGCAGTATGAGTGGATTGGATGGCTGCCTGGCTCGGTTAGCAACAAAGCCTCCACATTGTTTGGGTTGTACCTATACACGTAAACTAGGGTATTTTTTTTATTTTTGTTAACTCTGCCTTTTCTCTGAACTTGACATGCAAAAAATAATAATAACGAAGCATTGAGACTGCTTAAAATACTTTCTTTTTTTTTGTTTTCTTTGAACTTTTCGGTCGACATGAGACATTTCTCAACATGAATACATATGTACATATATGTACATAAAGGCATCTACCGCCAACCGACCGGCAGGTAGTTTACATCACCTCATATGGCGGCAGCACAGCGGCACTATGTGTAGTTGTCGGGAATATTCAAATTAAACACCACCACCAATACTCCTACTACGCTCCTTTTGGAGGCAGGAGGAACATTTTATCCGTCACGCAAATACCATAAAATGTTATAATAGCAAGTGAGGGCTTAAGAACTATTCACCATACCGCCGCCGCCGTCGCCACGAGCGATGTTGTAATGGAGGCAAGGTGGCTGTAGGAGGACCAGGAAGCCGGAGCCGCTATGTGTTTCCACTTATTTCGTGCTCCTCGCCGTGGGGAATCGGGTTGTGGGGCCTCACACCACCATGAAGAGTCCTGTTCTGCTGTTTCCATTCAAGCAAAGTATTCGTAAAAAAGTTTTTGTGACTCCTAGAAGAAATTAAATATGGCGACCTGGATGGGGTGGATTCTGTGCTACCTGGTCGCCACACGATATGGCAGATGTTGCTTAAATTGTTTTGTTTTTTTTATCCATCGTGCGGCATATGAATGTATGTGTATACGCCAAGTTGATGTAAGAAGGTTGCGTGATGATGCTGGGCGTCGAACTTGGGCACTGACACAAACACAAGGATGGGTGGGTGATGGATCCTAGTTTGGAAAATCTTGGCGCATCCACGGTTCGTTCAATCAAACTAGGTCACGTTGTCAGGTGTGAATTATGAATTGGTACTTAAGTTTAAGTACTTTACACCTTAGACCGGGGGATGCAAATAGTAGAGTGCCAACACTGAAGAGAAGTCTGATTCTAAGTGAGGTACGGATACATACCCTACTACTTGTCATTCGTTTAATTTAGTTGCTTCCAGGATAGGAGTTACTATACTGCAAAAGACAAAGAATGAGCGCGTGAAACACTGTTCCCGTAGAGATAACATTGTATAAATTAATTTTGATTTGAATAAGAGTTTATAGCTCTGGCTTTCAATCAAAAGCTGGGGGAGTACGGGGGATTTTTTAAAAGGTTTCGACAAAGTACCTGTTACTTTGCAGATTGAGAATGTGGATGTGGTAGAGAGTCCTTATTAATTATTAAGTTAAAGTTTTTTTTTTTTAATATTCGAGCGGCTTATATAAAAGCATTTTAAGCTGTGTTATGCGTGAAACTTGTGAAACTTGAAAGTGAAGTACATATTTTCGTTTGAATTTTCTATCTAGCTACCCTCACTGCCTCCCAGTGGATTTTGTTTCAAATTGAGAAATAAACAAGTTTTGGACAAAGTTGGTCTACCTTATTGTGAAACCGCAGAATTTGTAGAATGTTTGCTCCTTTTCCCCATAAAATCATATTTAATGCGACGAAAGGTACTCGCAACTAGGATGGTTCTTCTTCACTTTTACCGTGGTTTGGGGAAATTTTGCTTACGCACTAGCGGGTGGTTATTGGAAAAATAAATAAATTATTGCGTAATCGTGAGAAGTTTGAGAAATTATAATAAATCATATTGTTTTGAATTGTGCCAATTTTTTCCACTTAGTTTCAGGCGTCATCTATGGGCAGGTTTGCCGCTGAAAAACTTGAAAAAGTCGCAAAAAAGGGTCATGGAGTAAAAAAAGTCGCAACAAAAACAAATAATGTAAACATGGTAACGACGTCAAACCTTCATACCCATTATTATTAGGTCTGTTTGATAACTGCTAAAAAATTACGTAAAATTACCAAGAATCACTCAAATCGGTGTTTGGTAATCCAAAAAAGTCACAAGAAATCGGAGAAGAGAGAGCCAAATGAGAGTGTCAAAAAATGTTCACCCTGGTTATTTTCTGTGATATCAAACAACGCATAAGATTATATAGAAAAGGCGTGAGTATGTAATGTACCAGGTACTCGTGAAATTTGATGTGTAAACATATACAGAGAACGTTGACGTTGCTATACTATTGCTATTACTCTGTGTGAAGGAGAAATGAACAAAGAGAATCATATACAGAGAACTAATACTAAAATTGGCTACGCGTGACGGCGAGAAACTCGTGAGGCCCATACCGAGAGCTAAGATGTTTACACACAAAAAAAAAAATTAAGTTAAATTAAATCTGAACACATTGGAAAAAATAAATTTGTGAGTTTTTGTGTAATATACCGAAATCAGTGATGAATTAATTTTTTTTTGGTTATGAGGGATTGCTGATGACGATTTTGTTAGAAAAATATTTTTTGTCTCCAAAATTACTTAAGAGGGTCAAAAAGAGGTGTTCTTGGGTCTTTGCATTTATGGGTAAAGTTAAACACGAAAACAAACAATCTGCGGATATGGAGATATTTGGATTATGACGGGATGTGTGGAGTAGGGCTATAAATGAATTTAATTTTTACTAATAGGTTAGATAATTTTAATTGTTTTGGACTATCGACTGAAAATAGTAACAACTGAATTCATTCATTCATATGAAATCAGTCGAATAGACTATCGACTGAAAATAGTAACTGAATTTATTCATTCAGATGAAATCGTTCGTATTGACTATCGAATGCAAATATGTAGAAGCACCTAAATTCGTTCATATGAAATTCGGGCACACAAAAATTCTACAATGAACGAATATTCTAATGAATGGATTTTTAGTAACTATCAATTATTCTGCTATTATCGAATAAGTCGATAGATTTTATTCGATAGTTCCCAACACTAGTACTACCTCTCATTACGTACGCTGAGGTTATCTACTGAGCTCTCGACTCATTATCGTAACCAGGAATGCCAGAAACTCCAAAGCTTTAAGAGCCCAATTTTAGAAATGTTGTCGCCCAAAATCGTTGCCTAATAAGTAGCCCAAATATCGTACGAAATAATTTTTTTTTTAAATTTCCTTTATATCATATTCAGAAATATGTATAAATAAATATAAATGAATAAATTATTTAATAAGGTCAGACTGTAATTATTTGAAAATATTGTGGGTAGACAAATTAGCGAAGTGTTGGCAGTTACTTTTGAAGGCAACATGTTTAGTTTTTTTTACCGAAAATAGTAGAAATATTTAATAATAATATTTAATTAATTAATTAATAATTAATAATCACTGTCAGTATCACCATCACTCTTGTAAATTTCTGATGCACATTTCGCTACCATTATGTGGTGTTGATTCGAAGTCATTGCAACATACATATTATGTATGTTTTTAACGGTGGAATCAATATTTATGCGTATAATTGCCAAAGACAATATATTTCGAGGTTTGGTTTTTACGGCATTTAAAACTGAAAATACCCTTTCGACAATAGCATTACTTACTGGTAGGGATAGTAACTGCATAGCAACCAGTATCTCTAAAAATCAACTTACCTGCAGCACTTCTCACGTTGTTCAATGCGTATTGTGGTGTATCAACCATGCCACCACTGTAAACTTTAAAACACACATACACAAACTAAGCAAAGAGTGACGAAAACGAGTGAACGTGTAGTGCAATCGAGTGAATGAATCAATTGCATTGGGCTACTAACTTTTGAATTCTCATCGTTTGAAGAAAGATAGCCCAAAATACGATAAATCGCCCAATCTGGCAACCGTGATCGCAACGTAAGCTCCAGGTTGCCTTCAATGATGCGGTGCGATATATGTGTACATGGTCTTCGTAGAAGTGATCATGATCACATCTTTCTTTATTCTCGTAGGCTACTGGGTTGCTCTCTGCAAGATTACGTTAACGCCAGAAACTGTACATTCCTTCATAAAATTATATACAACCAATGCCCTTCGACACACGCACCTTAATTCATCACGTTTATTCTGCATTCACGCTGTCAGAATATGGAACTCTTTGCCTACCCGTATCAAATCAATCTCAAATTTCAAAAGATTTAAAAGTGCTGTTCTTCTCCTCTCGCATCTAACACCTTTCATTACCTTTCATTCTTCCTTTTCTTTCCTCGACTCTTCTTAAAGTTTTAAGTACCTACAGTACAAACTCGATTTACGCAACTAATACATAGAATTTAAGGCAGTTGCAATAACCGAGGTTTCTGCACTTACCGGGTTACATTTTTATAAATAAAAAATTATAGTTAAAATTACTGTGTTTCATTGGTGCTAATGATAATGTGATGAAAAAAACATTTTTGAAACTAAAACTAATCGTTACAACATTGAACAGGCTGTTTTTTTTAATCAGAATACGAAAAGATAGAACAAAAATCCAAAAATACAATAATTAACATAAAGCAGTAAAAAACCTATGGGTTTTTGTTTTTAAGAAATAAGATGTTTTACAAGGAGTTTATTTGGATTCCATATTTTTTAAAACTGTAAACTTTTTTATTTTTTTGTAGAGTTAAAATATCTTCTACTAGAATATTATTCTCTTCGGCCCATTGTAAACCTTCGTTGAAGGATCGAACAGCAACTTCTGTTTTAACTTTCGACAAAGGGGGAACAGCTTGACATTCACTTTGTGCTCTCAATATCTGACGGGTCCTCATAATTTGCAGAGGTCTCAAAGTTTTCGTAAAGTCAATCACAATCATTAATTTCTTCATTCGAAATGCTAATGTTGGGAAAAATCTCATCAATCAAATTGGAAACGAATGAAATCAAATCTTTTTCCCTTAAGATATTTGTAAATAGTATAATATGTATGTATGTATGTACAATACAATACCTATGTTTGTATAAGTTTTTAAAAGAAATTTCCCCAGATCCAAACAAAACTACATAACTGTGAAAAAACGAACCAAAAGGAGAAAAATCAGATGAACACAAGAAGTTGCACTAATCGAGGTTAATTTTTTGAAAAGTTGCGCTTATGTAGTCAAGTCTTGCGACGATTTTAGTGTTGCGAAAATCGACGAGTTGCGCGAATCCAGGGTTGCATAAGCCGAGTTCGTACTGTATTTGTATGTATGTATTTGTATAAAATCAATTCTAAATTCTGAGTACTATAAAAGACATTCATCTTAATGTACAAACCAATGAAATTTAATAAAATTGAAAAATTGAAATTGAAAAATACCAAATCGGAGCAGACGATCTACAACTCTTAGCACACAATCTCCCACTGCGATTTCTCAGGGAAATTGGACTGGACGAGGTGCTGTAACCTATGGAATTCTCACCTGGGCTAGGTGTGAGCGAAGGTCTCTCTTACCAATTCCCATAGGAATGTTCCTTCGTCTAGCTCTAGGACCTGTGGGGGCACAATACATCTTAAGGTCGCGGTACATCATCATCTCCAATAATAATAATAATAAGTCTTCTATTCAAAAACTTTTTAGAACTTGTTTCATTGCCTACTGATGGTCCTTCCATAAGCTTATTCGTTTTGAATCATATTCATTATCCCATAGTTGCATTAGTTTCTTAAGGTTTTTGATTTTTAAAGTCATATGTGCTTTGAATGAGGTTTTATCGTCTTCTTTTAAGGCCAGAAAAATCAAACCCTTTTAATTTACCAACATCCGCTAACCATTTCTTATTTTTTCTTATGATTTCAGGAAAATGGAAGATCAGTTCCTGATGTTACAGCCAGCCCAGGACGAGCTCCGCCTGGGCCGTTACCATCAAATCAAATGCAGCCAATGGGACAACAACAGCAGCGGCAAGGTGTTAAGGAGCCCGTTCTTTTACAGGGTGACTTCCGTAAGGTATCGGGCATTAGTTCGGAAATATTCCGACAGATAGAAGCGGTTGAAAACGATCATGATCCAAACACAGCTGCTGCATTGGAGGTAAGTTTCTAAAGGTTACCCATGTCTTTAAACCGATCAACAAAAATCTTTTTTTTTTTCTTTTCAAGGCCGTTGAAAGACGTGGCGAGATGATAGTTAGAGTTTTAGAGCCCCGATGCATCGGTGGCAAGCATGCGGTCGAGGCTGCTCATAAATTAATGGCAAAAGGTGATGCAAGGCATACGGTTCAGGTAAATTTGCAAATTAACTTTATGGATAATTTTACAAATCAATTTCATTTTTGAATCTAGTTGGTGGAGATAGTAAAAAGGCCCGGACAGACATTAGGTTTATATATACGGGAAGGCAATGGCGCCGATCGAACAGACGGTGTATTTATATCACGAATAGCTTTAGAATCTGCCGTTTACAACAGTGGATGTCTTAGGGTAGGTTCACAATCAGCGTCACACTAATGATCCTCATTTGATATTAATTTTTTTTTCTAGGTTGGCGATGAAATTTTAGCAGTAAATTTGGTCGATGTGACGCACATGTCGCTGGACGACGTTGTTATCATTATGTCAATTCCGCGACGCCTGGTGCTGGCCATTCGACAACGACGTGGTGCTCGCGGTACCAACTCGCCCGGCCCACCAACCCTATCTAGACCCGAGCAGAAACCACCGCCGGTTGTTGTCATCAAACGCGACCTCAGAGACGAAGACTTAGATGACACGGACCGCATGCCACGTTCCCGGTCATCACGTGAAAGACGTACAGGTATTTCAAAACGATTCGAATTGTTTCAATACTTATGGTGTTTTTTTTTTTCTATTTCGGTGTATTACAGGTGATGGCAGGGAGATGACAGAGTCCCGTTCACGACTTGGCCTCGGCCTTAACAACTATAGTCCACAGAGTGAGCAGCTAGACCTGTACTATAATACACGAGCGAATGTAATGCAAGAACCACCCAGTTGGGGCTACAAGCCCCCTCCACCACCGTCAGTTATCACCGAACAGCCGAAGAGTCATTCGTTTGCTCCATCGACGGCTTATTACCAAAACGCGGGTACTCTCGAGAGCCTGGCCGAGAAAGTGCACTCCTTCTATCCCGGGCCATCGCGTCGAATGTCAGCTGGGGCGGGCGTGAGTTTGGCTCAGCAACACGCACGCTTTCCACGCAGTGGCTCCGATCAACATCTGCCGCGTGTCGAGTACTCTGACTATTCGTCATCATTGGGTAGGCATTCTTTATTAAGATCAAGTCTTAAGCCTGGTGCGCTTACAGCTGGTGGTACCCTAGGTCGCTATGGACGCTATGATCCACAGTCGCGCAGTTCCAAATATAGTGCACCACAAAATGTCGCTTCGCAATCGTTGACTCGAAGGTCACGGCCATCCTTGGACTATTCTAGCGACACAGAGGCTACGATTGGTAACAGGCCTAGCTACTATTACTATAACCGGCCAGCGATTGGCAGTATACCGCGCGGTACAACGACAGGCATATTAGGTGGTGGCATTGCTCCGGATTTGGCCAAATTCAATTCACTGCCAAGAGAACGTCCTGGAGTTCGGTTGAGTGGTATTCGACCACGCATCGGTGACAGGTTGATGGACGATGCTGATGGAAATCTTTCAGCACCCGAATTCACTGCTCGGCGGGATCTTCGCGAACGCGATTTGCGGAGTCGAATTACGGCGAGTCCATCAATTTTCACTTCGGATGAATATAGGGCTTGGTTGCGAAGAGCGCCAAGTAGTTCGGCTATCGCGGAGCAAATGCGACTCACTAGGGACTTGCTCAGCCAACCACGAAGTCATAGGTTTTCCTGCAGTGCCGAAAATATTCATGACGCTCTAAAGAATGTAAGCAATGCCAATACATAGCCTGAAGGTGTATGAAAATATTTTTGTTTTTAATTTTAGACCGAGAGCATTTACAGTAGCCGAACGGGAGTCCTGACCGGTACTCTGGATCGCCACCTAGGTATGCCGCGACCCATTTCTTCCCTACCAGTCAGGTCGATGTCCTCGCAGCACATTGGTGGCCCTTCGTCGATTCGATCGCCCAGCATACGCCGAATGCGACAACTATTAGAATTATCGACTGGTCCCGCCAGTCCTAGTGGTAGCATCCTAAGTGGTGGCGGACACCAGAGTCCTGCACCAACCCCAAGCGCTACACTACCTCGATCGCATCGTCAGATCGACATCAATCCGGCTGAGTTTGCGAAATACAAGCTGGACAAGCCAATCATCGATGTGGGTGGTGTCTCCGGTATGCTCTGGATTCATCTGTTAGCTGGCCGTGGTCTACGTACAGCCCCAGAGATCAACCAACCTGGTACTCCGCAATTACAAAGTCGTGATTTGTACTGTGTTCTCGAATGCGATCGTGTGCATAAGGCGCGTACAGTGGTGCGATCAGGCGACCTACAGTTCGATTGGGATGAATCATTCGAACTGGACTTGGTGTGTAATAAGCAATTGGATGTGCTGGTCTACTCATGGGATCCACAGCATCGGCATAAGCTCTGTTACCGCGGCGCAATATCTCTCGCTTCACTTCTGCGGCAATCCCCGCTGCATCAGCTGGCGTTAAAAGTAGAGCCCCGCGGTACAATTTATATTCGGCTGCGACACACAGACCCGATAACTCTGTACAAACGACGGGGCTTGCCTAGCTTACGAGCTGGCTATCCACAATTGTTCGGGGCTGACTTGGAGACGGTTGTTAGTCGGGAGTCGAAAGGTGCCCCTGGCAGCGCACCCGTACCGATAGTATTGCGTCGATGTGTAGAAGAGGTAGAACGGCGCGGCCTTGATATAATCGGACTGTACAGGCTCTGCGGATCGGCTACGAAGAAGAGGCTCCTGCGTGAAGCTTTCGAGCGAAATAGCAGAGCGGTAGAACTAAGTCCGGAACATGTTCCTGATATCAATGTTATCACCGGAGTTCTGAAGGACTATTTGAGAGAGCTTCCGGAACCATTGTTCACCAGGTGTCTGTTCCAAATGACCGTCGATGCTTTAGGTACGCAAAATTGCATTTTTCTCCGGATACATTTAAGTCATTCAAATTGTCTCCTCTTTTACAGCTGTTTGTCTACCAGATGATCCCGAGGGTAACGCTAAGCTGATGCTAAGTATTCTCGATTGTTTACCACGGGCTAATCGGGTATGTTCACTTCTCATTTTCAGAGCTCACTGATAATATTATTTATTTTAAAAGGCCACCCTTGTGTTCCTCTTGGACCATTTATCGCTCGTAGTTTCCGCGTCAGAACGTAATAAAATGTCAGCTCAAGCACTCGCCACCGTAATGGGTCCTCCATTGATGCTTCATTCGTCAAGTGCATCGCCAGGCTCTGACATCGACCACGCTCAACCGATAGCCGTGCTAAAGTATCTCCTGCAAATCTGGCCTCAGCCGCAGACAAACGGCGGTAGCCTCGGAGTTGGGGGAATCAGCAACCTTTCAGTGGCAGGAGTGGCGGCCGTGGTTGCTCCATCCTCAGGTAACGTAATTAACAACCGTTATATCGTGTGTCTTTCAATTCTTACACGTGTATAAATACGAGGTGTTCCTCTGGTGTGGTTTATTTCTCCCTCCACTTTGGCTCCTTCTTTTTCTCAGACTTTCTACTACTCCTTCTAGAGGCTGTGTGTGTGAATCTATTTTTGGTTTTGTTTTTGTTGTTTTTTTTTTTGTTTTGTTCGATTATCATCAACATTCTTGCGTCTATATGATTAATACAGAGTCCTATGTAGACAGGTCGGCGCGGCGAGTCAACAGGGCAGCGTGGAAGCAAAGTCAGTGTGTTGCCAGTGGACAAACAACAGCAGCAGGCCAGCCTTCGATCGGCCACTTCGGTAACCAACATACTATCCCAAGGCCAACATCATCTCTCAGCCACAGCCAGCACTCATCTGTATCAATCAGTAGTGGGTCAGTTAGCTCAATCGCCTCGAGCCTTGCAACAAGCGGTGCAACAGGTAAACTCCAACGAATATAAATTTACTCAAAAAAAAAAAAAAACAAACCGTATTCGTATCCTTTTAACTTCCCTATTTGTAGTTAACCGTATTATTTTGCAATATTTATATAACGGTACTTGTATAAAATGAAATTTAATTATTGTATTTATTGCGAAAATGTTTGTTTTGTGTGTGTAATCCTGAACTGCATGAAAGGCCCACTACTGGTTGCTTCGCACTGAATGTATACAGTTAAAAAAAAAAAAACTATAAAACATTGGTGTAGCTATTAAAAATTTATGTATTTTTATTTCTTATTAAACCAAACATTCAGTCTTAAAAATAGATTAAAGGGTAAGTTCGATTTGAACGGTGGTCTCGATTTTCACATGATATCACACACAAAACACAACATGCACAAAACCAACACAGTAAACAAGAAATCATAATAAACATTACAATCATACATAACAATACAAATACGTAACAAGAAAAATAAAATAAATGAAGTGTTTCTTTTAATTAAACTCAATTTTGCATTAACCATTCAAATTCAGTAGACTTGACAGCACAGTGAGCGTAATAAAACACTACAGTTACAGTCTACAGTACTAGTACACCATTATAGACGGTGGACATGTCTCATTTGTTGCCTACAAATGGCAATTACGAAGCGGCTGCACTTTGTTTCGTATTTTATACTATGGATTTTTACTTACACGTCATATCACATACCTGTTTAATTTGGAAAATCCTTTTCCTTGATTCTCGGGGTTTTGTTGTTTTATTTTTTTCAATTGGTTATGAAAATTAGAATTTGCAATGGTTACTGGGGTTTTTCCAATACTTACTTCATTTAACCACAAGTAATAAAACTTTTTTTTGATGAGGATGATGATGATACCATCGAGGATGATTAAGTGCAGTTGAATTAAAGAACAAAATTGATTTAAAAATAAATGAATATTATTCATTACAATACTCACTAAACAAGTAATAATAATAATCAATACCTCTTGCATTATCTCTACACTCGGTTTTCATACTTGGCAACAGAATTTCATACCATATCGACCAATCCAATTCAAGTATGGGTTGACGATCGTCGGTTTTTTTTGTGCAGAGGATCACTAGAAAAGAGAAAACATGCGCGAACAAATCCACCGTGATTTGAAACAGTCTATAGTAGATTTTGTCTTAACATAGAGCACAAGTTATCGAATTTAAATATTTACTTTTAATGAAACCCAAAATGTACACACTTCATCAATAAAAATACCCATAAAATCACACGCAAAAGAAAAGCGTTTAATATATGTTTGTAAGTCTTCTATACATATGTATGTAATACATATGTAACGGGTCTATACGAGTACTTGAGTTTTTGAAAATACGGTTTATAGAACTATACTATTAATATTAAAAAAAAATATTTATCTATTATGATTTTTTTTAAAAAATAATTAAAAGATAATGTAAAACATCTATGAAATGGAAGAAATCCCACCATATGAACATAACGAGTTCTACAGAAATTCTTGAACTTGAGAAAAGGATTTTCACTCTCTGTCCGGTTTTGCGTTTAACTGCGCATTTTCACAAAACGTAGCTTTCTACTTAATAATCCAATTGCTACTAGTGTAAATAGTGACTAAGGTAGATATGTACATATGTATGTACATAGGTACAGTAGAGGCCTGATAAGGCTAGTTCGGGCTTTGAGTTATCCTTCAGTGCATCCAAGTGATTCAAGGTCCGAGAGAAATTAAACCTAAAAATAAAATAAATCGATCTCATTTTAAAAACTCTTAAGTTAAAATTTTTGACGTTATCTTACATTAAATGCAAAATGTGATTTTAAAACTTATTTTCACACAAATTAGTAAATTTTTCTTAAAATGACTAAATAACCAAAAAGTATCCCAAACTGAAAAGAGAAGAAACAATTACAAACAAAATTTTTTGTTGGCCAGTACTTACTTAACCTGCTTCTCGCAACCATTTGTGTGCGCGTGTTACATTTTTGCACGAATGGAAGAGACAGGGGCGCTGCGAAATTACGCCCCAGGAAATAATGCCCCAAAGATCAAAATGAAATGAGGCCCCAAAAATGGGGACATATTTCATAATGAAATACGTTCGTGAAAATTCAGCCAAAAAAATTAAAATAAGCTAAAAAAAAAAAATGAAACAAAGCCGCAAAGTATTTTTGTATTTTTTTCAAATATCTGACACAAATGAAAATACACCCCATAATAAATAAATAAATAAAGAACACTTTCACTGTAAGTTTAAGAGCCCCCGCACACTACAGACTTTCTATCGGCCGATAGTTTGGTCGGGTTGAGCAGGTTAGTGCGCACACTGGGCCGATTAAATAGTCGGGTTGGTAGTGAGTGCGCACACTAGACAAACAATCGGCCGACTGTTCTCGAACGATTTGATTTTGCTAGTCGTTAAACACATTTTGCAGAGAATAGTCGCTTAATAGTAGCTAGTAAAAAATGTTCCAGAGAGGCAATCATTGCTCTACGCCCAAATATGTCCATAATTCCATATTTAAATACGACGAAATATCCAGAACTTAAAGAAAATTAATTTAGAATTCAGAGCAAACTGAGCTATCGAAAAAAAATCGGCCGACTTTATAGTCTGTAGTGTGCGCACGTAGAAGAGCGTTGTACTGATTAAATAGTCGGTCGATAGTTTGCCGATACTTTAGTTTGAAGGCAATCGTGTAGCCTATCAAACTTATTTGTCGGCCGACATCGAATCGTTGTAGTGTAAGCACTCTCATATATTTTCATACTGATTAAGAGCCCGACTAAACTGTCGGCCGACAAAAAGTCTGTAGTGTGCGGGGGCTCTAAGTAATCAGTAAATACAAATCGCTCGATTTTGTTAGTTTTATTTTCTTAAATTCTCAGAAACTAAAATTTTATCTCAAAATTTTATTTTGTATAATGTTATTAATTAATAATGTAATATAGCTAATAATAAAAGAAACATAAAAGATTATAGTATATACCTATTTGAGAATTTGAGAAAAGAAACTTATAAAATTTTAATTTCTGAGAATTTGAGAAAATAAAACTTAAAAAAATCGCGTGAGCCATCATCAACAATAATGCAACAAGGCCCAAAAAATTCTTGGGTCTAATTTCATTCTCAGAAATTGGGGCCTTAGTTCATAATGAAATATCACGCCAATTATAAAAGTGGAACAATGCCCCAAAATGAAATTACACCCAAAATATGTCATATATTTGTTGTTATAGCACTGCGAGTATAATTTTGGGGCTTAATTTAATATTTTTTGGGGCCTTTTTTCCTGGGGCGTAATTTCGCAGCGCCGGAAGGGAGCTACAGTTTTTTGCCGACTTCGAGTGGCGAGTTGAGAAGCTCATTGACAAATGATACCCTTTGACTGCTTGTCAGATATTCGAAAGAGGTGGCACCATGAATAAACTTTTAGGTATTGGACCTGGGATGGGATTGAACCCGGGCAGCATTGCGTAGTAGTCCAACTCACTTACCATTATACCACGGAGCTCACCAGTTGGCCAGTACATAATATGTAGGTACCTATTTACATACTACATTTGCTGTTAATTGTTTTAATTGTTAAAGCAGTATTGTAACAGTATTTTATTCGTATTCCTGAATAGCACAGTTGAAACTAGCACGTGAACTAAATACAACAATATCCTGTATTGCCTGCAACAAATGACTGTTTATTTTTATTTGGCCACGTGGCATCTACATATGTACATACATAAGTACATAAGTAAGGGTTGTAAATATATACATACTTTAAAATGATAAACTAAAAGATAATTGAAACAAAATTATTTTATTTATTTTCCAAAATTAATAAGAAATTTTGTTTATCATAACAATAGAAAACGGTTATTCCTTTGGGCATAGACTAGTATTTGCATACATATACACTATGCACACATACATATACAAAACTGCCAGACACCTAACATGCACATATAGGAACAGTGTTTGGTAGAATGGCTACTGTCAGCGGTTGTTATATCTTTATCTGTCGTCAAATTTATCCAATTCCAAAATGGTTCCAAGAGATGGGAATCGACTCATATGTGCATGTGGCATCACAACGGACCTACTTTGGCCTAAGTGAATCTTACCGAATGCGGTGCATAGCCACCCAGACTGATACAACAGTCCAGCGTACAGCGACTTCATACACGTACATTTTATTTTTACAATTTTATTTTTATTAATTTTTTTTTTACAAAGCTGGCGTGAAAGAGTTGTGCAATTAAATGAAGATAGTTTTATGGTACATAATAGATGGCTCACTCTTTATACGAATGTTCCGAATTGTCCAGGTTCTCAGATAGCTCCTGCTGAAAGTACATATTTTATATAACCTGGAAATCCAAGTAGATTGTGTTAATAAATATTAATAAATGATAGATTATGTTAATTATTTAAAATGATAAATATGTACTTATAAGTTTTGCAATATTTATATTTTGGGTTAAGGGATGCCATCTTATAGAAAGTGAAAAATAAGACTTCCTCAATAATTTACGCAAATGATGTAAAATCTTTAAACGACGGCGCTCTAACAAAAATGGCCTATTTGCATAAAAAGGGGGTAAATTGTCATCTAAAACTGTCATAAAAAGGCTCAACTAGAGTATTTAAGGTTACTTTATTATTTTTGTTAACTGCACTAACCTATTAATGCACATATGTAATTGTAATAAGAATTGCTTGAACGTCCGAGTGATACCCCTCCTCAGTGATCGTTTTCTCTTGAAATTATGTGACACGCACTTTGTATCCTTAGACTCTCTATTTAAAATCCATTTTAATGTTAATCAATTCCGAACTCATTTTACAGCCCCATCAATTGGCGGTCTCAGTGGGCTCAGCAATTCAAGGCCAATCGCAACTGCCACCTCCAGACACACCCTCCCCAGGCAGTAGCTCAGCATCGACAGGATCGGGCTCGGGATCGGGATCGGGTTCAGGTGAGTTAAATCATTTTTAGTATCTGAAAGAAACATTTAATGGTTTTTTTTTTAATAGGTACTGATACAATAAAACGTGGTGCATCGCCCGCATCGGTGAAACATGTGAAAATACACGAATCTCCAAGCTCATACTCAATTTCCAAGCCACAAATACATGAACCACTCAAAACTCTTACAACAATAACGACAGCAACAAAAGAAAGCAATATTGATAAGATTAAAAGCAACGGTAACAACAATGGTATCCATGGACCAAAATCAACCTCATCTACCACTACCAAGAGCACCGCCTTCACCACTTCCACTACTGTCTCTAACTCTTCTTGTTCTGCTTCGGAAACACCTACTGCAACCTATTCATCGTCGCTTTCATTGAATCGCCATAAATCTTCGACAACTTCATCCTCATCATCGTCGGCTACCACAGTTGTGAGTGCTGGCTCAACAACATCGGGAGCTACAACTTCATCGGATGATTCTGATGATTTGATTTCATACAAATCATCGGCTTCCACCAATGCGCTGCTCGCACAATCCCAAGCGATGACTACGACTCAGCTCATGTCAAAGTATCTAAAGCGTGAACCACGAGTTACATTTACTCCGATCAAGTCCCCAACAACACCATCTCCACCGTCTGGATCCTCTTCAATTGTAGGACATGACAAAACTTCGACGGGCGACAAAACGGAGTCGAGTGGCTTTTACTCGACACGTGGTTCCTATCACTTAAGCTCAAGTCTGAAGACGTCTGGTGGATATGATGATTCCACTGGTGCAACTAGTAAATACCATTCACCATCATCGCCCACATCGGCGACAAGTTCGACATCCTATAGTGGCGGTAAATATGGACACACATCCGCATCCGAGTCGGTATCGCCATCATCATCGACATACAGCAAAGCATCATCGCCATCCAGACACAGCAGCACTCTCAACAATCTTTCGTCTTCGGGATCTGGAGCGGCCTCGTCAGCTTCATCATCATCCAGCGTAGGTAGAAGTTACCTATATCATTCCTCTGATACGCCGACGACAACCAGTAATAATTATTCCACAACAACTAGTAATTCTGTAAACTTAGTTAGTAAGCAGCAGCAGCAACAATACGCAGCAAGCCCAGACCGTAGTAGCCAGTATCAGCAGCATACGTCGTCAAGTGGATCCACATCAGGTGCCACAGGTTATGGCAGTATTAACATTGTCAGCAGCAGTGGCACTGGTAGTAGCAGTTGCAATGTCATGCTCTATGGGACACTGCCAAAGCATACGCCTGGCAGCAATGGGGGCGTAAATGGCAGCAGCAGCACAGCAGCTATGTTATCTTCGACTACGTCATCCTATTTATCCGATTCAATTGGTACGACAGCCAGCAGTAGTGGTGTCAGCTCAATGGCTGGCTCCACTAGTAGCTATGACTTCTATACAAATCCTAGTAATACGCGTGCATTTGCTAGTTCCTCCGCGACAGGAAATGGCGGCAGTACGGGTAATTATCATACGTTAGGTTCATACAGAGTACAGTATTCGTCGACGAATCCATTTTTGGAGGCATTCGACGCAGCTCCAGCAACGACAGCATCATCGACTCACGGTGGTGGCACTGATCGATCAATCAAGATAAGCAATTTTCAGTTAGATGCAAATAAAAGCGATGAATATGATGATTTAAAGTAAGACAATTGAAATGAGATACGCATTCATATGTATAGAAAAGTATAAAGTTAATAAATGCATCCATACACCATACAAGTATGTACATATGTATACAAAAAAAAAACCGTTTTTCTACAGAAAATATTCTAAATGATATTCTATTAAGGTATTCCAATAACATAAATACACAACAAAATCACAGACACTTGGAGTGGGTTTAAATATTTTCAGTTATTTGCAAAGGACTTAATTATTACAAATAAATTATATGGCTCATATAGTCCAGACTAGTAACTCGTTATCGAAATGTAACGATTTGGCATTACCGCTCTCGATATCGAGCACTCGGTATCGAAATTTGAGATGACAGCATACGTTAATGAGTGTTATTTTATTCGAAGGCAATTTGGCTGTCGAGTGCGAAAAAAAAAAAATTATGTGAGTATTTTAGAATGGATTTTTTTGTGGTTTTTGGAATAAACAATTCATATCCCCTTTAGCGTGTGTAGATTATATAAAAAAAAAATATATAAACTAATATGTAATTATTTAATTAGTCGCAATCCACACGTTCTCTTTTTTATTTTCTATTTTCAACTGTCATTCAGTGAGGCGCTGGCATCCACACGTTGACTTGCGAGTCACGACTCTTTGACATTTGACAGTTCTCTTTTATTTTTTCGTTCGCTTTTGAAATGGTTATAGCTCTGTATTTATTAGTTTCTATGAAGAAATATTGCTTACATATTTTAATTTTCCTAAAATAGTAGCTTTGGAGGCTATGTACTAGGTATTATACAAATTTGGATGTTTTTCTCTATCCAAAATTATTTAAAACATCAATTTTATTCGTCAAATAAAATTCTTCCGTAATTTTCAAGACAATTGCGCTCTACGCGCAATGAAAAGAAATGAAGCGAAATAGCAAAATAACGAACAAGAAAAAGAGAAACGTCACTTTATTAGTTGTAGTAGAATTTTTCTAGTACAATTTTATTTTTACTCGATACGTTAGCTATCGAGTGCCGAGGTTACTCGATCATTCGATAACGAGTCCTACTCATTCACTCGTTAACGGATGCGGTAATTTGGCCCCTGATTTTGAATTTGATAAGAATTCAATTTATTTCAAATAGTAGTTCAAAGGTGTGGTGTTGCATTCCATGCATTCCACACATTATTTAGCTATAAAGTTCTCATTGATTTATTTATTGCTTAATACAAGCATACTTAATACTAAATCTAAACAATCTAAAACATAAACCTAAGGATTCGAAGGCTGAAATGGGGCGAAGAGGAGATGGTGTGGTAGTGTAGGGTATTTCTGAGAATGGATTTGCTTAAATGGAAATCAAATGCATTTTGGAAGCAATTTGTGACGCGAAGCATTCGAGAAATCGGTTCATTATAACCATTATTGATAATTGCATTAATTGGTGATAATTCTATTGGAAGAGGGGAATAGATCTAAGGTAACGCGCTCTAGAGCTAAGTGTGATCTTGTGGAAGAGTGCGGGGCAGTCGATATTTCCAGCTAATAACTGCTGAACAAAGAGTATATCAGCAATTTGACGGCGCATTTCGAGAGACTGTACATTAACTAATTTCAGACGATCTGTATTGGGTGGCAAGTTGTATCTGTCTAGCCACGGGACACCTAGTAGAGCAAAACAGATAAATCTGCCTTGTACTGTTTCTATTCGAAAATAGTGTGCATTGTAATAAGGTGACCAAACTTGACTAGCATATTCCAGGATCGGTCTTACGAATGTAAAATAAAGCGATCTCGTGACATAAGGATTAGACATTTTTTTGGACCAGCGTTTAAGAAAGCCAAGCATAGAGTTGGCTCTGTTAGTTCCCTGTCGCAGATAACACCCGCAGATCACGCAAAGAAGTGACAGCTTTTTTTCTTTTGTTTTGGAAGTCGATTGTAAGCCGTTACCGAGCTCTAGAGTCATGGTTTCACTCCAGAGATTATCTATAAGCTAAAGGGCTCCACTAAGTGCAGCAAGGACTTAGTTTCTAGTTTCTAGTAAAGATTCGATAGTTAAGTCTTGTGTAAATTTGCTATGAGTTGTGTATCTAACAATTACCGCTTGGTGAAGAAAATTAAGAGATTCTATCCAATGACACTGAATTTCTAGTCTCGCACCCTGAGCTGAAAAAATTAAGCTGTTTACCAATACCTTGCATTTGTAGTCAATAATGTCAAGGTTCAAGTAGGTACAACGTTCATTACAAACACAGCAAATAAAGGGGTTTGTTTTTTTCATTTGACAAAATATTTCCTCATTGAGCTGTTCCCCATGTAGAGTTAATAGTTTAGTCTACATCTATGCTAACTAAAGTGATTATAAATCATTCTACTCTGTAAATTGTTGAAGGCTCCTTTCACTCTCTTTATTATCTCTAAAGTTTTTGAAGTGAAACTTCTTACTCGACTCGGAATGTTGCGTTAAATGGTCGCGTTAAGGGTTTTCGGTTGAATGTATCAATTATTGTTTTCCAATTTACAGAAAGAGTCCAAAAGGATCCTATTTTTTCAGAAAGGGTCAGATTTCGATGATTTTAAAAAAGGCGGGTCCTGACTCCTGAGGCTGTGTATACATTTTCAAAACTCACATTCACGGCCCATGTACACAAATTTGAATTCACGCGATTCCGCAACACGCTGGCTGTGAGTTTGAGTGAGGTGAATGAGTAAATTCGTCCGTGGGGGGTCCGCGCCATAAAAAAAGATTCAATTCGACTCCAAAGGTTTTCAAAGGTAACCCGGAATATGAAATACGGGCAATGTGAGTGATTAAAGTCATCGCTTCTCGCCATTCAATCAAATTAAAAAATTAAGAAATTCGGCTCTATGGGTAGAGTGGGACAACTTGGTGAAATGGAAATACAACATTTTTTGCTAAGGAATTCATATTGCCACAAGTTGGTTCGGGGTAAAATTGACACACGAACATACATATATTCGAGAGTGGGGTCCCCAACAATTTGGTTCCATTCAAAAGCCAAGAAAATTTTAGATGGAAAATACATAATTAGGTGTCGAACCCGGATAATATTCTTTGAATATCCAATAAATTAAAAATTCGCATGAGTGTCTCTCGCTTTTCTTACAAATTCTTTTTCCTTTGTCCACGATTAAACCTACATACATACATACATATGTATGTAGCTGAAAAGTTTCACTTCTGTCGCGCGTAACTTCTACACGCACTAATTTTTTTCGGTTTGCTTACCACTTCTTGTTGTTATCTTTAAAATATGAGCGCGGTTTGATTAATCACACCGGACATACTTTCACAGCAATCGGTCTTAATAGGAAGAATGTATGTAGATCACTTTACTAGAATAGATTCATCTTTAAATTGTAAAAACGCTCCCCAACTCGGGCGATGGTAAAAGCTATTACATGTGTGGGTAAATTTAAATTTCTAACAGAAGAAAGCCTCCCCCAGTCGCCCTTTTGTCTACTTTTGCTTGACTCAAAACAGCTTTATCATATTCCTAAAAAAATCATAGAATAGTTGGAGCATTAAAAAATTTATATTTTAATAAAAATATAGACGACTTATTTATTCGTATAAGCTCAGCTTGCATAAAAAAAAAGTCCTTCCAATGCCCAAATAACTGAACTAACTAAAAATCCACTCAACTATCAATCATCTTTTTTAAACGTGAAAATTCATAAATGACACAATTGTTTCTTAATTACAAAACAGACTTAAGCAACAAAAATACAATACATACAAATATTTATATTATGTACCTACCTATAAAACAGAAAGAAAACATTTTACAAAAGAAGAACAGCTTTTATCGTAATATGTTCGAATTTCTGAACAGAAAAGTCTTTCTTGCTTTGTTTACTCTATTCTAAGAAATACAAAATTTTTTCGAACTTTTTTTTTCCATTTTCCTAACATACAATTATACATTTTGAAATACTATATACTACTCTTATAACCAGGAAAAATAAAACAATATATACATTATATATATTCATTTAACGACAAATTTTATATAAACAGTTTTTATATACCTACATAAATTTAAAAAATACATAAAATGGAAATAAAAGATGCTGAAAAAGATAAACCATAAAGCTATAAACTCGAACAGTATTGAAAAATTGTTGAAATTTATTAAATCATACTAAAAAAAAATATAAATGCAAGAAAAAATTTTTTTCTCATTAAAATCTAAAAAAAAATTACTACACACATAATACAAATTCTATGGAATTAATCTTAAAACAAAAAAGTATTCCTTAAAGAATTTAAACGGAAACAGATTCTAAGAAAGTGAATGTATTTTAACCATCAATTGCCATTCATATCATCTCATAAGATATCAAAACGAAATTCATCCATTTCATAATCAAAATCATCGAACTGCTCTCCCATTTACAGTAAAAAAAAAAAATAAAAAAATTAACATATACTTTTAAAGATAATTGACCAAAATAAAATAATTAAAAACGAAAACAGTTACAAATAATACTTAAACAAAAAATATTCTGAAACTGTACCATGTGCTTTCAATCTAATATAAACATACATACATATTATACTAAAATAATAAATAAAAAAAAAATCATTGTGAACAGAATAGTATACACAAAACAAATACAAATTTTAAAGGAACATAATTCGTAAGCAGAAAGTTTTAATTACTAATCAACAAAACAAACAATCGTATATTTCGTATATTTATTAAATAAAAGAATATAAGACAACAAATTTACTCTTAAAATTGATAACAAAAAAAAAAAAAATGATGCAAATATTATTATTGTATATACTTATAATACTAAAGAAGTATAATACATAAAAATAATAGATATGATAATATGCAAAAGTCTGATCATTTTAATTTATGACTTTAAACATAAAATAAATTCGCGAGTCGGAGTATCTTCACTTTCTTAGAATGCAGATGGAAATCATGGTGCAGAAAAATACACAATACAGACTTTATTTGAATGCAATAA
This sequence comes from Brachyopa scutellaris, assembly GCA_949775065.1. NCBI lineage: Eukaryota > Metazoa > Arthropoda > Insecta > Diptera > Syrphidae > Brachyopa > Brachyopa scutellaris. The sequence continues at coordinate 70,244,870 of OX459114.1, read as the reverse complement.
TTATTATTTAATGATGAAAACAACAAATAGATAAACATTTTACAAACAAAGTAATATTATATTTTAGGGTAAACGAATTTTTTAAATAAATTTCAACCTACAAACATTATAATAAAATATATTGAAAATCATAACGGCTATCAGATTCAAATACGATGATACATTTAACGAAGAATACCTACAGCAAATAGTTTTACATTTTTCATTTTGTTTGTCATACACACGTGATCTATAAATTATTGCAGATATTTTGTCATTCACTGGTTGCCAAACGAGACTACCTGTGTGATGTCATTACATTTTGTTGGAGTAAATACTTTCATAACATATGTACGTACACTCCTCGCCACTTGAATAGGACACCCCTTAGGTCTGTTTTTTGATCGCTCATTGCTCCCAAACCAAGCATGCTAAAGACTTAGTTTTTTCTAAATTAAAGTTCATTTCATTGTTGTAATTTGCCCAGAAGGAAAATTTATTGCTAAAGCTTTAACCCTAATCAGCCCAGGTCAATTATTTCCTTAATCCACCCAGGTGGTGACTCAAAGTCACCATATTAAGAAATTAGTTTAAAACATTAAAATGTAATTATTTAAACTGATGTATTTATTTATACTAATAGAAAGATTACTTTTGTTGTGCATCTGTATTTTGATTGACCTGCATTTAATTTTCAAAGTAAAATGCTAGTGTGGCACATTATTTTGATTGCTCAGAATGCTATCGTAACAAATATTCTGCTCGTATTTGAAACTATTTTTGTATACTTTTTCAACAAATAAAAATCACGAAAAAAATATACAGGCACCTTGAATAAGATATTCACAAATACTGCAAAGGTATACCAATATCCTTCCTTGAATCACAAAAAACTCCGAAAGAATATAATGGAACTATTTCTTCCTGTTTGTTGAAACTTACAGGTTCGGTGACTATGAGTCACCACTTGGGTGGATTAGGGAAACATTTTAAAATAGCAGTATATTTTTGATAGGGCAATGCCTTGTAAAGTATTTTTTTCCGTTTTTACATAGTATTTCCTTACGGAACCAAAGTCAGGGAACCTGGGTGCAGTAACTTTCTAAACTTAAGTGAGGAGTTATATTAAAGCTGCAAAGGTGACTGAGAGTCACCGGGTGGGCAGATTAGGGTTAAGTATTAACAAAAAATTATTAACCAAAAACTATCAAAATTGCGGGGTTCCAATTATGCGCCACTTGAATAGGACACTGTAACGAAAAAAGCATTTTAGGGGATTCTGATTCCTTTTAACACAATTTTTACTTACATTTATGGTAATTGGGGTAAAAAAAAATGTTTTAATAGTATGTTGAGCCACTTCACACATCCGGTTTGGAAGGGATGCATACAAATTGCCCAAATAATTTAGCGAAATCGAGCTCCAAGCTAATTCGATGGCTTGGTTTAGTTCAGGTATACTCGAATATTGTTTTCCTGATCCATACACTTGACGTGTTAACCATCCCCAAACATTTTCGATGATATTCAAATCCGGTGAGTAGGGCGGCCAGCTTCATAGCTTCACAGATTGGCTCTCTTTATACGTTTTAACCCCGGTCTGTCTGTATTGGTGCATTATCATATTGATAAATCCACCACAGTGGTCCAAAAAGATTATGAAAGTATGGAAAGGCCTCTTTCAAGACACCATTGTAAGACAATGCATTCATTGTGTTTGACAAAAATTTTAATTTGCAGGTGCCATAATATGAAATTCCTCCTCCCTTAAGGCCTTACCTCGACCCATTTTAAAGTAAATATGTAGTCGAAATTAACGAAAAAGTTCGATCAACGAAATATATGACTCCACGTGCCAAAGATAACGATGAAACTAAATGCATGTTCTATTCAAGTGACGCAAAAATCTTGCCTAAATTTCAACGTCTGCTAACATAAAGTGGAAAATAAAAACATATAACGGCTTTTTTTCCAGAACTTGCAATTTATCAGAGAGAAAGAAGAGGAGTTGCACAAAAAGAACTAGCAAAAATACAGTTTTTTTTTTTTATTATTTCGAGTTATAAGCAATGGGAAAGAGAGTGTACAGGGTATTCTATTCAAGTGGCGATGAGTATACATACGTCTTCTAATATCAATTTAAACACAATTCTTCTTTTGTGATTTTGAAAGTTAAGTAGTTTTCATTATTTGTCTTTACTTAAGGCAGCGCAATAGTTATGTAGTCCACATATAACCGCTAGAGTGAGCTTATCACAAATATGCATATAAATTTCCACATATCTATACAGTGCCGTTAAAAAAAAATAGTTTGCGTAACATTTTTCGAAGTTTGGCGAATTGATTGCGATAACTACATAATATTCTGTAATGAGGTTTTGTTTTCTAAGGCATTTTCAAACTTTCATAACACAAAGCCGTATAGTTACGATAATGATATGGCTATTGAACCGCACACGACACAATTTTCAATCATCAAAAAAGAAAGCGTTGGTATGTATCTTCGTCACCGAAAAAAAGGAATGCATAAGAAATTATTGGGTGTACCCGCACATTTTAAAAAATGCAAGCAGACAATTATTTATTGCCACAGAGGAGTTAGCAGAAGACCATGTAAAATGTCATCTATTTTTTAGAATGTCGCAAAAGCGCTGGTGATAATTGTGAAGCCTCTAATTCAAAAACAAAATTACTAATATGCGCGAACGCATTAATTTTATAATTTCATCTAATAGATACTCAGAATGACAGCTCGTAATCGGCGTTGGATGCTGTGTCTGAACCGGTGAACAATTTGGATGCGAATGGCGTCCCACTGCTATAGCAGCTCTGCCCAAACTATCTTCATGTTTTGCAGGGGTGGAAATTCAAATTCGGAGATTGTGGTGGCCATTCTTATATTTCGAAAGGTTGTGAGCTGAGAGAACCCTTCAATATTTGAGATGTGTGCTGAGGGTCGTTGTCTTGTTAAAAGAGATTCGACCTCAATCCATTTGTTCTGCCGATTGATGCAAATTACCCATCAATAGCTCTGTTTTGATGACTTCGGTCATTACGGTCTATTTTACTAGCTCGCCATCACCAGGTGAGGAGAAGCAACTTCGCAAAATTATGGACCCACTTCTGTGTTTGACCGTTTGTTGAACACACTTTGATTTCAGCCGATCTGATTGGCGGCACCAAACTCGTTTACATATTTTTGCATTCCTGAGCTCGGATTTAGATTTATCAGGCTTTATAATTGAGGCCCAATAGCTTTAGGGCTTTTCGACATGCTTTTAATGAAATGTAATCTTTTCGTCTTGTTTTCATTGGAAATCATAGGTCTCTTGATCGCCATATAATAACGAAGGCCCTAGCGACTTTTCTCAACATGATTTATTTTTATAAGAAAGAAAAGGCCAGGATTGGAAATTTCGAGTTTCAATTTACAGTTGTGTATATTAACAAATGAGATGTCAAAAGAAAGAGAATGCCCTGGAGCAGTAACGGATTGAACTCTCATGTTCTCTCTCACTCACTTTAACACATTAACTGCCATGTCACCATGTTTTCGTGCGACACCTAGTACTTCAGTTCAGGCCATGTCATACGTTTTTGTGCGACAGTATATGGGATTTTGTATGGGTTTCAGATTGTGTGGCCTCTGTGAACATTTTTGTCTTAATTACATGGCCCTAGGAGAAAAAAAATTCCCTGGGGCCATGTCGACACAGAAAAACCGTTATAAATGGAGATAAACAACTTGGAATTGGTTGGGAACTACTTTTTAGATACTAATATACACAAAATTAAAATAAAAATACCTTGGCCTAGGGCGACCCGAAATGTCAAACCAGCTTGGCATTGAAAGTGTTCATATTAATCAGGATCATCACCATGAAATGTAGCTATGTATTACTTTTTGCCACAAGGTGCAAGGTGGCCGTAGATAGCTATTATATTCGTAAGACGTAAACCGTGTACATGCTAGATTTCTAACACTGGTACACTAATACAAACTATTCAGAAAGTTATTTTGCGTTCAAATAGTTAATATTATATCAACAGTCAAAACGATTCAGCATCGTTCTGTTCGTGGAAAATCTTCAAATATCTATTTAGATATTCCGTAAACTGATTTTAAGATTTGATTTATTTGGGAACGCTACTTTACACTTGGACTAGCTTCTTTTTTTTTATAAAGAAATATGAAGATTTGAAAGGCTAAGCATTGCTCTTATGGCTGCTGTCACGAAGGTTTCACTGGCTTTGCTGTAATGACACACGCTAGGTGATTTAGTTTGATAAGTGACTGTTGGGCTTTGACGTATTCCATCGTAAACCATCTTATTCTTGCTGCATCCCATCCGATGTTGCATTAACTAAGTTTTATTTGATGTTAATGGCCAGCGGAAGTGTATCATCTGCTTACCATGTTGATGATTCCATGAGCATGGAAGATGCAATTCTTTTTTAACAAAAAATGCAAAAATATAACACGCACACCATATGGTTGCGGGAAGCAGGCCCTGTTTCACTCCGAAATGTAGCGCCACCTAATGGAAAAAAGGACAAACTTTGTCATTGCACGTTTTCAACAAAAATCAAATAATAATCAAAGAAAAATCTGCAAAATAGGGTAAGAAAACATATTAAGAAGAGGATCGTGTGTGTAAACGAAAACATTCTTTATTTATATTATTATTTTGTAAATAAATTTAATTTCATATAATTACACTTAAAATCATCAATTTTATTTTCAATATTCTATTTGATTTTTATTTTGATTTCTGAACATAAACCATCTTAAGAAAAATAATCCTATACCTATCTGCCTAGTAAAATATAGAATGCCTAACAATATTTTAAATTGAATGAAACCCAAAAAATCTCTACTTATGAAATATAGTAACATTACAAAATTTCCCTAGAAATAAAATTTATAAATTAATTTTGAATATTATTAAACATCATAATGCCAAAAAAAACCTTGCGAATTTTATTTCGTTAACTTAGAGAAAAAGTCAACAAAAAAACCAAATATATATTTCAAGTTGCAAAACTTTAAGTGTATATGTATGTATGTAACTTAAAGTCGTAAAGAACATATGTATATTACAAAATAAAATATAAAAAAGTCTAGAAAATCTCTCTATATACATATACATATGTATGAATACGCTTTATTTACTAAACAAAATATATATTCATGAATTTAAAAGAATAACAAAATAATCGAAAATGAATTTCTAGATTTAAATATAAATTAAATGTATATTAGAAAAAAAAAACAACATTAAATGTCAATTTCTGAAAGGACTTAACAAAGAAACGGCTATGGAAAGGATATGAACTATCAACCGCAGTTTACATGTATCAAATTTATTTCGCATGAATCAGATAAGCATAGATATTCAAAAAAAAAAAAACAAATGCTTTAGTTTAGTATTGCGTTTTATAAAAGTCAACTTTAAAAAAAAAAAAAAAATATTTAATTTTTAGGGAGGAATTATTTGTATGTAGTATTTATAAAGAAGAGGAAAAATTAAATCAAATAAAAATAAAAGAAAGTGTTTTAGCTTTTAGTGATGACATTAAAAAAAAAAAACAGACATGTAATTGTGTTTGTATGCTTTACGGAGAAGTATCCTTGTTTTTATGAAACGTGAGAATCCCATTGCTTTGAATGTATTTAGAGTTTTCCTTAAAGAGTGCAAATACTCGTATGTATGTAGTCAAGTCGGTGTTTAAAATTAAATGAAATGAATTGATTTTTGAACGAAAAATATATTGATTTTCTGAAAAGGGATAACACATCGATTAAAGACTAGTTTTATGAGAATAAAAAATACATATAAACATTAGATAAATTCTCTTTAATTATTTTTAAAATTAAGCAAAAAAGAGAGAGAAAAATCATTTAAAATCAAAGTTTATTCCTGTTAAAAGCAGAAGATTTATTTATTGTTATCATTTTAACAATGTTTGTTTTTTAACTAAGCAGAATATTACATACATATAAATATAAAACATTTTCTTTGCGTTACATTATGTTATACTTTCTTAACTAGGTGCTTTTCATTAGACATTTGTATATTAAATTAAAAAAAAAAAATGCAAAAAACCATCTATGTATATATCTACTTAGCATAGGGGTATACATACACACATTATATTCAGAAAAATTAATGAAAGTGAAAACTGACTTATTATATATATACATAAACATATATCATAATCATTATATATACATAAATATAATTAAAATAAATGAAAAAAAAAAGTTTAATAGTCACAGATCTTGTTTTCGTAAATTTTTATTTTTTTTTAATATTCTTTGATTAAAACTAACTTGTTGATAACTAGCATTAAATAATTTATTTTTTAATTAGTGATAGAATTATATTTTTAACAATTAAAACAAACCATCTTTAAGATATACAATTCCTTGTGAAATAAATAGAGAATTTTGTTTTTTTCTGTGGAAATCATTTAAAAAAAAAATCAATTAGAGATTTAAATAGAAGTATTATCTTCTATTCATAGAAAATAGCCTACGATGTAAAAGACAAAAAAAAAATTGATTTATATTATATACCAAAATGAAAAGCAAAAAAATAAGTTTTTTTTTAGAAAAAAGCTCAATACTTGAAAGATCGAAAAATTGGAACATTTGTCTATGTCAATTTTATGCCTACGAGGAAAATAATATAACAAAATGGACGCTTGGATATTACTGCAGCAAAACACGTCGACGTGATACTGTACTCTGTTTGAAATCGTACAATGGAAAGTTTGAAGTTAATAGTGAACTTGAATAAACATACATAAAAATTAATATAAATTAAGTACATATGTATATATGTACAGTTACATTTTTTCTTTACATCTATTATTCATGCCAAATAAGTTTTCAAACGAATTAGGTAAAATGTATGAGACTTTTTATGTGGCTACCTTATGAATTCTTTAAAACTTGTTTGGTTACATACATGTCGCTAGTGTGTGAGACCATTTGATTTACAGTGGCCGGTGGCAAACATCCGAAGTGATAGGTATACCTGAAAGTGGACATTTTTGGAAAACATTTCGAAGAAGTTTAGTTTTATTAAAAAAAAGAGATTTCGCATAATATCCCAAATTTTGTTGGTCGCGGAGCAGTCTTTAGTAGAAAAATTCATTGCGGAGCACTTTGTTCTCCGTATGCCATTTTTTAAACCTATTGCAAAATAAGTTCGTATGTCTGGCGTTTCTGTTGAGAACCCAAGTAGCACTAGGTGCCGTATAATATGCATAATGGAAAAACAGCATAAGAAAAGATATTCCGTTAGCTTTTGATATATATTCTTATGCTCGAATAGTTATTGAAACAAATGCAACCATAAGTAATTATTGTAGAAAAATATTATTTTTCTCATTTGTATTTCTGTATCCACAACTTTCTTATACGATGCATAGTTTTTTTTAAGCTAACACCAAACCTTTCAACTGCTCTGCTGAAAAGTTGTAAAAAACGACTTATGCTGTTTTGCCTTTTTGCCACAGAATATACCACTCATATAAAAAATAACTGTAGCAAAGGCAAGAACTATTTTGATTTTTTTTTTTCAATTCTTTTAAATTATAGTCATTTACGCTGAAAATAGCGTCGCAAAAATTCTCACAGGTCATGCATACTCGAGAGTAGTTCGTGCTCATTACCTTCTTCAGGCGTCCTTAGCAAAGCGCATCATGTAGACGATCGACTTTAAAGATATCGAAAGCGACGAAGTTGACCATTTTTTGTTAAACTCAGATCGTACTATTGAAGAAGTTCTCCAAAAATTCACATCCACCTCTTCTCGGATTTACATCGAAAAACATCGATCGTAGGGAAAAATTGATAAGGACCAAAACTGTAGGAAATTTATTTCCAAACAACTTTGCTAATAACCATTTTTCATGTAAAATTGAAAATTAACGAGTTATTCAATAAACAAAAATTCACCTCCACCTCTTTTTGGGGTCTAAATCGAAAAATATCGATCCTAGGGAAAAATTGATATGTATCAAAATTGTAGGAAATTTAATTCCGAACAACTTTGGTGGAGACCAGTTTTCGTGTAAAATTGAAAATAAACGAGTTATTCAGTAAACAAAAATTCACCATACAATTCAAGATGATGTAATAGGGTTAGAATCCCGAAAACCGAAAAGTAGACTGCCAGTGAGCCCCCCCAACGATTTCCGAAGGAAAATCGCTGCGCGGAATTTTTATCGTGTCAGCTCCTTTTGTGATCTAATTCGACTGGGCTATCAACGTGAATTCCGACTGAACAAATACTGTATCTGTTGCAATTGTCAACAATAGAACCTTTATAAATGACAACTCCAAAACAACACAACGACTTGATTCTTTTCGACTTTCGACTAATTGCCTACAAGTTAGTATTGCCATTTCAAACATTTCAAGTTTACTGTTTGTTTGTATGTATTAATTACTTGTTCGAAAGCTGCTTCAAATTCGAAAGCTTTAAACAAAATTAAGAAAGTTCTATTAAGTTTCAGAAGCGCGAATTAATTAGTCTGATGAAGTTTTGATATTTGTTTCCTATCTTTCCGCGGAGCACTTGGATATGGAGGAGCACAGTTTGAGAAACATGCGACATTGCCAGTGAAGGAAGACATAATCTCCCCTAATATTCTCTACCGCTCGAATTTCCGGCACGCCATTATTTTAAAAATATGTGGTTTAAGGTATCAAATAGTTCCCATCCGCTCATAGTCGGAAAAGTCATGCTTAACAAAGAAGACAATTCGTTATTGTCCACAGATGTATATTTTGCGGTCTCCAGTTCCAAATTTATTTAAAACTGTAACTCCATCAGGGTGCCATATAAAAAATCTCTCATATATTAATTTAAACTCCTGATTTTGTTGTGGACTTCTTTTAATTTCGTGTGGTAGGATATGTCGGGGATAACAATACGGTATTTGCCGTAACACAAACTGTTGTGCTACAAGGGGACTCATCATCATTTTTGTAAAACATATTCTTATATTTACAAAGCCTCAAAGCAACTATAAAACTATCAATTAAAAAAAAAAACAAAATCATAAAATAAATATCAACGGCCGCTTATCAGTTAATTTGCAGTAGTCAAAGAGTTACACTGACCCAGCTTTATTACTCCACAAACTAAAAAAAATAAAAAAACTTAAAAAAAACTAACAATTTTCGTTGTTCTGGGCTTGCTTCTATATCACTGTGTCATATCGTACATTAATATTTATATTTAAACAAAAATGTGAATTATATATATACAAATGTATATTATATTTAGTATAAAGAAGAATGATAATAATATGATAAAAAAAATAATTAAGTAAAAAAATTATAGTTAAATGTATGCACAATATTATACAACAAAAAAAAAAAATTGTAATAATAACAATAAACAAAAAGTTATAAAACAAAAAATTAAATGATTGTTTGACGTAATATTGAAGAATGCAAAGTAAATAATAAAAACATAAATACCATTATTATATACTACGTGTAAATTTAACAAAAGAAATTATGTAAGTGTTTTGTTTATATTGTTTCTACTCAGACGAACGTTTTCTTTTTTTTAAGTTAAAAATAATATTAACATTACTCCTAAATATGTAACTTAATGTTTATACAAATTTTCTGTATTTAATGTGCCTAAGATATAATTTATTTAATTGTAACATGTTGCTTAGAAAGTAAAACAGAATTCTTAATCATTTAATGATTTTATTTAAAAAAAAAACAAATTGGGGATTGAATCTAAATAAGAACAAAACTCTGTTTAAGTTTCACTGAATTTATGTATAACTTTGTTTGTAATAAAATAAAAATTGCTCAGGGTTTCAAAAAGAAACAATCGTTTACACATTATTCCATTAAATAAATGCTACTGAACTAGCGCGCGCATTCCTTGATGTTGCCTTCTTTTTTCTCATACACACGTCATTCGTATGTTAACAAAATGTGGTCAGCAATAGATACTCAATACAATCAAAATTGTGACCTTCATGCACAAGAAGACAAAAGTCTGATAAAATGATTTGATGTAGTTGTAAATGTCGCCATAATCTTTCCGTATCCCCATTTGAAGATTAATTTCTTCTTTTCTTTGTTTCTTGCAACATTTTAAAACAAACCCGAAATGGATTTCTTCACATTTTGCCTAATTTTCTTTAAGTATGTTGGACTAAAGCAAATAAGAATAAAGTATTAAATATAATTATTAAAAGAAATCCTTTAAAATAATTGATTCACAAATTCGAAGTATTATTTTCTTTATCTTTTGTTTTAGAATTAAAAATAAAAAAAATAATATAAAATAAAGTATAGATTTTATAAATGACAAATTGTTAATTAAACCCAATTGCTAATAATAATGAAAAAAAAAACCAAAACAGCATAGAAACTTAGTAAACGGAATTAATTGCATTAAAGCAAAACAACCACTCTAAGAATAACAAACAATTTAGTATCGATATAACCCAAAAGCGTAAATAAATTAGAAAAAAAATCAAATAATTGAAAATTGAACAAGAGTAATTGCGTTCTATTATAATAAAAAAGAACAAGCAAAAACAAAGAACTACACACGGAAAAGATCTTTAATATTGTTAGTCAAATTATAGTTTAGTTCTAGAATATTAAATTAAATAGAGATACAAATTGTTTAATATACTACGGCCACCCCACCACATCCACTTAAAAAATACAACATACAATTAAAAAGCGAAAACAATATAAGACACCACAAATTGTTTAAAATTATACACACATACAAAAGAAAAAAAAAAATACAAACACACTCAAAGAAGCAACAAACATATGGTTTTGTACTTAGTTTTCTTTTTGGAAATAATTTAATTTTATATTTTTGATTTTATCTCTTTTTGAAGGAATTTTACAGTTTACAATATATTTTCCAAAAAAAAAGAAATAAATGAATAATTAAATATACCTATATGTATGTATTCGAAAGTAAAACAGAAAAGAACAACCAACAAGCAACATTAAGCAAAAAATATAAAGAAAACAAAAAAAAAAAACAAAATAATAGTTATATACAATGTACGAGTAGTAATGTAAAATGCCATGGACAAATACTCTGATTTTACCACTGCCACAATATAGTATGATATATGTACATAAAAATATATTATACAAAAAAAAAGTTAATAAATAATATTATAGTTCTTTGGGCGAGAATAAAACGATGTTACATTATTTAAAAAAAATATATATATAATAAAAAATTCAAATCGTGTTTTTATTCTATCAACGAATGCATGTTATTTTAGTTAAGTTTCAGAAGGAGGTAAAAGTTTCTGTAGGTTTTTATCCACCTCAGTGCTGTGCAAAACATTTGCAGCCAACGATACAAAGAAATATATCAGCTAATCTCATTGGAAAATCCGGCTTCAGTACTTGCTCTAAGTTCTAAGTTCAGCTTTTACGAGCCTTTTTCTCACAGAGCCTGCTAAAATCATTTTTCTTCTAGCTCGAAGAAGATCGTAGATCTATGACATTCTCCATTGCCCGTAACGCATCATTTTCGAAGAAATAAGGATATCAAATAGCGAGTTTTTGTAGATGTAACCGCTCGTTTTCGGCCCAATTAACAAACGTACGACGCACACAATACCGTACACAGCTCCAATTACAATATCCTTTTCCTTATACTTCTTATTGATGTTACTCTCTATCTACGTATCTTACTATTGTATGATCTTCTACTTGAAATATGTTCGAGTTGCTGCTATAACATAGATAAAGTTTTCGGTCGTACGACTTTAGGTGTAATTGAAATTGCACTTTTGCGCTTCGTTTTTCTATTCCTTTTTATTACCTAGCTTTGTAATGAGATTTTTCGTGAAGCCATATCTCAAACACATGGCGTCATTTGGTAGCTACTCATTGAGATATTTTTTTTTCTTTTTTTTTTTTATAATCTTCACACGCTAAAGGGGATATGAATACCCTTTTAATGTTTACACACAGCGACAGCACATGAAGGACGAGAACGAGAGACAGACAGATCGACGTAGTGGTAGGAAACTCAGATGATAGGTTTCAATTGCAATTAACTCTATGGGTGGTGTCCAGGATAACTGAAGAGTTGTGTATTATTTTTGTACTTGCTTATGATTCACAGGAGTTTTTTCCAGATGTTTCTTATTATTATAGTTTGTGCGATCAATTTCTTCAGTCATATTCAACATCCTACTGCCAGTGTTATGCCTTCGCAGTAGGTTTCGATATTAACTTCTGAAACTGATCAACTTATTTTTATTTCGTGAGAAATAAATGCTTCAAAGACATCTGGATTCGAACCGTGAACCTTTCGTATGACAAGCGACGACGACTACCACTACGCCACGGCCACCCACTAATATTTTTGGTTAGTACACCTTGCTCTCTTCATATAATGTAGTAACTCTTGTTTTCTAGACCAGTATGTTTTCCAAATGGAGGTGCAGAGAATATAGTCCAAGAATAATATTCATATAAAGCTGCTATATGAGTTGTCCAAGTACTCTTTATGCAGTCAATCTTTGTATCTTTTCAGAGAGTACACTGGTGTAGTAGTAAGTGCGTTGGACTACTACGCAATGCTGCCCAGGTTCAATCCCAGCAAACACCTAAACGTTTTTTCACGGTGCCACCTCTTTTGATGTATCATATGTCACGATGAGCTGCGAGAAGCAGGCATTGGTTCACCGCGAACTGTAGCCACCTAAAGAAAAAAAAAAACTTTGTATTTTTGCTTGTATTCAGTCTGATGGTGGACACTTAATTCAAGATAATGCTCGTTTTTGAATGGTTCCTGTAATTAAATTAACCTAATACCTGGAAACTGTAGGCCCCAGGTTAAAACTTTGTTAAGATGTGTCCAGACCGAACGAAACATTTCCAAAACATTTCAGAAACATTTCAAAAGCATTTTAGAAACATTTCAGAAACATTTTAGAAACGTTTCAGAAACAAAAAACATTTTTGAAATGTTTCTGAAATGTTTCTTTTGGTGTGTACGCTAATGAAACATTTCTGAAATGTTTTGAAAAGTTTCTGAAATGTTTTTTATTTCCCATTCGAAATGGAAAATTATTTTTGCTGTCTGGATTTTTGTGAAGATAAACATGAAAATGCCAAGAAATTCGTGGAGCCGTGGAGTAATGAGAATAAAATTATTATAGTTTTCTGACACATTTCGTGCTCTGCTTAGCCTATGTATACAGAAGAAATCTGTTATAAGCAGGGAACGGATTTTGTTGACTTTGCATTTTTTTGCTTTTTTTACTCATATTGTCTTTTTTTTGCCTTTTTTTACTGATATTGCCTTTTTTTGCCGTTTTGGTACTATTTGTCAAAGTAGCTGTGCAATTTCTTCTTAAGTATACGATTTATTTTTGCTCACACGAAAGAAATTTCAGTGTCCACACGTATGAGAGTAGGTTTTTCTCTTTTATGAACATGCACATAACTGCACGCGTTGTTTGCACTAGCGAGTTATGTTATCGAATGCTGATGCAGTCGTATCACATAACGCCTCCGACCCAGACACCCACGATGTTTCCGGCGACGTTCTGACGTTGCGCATTTAAGAATGGATAACTTATTTCAGTAAAGATAACAATGATCGTTGGTCGAATGAAATACATAAACAAACGACGATCATTGGTATCTCTCTGTATGAAAATGTAGACAAGATTTAAGAAATAGTTCATTAATAAACCTCGACCGATTTGGTCATATTATAAAAGGAATTTGTCTTTATTTAACGGAGGCAAGGAAAACCTAAAACTGGCGACGAGGATGGGATTCTTTTATAAATAAAGAATCTAGTGATACGAATAAACCACAAAGTTAATAAAAGAATAAAAAAATTTTTTTTTGTTGTTGTTATTAAAATCACGAAGTGAATAAATTAAGAAAAATTAGTGTTTCATACTAATAAAATTACGAAGTGAATAAATTCAGAAAAATTAGTGTTTCATACTAATAAAATCACGAAGTGAATAAAATAAGAAAAATTAGTATTGCATACTAATAAAATCACAAAATAAATAAAAAAAAAAAAAATTAATTAAGTGATAATACAAACAGTGAAGATGGCGCTTACATTATCAGAAAGTTTAAGGGAGGCCAGGAGCCTACCCCCATTTAGTGGAGAGTCAGAGTACGCGGTTTCAAATTATCTAAGAGATGCAAATGCAGTGCTGACTCTAACCGAGGAGCAACACCACCCAACCATCAAGACAATCCTAGTTAATAAACTACAAGGGAAGGCGCTCCAGGAAGTTGAACAACTAGACCAACCGACGTGGGAACGTATCTTAATCAAACTCAGAGAGGAATTCGGAGTGAAAAAGTCATTTTTCAAGCTGAGAGAGGAAGCATTAAACGTAAGTTCCAAGAATTTGGAAGAATTAACTTACAAACTGTTAAAAATAGTTAAGTTAATGAACACTAAATATAGCCTAGAAATACAGAGAAATGAAGATTATTCTCCTACGAATAACGAAAGAATTATTTTCGACATTTATGTTAACTTTCTACCATTGCATATTAAATCATTATTAATTCAAAATAACATAAACTCCATTGATAAGGCAAAAACTTATTTTATTGAAAATGATATTATTACTGAAATTCCATTAAAAAATAATTATAAAGGGTGATTTTTTAGCTGGTTTGGTTTTGGCAACACTGGTTTTGACAGCTGACGTGTGTTTAGTACCTTGTGTCACTGTCAAACAGCTTCAGTTTGGTTTGCAATTTAACCATGGATCGTCTTACAAATGAACAACGCTTGCAAATTATTGAATTTTACTATCAAAATTCGTGCTCGGTTCGAAATGTTCATCGCGCTTTTTTATCGAAAAATTGTGTTCAGCGATGAGGCTCATTTTTGGTTGAATGGGTACGTAAATAAGCGAAATTGCCGCATTTGGAGTAAAGATCAGCCAGAAGCATTGCAACAGCTACCAATGCATCCCGAAAAAGCCACTGTTTGGTGCGGTTTATGGGCCGGCGGCATTATTGGGCCATATTTCTTCAAAGATGATGCGAATCGCAGCGTTACTGTCAATGGTGAACGCTACCGAGCGATGATAACAAACTTTTTTTTGCCCGAAATGGAAGTTCTTGACTTGCATGATATGTGGTTTCAACAAGACGGTGCCACATGCCACACAGCACGCGAAACAATGGCGCAATTGCGAGGCGAGTTTGGTGAACAGTTAATTTCACGTTTCGGGCCGGTCAATTGGCCGCCTAGATCGTGCGATTTGACACCATTAGATTATTTTTTGTGGAGGTATGTCAAGGCTAATGTCTATAGGGATAAGCCCGCTTCGATTGACGCACTGGAAGCCAACATCCATGCATTCATTCGTGAGATACCGGCCGATATGTGTGAAAGAGTATGCCAAAATTGGACTCAGCGGATGGGCTACCTGAGACGCAGCCGCGGTCAACATTTGCATGAAATTATCTTTAAACATTAAATTGCAAGGTTCAAACTATCGATTCAAATAAATATTTCATTCATTTTTTCGAATTTTTTGTGTTTTTTTTTTAAAAAAAGTTCTCAACCTCTTAAAAAATCACCCTTTACTAAACCAAAAGTAGGAAATGATAACAATTACCGTCAGAATTATTATAACCATAATAATAATTATCGCAAAAATTTTGATAATTATAACAATAATTATCGCCAAAATAATAATAACTGGAATGGTACAAATATCAATCACCGTCAAAATTTTAATAATCCTAGTAACAACTACCGTCAAAATTTTAATAATCCTAGTAACAACTACCGTCAAAATTTAAATAATCTAAATAACAATTACCGTCAGAACTTTCACAATCGGAACAACAATTTTCAAAATAATGCTAGGAATTTCGAGCCAATGGAGGTCGATACAACCCAGGTGGCAAATTTTCAACCACGGCCTCAGGTTGCCGACTACCAATAACAAATCTCACAATAAATGGGGTTTCAGTGAGATGATTAATCGATACTGGAGCTGTCATTACTTTAGGAGATTATAGAGTGGTCGGTCATTTAAAAACTCGACAAAAATTAACTGACCCAATTATACTGAATACCCTAACAGGAACTACTAAAGTTATTGAAGAAGTCATAGTTTTATTACCTTACGAGTTCAAGTATCCTAATAAAACCATGTCGGTTAAAATAACAAATTTCAAAAATAAACCTTTTGACTGCATTATTGGAAGTAATATTCTAATTCCTCTAGGAGCAAAAATAGATCTACTTAATAACATACTCATAATAAATAATTCTGAAATAGTGATTGATAAGAAAAAGGTTCCACATGTAGATTTTGAGGGAATTCATTATTTAGAAAGGGAAGATATTGACATTAACGAATTAACAAACAACGGATACGGGGAAGAAGAGAAAAAAGCCTTAGTTAAATTCTTGAAACAAAATAAAAAGACATTCTATATAAACGGTCAAAATCTGACAACTACCAAAACTATAAAACACAAAATAATAACTTAATCGGACAAACCTATATATTCGAAAATTTACCGCTATCCACAGGTTCATGAAAAAGAGATTGAACGACAAATTAGCGATATGCTAATACAAGGAATCATAAGACCGAGTAAATCGCCCTATAATTCCCCTCTGTGGATAGTACCCAAAAAGTTGGATAATTCCAATGAAAAGAAATGGCGTATAGTCATTGATTATGGGAAACTGAATGAGATCACAATAAGTGATAAGTTCCCTATTCCCAATATGGAATCATTATTTGACAAATTAGGTCGTTCACAATATTTTTCAACCTTGGACTTAGCCAAGGGGTTTCACCAAATCTTAATGGATGAAAACGATATTGAAAAAACAGCTTTTTCGACTCCAATGGGCCACTTCGAGTATAATCGAATACCTTTCGGACTCAAAAATGCTCCCGCTACTTTTCAGCGGATGATGAATCACGTTTTAAGTGATTTCGTCAATAAAATATGCGTAATTTATATGGATGACATATTAGTTTTCTCAACTTCGCTAGAAGAACACTTTGAAAGTTTAAATAAAATATTTTCTAGATTAAATGATCATAATTTAAAAATTCAATTGAATAAATGTACATTTTTGTCAAAGCAAACTGAATTTCTAGGGCATATAGTCACACCTGAAGGTATAAAACCAAACCCATTAAAAATTGAAGCTATATCAAATTTGAATCTACCTAGATCTGTTAAAGAAATCAAGTCTTTCCTGGGCTTGACCGGGTTTTATAGAAAATTCATTAAAAACTATTCTTTGATTGCAAATCCTATAATAAAATATCTTAAAAAAGGTTCCAAAATCGATCTTAAAGATCAAAATTACACAAACGCATTCAATAAGTTGAAACAGTTAATGACAACTTACCCATTCTTAACCTATCCCAATTTTAATAAAAAATTCGTTTTGACAACTGATGCAAGTAACGTTGCATTAGGAGCAATTTTACATCAAGATGGTAAACCAATATGCTATGCGAGTCGAACACTTAATAATCAGGAGAAAAATTACCATACATTAGAAAAGGAATTATTAGCTATTGTATGGGCAATTAAATATTTCAGACCATATTTATATGGAAGAAAGTTTTTGGTATAAACAGACCATCAGCCTCTTAAATGGCTATTCTCCTTAAAGGAACCAAATTCCAGGATAATTCGGTGGAAAATAATGTTAGGCGAATAAGAATTTGAAGTGGAGTATTTAAAAGGGAAGGACAATAGGATAGCAGACTTTTTGAGTAGAATCGAGAAAAAAGATAATAATGCCACAAGTAATGAAAACAATGAAGAAAATCTTGATATAAAAAGCTTGTTTGAAATCCTAGATGAGGATTTGGAAACTATTCACAGTGGACAAGAAAATTCCAATGATCACTTCCAAATTAGTGACGGAATTGTTAACAAATATAGGAAACAAATAAGAATTGTTCAAAACAAAACAGTAGAACAGGCAACTCTATTTAACAAATATCACATTATTTATAAAGGGTGATTTTTTAAGAGGTTGAGAACTTTTTTTAAAAAAAAAACACAAAAAATTCGAAAAAATGAATGAAATATTTATTTGAATCGATAGTTTGAACCTTGCAATTTAATGTTTAAAGATAATTTCATGCAAATGTTGACCGCGGCTGCGTCTCAGGTAGCCCATCCGCTGAGTCCAATTTTGGCATACTCTTTCACACATATCGGCCGGTATCTCACGAATGAATGCATGGATGTTGGCTTCCAGTGCGTCAATCGAAGCGGGCTTGTCCCTATAGACATTAGCCTTGACATACCCCCACAAAAAATAATCTAATGGTGTCAAATCGCACGATCTAGGCGGCCAATTGACCGGCCCGAAACGTGAAATTAACTGTTCACCAAACTCGCCTCGCAATTGCGCCATTGTTTCGCGTGCTGTGTGGCATGTGGCACCGTCTTGTTGAAACCACATATCATGCAAGTCAAGAACTTCCATTTCGGGCAAAAAAAAGTGCTGTAACAAAGGCCTAACTGCTGGGAACGGCGCCGAATCGACATTTCGCGGTCTTCTGTCACACTAGCTGATACGGCCGCAATATTTTCTTCACTACGCACAGTACGTAAACGTGTTGGTGGTTTAATGTCCAACAAAGTAAATTTGGTGCGAAATTTGGTCACAATCTTCCGAATAGACTGCTCAGAAGGTCGAGAATGCCGATCATAAAATGGAATCAGCGCGCGATGAACATTTCGAACCGAGCACGAATTTTGATAGTAAAATTCAATAATTTGCAAGCGTTGTTCATTTGTAAGACGATCCATGGTTAAATTGCAAACCAAACTGAAGCTGTTTGACAGTGACACAAGGTACTAAACACACGTCAGCTGTCAAAACCAGTGTTGCCAAAACCAAACCAGCTAAAAAATCACCCTTTATAAATACAAGACGCCGACTTGATAAACGACCATTATCTAAATGATATTTTTAGAAGGACTCTTAACAAAGGAACTGTCGGAATTCATTCTGAGCTTGATGATAGCAAATACAATATACTCCAACAGAAGCTTATACAACTGTTTAGCAATAATAGGGATCTTAAATTTGCAAAATGTTGCAAATTAGCGATAGACTTAACAGGAGAGGAAGAAATATATGAAATAATTGAAAAAATTCATAACGAAACCAATCATAGAGGTATACAAGAAAATTTTGATGAGATAAAAGAAAAATACTTCTATCCAAATTTAATCAAATATATAAATAAATATATCAACAGTTGTCAGATATGTAACGAAAACAAATATGAACGAAAACCATTTAAAAAATATTTTAACCATACAGAAACACCCGATAAACCAAATTTGATCGTTCATTTCGACATTTTTCAAGTGCTTAAAACTTATTTCCTAACCACTATCGATAGGTTCACTAAACTAGGTAGCGTACATAAGATTAATGATAAAAATATGATTACAGTAAGAGTAAAATTAGAAGAAAGAATTGCATTACTAGGCAAACCGAATACGTTAATAATGGATAACGAGTTCAATAATTCATTGATAAAATTGTTCTGTCGTGAAAAAGGAATTAAACCCCATTTCACAACACCTAATTCTCATACCGGGAATTCAGATATTGAGAGGTTTCATCTATCTCTTTTGGAACATATAAGGATATTGAAAAGAGAAGACGAAAATATGGATATAGAAGAACTAGTAATTAAGGCTGTAGGATTTTACAATAATTCAATTCATTCAACGATTAAGATGAGACCAATTGATTTTCTTAATCGCCTCAACATTGACTATAAAAAGATTAAAGATAATATGCAAGGTAAAAAGATTAAAGTCATTAACAGAATTAATTCAAAAAGAGAAGCTATACCGAACTATACTCGTAATAATATTTATATAAAGAACCCTAAAGCCATTAGGCAGAAAACAGCGAAAAGATATTTAAAATATAATCCTAACAATCAAAGTAGAGTTGATATAACACAAATTAAAAGACCATTAAAACCCTTTTCAGGTGGTAGTAATGTTACTAATACTGATTAGTTTTTCGATGGTGAAAGCAGACTTTGACCTAACCAAAATAGAAACGACAGCAGGATTTACACTTATTGAAAGTGAACCGGTCAATTTAATTCAGAATTATTCAAAAATCATACACCTCATTGATCTTAACGAAATCAGGAATACTGTACAACAAATTAAAATAAGAGTAGCTTCTAGTTTTAAAATCTCAGACGGAGTTATAACCTTAAACCTACAAAAGAAGGTCGAAGAACTTGAACACTCTTTATCAACAATTAATATTCATACGAGACATAGAAGGGCATTAATTAATATAGGTGGAAATGTTATTAAATGGTTATTTGGAAATCTTGACGATGAAGATAGAGAAAACATAGAAAACCATTTTAAAGCAGTAGATATTAATCAACATAACTTAATTACTAACTTAAATAAACAGGTCAAGATTAATAATGATCTACAAAATTACTTACGAGACATAAGATTAATAATCAATTCTAATAAAGAAAGATACAATATCTCTTCAAGTCTAGAACGACTTTCTACTATAACTGAATACAATACTATATTATTAAATATTAATCAGATAAAAGATATAATTGAAAAGATCCAAGAGAATATTTTAATCTCACAACATAACATTATGAATAGATTCATATTAAATTCTGACGAAATCCAAGCATATAATATTGACAGTAATAAATTAAGATATATAAAATGTTCAATTGGAAGTTTAAAAGAGAATTACATAATTTTTGTCATATTAATACCTAATTTTTTTGATCAAATTTTCAAAACTTATTTTGTGTTACCTATCCCAAATGAAAATTATTTACAAATAGATATAAATATCACTAAAATTATAAAGCTAAATAATACATCATTTATATTTGATGAAGATGTTAACCTATCAAAACTAAAAAAGCCAAATAAATGTATAGCAAACATAGTTAAAAATAACTTTGATAATTGCAAAAAGAAATTTAACGATAAAGAATATATTGAAGAAATCGATACTGGCAATATTATAATAATTAATTCAAATACCACTCTTTCTAACGATTGTAATAATTTAACTTATAACTTACAAGGAAACTATTTTGTAAAATTTGATAATTGTGAAATAAAAATAAAAGAAATCAACATAAAACGGTTTCAAAGTAAATTCTCCCTTGTTATACCAAATTTAAATAAAATTCAAATACAAGAACTACCAGCTACTCCTAAACTAAAGAATATAGAGGAGATAAATGAATATATTTTTAAGAAAGAATCTAATTATGATTCCTTAATTTTTAACATTATATTACTCTGTTTAATATTACTTTTACTATGTATTATATTCAAAAATGTTTTTATAAAAAAAATTGTTCAGTGTATTCGAAGGGACTCGAATCTTAGGGAAGGGCGAGTTATGTTATCGAATGCTGATGCAGTCGTATCACATAACGCCTCCGACCCAGACACCCACGATGTTTCCGGCGACGTTCTGACGTTGCGCATTTAAGAATGGATATCTTATTTCAGTAAAGATAACAATGATCGTTGGTCGAATGAAATACATAAACAACCGACGATCATTGGTATCTCTCTGTATGAAAATGTAGACTAGATTTAAGAAATAGTTCATTAATAAACCTCGACCGATTTGGTCATATTATAAAAGGAATTTGTCTTTATTTAAGGGAGGTAAGGAAAACCTAAAACTAGCGCGCATAAAAAATCCCTACACACCAATACAACCTTAAATTCATTTGTATCAACTCAATATACATGCGCTTTTTCTTGTGCCGTAAGTGCAATCTCAGGCATTCGCCGCAGTTTCATCTGACAAAAACCGTGACACACCTGTGACATTATACTGGTCATACTTTGTGCTGGTCTGTTGAATTTTGAATAGTTTGTTGCTTGTCATTGAAAGTGAAAATGCCCCAAGACAGAGTTTGTGGTGAAATTGGAAAAATATTTTTAGTAGACCCGAAAGACCGCATATTTAAGAGTTTACAAATTACAGGTGACTCCTAGTAGTTGTATGTATTTTAATTTGAGCACTTGATCTTAGTGCACTGCGTGTTAAAGACTTTGAACGGACTCGAGGAGAAATAACAACAAGCTAAACGGCCAGTAGCTGAAGATGGGATAAAAAAATTTTACGCGTTTTTTTCAGCAAATTAACAAAATGGCGCTGCAAACTCTAAATTGGACTCAAATATTAAAGTCAAGGAGGTGACATCTTTTATCTTGGCTCCAGTAGGCTCTGCCAATGTTGTTGGGTCCTTTATTTCATTCAAGGCTTTCCTGAGAGATAATCGCAGGCGATTGTTACCTACCAGAGAGAACTTCAAAATGTTTTGGGTTACAATGTTAATAATAACGCATAAAAACCTTTATTATTAAATGCCTTTTTTTGCCTTTTTCTGCGGTTTGTTTTGCCTTTTTTGGCTTTTTTTGGTCAACAAAATCCGAACTCTGATTACAAGTTATAACAATACATCGATGTTGGCTGTAAAGGCCGTATTTCTAAAAAGAGTGTGCTTTGGAGGGCTCTCAATAACCATTTTTTACTATTGCTATAATCAGGTTTTTCGACAGTATGTCGAAATTTTATTTATGTGCACAGATGGACAAATTACTTTTAAATTGTGGTAGAAAATGTTCGCGCTGTGGGTTGGAAACGAGAGACAAACTAATTTGGAATATTGTTTGATTGATTAACAATATATTAACCTTAACTAATTGTCAAATTAAATATGCTACATAAACCTTAGCAATAGTATCATAATCTTTGAGAATAGTTTCAAATTGAATTGTAGACATATTTACGAGAATATAAAATAAATAAAAAAATATGAACGTAGCCGTATTTTAACACGAACGAGAAGATGTCCATCATGAGAGGAATAGTTGACTACATAATTGTCCCTGCTTTCAAAAATTGGCACTTATCTCTTGTCCTATTTGGTACTTATTTGCAGATATGACAGCTGTTCATAGATGTAGATATGATTAATTGTAAAAGCCAGTCTTTGAGCAGTTTTTTTGTTATTTTCACATTAAGTCAGGTTTAAAGAACGCCGATTTAGTAAACGGTCAAAATGTCACCATATAACGACAGATACAAAAATTTGGTTGTAAAACAGGCCATGTATTGGAAGTGAGGGCCTCACTTTCAGATGTCTCAATATTTGAGCCTGCGTAAAGTCAATATGCATTTAGTGATTTAGCTTCCAAAGAAGTGGCACTACAACAGGATGCAGAGACAGTGTCGAAATTTTATTCATTACTCCACGCCTTTTTTGGCGTTTTCATTTTTATCTTCACAAAAAAACAAACTTTCTGCCTGAGAAACAAAAGTAATTTTCCGTTACGAATGCAAAAAAAAACATTTCAGAAATGTTTCATCAGCGTACATACAAAAAGAAACATTTCAGAAACATTTTTGAAATGTTTCTGATATGTTTCTGAATCAAATGGGAAACAATCGGGAAACATTTTTTAAGCAATGTTTCTGAAATGTTTCGTTCGGTCTGGAGAAGCCTTTATTGAACACAAATTATGTTTGTTTTTGAATGGTCATTGTAATGAAATTAACCTTATACCTGCAAAACTATAAGCCCCAGGTAAAAACTTTGTACAGTGAATTTGTAGGTGAAGTTATGGCGCATCAAAATAACAAAAGAAAAGGAAAACTTATAAGCACAAAAATTGTTTAAAAAAAAATAATAAAAAAATCTGTGTTTGAAGACCAATATCTTGAAAATGAAAGTACTGATGGTAATAGTTTTTAACTTTTATAAACACTAATCAATTGTCTTTTAAAGGAGCTGGTTGCTCTTTGTTTAATACACTTGAAGTTATAATTGATTAACTCTTGGTACTTCTGTGGAGCAACTTTTTTAAATACCCTGTAGCTCAGTGGGTGTTCAAGATAGACCGCCCCTCCCATACGATTTTTTACATCAAATGAACAAATGAATCAGATATCTGTTATCTCAAACCGGACCACCCTGTATATTAGAATTAGCTGGTCGTTCGATAATTTAAAACTCAAAAACTAACCATCCGATCGAGTTGAAACTTACACTAGGCGTGTGACCCATGCTAACACAAATATCTCCGCTAATAAATACATACTTACTACGGAAATTTCTTATAAATGAGCATGCTTTAAAACCTTCGTAAATCCATACATTATTAAAAAAAAATATTGCAAAATTATGAATTATGTAGTTGGAAAATCGCACTAATTGACAACTGTGACTAAAAAAGTAGGTAAAAAAAAAATCAAATTTCCCCTTTTTACTTGCTGCGGTTTTTTTTTTCAAATATCATAAGATCTGTGGGTTACTTATTACTAGTTTTTTTGCTTACAATTGTTTCATAACGAAAAAATAAAGGGTGATTTTTTAAGAGGTTGAGAACTTTTTTTAAAAAAAAAACACAAAAAATTCGAAAAAATGAATGAAATATTTATTTGAATCGATAGTTTGAACCTTGCAATTTAATGTTTAAAGATAATTTCATGCAAATGTTGACCGCGGCTGCGTCTCAGGTAGCCCATCCGCTGAGTCCAATTTTGGCATACTCTTTCACACATATCGGCCGGTATCTCACGAATGAATGCATGGATGTTGGCTTCCAGTGCGTCAATCGAAGCGGGCTTGTCCCTATAGACATTAGCCTTGACATACCCCCACAAAAAATAATCTAATGGTGTCAAATCGCACGATCTAGGCGGCCAATTGACCGGCCCGAAACGTGAAATTAACTGTTCACCAAACTCGCCTCGCAATTGCGCCATTGTTTCGCGTGCTGTGTGGCATGTGGCACCGTCTTGTTGAAACCACATATCATGCAAGTCAAGAACTTCCATTTCGGGCAAAAAAAAGTGCTGTAACAAAGGCCTAACTGCTGGGAACGGCGCCGAATCGACATTTCGCGGTCTTCTGTCACACTAGCTGATACGGCCGCAATATTTTCTTCACTACGCACAGTACGTAAACGTGTTGGTGGTTTAATGTCCAACAAAGTAAATTTGGTGCGAAATTTGGTCACAATCTTCCGAATAGACTGCTCAGAAGGTCGAGAATGCCGATCATAAAATGGAAGCAGCGCGCGATGAACATTTCGAACCGAGCACGAATTTTGATAGTAAAATTCAATAATTTGCAAGCGTTGTTCATTTGTAAGACGATCCATGGTTAAATTGCAAACCAAACTGAAGCTGTTTGACAGTGACACAAGGTACTAAACACACGTCAGCTGTCAAAACCAGTGTTGCCAAAACCAAACCAGCTAAAAAATCACCCTTTAGTAAAAATGTATGTTAAGCACGCATTTTTTGTAGAAAAGCGACCTGAAAGTCAAAAAAATGTATGGGCAAGATTAATGATATTGATTTAAAAATAAAATATCTGGAAAGCCAAAAACGGTATCAATTTTTTAAGCGCAGAAGACTATTATTTCTTCCCAAATGATGTTTCTGTAGTAAGTATTAGCGCAGATATTTGTGATAGCATGGGTCAAGGTATACTAAAGTAGGCCTTTCTTAAATTCTCGATAAACTATGTCCACATTGGAGATAGACCTTTGCTGTAGAACGATTTTTTTTCTTCGATTATATGTTATACCCAAGACAAGAATCAGTTCCCAAAGTATTGACGAGTTACATGGAAACATCTCATATGATATTTGAAGTGTTCATACATCAACAATTTTCAAGCTTTCCGATAGATGGCGCTGAACACCAAAATCTCAACTAGCTGAGAGAGGATTTTTTAAAATTCCATGCTTAGGGGGGTAAATAGGGAAAAATATAATCCCCTAGTTCCTTAATTCGAATTTTCGTAAGCAAACCATTGCCATTGATCGTGAGTATTTTAAGAGAGGATTGATTGTGTAAATACTATGCGAAAAGCTTTATTAAAAGCCAACGAAATCGGGGAAAAAAGTGAAGTATGACGAGCAACGGTTCGCAGACAGCATGCACCAGAACAAGCTGTCGAATCAGAAGAACAAAGAACTCTGCATATTGACAGTTTACGAATTCGTATGACTGTAACATGACCATATGAAACAGGCGAAGTGCATGACCACCATGTATTTATTTTTAATGTCAGAAAAAATGTATTCATATTTACGTATATCAAACAGACCACAACTCAATTAATTTAAATACATTAAGGTTACATTCCAAGCACTTCTTGAACAACATTCGCAAATACAATTCCTGCTTTGTTCGGTGCACCAAGAGTCACTCGAAAGAATTTCATGACATTTTTTGAAATAAACACTGTTCTCGATGGGTGTAGCGAACGCACCGGGTAACCACTAGTATTTTATATTATTTACAGGCGCATATCATTACACTAATGAAATACTCACCCTTATACCAACACCGGCAAGCATAGTAATTATCTTAATATATAAAAACGTTAGTATAGTGCGTATGTACACCCCGTGCCAAAAAAAACGCCGCACTAGGAAAATTCTATGCTTTTATGACTTCCGGATGCATTTCTCTCATTTTTGTAACACATACGTAGGTATAATTGCAACAGTTTCGTTGACCTGCTTAGTCTTTGTCATGTATAAAAGATAGAGCACTCAAGGCCAGAGTCGTAGCTAGGGTCATTAGCGCCGCTGGCAAGATTTGAATTTTGCGCCCCCCAAAACTTATTTTTTAGGAAATCCATTTTAACACTTTGAAAAAGTAATTTAAATTATGTTTACATCTAAGCATAAAATTAGTTCCTACTTACTACTATGTACGGGAAACAATACAATACGAGTTCGTTCATTTAGGCATTGTAAAATCTCATAAAGCATTTACGGTATAAGTGTGTCTAGTGCACAGTAAAGCTGAAATTTTGAAGTGGTGTCATTATGGCCACATCGTCCTGGGCCCTTTCGTCGAACATTTTCTAAACCTTTCGTTTACGCTTTTCAGAAAATTACGATTCTATCGACAGTTCGCTCACTAGATTTTTTGCTGAATCACACAGCTCTATTTGATTCTTTCTGCAATCATTTAAAATAATTTACAAGGCAAGTGATGATGGGGTCTGTTCTCATACCTCTGTCCAAAACTGTTAAAACTATGAAATTCTACCAAAATCAGTCAAATCCTGTTCCCGTACGAACATTTTTCGCAATTTGACACAGAAAAGAGACCTAATAAGAGAGCAAGAAATTTCCACATGCTCCAAATTTAAGCCCAAGAAATTAATTTTTTCCATTTTTGTTGTAAAATATGTTCCAGTACTTTTTCACACTTTTACCTCTCCCTGAAAAAACTTTCCCCGCTCCTTGAAATTTGGAATCTGTGAATTTTGGGGCAGAAATTACGGGAAGAGACCCACGCCCCGGTGTGCCGGAGAGTGGAAAAACGACACAATTTTGGTTTTCTAATTTTTTTTTTTATCTTTTATTAAGTGTTCTGTATAAATTGTATGTGTTAAGTAAGGGGCGCCTATCGTAATCAAAATCAAGTTTATTTTATGTGAGTTAGCCTAGAATAATGTTTTAATTTGGTGTGCTTGTGGCTCGGTAAAATGCGGCCCCTGGCAGCCGCCCCCCTGGCCAGCCCCTAGCTACGACGCTGCTCAAGGCGGTTACGCATTAGTGTTCTAGAATTTGTCAAAGTGTTTTGTGAAAACTAAGGAATTCCGCGATGGTTTTAAACGAAGCAGGTAAAGGTCGTATTCTTGCTCTCACGGCGAAAATTTATCGAACAGGCGAATCGCACAAGTTGTTGGTTGCCACGAAAGCACTGTGAGGCGGCTTTTAATAAAATTAAGCTCGGCGGGCAAAACCGAGAGGCAACCTGGAAGCGGAAGACCGAAAAAGACGACAGCACGACAAGATAGGATTTTGGAGCGCATGCTACTCAAGAATCGCTGAACGAGACATGTGCTACTGATATCAGCACGCGAAGTGTTGTGCGCTGGCTAAACGAAGTGGGTCTTCAAGCCCGTCGACCTGCGAAGAAGCCACTTCTATCAGCGAAGATGAAGAAAAAAAGGTTGGCGTGGTATAAAGAGCACCGGTAGTGGACCGCTGACGATTGGAGAAGAGTCATATTTTCTGACGAATCCAGGTTCAACCTCATCGGACCTGATGGAAAGCAGACAGTGCGAAGGAGAGTCAATGAACGATATTTGGACGAATTCGTACTTCCGACCGTAAAGCATTCACCATATGTCATGGTATGGGGATGCATGACAAATTGGGGTCTTGGACGTATTCTGCTGTTGGATGGTTCTGTGAATGCAGACAAATATAATGAAATAATTGCTGATGGTGTTGTTCCTACAATAGAGAAGTTATGCTGCTACGTCCCAAATCCCATTTTTCAGGACGATTCCGCTCCCTGTCATCGTGCTCGTTCGGTAAGTAAAACCAAATTATGACTTAAAATCTGCGCTTCTAACCTCGTCTTATTATTATTTTCTTTCAGCAGATAACCCTATTGAAAGAAGATATTGGAATGGAATCCCTAAATTGACCTGGAAATGGCGCTGACCTGAATATAATAGAAAACTTGTGGTCAATTATGGGCCGCAAGGTACGCAACAAGGCCCCTAAAACTATTGCAGAGGTCAAAGCAGTAATAAAAGAGGTATGGACTGAAGACATAACAGCACAAGAAATCGAAAAACTTTTTGACTCGATGCAACGAAGGGTTCAAGCGGTCATAAAGGCTAAGGGTGGTGCTACGAAATATTAGGGAAAAAGTAAAACCGTTTTTCTTGTAAAAAATGACTAATTAGCTCAATTTAATGTTCCTTTAATAAGTTTAATAAAAAAAGTGGAAAAAACTACCGTAAAAATATGTTAAATATAAATATTCCTATTTTCCACCGTGTTTTTGCTAGAGTCTACCTAGTTTCGCACTTTTGTATCATTTGTGGGAAATGTGGACGCAAATTTGTAGACTATATTAGGAAGGACAATCCCTCATTCAAGAAATAATAAAATTTCAGTAAAATACAGTACTTTTTACAAAATATGCATGAGTGCGGCGTTTTTTTTGGCACGGGGTGTACATACTTATGTCCGACAATCACGGCTGAACCACTGAAGCTATCAGCCTTAAATTCACACCATATGTTCGTGTGGTGCTCCGGATTGATTTTGTTTGTGTTAGACCCCCCTCTTTTAGCCCCGCTTTTTTCGAAAATTCTTATTTATGGACCGAATTGGCTCACTCCATATATTTAATAGGTACTTAAACAAAAAGAAAGTTTTTGGCAAAATTTCGACCTGATAGGTGGCGCTGGGGTACAGATATTTACGAAAATCTAGTTTTCCCCGTATGAATGTAATTTTCATATCAACAATATTAAATTTAAATGTAATAATATTGTTTGGTGTAGTCACAGAAACTTCCCACAGGTGGCGTTGGCAATTATCTGTCATGTGAGTAACGCTACTGTTTGCGTACATGGGCGAAGCCGGGCGGATCAGCTAGTTATTAATAAAAACAAACAAACAGAACAATACAAAGACGCATTTAACTGTTTTTCATGATTTTATTTTCTCTATAGCATTTACATAATAGCATAATAATAATTATGGCATTATTTTTAATTAATCTATTGTTTTATTTCTCTTTTTCTTTTTCATTTATTTAATCAATTAAATTTTCCACTTTTACGTTAAATATAATATATATGTATGTATATATAGTAGATATTTTTTTTGTTTTGATTTTTGTTTAATAATTATTTGATTTATGTATATATAGTACGGATTGTCTGAAAAAAATTCATGTTTTAATATTTTTCTTTTTATAACTCATTTTATTACATTTTCTCTTTTGTTTTGTTTTGTTTTGTTTCTTTTTTTCGGTTTATTTTTAGCAAGACTTCAATAATACGATTTTGTTGTAGAATTCTGTTATTTAAATAATATTAATAATATTTAAAATATTATTAATATACACATGTTTTTTTTGCAAATGTATACAGTTTCTTTTATACCTATTCAAATATAATTTTTTTTTTATTTCCTTAATAATAAATATATATATATGTATGTATATATAAGTTCTTTTGTATATAATTTTGTCTATTTTGCATTTTTCTTCTTGTATTCTCAGTTTTTTCCTTCTCTTGTGAAAAAACAAATTCGATTGTTTTTTTTTTATTAATTTTTATTTAATTCAAAACTTTCTATTTTATCTAAAGTTATATAACAAATAAACAAAAAATTAAAAACACACATTGATTTAATTAAGTTTCTCGTTAACATTTTTTTTTTTATTTTAAATAACAAACATGCACTTGCTTTTTTGGTTTTGTTTTCGATTTCACTTTTTACAAATTGAGCTACACTAACGATTTTTTTTATACATACATATATGTAGGTATGTAAATTATTAAATTTAACGAACGGACATTTTTTTTATAATGAATGAAAATATAAAAAACAACAATTTTAGTAATTTTCTATGGCTGAACTTTTCTTCTTTTTTCTTCAACAAATTAAAGCTCATTTGGTGTGCAGAGAACTGTGTGTGGCGAATGATAGCAGTGGAAGCGGAAGGAACTCAGTTAAGAAGATCAGAGGCGGATAAGGAGGAATATTTGTTTTGATTTTCAATTTCATATTCATTGAAAACAATAAAAACAGATATGCATATACTCGTATGTTTTACATAACAAATCAACTTTGCCATTTTAAATCCGGCTTCGATATCTGAACCCAATTGTTTCTGTTTCTGATTTCACTTTAATTTCCATTCATTTTTGTTTTTATTGATCAGTACTCTTATCAATTATTTATTAGACTTAACAAATGTATGGGTGTTGGTGGTGGTGGAAAAGAGAAGCAAAAAAAAGAATGGATTAGCGATAAAGTGCACAAAAGCATTCACTTTATTTGCTGGCATATTTTATTTGTGGGGTGTTGAATTGATCCTACCTTTTGATTGCATGTATAGCCTGCTGGACTCGTATATATACATACATGTACGTATGCTTATGAAAAGAGCCCTTAGCGTGCATTTTTAGAGTAGCGAACAAATATCCATAATCATGAATAAATCATAAAACAATCAGAGTGGGGGTTGGAGGAGATGAAAGAAACAATTTATTACTAACTAAGCGAACATCGGTTCCTCGGGGGTGGTTTTCAGCAAATTGGACTTTTTTTTAACGAATACTATTAGTGAATTATTAATTACACATAAAAATGAATAATTCAGAATGTTTTTGAGGCGATGCGACTGAATGACTGCGAACGGCAAATGTAGAAAGCAGAACATACTTTTTTGTTGGCTACTACTAAATACATATATACCAGAAGCCGGTAGCAATATTTGTGGCAATAATCAATCAATAGCTGTTAAATATTCATTAAATGTTTAATTTCATGGTTTTATTTTATTCAAAGTATTCATATGTCAATTCACATAGGATCATACTGCTCTTTGGAGAGTAATTATAGGGGAAGGTTGGTACGGGTGTTGCTGAATGCAGTTCTTCTGTGGTACAACACTACAATAGTCTCCCTTTGTCCAATTCAATAAATGAATGTTATTTATTATGAAAAAATAACATTTATGGACATCGTGATGTAGTAAAATGTAATTAATGAAGCTTCAGATAACATGTTTTTGGAATAATTAATTTGATAACCATTGGCGTTAGAATATTTTATTAATAAAGTATTGTATGCCCCGTGGAGGGTAGAAAATTGGTTTTACATTTCAAAAAAATGAACAAGAGCACTTCAACGAATTCATTTTATATTATTTATCTAAATAGGAACGCTTCAACTGCAGGGCATTTTAGCATGATGACAAGTTTTTGGTATGCATATGCACCTCGTATACATACATATGTACATAAATGTACATTCATACAGATTTATTAATTTTAAATAAGAGTAGGAATGATTTGAATTGTGCATTACAAAGAACGGAAGATTTTTTATTTAAAATTAAAAGATATTGCACCTGTGATGTGGTCAGCTTTAAATGAATGTTGTTGAGCTGGGAGCTGGGATGTAAAAGTAACTCTGCCTATTGCCTTTTCACGACTAAACCACTGAACCAATAATAATGTAATTTGGCAAAGAGATAGTCTGGGACCTGAAGGAGGACATATGCGCTAGGAGGCGCTGGAGTCAAGTTATTAACAAATTCTATATTAATTGACCCAAATAGCTCCTGTTCACAATATATGTATGTATGTTGGTTCAGTGCCAAAAGAGAAAACTACAAAATCTGGACGCGATATGTGGCGATGGAGGCGAGTAATTAACAGATTCCATATTTAGGACAAAAAAAAAAAAAAATCCGGATCTAACGGACATTTTCCTTTCATATTGTATGGTAAAGAATTTTATCAAATTCTCAACTGCAAGATGGAAAAGGTAGGCTCTAATTAAAGAATTTTTGCACCGGATAATAAATCACCTGTGGTGAAAAGTGGAGTATGTATGAACCTAGGCAGTGGTTGGAAGTACATGCAATACACATCCCTAATTCCACTCTTCAACTAAAAAAGTTTATGGTGAACATCTGGTGGACTTTTCATATCATTAACCACGAGCAACGATAAACGCCATACAATTTTCTGAGGAAATCGACATAAGTTGTGTATGCAATGGCATGGTACGATACTATTACATGGTAACTCTAAGCCCCATACCTCAAGTGCAACAGTACAAAAATTATTTGGGATTGGAAATTCTTCCCCATCCACGGTACTGCCCTGATGTTACAGTCAGTCTGAAGTCATTTAGCCACCAGATAGTCCTCCGATACCAAGCAAAGGGCCACAAAATCCTTCAAAGATATCATTGGGTTGAAAATTCAGGTTTTCTTAAAAAAAAAAAAATGAATACTTGACGTCGGAAGAGCGTTGTAGATGCTAACGCCTTATATTTTGACTAAAGATAAATGTATAAAAAAGTATTATTAGCTTTTAAATGTTTGCTACTAAGTCCGACATTCAATGTGGTACAAGTACAGTCGAAAACCCCTATAATTCGTAATAAGCTCTAGGTCCCTTGGCACTACGATTTATCGGGATTGTACTGTACAACTAAATAATAGTAGAAAAATAATGCTGTTGTTTATTCACACTTTGAACAATTGATGTGATTCAACAAGGTTAGTCGGATTTGGCGGCTCTTACTTCTACCCAGAACCAAATTACTAGAGCAGCGTTTTGCCTAATAAGTAACGTGACTGTTTTAGTACACGGACGAAGGCGGGTCAGTTAGTACTCAATAAAAGCGACATTGCTGTCTTCAAATATTTGCAAAAAGGGTTTTTTCTTTTTTTTTTTTATTATTTTTCTTCCCGACTTCTTGACAATTGTTTAAATATAAAAGCATAATTATATAATTTAGTTAATAACATCGGCTTTTGTAATTTATTTTGAATTTCATACAGATTACCAGTCCTCACTCTGTGTTTTTATATACGAATGATGTTGTTTCTCTTTCGTATTCATACGTGTTGCTATTGTACAGTACGTACCCTCCAAGAGTTTTAGTTAGTAAGTATAAATCTCCACTTGGCAATGCAGTGTATGTACTTTCCAATTAGAAACACTGATTCGTAAAGTAAGTTCCACTCCGTAAGCTCAATCTTAACTAAATATAACCAAAGATTTTTACAAGAATTTAATAGAAAGCTTTAACCATTCCGAACATAAAAGAGCATTGCTTCCCACATCCTTTCACACCTCTGTAAACATGGCGTCCTATTACAAACATGCATTGCTATTTGGGAGCCTCTCAACGTATAAATGCGCCTTCCATTGGAAGGTTGCATAGACATTTCAATTTCACTTAAGCTCACATTATGCATAAGCAAGTTGTGAACAATTACTTTTCAGAAAGAGATAGTTACCTAGATTCGAAAGCCACAATGAATATCTTGGCGTTGGCACTTATCATCTCCACCCGATGACGAATACAAATCTGTTGTATCATAAATTAAGAAAAACAAAAACAAAACAAACTTTATATATTAAAACCATAATTAGAGTTTATTAAATCAATGCAATCAAAAGGAGAATCAAAGTGTCTTAAACAAATAATAATTATAAAATTACATACTCATAGTGAAAGTTAAATTAGACACTAAAAATAAAAACAAAAAAATATCGGACTATCATAAGCTGCCATAAATTCAAATAAACATGTAAATAATGTATTACATAAAATTTTAAATAATAAAAAGTCAGCAAGTAGAAAAAAAAAACAAAATAAGGGATGCACACAATATTGAAAAGAAGAAAATAAATGTAAAACTAACAATTAATTTGTTGTTCATTAAAACTAATTAACTCTTTTGATAAAAATTAAAATAAAAAAATAATCTTAACTGGGCATATAAAGTTAATCTGCATTACGTTCATTATCTTCACTCTCTGCATTTAAAATCTTAAATTATTTAATATAATAGTAAAAAAGTTATTAGATCAATCGTAAACTAACAAATATATATATTTTTTAATAATAATAATAAATGACAAACAATTTGTTTTCTTTTTTCTTTTGCTTTAATTATATTTCTTTTATAATAATTTGTAACATAACAAGTTTATTTTCACATATTTTTTTTATTATTATTATTTAATACTATGATTTATCAGAGATTGATTTAACCAAACAAATTAGCTGTTTGAAATGATTTAAGAAAAAAATAATCGATTTATTATATTTCATTAATTTTTTTGTTTTATATTCATGTGTATAGTAGGATATAGTAATAGACGCACAGTTAAAGTTACAACAAACACAAAAAATTGTATTTCTATTCTGTATTATTTATAATGTATGTATTAAGTTTAATTTCTTGTATATTTGATTGTATCTCGTATCTGAATTTCAAGAAAATTTCCCTCCACGAAATTAAAAGAGAAAAAGGAAATTCTTTTAACATTATTTTGTTTTCCTTTTTTTTTTTTTGGTTTTTCACTAAATTTTTTCTTCATTTATAAATATCACCATTTTCTTGTGTATTCTTTTTAATTTTAATTCACTTTATTTTTTAAACATATTTGTTTATTTATTTTCTTATTTTTTACGCAATGATATTCATTTTTTTCTTTTAATTCATTATTAAAACTTGGACCCTATTTAGTTTTAATGATATAAATATTTTTCTTTTTAAATTTAATTTATTTTTATTCCAAATGAAAGGTAATTGAAATAAAAGCGAAATGTTTTTACTGGCATTTTACAAAAGTAGGAACTTTGTATTTATATATTTAAGAAGTGAAATTAAATTTAAGATTTTTCTAAAAGACAAAAATAAGAAACTCCAAAAAAATAGAAGAGTGTTGAACAATTGTTTTTTTTTCCTTTTTCTCTTTTTGTTTGTAAGTTTAAAAAATATCCAAAAATATTTTGGATATCCTTAAAAAATATAATTGTACGCTGAAACGATATACAATATTTTATTTATTTTAATTTTCATAGGCCCTTTTTTGTGTTCTTTATATTATTTTATACAAATATGGTTTTAAAAAAATGGTTTTCACATTTATCCACTCGCTATATTTTAACCGATTTTTTTGTTTGTTTTTGTAGTAACGATTCAATAATTAACCTTATATTTATGAAATATTATTAACTTAAATATTCATAAATATATTCTTTCAATGATTTGCATGCTACTAGAAAATCAAAAAACCAAAAAATAGAAATACAAAAAAATGTTTCCTTACATACTTAATAATAATACTTTTTAATTTAACATTTTAATTTATGTACGTCAACAGTAGGTACGCGAATTTATTATTAGAAATAAGTAATACACATATTTAAAAGAAAACTCTTTTTGTTTAACAAATTCTTCCTGACAAAATAATGCGTCTTATAAAATATTTAAAAAAGTGAGATTATTTCATCCGAAAACAAAACAAAATTAAATTATTTTAATTTAATAAATGTATTTGTGTCCTCTTGATTGTGTCTATGCGTGTTTTCTCTTAACTGTTTTATCATCAAATACTACAGCATATCATTGTTTTTTTGTATTTCCGTATAATATTTATGATGTACTTATGAAATATGATTTTTGTTTTTTTTCTTACAATTTCACATTTTATTTAAATTTACCTAATGATTAATTCCTTAAGTTAAACTCCCATTTACATGCTGAATTTTTTTTACATACCTTCTTCCGTTTGAGATTATTGTTTAGTGATTTATATATTTTAAGTTGACGATTTTATTCATTTATTTTAGAAATAATTCTAAATTTAACAAAATTAAGCGTTTGTTTTAAATTTAGGTATGAATTAAAAAATATACACGTACTATTATTAAATGTTATCTCGTTTTGAATAAAAATACAATAATATTACATATTCATGTTTCATGTTTACATATAAATACATAATAACCTTGAAAGTCTTGGGATTTGTTTTAATTTTATTTCTCTTTCCTTTAAATAGATTTATATAGTTTATAACGTTAGTGACTTGATTGTATTTCATTTATATTTCATATTATTTATTTATGTAGTTGTTTTAACAATTCAAATTTATCGTTGGGATAAATATCTACTATTTGTTTGAAATCGGTTTTTGTTGCATTCTCTGGTTTTTGTGGCTGCCCATCTTTATTTTCATAAAATCGTTTTTTTACATTTTGTTTAAAATTTTTCATTAAAATACCTACATGCATAAAATATGTATTCTTTTATTTTTGTTGTAAAAATTATCAAAAAATCAGTTTTTTTTGCATTTTCCACCTCGTCTGTCTTTGTGTTATATGTTTTTTTATTTTATATTTTGTGTCCTCAATTTCATTTTTTGTTTTATTTATAATGTAAATTGTTTTTTTAACTTAAAAATTATATTTATATAATAACTCTTTTTCATCCAAACATATCTACGTAAATTGTCATATATATACTTATATGTATATAGATGTATGTATATATGTATGTATATGGTTTGGTTTTTTTTTTTTTGTTTTTGTGTTACATTAAATTTTACATTTAAAACGAAACTCTTTTGTTATTATTAATTTCAAATTGTATATTTAAATTTATAGTATGTATAGATATATATAACTTTTTTTTTGCTTTTTGTTGAATGTCTGTGCGATATAATTTTTGTTTTCTTTATAATTAAAATACACTTTTAATTTGGATTTCTAAAATTGGGGGTTTACATTTATTTTAATGTTTTGATGACTTTATTGCGTTTTATTGGTTTTAGATTTGTTATATCTGTGAATCTTTTTGTTATGTGTGTCGTCATTGATGGTATCTTCAGTATAAAGTAGCTGATTTCGTGATATACATAATATGTGAGTGTGTATTTCGTTTACTGCTGCGGTACCCTCTGTCTTCTATTTTCATTAATAATAGTTGATTGAAGTAAAAATTATCACTTAAATATTTGACTTCGAGAAGCTGACACGTAAATGATTTGATTCGGAGAGTTGATGATTATGCATTTTGATGAGGGCTAGCACGGCTTCTTCCACGGAGGAAAGCTGTAGGAGGGCCATCTTTCGGTCTTTGCTGGAAATAGAAAAACAAATAAAAAAATTAACAATGGATTACCAAAATAAGTTTTATTTCTTCAGTTTAAGTTATACGCTATACGCTATGAACTGAGGAAATTGATCAGTAGTTTTATGTTAGACTACATATTTTGCTTCTGAGAGAACATTGTCAATCATGCACAGAGTGGATTAACCGAGAAGTAACGACATTCGGGCATTGTCTAGTATTTATTCATTTATTGATTATAAACGCTAATTATTTAAATTTTAATATAAACTTCGTATTTTAAGATAAACTTGCAATTAATTAATATTAGTTCTTAGTTACAAGTGATATGGTACCAAAATTACGGTAAGATTGAAATGCTTTCTGCACATTGTCAAGCAATAAGCTGAAGAAATGTAGTTAGAGGTATTCTAGTTCATTCTTGAGTGCGTTCATTTTTGTTCATGGCTCCCTCGTGAACTTGTTCTAAATACTTAATACCTGACATCCCTGCCAAACTCATTCGTCTGTGCAGGATGGCGATGAAAAAGTTCGCTGCTCCATCAAGTCGGTAATGACCTCACCGAGACCTTTGATGTAAAAATCGGATTCAGACAAGGTGGCGCACTGTCATGCGACTTCTTTAATATCATACTTGAAAGAATTGTTCGAAACTCACAAGCCAACACACGAGGAACGATCTTTTAAAAGTCCGTTCAACTACTTGCATACGCCGACGACATTGGGTCGTATGCAAAAACCTTTCGCTCAGACTCAAGTCTCACTTTTTATAGCTTTAGCCCGGGCTCGTATGCAAAAAGAAAATGAGACAGATCTGAGAGAATGAGCTCTTGCTCAATCGATGAAACAGTTCTCATGTTTTGATTTCTCGTATGCAAAAAACATAGCAATGCCTCAGAACAATGAGGTTAAGCTCATAAAAAGTTAAGACTGGAAATTTGTTTTCTCATTAGGTCAAATGGCTGCATATTTAAACGTTTTTGGTGTCACTGCGCAAAATCGGAACTTTAAAAATCTTTATCGACTTAATTCGGTTCAAGTTATTTGCATTACTGATAACTTTCTTCAAAACAATGATCATTTTTCCAGAGGGGACATTTATAATTAAACCAGGATGATAGTTTTACTTTGATTTGCTGGAGATCCTGGATTTCAAATTTCCAGCATTTCCAGAATAGTGATTGAAGTTACGGTCGATATAGTAGAAAAAGGGAGTTTTGGGAAAATACTCCTGTGAGTACGGAGGAAAATGACTCTGAAAAGAACTTATGGTAGCTTAAAAATACATTTTCGTTATTCTCAAGAAAGTTTATCCCAACTTTGTTTAATTTCTTCGATTTTGATTCGGGTCGCATTTCGTTAATTTCTTCAGCAAAGATAGGCTGCAAAGAAGAGAAATGTTAAACCAGTTGTTCTTAGAGTATGCACCGGACTTTTTCTAATGAGTATACACATGTTTATCAGAGTTGGGATTAAGTTTTCCGAAAATCGAAACTTTTGCACTACGTAATTATGTGCTGTTTTAGTTTAACCGATCAAGAAAACCACGATATGAATCTGAATTTCCAAAATTGTGTTGTTAGCTAAGGACCGGTCTAACTGGAAGGGGTTGGTGTTTAAGGCCTTGGTCCATTCTAGACTGTAGCGCCACCTGAGTAAGTAAGTAAACACTAAATATTTGTAATGTGGAAGAGAGGGTTGGTTCATTCAGACACACATCTCTTGTCTTTTGCATGGTTGAAATGTTAGTTCTATAGAAAGATGAACAACTGAAGTTCACATCTCGGAGTGCTCCTTTGAACTAGTTTGTTCGTGAACTACAGAAGAATTGAGCAATCCTTCAGATACAGGGTATGTCCGGACTGTTGATCGCTTTAGCTAAATATAGCGTATCGCCGCAAGCGTAAATAATATATTTTTGCTTCTATTTGCTAAGCTTTTTCTCAAAACAAAAATTTTTCTTAGCTTTTAAATAATAGTAAGTTTAATTAAAATTCAATACTTTAAGTTAGGTTACGTCGAAAGACATAGTATCAGTATTAAGTTTAGCTTAGAGTGCCCGTGTGGGGCCAGTAAGTTAGAGTAAGATAGTTAAGTTAGTTAAGCTAGTTTTAAGCACTTTTTGTCTAGCATGTAAGAAATACTTGAATTTACGAATAAAAAAATGCATTACAAATGAAAAAAAAAGAATAATATCGCCATATTTTACAATAACATATTAAAAAGTTAATATATACTTACGGAAAGAATTTAAAAGCTTTAACTTCGAAATTATTTGTTGTAAAGGCTTCTTTGATGTCCTCCTCTGTACAAGATGATCTGCATTTAAACCAAAAATACAAATGTTAAACAATTTTCCTTACCGTCTAGATTCTAGAATGTCTAGATGATAAATATAACAAATAATTCCTATAAATCGACCCTAGCTATGAATAGCAATTAGATCAAAAGAACAAAACACGAACAACGGAAGAGCCCATTCTAAAGTATACCTAATTATTCTAATCTCTTCCTTTCTATACTTCGCTGAAAAGTATAGCATTTCCGTTCTGCCTTTTTTTTAATAGGAAAACGAAAAAAATAAGAAATCAAATCAAACAAATAGTATTAAATCGTTCAACAGGAGGCGACTGTGACTCCTTTTTCCTGTAGAAATAATTCGCCCTTTGATATCCCGATGAAAAGCATACACTTCCAACGCAAAAAAAAAAGAAAAGAAAAACAGCATGTTGCTACACTTAAGTTTGATATAAAGCACAATACATACATACATATATGTACTTGAATATAGATACACAGCTAAAGAAAGGACGAATTAGCGGGTGGTCTTGAATAATGAGGACACGGTTGCTATAGGCGTGGTATTATGTCTACGGGTGGTAATGAATTTAATATTTCTTCCATTTAGAAATAGTTCCCGTCGAGATCCTGCTGCTATCCAAGGTGGACATAATTGTTAATTTCTTTTCCGGTCTGCTTTCGGATACTTATCATAAGAAAGGATTTTTTTCTTATTCTATGCATGTGCTATTTAGGTAAACACTAACACTGTAGACAGTTATTCAATTCACTTTGACAGTGAAATATTTACAAGGAACTTTAAAGGAAGAGGTTAAACTCTTACATATGTTGAACGTGGTAAAAGTGGTAGTGTCTTACAGGCGGATGTGATGGCTATTCTTAAAGCCGCTGAGTGGCTTCCGATGAAATCGATGTACAATCTGGACATTTTCATTAACACCGATAGCCAAGGGGCTATAAAAGCACTCGAATCACCACTTATAAGAGCAAAATTGGTTAGGCACTTCCGCACATCTCTAAACGAGATATCGAGCAGATGCATGCTCACGCTGTGCTGGGTTCCTGGTCACCGGGTAACTGTAAAGATTGGGTACAAAACTGGGGAATTAGAAACAATAAAGCACAAAATCACTATGCAAGTACTGCAGCATGCTTATAAAGAAAGGCGTAACCTTGGTACGTGTAGCCACGCCAAGCAGACTTCGCCTCAACTAGATCGACGTAAAACTGCCTGCTAAAAATTATACACATCGGCATCCTAGTTGGCATAATGACATATGATATGACATGACTGTCATAGCTGCATGGATGAAGAGCAAACGGAATCCCATCCCCCTATCACCTCATATGCAGCTGCCCAGCACTCTCCTCCTTAAAAAAAAAGATTCTGGGAGAATATTTCTTTATAGACCTACAAGATATTTTCTCAACGGATATCAAAATAAAATATGGAAATTTATCCAATTCTCAAAATGGTTCGAAAAGTAGGTACCGGCAAGATACGGCTTATGTGGCAACAGATCCGACCTAATTTGGTCTAAGTGAGTCTTCCCGAATGCGGTAGATAGCCACCTAACCTATAAAAGTGGTATTAGCAAAGAATGCCTAATCACCGCGACACAGACACATCAAAAATATCAATAATAGGTGTAAGTCGCCGTAAGAGGATCCTTCTAAATAATCTAATGTAATGTTATGGGCCTTAATGTTGTGTATCGCGACAAAAAGAGGTCTAGTGTGATGACCCTTATTTCTTAAACACATTGATGAGCTCTTCGCTACACTGGGTTCAATGCTCCATATTCGTTCTCTTTGCATATGTAGTACTCTGCGTTTAGCTACAGCAGCATTCATAGAATTTTTGTTCCGACGCCTCCTTATCCTCCCCGCAGAGGCGCAGAGTCGACGGCAGTATTCGCCGGATAATCCCTTTTTGTTTTGAGGTGGTATCTTCGTAGCCAGTGACCCGTCCCAAGACCCTTTAGTCTTGTTCTAGACGTAGGGGTGGCCAAACTTTCAGGCTATGTGTTCGACTTTTCGCTGACATTGGTTTCGCGTGCATACATATCAATATGTACACAACATAAAAAGGCCACTAGCCTAGCCAGAATGGATACGTCAAACTACTTGCGAACGATTGTATCAATCTACTTCACTAATCCCAATAATAAATTACATATGTCCTAATAATCAACCGT
The DNA here is from genome assembly GCA_949775065.1 of Brachyopa scutellaris. Taxonomy (NCBI): domain Eukaryota; kingdom Metazoa; phylum Arthropoda; class Insecta; order Diptera; family Syrphidae; genus Brachyopa; species Brachyopa scutellaris. The sequence continues at coordinate 70,202,827 of OX459114.1, read as the reverse complement.
CCTAATGTGAAATATGTACGTGGACATAAGGGTAGGAAGTCAAACTATCAGATCAAAAGACTCTGTAAAATACATAGGAGTAACACTCGACAATAGACTCAGCTTTAAGCCTCGCATCGACTTTTCGGGAGAAAACTCGTTAAAGTGCCAAACATCGGAGATGAAACTTTATATCCAAGGTAGTAGGCTCAGTCCTGTTATACGCTGCCCCAGTTTGTGTGGGGGCCTTAGCGACAATGATGGATGGGATGGTCTCCATCGATATCCTTGCACATGAGATGCAAATAGTCTATAATAGAAGAACTTCTAGTTCCAAGAAGCGACGGTAATAAAAAAGAATCAAGGAAGACGAGAGAGTGGCTTTAATGGCCAGGTGGCAAGCTCGGTGGGACACCACTACGAAGGGCAGAGGGACCTTCGGAGGCACGGAAACTGTAACTACCACCTTACGCAGTTCCTATCTGGTCACGGTGGGTATCGGAAATACCTACACCGTTTTGGGCACGATAGCTCACCTTTCTTTCCCAAATTGCCCAAATCAGGAAATCAAATCAGGAACCGCGGTCTAGACTAGAGGGTCCTTACAATATTGTGTGTGTTAAATTTTTCTCATGACAAAATATATCCACGAAGGCTTTCTAGACTTCACTACGAGTATTGTTCTTATAAAAATATAAAGCTGTTTTACTAGGATTCGAACTTGCATCTATATTTAGCATTTACGGTGCAGCATTTTACATTTAGTACACTGCGCTCTAAGAGGATTGTTTTGCTATGCTTTTCTTCCTTTGTCGAAAAAATGCTTCAAAGGAATTTCTTCATCGTAGATGCTTTCTGGTCGCCGTGGCCGTGGTGGTTAGTGCGTTGGACTACCACGCAATGCTGCCCGGGTTCAACTCCTGGCCGGGTCTAACACCTAAAAGAGTTTTTTCACGGTACCACCTCTTTCGAATGCCTGACAAGCATCAAAGAGTATCATTTGTCACGATTAAGCTTCTCAACTCACCGTTCGGAGTCGGCAAAAAACTGTAGGTCCCTTCCATTCGTGCAAAAATATAACACGCACACACAAATGGTTGCGAGAAGCAGGCCCCGGTTCACCTCGAGCTGTAGCGCCAACTAAGTAAGTAAGATGCTTTCTGAAAATTGTTCAATTTCAGGCTTTACCTTAGTTTGCAGTGACACGATGCTTAAGTCACATTGCGGATAAAGAGATATTTCTAGCTTCAGTAGGAATAATAAATTAGTCCTTAGTTCAGTAGTGACTTTTGACGGAGCTGTTTAGGAAACCTTTGGACAAAATCAACGTAGTGGATATTTAAAGTGTAAACCTAAGAAGAATAGTAGCATAGTACAACGTAAATGTAACGTAAGCCAATGACAATGTTTACAATGCTTATTTTTCGCAAAACCAAAACTTCTCATCTGAAAATTGAATGGAACTCTGCTCTTACGTTACAAGTTTTATTAACTAACCCAAAAGTATTTCAACTTTCAAATGTAGGACACAAGTGAAGACGAAGCCGATTTTTAGTCAAACCTGTGTACCTAGGCTACACCTAAATGAAACCAAAGTTTGTGTGTAGGAGAGTTTATTATTTTCCTTTTTTTATGATTCCTTTCAGATTTTCCGACCCAGTTAACCAGTCAACAGTGGGTGAGGAAAGATGTTCCTTTGAAAAGTTTATAAAATTCTACCCGTTGAGTTGGAAGTTTTTTTCTCCCAGTTCTTCCTTTTCACCTTAAAATCGAGATTTCTGTCAAGATTCTGCTTACAACTGTGATTGTGATTGATGAATTGATGAAAAGAAAAAGGATCTAATATAGGTGGGCTTTTGTTTTAAGCCTTCCGTAACAAGATGTAAGAGGTTTCTTTTACATTTCAGATGGGGTCTTCCTTTAATCCTTTTTTCGTCTTTGTGTCTTTTGTTCGATAGGAAAGGTAAATGTGAAAAAGGAGAGAGAAAAAAAACCGATCCATTTATATTCAAAGGACGAAAGGACTTACCTTAAAACATTACATTGAGTTGTTTAGCTATCGTGAACAGGTTCGGTGGACAATAAAAAAAAACGAGAACAAATACCCAGACAGAGAACGGTTTGAAAGAAGGTAACACGTAAAAAAAGGAGTAAATCTGGAGGGTGACCATCTGCGAATTCACGTTGTGACCCTTTCTTTCAAGTGTATTACAATCTATAACCGGAATGGCATAAAAAGGGGCAGAAGGAGCTAAAAAGTTCCTAGGTAGTTATTATATAAACGAAGATCCTGTCAGGTTTATAATTTTTCTTATTATAATGATTTTCAAAAAAGGAATTTTGCATATTAAATTATTTAGTTCTTGTTTTTAAAACTTACGGAATGTTACTTAAATGCAATGTGGCTGATGGTGGGTAGATATTTTGATAATTTTTACTTCCTGGTTTTTTGAATCTATGCAATGGATTCTGTGAATAGTCACGTGTTAGTCCAGCATCAGGTTGTCCCTCTTTTGGTAGTTGCACAGCCTGATGCTTACTAGCCATAACACGTATCGATTTACCCCATAGACGCAATTTATCGAGATGAGTCATTGCTGTAAAAGAAAGAAAAAAAAAATAAATAAATTTAATATTGATTTAAATAAATTATTAAAGTAATAGCGTAGTAATATTGTCAAAAGAATGGGAAACGATTTAAAGAATTTATTCTCTGTTTAATGGTTAACTCATCCGTCTGTGCAGAGTGACGATGGAGAAAGCTGCTCCATCAAGGTCCGTAATAACCTCACCGAGACGTTCGATGTCAAAAAAGAATTGAGATAAGGTGACGCACTGGCATGCGACTTCTTCATACTGGAAAGAATTGTTCGAAATTCACAAGCCAACACACAAGGAACGATATTTCAAAAGTCTGTTCAACTACTTGCATACGCCGACGATATTGACGTTCGTTCGCGAGTATAGAAATGGAAGCGGCTAAAATGGATTTTAGCGGTAAACGAGGGCAAAACCAAGTAAATGCTGTTAACGACATCAACGAATTGGACAGAAAGTCAAAATGATAGCTACAACTTTGAGGTAGTAAAGGACTTTGTCTACCTCGGCTCTGCTATTACATCAAAAAATGACATCTCGTCGGAAATCAAACGAAGGATTACTCTTGCCAACCGCTGTTTCTTTGGGCTAAGAAGGCAATTGAGAAGTAAAGCCCTTTCTCGATCGACTAAGGAGACTCTATATAAGACCCTTATCATCCCAGTCTTGCTATATGGATCTGAAGAATGGACTTTATCGAAAGCGGATGAAGATATCCCTGGTCGCTTCGAGACAAAAATTCTCCGTAAGATATTCGGCCCCGTTTGCATTGGCGGGTTTTGGAGGAGAAGATTCAACAACGAACTATACAGCATCATCGACCTGTTTAAAAAAAACTGCGTATTGGGCGTATAAGATGGACATCTAGAGCATATGGATATCAAAGCTCCGGCTCGGAGAATATTCGATTCTAACCCAGAGGGTCAGCGCAGCAGGGAACGCCCTCGCCTAAGGTGGTGCGCAAAAGAAGAAAAAGACCTCAACCAACTTGGAGTGCGCAACTGGAGTAACTGGAAGGAGTTGTTGGTTGAGGCCTTGGTCCACCCCGAGAAACATATTGGCTAGCCTTAGACTGGCAAGTTTGATGCAGGTGCTCTTGGACGGTATCCATTTTTTTTCTTAATAGTTTGCGGGTGTTATTTTGTTTTAAAAGATCAAATGTTGTGTATTTCCACATAACGGGAAGAGGTAAGCCAATGTTTTCATTAATGTCGAGTGATGAAATAATTTCAAAAGCCAAAGCTATCGCGACACGTTTTGCTTCCAAAATCATCACGTATGTACACATATTATTTCTGTAGTATGGGTACCATTAACGGCTCTCACACTTAACCAATCTTAACAAAATAAGGTGTCAAAAGAAACAGAATTCCCTGGAGCAGTGACGAATTAAACGTTAACTTTATAAATTTTAACAAATTAAGAAGACCGAACAAAACAAATATTCTACCCAAAATGAACTCCCAACAGAATAAACACTTCCCGTATGATTATTGATATGATATGATGATATATGTATTTGCTATTTTGGAATCATATAGGGAATATTTGTTGACAGAGATGGTAATCATATGGGAAGTTTGGATTTTGGGGGTTGGATTTTATCTTGCGAGAGTTCTCGCACGGGCACACTACTTTAACTTAAATTCGAGATATTTCAACATTTTAAGCTCAGTGGTGCAAAGTTGTCATAATTCAAAACTGCTTTTGTCAGTGAATATAATGCATAGGTATTAGGTACACACTATTCAGTCAAACGATTTGCTTTGATAGTGGGAAATCAGCAAGTAGAGTTCAAAAGATGTCATGAGTTCAAAATTTATATCATTGCTCTTGGCCTTTCTTTTAACAGCTTTTTTAGACACTTACTTGTACCTATCTTTTTACCAGGCGCTTTAATGCAGGACCAATTAATTGGATCCGCTTTTAGTCTCTATCTATTATGCATGTACCTTCTTTTTATGTGAATCATATTACTTAGGAAAAGGCGTAGAAGGCATTGCTTTCAGTTAGAGGAGACATAACTTACTTCCCACGAAAAAGCTTAAACGAGAGTCCACACTTTAAACCCCCCTCGCCATTGCCTTTACGTAAACATCCGATCTGACCATGCATTGTGGATTTAAATTATGTTCATCCTTTTCACACTGTATTTATAATAGCAACGATTATTGCAAATTACTGAAAAACAAGCCTCCACTTTGCCATGATAATCTGTTGTTTTTGGTATTTGTCCACCGCCCCTCATTAAGGATTAAATGAGTTCAGCATACCACATACATATAGTTGCCACAACAGCAAGCCATCTCAATCGATTCACTGGCTTTTGTACCTACTTACTTAAATGGCTTTTCGTGTGAACTATGTTCCACTGCTGTCATCTGTTTCTCATTCATAGATAAACAATGAATGAATGAAAATTTCAATCAAATTCCCGCATGGGAACAACCAAAGAGAAAATTGGTGGGGGAAGTTATCATTAACCTGCCGATATGATAATTGAAACCTTTACAGGACACAACTCGTTCGATTGAACTGTCTTATTGTTGTTTTTGTTTCTACGGTTGCTGCTGGCACTCGATGCTTATTTGCATGCTTCGGCAATTAAACTGTTGTTGTATATCCTTTTACAGAAATATCAACAGTGTCCCGAAGGACACTACTTGTTCACTCTACGATACCTTTGTCTAAATAGAAAATGTATTATGTTTCCCATACACATACACATAATTGTTTGTCATTTGTCCTTGTTGTCCACCACACACCCTCACCCACCCCCAAAGGTAAAGAAAAATGTGCATAAGAATAAATAAATCCCATTTCCCCCATTGACACTTTTGTAATAGCGCTTACCCTACATAAATAAATAAAGATTCAGTTCAGTCAGACTTTCCAAAGCAAGAAAGTTAAAACGAAAAAGAGCACAAAAAGAGAAAAGAAATGAGCTGTACGGTAAATACAAAGTCAATAGACAGACTACTGTGTGAAGGCTGAAAGAGAGAGGGAGAGAGAGAGAGAGAGGGTGATAGAGAGATTTTGTGCATAATATTCAGTGCTCCACTCTCTGTCTATAACTTTTGGGGACTCTTCTAGAGCTCCTACCTCATGAGATAAAGCATATTTCTCTCGCTGGCTTCCGGTTCTGACCGAACGATGGCAGTCCAATAAGTCTGTTACATTCTAAGTTCCTCTGCAGTAATCTACTTTTACCCTCTTTTTTCTGCTTCGAGAGAAGGACAATAATTTTTATGTGTCTTTACCTACTAAAATATTTACACTCCGTTGTTTTCAAATTGACGTGAAACGACGTGTGTGTTTTTGTAAAGGTACATGTATCTACATACACATATGTATAGTTTGTGTGCATTTCAAAGCGGTAAATATATGCACATCCCCCTATTCGTTTTGAGTATCGCCGATCAACCTCCACCACCCCCAATTTAATGGAGGTTATAAATTTAAAAGTGTCCTAACTCGACTTCCATCTTTTGCATTCGTGAAAATACCGTCAGAAAAACTTTTTTCTATTTCTCCTATTTTTATTCATTTTGAGTGTCAGTGAGAATTACTTTTGGAGTAAATTAATTGGCTTCAAGCGAATAAATCAAAGAGAAAAAGGAAAAGTTGTAAAATTAGTAAACCAAAAAAAAAAAATGTGAACGCAACCGACACCACCATTTTATACCATTAATGACAACTGTACTTTACCTACTTATACCTACACCTGCTGTTGCAGTTTGTCGAGATTGAAATATTATTTAATTCAAATTGCTACCGCAATTTATGGCATTTTACAATGTCCTGCTGCCGTCGCGTCGTAGAGAGAGAGGATACTAAAAGACTTTTCTCTTTGCTAATTGGATCATTAGAGATTGGACCCGCGGGTAGAACAAAGAATAAAGAAATATTTTCAAAGTAGTAAAAAAAAGTTGATTTACGAGACATGGAACTTTATTCCCTACTTACATACATACATATATGTAGGTGTATGTATATTCGTTGAAGTAATCGTAGTTTTGTTCATAAAATACAAATTTGTACTGATGACTCGTAAAAAGTGATTAAAATGTTTTTTTGGTACTTTTTCCATGGAGTTTGAAAAAAGGGAAGTTGAAAAGAGAAAACACTGGGAGGAGACGGACTTTGGACATGAAGACTACTCTATTTCACTGAGTAAACAATCCTCGATCCTAAACTAGATATGATAATTTATATGGACATAATATATTTGAATTATCATCTCTCATCGCACGCATGTTTTTGAAATATATATGTATACCGAGCACGCTCGTCGTTTCGACGTATGTAGGTATGCTTAGCTTTCATGCTAGGTTTGTAAGTGCCGTGACAGGGAAGCATGAATGACTGAATGAATGAAACTATGTACTCGATAGTTGAAATCATTAAGTTAATAATAATTATCGATAGTCTAATACTAATTTAGTCGATAGTCATCACTTTATTGAAAGCTTTTGAAATTACGTTTTCAGTTGTTTACAGTTGTTTACGGTTGTTTACAGTTGTTTACCTTTGTTTACGCTTTTTAACGTGTAATATACTTCGAAACGTAAAGAACTCAAAAAAATTATTCTTTACGCGTAAAATGCCAACACTGTCCATTTTACTGCAACCCTTAATTTCGTATTTCCTCTCAATCGAACTTGTAAACGAACATATACGAACGACTGACTGGTCTATTTCTGGATATAAACTATACCTTATGGATGAGAATGAGAGATGAGACGAATGTATATTGTATCTGTTAAGTGAGAGGTGAATGGTGAAACTGAGTCTGAACTAAAAGAACTACTGAGCTAAATGAGTTACTGAACTACATTGGTGAACTAGTTCTTTTTAGTGAACGAGAGTTACTGAACTACTTCAGTGAAGTGAACTAGTTTGCTCAACTCTAGTACGTATACTACCTTAGATACTCAATTCGGCAGCCCCGCCCAGTATGCCTGGCTCTAGCTTCGGCAGAAATTGTTGAGAGGGATCGCTGGTTTGGCTGCGATGTCTACGCGGGTTTTTTTTAGCAGCTGTTTTTTTTTCTATAATAATTTGGCCATATCTTTCTGGAATTAAAACAGTATGTCAGGCTGATCCACCTGTTTAAAGAAGTGTGAGAGTATATTGCTCTTAAGAGCGCCTATGGGAATATTAAAATTTTCTGCTAATGAGCTGTTAACGGCTGACTCTCGCCTGTCTAACTTTTCGGAACCCAGAGAGGAATGATAACTCTAGCTTGAGTGCATTGTTAAACCAGTTTAGATGAGGTGAATTTATGGCTTTAAATGGGTACCCTAGCTACGATTTAACGTGCATAGCTAAGGCTATACGTAATGTATTATACATAGAAACTTAACCCATTAGTTATTGTTTATATAAGCACGGAGCTAGTACCATTAGATTTCAGCTGCATTTTTCTAACGAGAAAATACCACTAATCCCGGCATCCAACATAGGCAAATATGATAACTTCCTATCATTACAAAAATAAAGCCTATTTTACAGGAAACTCCTAATAACATCTAGTTAATGACTTGTTTCACCATAATCTACCATCACACTAATAGCATTCCTTTATAATTCTATGTAGACTCGGTTTACGTATCTATTTTATAGTTAACTTGTATACTTATCCGGAATTACATTAAAATTGCCTTGGTACGCACCAGCACTTCGTAAAAAGTCAAATAAAACATAATTTTCTCATCTCTCTTCCCGTCTCTATCTCTACCAAAAAAGGGTTCACAGTCCCTGTTGATCCATGACAAACATACACGTCATCATCGTAAACCAAGCATAGAAATAATAATAATAATAATAATAATCCATTATCATCATAAAACAAACCAACCAACCAATCCACCAGTCAGCTATCCAGAAAAAGACCTCGGTCTAGAACATGTCCTTTTGGTTTTTTTTGTTTGTTTGTATTTTTATTTCTTTTTACCTTATTTTAATGGGAAACGGCCGGCGTTCCGTTTCTCCGTATAATCCTTTTCTCATTAAATAGAATCTCTCCTCGTCGAGTTAGTGCCGCACCTAACAAACCCCAACCGCCGCGCCGTGTGAACGGAAAGAAATCAAAATAATAAAATTTTAATATAAAATCATGACTTTGCTCCTCTGTTTGGGCATTTAATGGGCGCCTCAGTGGTCGGTAGGTTCGCCGTCCATTTGATCCTGTTTCCTGACCTCAAAAATAAATGTAATCCTAACGAATAACATATGTACGAGAGTATTATGCAACATGCTTATTTCCTATGACAAGACACAAAAATAATCCTTTTTTATTTTTATTTTATTTTGCATACACATATAGACATGTATACTTGTGTGTGTATGGAATGAGTTGTTATGGAGAACACAGCAATAACGAATTCTCCAAAGGATCGCATCTTGCATCCTGTTTTTCCCTTAGTTTTGGGAGTAAATACTCAGCTATTACTATAAGACTAGTGAAAGGATTGTACTCGCATTTGTAACGTGTTACTGTCATTCTTCAATTCACAAATTGAAATGCGTGATAGTGGGGTTCCATGGGATTCGGTGTTAAAGCGAAAGTGTAATACCACCATGTGTTTTTAAGGTTAGCATAATTTTACATATCGACAGTGGTCCATAAAAGCAGGAGAGGCAAAGGGGGGGGGGGGGGGGGAAACAAAAAGGATTTCCGTGCAGGTATACTATCCTTTGTTCCATTGCTTCATTGCACACTCTACAAAAGCAGCTTTTCAGAATTTACCAAGCTGTGCTGCTTATTATTCAGAATATTAGGACAAACGCAGCAGTCCCGCCAACGTAACATTGTGTAACCATCCTAATCGATTTGCTACCACTAACCTCTTACTCGGTCTGCTCTCCTGTCAATGATTTGCTATGGATGTTCTATATGAATACACTTTCGATACGATTTGGTTAAAGTTCAGATCGAGTCGAGGGTGCACAAGGTATATGGTAGTGTTCCTACCATTTCTGTATGTGTTAACCTTCTGATGCAATCCGATTAAAAAGGATATTTGCATGAATATTTCCAGCACCCCAACTTCCAACTTGTATGGGCGTCTGGGCGCTGAATTCATCATCGGAATGAATGCACCAACCTGGCAGATACACTCAGGACATTTAATTTAATTAAACTTAATAGGATTCCATTATTGAATCTTTTTTTGTTGTTGTTGCTACATCCTTTTTTAAGACTGCAGAGGTAAGGTAGTGTGCAGAATAACTAAGAAGAAGAGAATGCAATCAGTGGAAGCTGTGACTGTTAGTTGGGTGAGGCGAAAGCAAACATTGGATCGCACCTATGTTATGTACATATAAATACATATACGTACGTAGCCTTAGGGAATCGGGGTAATATCATGCAAATAAATACGCTATGTGCCTGGCTGTGTGTGTGTGTGTGAGGTTATTCTGTTGTTTGGATAATGGTGTCAGCTCTATACTAAGTTATTTGAACTTTCTTGGATGTCTCTTAAGGGTTTATGCGCTAAGTTATTCGTGAGCTAGTTTATGCACTGATTTTGAATTTCCATAAATCGACGTTTCCTTTGTTTTGTGTGCAGAATAAAATATTCTTTTGTTTTTATAGTTTTTTTTTTTTTTTTTTTTTTTTACCGCAGGGTAGGGGGTTGAAGTGTTTAGTTTTTGTATTTCAAGTTTGACGTATGAATTTAGGAGGAATTCTACTTGCTCCGGCTTATACCTCTCTCCGATGTCAATCGAAACTTTAAAATCAATGAACAGGGTGTGGGAATCGGTTTGAATTTATCTATGATTTGGGGCAAACTAGGACTAGTATTCTCTAAAACACTCCTCAATCATTTGTCTTTATGATAACTCATTGCTTTTATCAGAACTCATCCTTATTGCACATTCATGAGAATATGTGTACAATAGAAATAAGCTTTTCTGGCGGAATTTTGAGGCAGGCTTTTACGCGCTTTTGCCAGTGGTTAAGGATCTGAAACAATGTAACCCAATCAGTGTCGGTCTTATTTCTTCATATTCCTGTTCGATTTTTAATTTTAACAACTTTCTTTGTATAGTGAAAATACGTTATTGAAGATAAGCATTTGAGCCCTCTTGTCGGACTGTTTCGCCTCGCCAACTAAAAAAAAATCTTCCCTTCAAATTGCTCGGTCTTTGCACTTACGGAGAACCAGTTTGATGGAACCATCATCGGAGGGGAAATCAATGTTAAAAGCTCACTCAACTGGCAAAGAACCCACACCCCCTCCCTAGTCAACATCTCCCCCTTAACACCATCATTCCCGAGAAGTTCATCCTTTCTGGACTACTTTCTGGTTTCTAGCTCCATGATCAATAACTTTGATACCAATTTCGAGATCCAAACACTTCCTTCCTTCTCTGATCACTATCCTGTTTTAATGACTCTGGACGTTGTTGACTTGGCTCTCACGCTCTTAGGCCCACCCGCTAGCAGATCCTTTAAAAACACTTCTTGCAACAACTTTAGGACAGACCTTGATCTTAAACTTACCTCAGAACAGCGCCCTGACCAAACGAAACTTTCTAACAGCCAAATAGATTTCTTCATCCAACGATTCAATCCTTCCGGCATTCCTTGATGTATCCTTCCGGCATTCCTCCGCACCACATATGGCAAAAACAACTCTAGAGTGTTTTACCATTCTTAACAGAGTTAATTCGGAATACAGAGAACGGTCGACTAGAATCCCGATAATTCGAGACAAAACGAGAATCTGAATAAATATTCAAACTAATGACAGACTCTCTAAAATAAAACCTGGGCCATGGGCTTTTGAGGAATTCTTCCGAATGTCGGGTTTCAAAAAAGGTCACTGATGAGTCAGGTACATTCACAAACGAAATTCGTATGACCTCACCAAGCTTCACAGTTGGATTTTTGCACTTTGGATTGCACGCGTGACATTCGGGGCGATGCGACGACCAAACTGTTTCTTGTCTATCCCAAATAAATTCGTTTTTGTTTCGTCATTCCAAAGTATATTTCTCCACTGCTTCACCGACCGTAATGGATCCTGTGACAATGGTGCAACAGCTTGGCGAAAGCAATCTGCTTTGGAGGTGTACTTTTTTAAGAGTGACACCAGAGAACGTCAGACTGTTCTGACACTAACTTTTAGCCTTGTCCCTTCTATTAGGTCTTTCGATGAAAAAAAAGAGGATTTGTCCGTGCTTTAGTAACCAAAAGCGTTGTTCTTCTCGGATAATTTAGATGGACACCAGAAGACGTCAGGAAGTTTTTTTTTTAATGTACAGCGTTAAATACCATGCTTGGGTGCCACCGACGGCAGTAACCTTTCTGATGGATTCATGTCGATTATTTTTGTAAGAAAAGGCTCGGGTTGTTTTTTTTTTTTTGTTTTGGCAATAGATGGTGTTAGTGCATATACGTACGAGTTATGGGCCAAAAAATGGTCGAAATGGCCCTGGATGCAGTTTTTTTGGGTAAGTTTATTTTGCACTTTTTTTTTCTCCTAATCAATACCTATAACTTAGCTGAAGACAGAACAACACAGATATTCCTATGGTTAGCCAAAATATAGCCATGAGAAGAAAATCAAAAAGTGCTCAAAATAAGGTTTGAGCCAAAATATTCATGAGGCTATAAAATACGTTAGGCGGCCAATCTGGCAAAACGAATGATGCCGAGTTTCTAGTTTTGGTAAGTACTTTTAGGATCAAATCTTAGGCCCGAGATAAGTGGTTGCACTATGTAAAGCTAAAACGGCTTCGCGTTGAGCTACATGTGTACTTTGCAATGTTTTCGTCTGACCATTTTTGTTCTTTGATATATATAATATAAACTAATAGTATACAAAATCCTCAGAGACTATTGTACACTACTAACCGATATCTAAACTCTAAGGTGCGCGGTAGAATGAGTATAAGTCAAAAATTACAATTTTTCAGGAAACTTAAAATTTCCAATTTTGTTGTAAGAGTGAGGCTACTTTGACCACTGATTGTTCTAAACATTTGTGTGTGTAATAGACTTATACCGATTTTACCAAATATGTATGACATAAAATTTGCAATCGAATGAAATTTTCTCATTTTGACCAAATTTTGACTTATACTGCTTCTACTCCTCACCCCAGAATTATCTTCTACTTTTTTTTTTGTACTTTTTATTTCCTGTGTTGCTTTTTTTTTCGTCCAGCTTGTAACAGACCGATTACAATTGATAACATGCCTTTCGGTTTTGCCTTTTTTTTCAACTTCGAATATGTTGACAACAAATTTACCGTTAAGTCCTGAAACATTGTTTTTCTTTCATTTGCACAAAACAAACGCTGCGCAAGTTTTTTTTTTGAAACGTAAAAAGTGTTGCTATTATTTTGGCCATAGCTGTATGTGCATCAATATGAACTCTGATGCAATCGATTGCTTAATAAGACATTCTTCAATCATTTTACGAGAATGGTAAAATCTTCAAATTTGAAGTTTCGGAACAACCCAACCGTTACAAATATTTCTCATTTATTTGATTCCACCCGAGAAGGCAAAGGAATTTATGGCATATCGCAGATGGAATGCATGGTATGGTGAATGCACTTATCCACCATCGAGCAAAATAACTTCAAACAATCAATTTGTGAATATTTTCGCAATTGCAAAGGTAAATTTAAAATATTTATCTCTTTTGCGGGAATTTACAAACGGATGCATTCCATCCATGCTTTGACATTTATTCGCCTGTCGTCCTTGCCCTCACTTCAACCGCACCGCGGAGTTTTACTAAATCCATCCATTGTTTACGTTTCCTATGTCACTACGGTTAACACAGGCAGTATTTAAGCGGTTTCGATAAAGCATTCCACGCGCCATGCGCCCAGTGATGATAATTTGTATAACGAAAAAAAATATATATAATTAAAAAGCAAAATATTTTTTATTAAAAATTCTTAACTCCCACTGTATTCGTGTGTGCGGCTATGCTCGGGGGAGCTTAAAAAATATGTTGGACCATTGTTATAGTATGCAGTATCCTCTCTGCGCTTTATAGTAAACATATTATAAAATATGAATTGATGCATTCGTCTGCGTTGTTGAGCCAACAACGCACCAGCATCAGCATCATCATTTTTATCAGGATTCCCAAAGCCGTGTGGCTGCGGGGGTGGTGTGTCGTAGGGAAATTGAGGTAATTCCCTGCACACAGTCCTGGGGGTAAATTACTTACATTCACATGGGACTGGGAAGAATGATAAGTGCCTTTCTTTTATTCTTTTGTGGATTGTGGGAATCAGGCTCTGTGTAAAGTACGATTATTATTTTTATTTCTTTTAATATTTCGATTCTGGCATTTAATTAATTTTTTGTGTAATGTTTTTTTTTTGTCTTATAAAAATATGAGTTCCAAATAAAGCCCAACGCACAAAGGCTGGAGAAAATAAAAAGTGTACAACAGGATTGTACAAACTTGCCCATACGCGTTTTTGTATGGTGACCCAGAAGTCAGAGACCAAAAGAATGAAAAATATGACAGAACTAAAGATTGTATTAATTTAATTTTTTTTTAACAGAAACAAAAAAAAAAAAAAAACAAAACGTTATTTGTTTTAATGTCAATAAAATTAAAAGGATTACTTTCATATTTTATTTTTTACAGAAGTTAACGTTTTCTTATTACACTGAAAAAAGTGCAAATAATCAGAACATCAGAACTATGTATGGACGTACATACATACACAGGCCGAAAAAATTCATCGTACGATATATAAAGTTTTAATATTTTCGGTTTATATGGATATGTTTTAATTTAATTATTATTTTTATTTCTTATGGCTGGTGATATTTTTTATTACCCATACCCTTTCGCTCATTCCACCCCTTTTACTTATGTTATTAATAAAAGCAATTAAGCATGTTGCAGTCCAAACAACACAATTCATCGTACGGTGACTGATCCCGTTAGTTTTTAGTTTGTTATTACAATTTTAGCAAGAATTACATCATTCTGTATTGAGTGCTCAGTTAATTTACATATTTAGCAAACAAAATGATCATTTCAGTTCAACGACGGAGAAAAGAAACGACCAATATCTCCGCCAAGTGGTAGTAAATTTGTTCTTCAAAGAAGGCAAAACGTTAACAGAAATTGCAGGCACGGCAGAAAAAAGCAAATCAACTGTACAACACATCATAGGAACGTACAAAAAAATAGAAAGTGCGAAGAAATTAAATGAAAGGTATGAAAGGATCATTCTAAGCACTACCCGAAAAAACCCAAAAACTAAACGCGAATAAGAAAAAAAGAAAAGACTTTGCCTTTCTACACAAAGACGCTGATCTGTCTTTCTGGAAGAAGGTTGTGTGCACCGACGAGAGCAAGTACAATATTTTTGGTCACGACGGTCCTTTAAGAGTATTGCAAAAGATCGGCACTGAAATCGAAGTTCAAAATCTTCGAAGAATAGTGAAGCACAGTGTAGGTAGTGTTATGTTGTGGGGGAGCTTGGTCAGGCGTGAGAAAGCTGGCGTTTATTGAAGGCGGTTGGACCACTACATGTATCTCGATCTCGATATCTCTATGAGTAGAGAAATTAGGTCTGGATCCCGGCTGGATATTTCAGCAAGATAACGACCCTAAACATACCGCTCGAAAAAGTGCAGGAATGGTTTTTATACTATGCTCCAAGACAGTTGAATTCTTCCCCACAGAATCGGGACCTAAACCCCATAGAGCATTTGTGGGACTACTTGGAAAAACAGCTCCATAAACATCGAATTTCGTCACGAGCGACTCTGAGGGACGCTCTCCAAGTAGAATGGGATCGCGTACCCGAAGTTTTACGCAAAACCTAGTCTTTTCTAAGCCACATCGAGTACAAGCTGTCCTTCGATCTGGTGGAGGTCCATAAAGATAATGACATACTTACTTTCATAAGAATATGAAAGTTGAAACTTACCGTACGATGTATTTTGTCGTTTGAATGAAATGAATTAATTACTTTTGTTGAAGTTATGAGAAAATAAAATGAATTTGAATTTAGTCTAATATCTAAATAATCTCTGTTTTTTGTTCTGATTCTTAAATCTTAGTCCTTTTTTCAGTGAACTGCGTAGGTACCGAACAACAGCATTTATGTGTGTCGTACGATGAATTATGTCGGCCTGCGTATGTATGTATGCATTCGAGAATCGGGACTGAACATTTTCTGATTTTATACGAATTCGAGTAGGCATTTCGTTTTGAGATCCGCAGCTTAAGCTCAACGCTGGTTTGGTCTGGTATTAATAGTAAGTGCATTTTGACAGATATCGGAAAAAATTATTTTTATTTTCTCCAATAGCAAATCCATTTGGAATATTTTTTTCCCGGTTTATTAAAAATTTACTAAAAAGACCCAAGAACAAAAGTTTTCACGAAACCAATACTCTTTACAAGGAAGCAAGGAATAAATGCACACAGAAGGACGCAATGCGGACAGTCATAATTATTATTGTTAATTAAACATTTAGCAGTTTAAATATTTTTAAGTCTTTGTTTACTGATATTGGATAAAATCAACATTAATTATTCTGATACGAATGACAAGGTTAATAATGTGTACATACATATAAACATGCGAGTACATATTCGTTGTTCTTTTTGTAATGTGATCTTTTGTTTTATTCGTATTTAAATCGATTTTTCAATCATTTTGACAATGTATTCAAAAGCTTTTGACAAAATAAATTTTTATTATAAATTTTAATATGACTTACCTAAGTATGCCTGCTGAGGTTCGGCCATCTGTATGAGAGCTGAATCCTTTTTGTTGTACAATATTTTTACACGTTGCACATCACCATATACACCTAAATCGAGAATAGGAAAATGAAAAAAACAATTTATTGAAAAGTTTTAATGATTAAAGTTCAATTGAATAAAATTAAGCAAAATAAAAGTATTTTAAAACTAATTTTTTTTTTAATCTTCAGTATTTGATATGCATTCAAAAATGTTTTATAAAAGTCATAAGTCGTCAGAAACCGAAATTAGTAAGAAATAGACAGTGTGGCCGCTAAGCTCAATACTTATACATTGAAATCTCCCTTCGGCGGACAGTGACGGTGACAACTTGTATGTCCGTCTATGGGAGTAGTCTGTTCAAGGGGTAAACACAATTTTTTTTAATCAACTATATTTCTTTATCAAAACATAATAAAAAAAACACTGCAACTTTATTTGAAACGATTAACAAAACAGAACAAAGATTGGGAATTCCCGCGAATGACTTCTGTCGCAGCTGCTTGGATGAGGAGGAAGAATAATCCCCCTATCACATTCGCCTACCCAAACATTTAATGGGACGAAGAGTTTAGGTATTTACAAAATACAGCAGAATTGTAGAAAATATGTCATACACATTGGTATGCATTCGTTCATATGTAACATAAATATACAGGGAGTAGTTTTACTATAAACAGGATATTTACAGGTGTGCGCCGTATAGAGCCAGAATGTACCATACTGTACTAAATGTGTGCATTCTTTCTGTTGTACATTCTTTTTTCGTTTGCATCTGTTATGAATGTGAGCAAGTACGTTTTTTTTATAAATTCAAACCAAAGTCCAGTTCGAAATTCGGAATTCTTTAATTGGGAAAACTCGGAAAAATTAAATTAATTTAGCAAAAATTAAATAACGCAATGATTAAACACGTATAGGTAGCAAAGAGATCTCAAATATGTAGAAGTTGGAACAAATCATCAAAATGTCTATTGGGAGAGTCCCGGCAATTCACATTTAGAAGTCGGGAAAAACCATAAAAAAAAAATTGTATTGGGGAATCCCGGTAATCCACATTTAGATGTTGTTTAGGAAAACACCAGTACAGTTTAAGTAGGCGATAAATGTAAATTGCAATCCTTACACTCCTCAAGTACAAAGTTGTTCATTTCTTGCATTTTTTGATACGTTTATATAATTTTTTTTATGTTTTCCGTTACAAAAATGAATTATAATACAATTTATGCATTATTTGCAATCTTTTGTGTTAATAAAATAATTTTTCGTTTTAAGTTCCTGCATTTTTTCATCAATATGAGCCCGTTTTAGTGCATAAAAAATCCCTCATTAGTTCGGAAAATTCGTTTATTCGGACTGATCTTCCCCCCAACCATTCCGAATTAACGAGCTTTTACTGTAGATACAAAAACTCGGTGTGAAGCTACGGAGATTTTTTTTTGTTTTTGCACGTCTAATGGAATTAAATTAAATAATTTCTGACAGATATGCGCGTCCACGTTCCATGAAGGAGTGTTCGGTTAAGGGAACGTTAATTTTAAGCAATCTAAAGAGTAGAATCTTGGTAAGGGAAATTTGTGCGTCTTAAGGCTCGGTCCATCTAAGGGAGCTGTCCGTAATGCGAGATTTCACTGTATATACACATGTATGTATAGTTGCAATGATGACATTTGAAAAATAGGTTGTATGTGAATGTGACCCTTTTTCAACATTCTGAAGACATTTTGTAGCTTTTTTTCATGTTTATACTCGTACTGAAGTAAAAAAAATGTTTTTTTTATGAACTCTTAACCTTTCATTAAGAATGGCATTAGGTTTTCTCTTCTTCTTCTTCCCTATAGGTAATGAGTATTTTCAGTCGTAATTCAGTATGATGAACAGAATTGCATACAAACATTCCCAAATCGAAACAATTGAGGTTTTCAATTTATCCAAGTAGTGAGGAATATTTTTAATACTCTCTGCAAATCATCGTTTGAGTTTTAAGTATTGAAAACTTCTAGATTAGGAAATTTGCATTCAATTTAAAAAAAAAAATTGGGCAAGCAAGAAAAGAGTTGTCTAGACTAGTGGACTGCTTCAAGGTTTAGGTAAAAGTAACTTTTGTACGAAGTGGCGGATGGTGCAACATCCAATTCGGCTTTTAAAACAATCGCTCTTTTGTGCTAAAATGTCAACGGCAGCTTTGGAGAGACGTCAATTGGTTACCAAGATCATACTATTTAACATCGTTAGATTTCTCCATCTAGGTATTTGTTGGAGTTTTCATGGCTAGCAACGAGCAATAAACAATAAATCAACATACTATACATACATAAGTATGCTTAATGAGTTTCGAAAATTAATTAAAATACAATGGGAATGGGGCTTTATTAATTTTTTTTAAGCATACACTCAAATTTCTGGAAAAGTCTAAGGACTGCAACAAGTAGCAATTCCGCGAAAAACCCTAATTACAAATAACGATGTGTAGTTCTTAGATACATTCAGTGACAACTAGAACTCTCTGATGTGAGCTGTCCTTCGATTATTTCGGTAGAAATAAGTACATATTTGTGGTAATATTTTAAATTAATTGCACTGTGAAGTTTTCTAAAAAAGGATTTCATAACAAAATACAGCGAAAATCGTACATACAATTGAGAAAATGTAGAGTAATTCCGTAGAAGGAATTAGATGTCTAGTTACCATGTCAAAATCTATCTAATAATATTCCCATATTTTCAAATTTAGAGGAAGATTTTCTAGATATGGAAAAACGGATATCTGTTTTTTTAGTGTTCCGTACCCAAAAACGGAACACTAACGGAATCAAATCGATGTCTGTCTGTCTATCACAGGCGTTTTTCTGAGAGACTATTTGACGTAGACTATTAAAATTTGGAACAGTTGTCGCAGTTAGTGACCCTAACACAGACCAGTACTTAAAAGGCTGAATTTCGATTTTAAGGTCATCGTGTGGGGTGTCAAATGAAAGCTCGTTAAAATACCAATTCAAAAAGGTATAAAATATTTTTTTGTTACTTTTTTCCTGGCACTTTTTCAAAAAAAAAAGGTAAAAAACCGCTGTCCTACCTTATCTTCGAAATTATCACTCAGAAAAGTCTGAATAAAACATTGAGAATAAAGTGTAGATTGAACTAAAATTATCAGGACTGCATTATTATTGTACAGTTACGTATGTATACGTAATTCCATCACAGTCAAATAAAAGTGGATACGTACAGGGAAATTTGTAAGTGTGAGAGTGTGAGTGTGAGGTTGATCCTAGAAATATGCTCCAAAATTGCATTGAATGCACCAATGAGCTTGTACTTAGACCAATGATTTTATGCACATAAAGGAATCTTGATGGTTTCCTATACATTAAAAAATATGTGTCTTTACTTTTACTACATTTGTGGCTGCACCGACTGTGCAGTGTGCAACAATCACGACTACCGACGACTTCAGGGGCGGTAAGGCAGAGAAACGGTAATACAGTATACTTAGTTTTTCCTCCTTATAAAAAGATTGGAAGTTATTAAAAAGAGTTACATATAGCTCTATTATGGTTAGCGAATCGAACGAAAGAGTTGGCGAATGTGATTGTGATTTGGTATTGTGGTTAGCGAATCGATCAAATTACATTAGGCGAACTGAGATATCACTTTATTATGGTTAGCGAATAATATGGGCACTGTAGCGCAAGTGGTTAGTGCGTCGCACTACTGAGCCAGCGGTCTTGGGTTCGAATCCCGCCGCAAACACCTTAAATTTTTTCACAGTGCCCACCTCTTTCGAATGTCTGACAAGCATCAAAGAGTATCATTTGTCACGATCAGAGTGGCCAGTTGAGAACCTGAAAAATATTCCATTTATCTGAGAAATGGAATATTTATATTCCAATTGTATTTAAATATATTCCAATTATATATTCCAATTATCGAAGTGTTATCATATCATTCCTCAATATCAATCATATCGATAGCCGTATTTTATTATCACCGATGATCCATAGAGATCATTGGTTTGTATGCGTTACAACAACAATACGAGATCTTACTATTTATCAAGATCAATTTTTGTGATCTAAAATAGTTCGGCTATTTCTCACTAGGAGTGCATCCTTCCCTAGTAGTGTATCTTTCGCTCGTAAATGTTGTTATAATTATCGAAAATTGTCAAGGGTGCATGTTGCCAGAGTAGAATAAGAAATAATTATGGTGAATCCAAACATTATTATGTTCGAAAAAAATTAATATTCTGCTCATAATGATATGTTAGCGTTGTAATAGTAAAACTGTAGCTACAAAATATTATTCTCATTTGGTATCAGTTAGTCAAAAGTAACAATATCCTCCATAAAAAATAAAAAAAGAGCATTAAACTTTCATTTTAAAGAAAAACTGACTTAGTTTGTACGATCACCACAACACAGAACTTAACCCCTTCGTTGATCTGGACTGTTTTATTTTCATTGCGTTATCCATATAGATCATAGGTGATAATAAAACATGGGTATTATAAGTAACACAAATATGAATGATGGTGAGGAATGAAAATGTAACTAAAAAAATATATTACTCTCTTTTGAACTTACAGTATTATTTCTGACAGGCAGACCGAATTTTTTTTGTGTATTGTTGGGAATTAATTTGGCGATGGCAGTTAATTTTTGTATTGAATAAGAGAAGCCAAATTTAATGATATGTATGAGTATGTATTATGTTATGATTATATGTATAAAATAGTAGTGAATTATTTAATGAATAAATATCAGATTTTTGCGGTGTTTAAATATGCTTAATATTCCATTTGAATATAAAAATATTCCACTTTTATATGTGATTATTTTTCTCAAAAAATATATTCCACTCGAGCTGAAATATATTCCAATGTGGAATATTATATTCCACTCTGGTCACTCTGGTCACGATTGAGCTTCTCAACTCGCCGTTCGGAGTCGGCAAAAAACTGTAGGTCCCTTCCATTCGTGCAAAAATATAACACGCACACACAAATGGTTGCGAGAAGCAGGCCCAGGTTCACCTCGAGCCATAGCGCCAACTAAGTAAGTGAATATTCGCAAAACTTATCATCTCGTTTGTCAAATCGAGCGAATCAAAATATTCGGTGATATCGAATGATTGTTTTTTATTTTGGTTTTTTGTTATTTTTGCTTGGTTTTGCTGCAAAATATGTGAGCGACAAAGGTAAATACATACAAAATTATTAACATAGCATATACAAAATTAAAAATAACTTTTATATTTTAAAAGAACACAGAAGTAGCAACCGGAGCAGGGCCGTGTATGCAGGTTTCTTTGGCACATTTGGAGCTGGGCTGTGGATGAGCCGCTCAGTCTGCAGTCAATACAACAACTACCAGAATGTTTTGGCGCAGGCGTGGACACTTCTCCTTTATGAGAAATTTAAGAGGATCTGCAACACCAAAATTAATATCGTGAAACACTTGCCAAGTCGCACTGGACTATGGATTAGAATTATCCCGAATTATTCTTCGTAGTCTACGCATTGTGTTTATCCTATAATGCTCAACGTCCTCATCAAAAAATAAATCAATCAGCATATCATATATTTTCACTATATTTTTAAAAATTCACTATTAAATCTTTTTAAATGAATATACTCTAGGATACAATAATACAAATAAACCAAAACAAATTAGCTTTTGACGTTCGCAACTGTCGTTAATTTTTTTTTTGTTGTGGCAGCAGTTGTTTCACAGGCGAATCAAAACATTCGCTAATCATAATACCACGATACGGGTGATTCGCAAAAGAGTTCGCTTCATATCGAACGTTCGATTCGCTAACCATAATAGTGGTATATTTCCTAAATCCAAACGAATCTGCTGTTTTACTTTAATCTAATAATAAATAAATTCAAATATGTAGTTATAGGAAACAATATATTTATTGGAAAAAATTGAATTTGTGTACAGAATACAGATACAGACACGCATTTAATACAATTCAACAAATGACGAGACGAAGAATGAAATCTGATGCACATGCATACATTTCTTGTATATAAGTAGGTACTTTATTTGTGGTCTATCCTCTTGAGACCAAAGCTATATTCAGAATGACCATGTGCTTGGTGTTACTTATGGTCACTCATGGGGCTTAAAAATAAAAATATTTGGCTTCAGCAGTCCTAGGTAGAACCAAGCCTAGCTTCCCGAGACCATTTGTGTGTGCGCGTTATATTTTTGCACGAATGGAAGGGACCTACAGTTTTCTGCCGTCTCCGAACGGCGAGTTGGGAAGCTTTACATGACAAATGATACTCTTGAATGCTTGTCAGGCATTCGGAAGAGGTGGGCACTGTGAAAAACTTTTTAGGTGTTTGCGCCAGGATTCGAACCCAAGACCGCTGGCTCAGTAGTCCGACGCACTAACCACTTGCGCTACGGTGCCCACACTCATAGGGCTTATCTGAGAGTAAATTTCAACCTTAAAAAAAGTGGGTTGGGGGGTTTCCGAGAATAGGGGGGTATCATATATTATACATTAGGTCTATATCTAACAAACAAATAATTCTTTTATTTATTTTGTGTTTATTTTGAAGAAAAAACAATTGTATATTAAGTTGTGCAAACAAAAGAATGAAAGAAAGCAAAAAAACAATGGTAAACTAATTTATCCTTTTCGCGACCAGAGATTTTTATGTATTTTCAATGTCCGGTTTCCTTGTTTTTCGATTTCTGGAAATTTTGAGGTCAAATCTTGCGCGAAATTGTCCCGAAGTGAAAAGAGCATATTTTTAAAGCTTGCACTTACACTTAACTGGCTTTTTTGTCACGTGAGATTTAATTTACGGAATTTCCAGATTAAACGAATGATATACACAACACACGGGGGTTCCTAGTTATTATAGCTATGTAACCCTTAAAATGGAAAATAAGGCTTCGCTTACCAATAGTTCTTTATATTAATAAAATTTTAACGAAGTGCAAAACGTTAACTGCTGCTCTAAACAGCATAATCTCTACAAATGTGGTTTCACTGTTGCAATATGAAATAAACCAATAAATCAAACTGTAAACGTTACAACTTTTTTTCTTTCTTTCTATTACTCGTGTGTCAGCACATTTTTACGTGTTTCCTTTCCAAATTGATACAAAATTGAAGCCCCCAAACCCAATCGCCATTTCATTTATGGTAACTTATTTTCAATTCATTTAATTTACCACTTAACCCTTTTCAAAGCATTTTAAGTAAACCATGCCGTAAAATAAAAATAATTCTATTTCGATAAAACTCTAAAGCACCATCTGCTAACTGTAGGCTCCAATTGTTCCGCTTTTTAGCCCACCCACCCCCATCCGATTGGCATTCCCCATATGCGAGGAGAATAACGAAAATTTTTCCAATCTCATTTCAATGCAACATAAAATAGCAAATCATCGCATAAAAAATCATAATTCAAAACACCTTTATTCCCAGATCAAATTAACTTGCGATTTCATAACAAACCCTCCTCCAAATGAGCGGAAACATTTTTCCAATCGAAAAAGAGAGAAAAAAAAATTACCTCCCCATCACCTCCTCCATCTAATAATATCCTTCCAATTGCGCGCGTATGCAAAATATCAAACCCAAGTACAAACGACACAGACGTGATGTATCAAACACAATCCCAGGAATAAAGATCCATCGTTTCGTCGCCATCTTAAGGAATCGACCAGAGAAGGCGGCCGTATGCGTATATTCAAAAAAAGAAACGAAACGAAACGACGATGATAATATTCTATTAAAATCAACAGGATAATATCTTTAAGGTGCGCGTTTATTATTATAATAATAATAGTAGTACTAAAACTCTCCCCAGTCGTTGAGCAAGGAGACCGCCACACCTCGTCTCATCATCATCTCGCCTAAACATTCAATTTTACAAAAATCGTCGAGCCCATTGAAAATATTAAATTATTCGTCTCACTTTCCTCCTCGCTCCCCTGTCATCCATAAATATTTATTAGTTTGGAAAAATCGTAAACGAAAAAAAGTGCAACAACAACACCAAAAAGCGTTTCGAATAACGAAAGTGTTTTCAATTTGCCCTCTCCAGGAGATTTGGGGGTGAGGAAAGGTGCCGTGTTAACTGAGATCTTACACATACAATCCATAACATCTCCATTTTTCATTGAATGAACAAACAAAAGTCGACACATTCCGAGACACAAAAAGGCAGAAGGAAAAAGAATCCATCCTTCCTTGATCCATGGAAAAAGTTCCAAGCATTCACACACGGCTCTGCCAGAAAAGAAAACAATTTTCGCATATGATTTTCATTGATAACGTTAGTTAGAGACGATGATGAGGGGGAGTTGGCGGACCGCTATGATGGTGCGTGCTATATCCATATCCTCTCCCTCTCCTTCGGCGTCACAGTGTGTGTGTGTGTGTATTTGTGGAAATCTAATACGAGACGAAATGGATCGAAGATACTGACATGTGCTAAGGGAAAGTGCAGGTTGAAGGTGACGTCGGTGTAGGAAAATCCTATATCCTATGCCGGTTTGTGGTACGTGCTGTCGCCGTGTTACGTGGAAAACCGAGAGAACATCCTTATAAATGTGAATTTTATTCATATGCATATTAGAATATTTTTTTTTTCTTCTTCGGCAAATCCTTGAAAGAGATGAGGATGACAAAGAAGATGTACCATACCCACCATCTGTATACTTTCTTGGAATGTTTGGAGTCAATTTGCTATTAACATAGTTAGGACATGCTAAAGGATTCACTTCACACCCGTCATGGCAAAGCCTCTCTGCTCCCCGTTCTTTCAGAAGTCTAGTAGAGGCACATCACTTATGTGCGAGAGATAATGGCTCCCAACGGAGTACTTTTGAATCGGTAATAATTTATCTAAAAGATACTTTTCATGCTAACTTTCGTTTGCTCGTACTCGCTGGTTTCTGTTCCTCTATGAATAATCACGACGTGCATTCTCCAGCTACAGTTCTATGGAATAGATATGCCAGCTTCCCACAGTTTGCTCTCTCAAGTGAAGAAGATGTTTTGGATGTTTCAAAAGTCTTCTTTAGGAGCGCGCAGCAGATTTTATTCCACAAGATTAGCATTACCATTTGCTGGGGTATTTTATCCCGATTTACACGTCGGGCGGGGGATAGAATTGTTCTCCGCTCCCTTCATTTGCTGTGCAGCACGATTGAAAAAAATAAAAACAGATACGAATTTAATATTGCAGAGCTCTGTAGGAGGGGCGACGCGATGGTTAGTGAAGTTCTTCGATAGTAAAGTTCGGTGGAAGGCCAAGTTTAAATGAATTATTGATCATAAAAATGAATTCAATGGATTTGGTTATACTATGTACGGATGCGCATCGTTTGGCTAGTCAGGAGGAAGCGGCGTTGCATATGGGAAGCATTCTCATTCTGTTTGCCCAGACCAGAAGCAGTCAGGTAAGTCAGTCGTAAAAATAAGCAATTTCGGTTTCACATCAGAGAGAAGTAATAATCCAACGAATGCAAGAGGAATGAAGATGAAAACCTTCACGGTTTCCTTAAAATTTCTTTATGTTCAGCTGCAGGATGAAGGAACAAAAAAAAAAATGAATGTGTTAGTGCAGGCCATGGCTACTGCAGATATAATTGATAGCCCATCATCCAACCCGGAGAATAGTTTATTTTCTGGCATTTTTTTCCACCACCCCAAAACTGCAATAAATTAGGCACAGATATACGAGTGGTACATATTTCCATATCTCCGAGAGGAACTTATAGCAATTTTCTAAGGCATTATGGATTGCTCGAGTTAAGACAAGACAAGCAAATAGATTTCCATAAGTGGATGGATCGTTACGACTTTAGAAAAGTAAAGACGTTCACACAGAACTTTTTGAGCCATATTAAACGGTATTGTATGTTTTTAATTAATTGGAGTAGGTATGCCGATTTTCAAGAAACGATTATGGAAGTTGAATCGTTGAAGCTTCAGATTGTAGAATCATTGTTATAGATTTTTAGCCGTTCTTTCGGTTTTTTTTGTTGACTTAAAGTCTCCAGATGGAGCTAAATTATTTTTTGGTTGAGGAAAGCGGAAGTAAAGAAAACACATTTCAACTAAATCCACCACAAAGAGATCCCAATTTTCATATGGCAGCAAAGGAGAGTGGCAGTGAAGCAAGTCCTTTTCTCTGAGGAAAGGTAAGCAAATGAAAGTGTTCTGCCGATATTAAGTGAGGCGCGAGGAACCTAATTCTTCTTCAATAAAAAAAGAAATTTACTAATTTCAATACTGAATTGAGAATGAGAGAACATTTCTAAGATAATTTTTAAGATCAATTTAGCCCGACTCGCCAAATATAAATTTGACAATACTTTTGATCGTGGGGATGCTTAGGGTTTTATATTTATATTCAGAAATAAATATACATCACAAGGTCCGTAGTCTTAGCTAATGATCGTCAAACTTTGGCATGATCATAATTCATAAGTAATGCGGAGTTCTTTTCTGTCAAAAGGTCCAATCTTCTGTTCTGCACACCCGATATGTACAACTGAATCACAGCAGATTGAAGGAAGATGACATATGCATGTCACAGTGAACCTTCTCGCTTGGTGGTAGGTACATACGGGGGTAAGGGGAAAAGTTTTCGGCCTGACAATGAAAGACTGCGAATTTCAGTTAAAAAATGGTTTTATTTATTTTGAGTTCAACACACTTGGCGTTTCTACAGCTACAGTATTTCTTCCCGGAAGTGAGAGCCTGGAAGGCTGTAAAAATATTCATCTACAGCCCTCTCAACTTCTTCACTGGATGCGAAGCGTTTCCCAGAAACAAGTTTCTTCAACTTTGGGAACAGGTGGAAGTCTGAGGGTGCCAAATCAGGTGAAAAGGGGGGTTGGCCGAGCAAATCGTACCCCAACTCCCGCAGTTTTCCCATCGCCAACGCACCCTTGTGTACAGGTGCATTGTACTGGTGAAAGATAATTTTTTTCTTCTTCAAGCCAGTCCTCTTCTCGCGAATTTCGGCTTCCAGCTGGTCAAGAAGTTTGGAGTAATATTCGCAATTGTAATTGTTCTGCATTTTCTTAAGGTAATCAATTAACAGGATCCCTTTCGCATGGCAAAACACGCTGGCCATGACTTTTCCGGCAGATGCGATCGACCTCGTTTCTTTGGCGCTGAACCATCGTTTTCCATCTACTGCGTCGACTTGCGTAGTGGTGGACCCATGTCTCATCCATGGTGACAAATCGCCACACGAAATCGGTCGAATCCGTATTGAATCGGTCCAAAGATTGCTGCGAAAATCGTTTACGATGCCACTGCGTTGGGTCTTTCAACAAGATAATGACCAAAAGCATCCATGAAAGTTGCTAAGGGAGTGGTTTCCGAAGAAAAAAATTATTGTTTCAGAATAGCCAATCGCCCGATCTAAACCCTATCACAAAGTTGTGGGCCATTTTGAAGAGAAGTGTAAGTTCAATGAAACACGTATCCAAAAACTGACTTTTTACGTAATTGAAGAATGAATAGTAGAGCATTCCAAAAGCTAAAATTGAAAAACTAATTTCGTCCATGCCTAAAAGATGTGTAAATGTCATAAAAAAGAACGTCTATTGGCAAAATATTAAGTACATATAACCAAAAATCCGGTATGTTTTGCACAGTCATGAAATAGAGTTGAGACGTTGAGTTAATTTTCTTGATAAAACATTAAAAATTATTACTGCAGGACTTTGTTTTTTTTTCTATATACTAATGTATAATGTTCTATATATGTATGTATATGTACTGGTTGATCGGAAAACATTCCCACCTCAGTACCGAGAACAAACTGCTTTTATACAAGCAAGTGCTAAGGCCGGTGTGGACCTACGGTATACAACTTTGGGGTTGTACCAAGAAAACAAATGCCAATATTTTACAAACCTTTCAAAATAAAGTGCTAAGAGAAATTGTCCAAGCACCGTGGTATGCTAGAAACGACGATATCCACAGGGATCTCGGAATTCCGACAATCGAAGCTAAAAGTAGAAGCTTCGCGCGAAAACATAGAAACCGACTAATCGGACATGTTAATAATACAGTCCTACTTATTTTGGATGAGAGCAATTTATTGCGCCGACTACAAAGAACAAAACCTTTCGACTTGGCGAGATAAGGATTAACCGCGTCTAAATTGCGGAACATGCAGGATCTTTCATTGGAAAGTAACCTGCCAAACGTTTATATTTCGTGATAGAAAAATTGCTTGATAAGTAGTATAACTTAGTTGCAGTATCTAACAAATTTATATGGAAGGGTGGTGTTTTTGGTCAGTAAGAATCTGACACTACTATGAGCACGCGCTTGCTATTCTCATAGTGTCTATGGAAGATTTTCACCTACCCTCGGCAAAAAAAAAAAATAAAAAATATACTAATTGCAATAAGCTTTTTGTATTATCAAACAATTTTACATAGTGTTCCCTGTTCATCAGACTTCATCAAATAAATTTAAAAAAAAAAATCCAGAATGTTTTGCACAACACTGTATGTAGTTCGTAATGAAGTATTTTATAGTTCTATGGGATGCTCCGTAGTACCATGTTAGCAGCGTTACTTTTTCTTGGTTTAATTGTTTTACTGTCCAGTTTAAAATGTTAAGGAGTTGATGAACATATTTAAGGATTATCTGGAAATTATTTTCATAATAACACTGTGTGTCATTTTTCAGGTCATCGTCTCGGGCCTAAGATTTGATCCTGAAAGTACTTACCAAAACTAGAAACTCTGCATCATTCGTTTTGCCAGATTGACTGCCTAACGTATTTTATAGCCTCATGAATATTTTGGCTCAAACCTTATTTTGAGCACTTTCTCATGGCTATATCTTGGTTAACCGTAGAGATTTTGTTTTTCTGTCCTCAGCAAATTGTTGGTATTGATAAGGAGAAAAAAAGTGCAAAACAAACTGACTCAAAAAAACTGCATCCAAAAAATGCGCAGAGAAAGAAAAATCTTCAGAGAAACCGAACAATGAAAAAAGAAAAAAAAAAAAAAATTACGTATTATGCGACATTGTCCACAAATATATTGAAACCATTATGTTTCAATTCATTTTATATAGAAAACACGTTTTTTTTGTTTGTAAACAAAATGTAAGAAAAGGCTTGGGCTGATTTTTTTTTCAATTGATAATGTTAGTGCAAATACGTACTAGTTATAGGCCAAAAATGGTAGAAAAATGTGAAAGAATGGTAAAAAAATTTACATTTTTACGATTTTGAGGCCCTTGATGCAGTTTTTTGGGTCAGTTTGTTTTGCACATTTTTTTCCTAATCAATACCTATAATTTGATGAAGACAAAACAAAAATTCCTACGGTTAACAACGATATAGCCACGAGAAAGTGCTTAAAATAAGGTTTGAGCCAAAATATTCATGGGGCTATAAAACACGTTAGGCAGCCAATCTGGCAAAATGAATGATGCAGATTTTCTATTTTTGGCCCGAAGAAAGTGGTTCACTGTGTAATAATTTGAAAACGAATATAGCTATATAGTTAATAAAATCACAACGAATAAATCTCTGTAGCGAATAGAAACTTCTACAAAACTCTTCTGTACACACGAGTCCAGTTCATATGTTATACGTACCTATTTACAAAAATTTTGAATTAAGTTGTCTAACGTAATTTGATTAAGAATATGTTAGTTTCTTCGTAAAAAGGACTTTTGACTTGGATATGTACTCTCAATGAAATTACAAAAAATTAATCCTTAAAATCTCCAAAATAAAAGGAACCTGAGTACTATTCATACATATGAAACCTCAATGCAACCGCCCGTCTCGAGAGTCAGCAAATTATTTTGTACTGGTGTATTTCAAAATAAAACAAAACGGCTAAATTTTTCAATAAAAAAACATTCCCACTGCTTCATAGATACTCGTATACGTATGCTAGGTATGTATATTTATTTTACTCGTGTTTTTTTTTTCTATTTCCGTTTTATTCAAACTAACGCCAAACTGGTGGATGAAGGAATAAAAAAAGGACAAACGAAAGTAATAATGTGCACTGGGAAAACAAAGTGAACTTTGTGCAATAAAATCGTTCGTTATGGTAGATAAAATGCTCTACTCGAATTTAAATTGTTTTCGAATACAAATTTTCCAACTTCGCACTCGTTCGTGCTCAAGCTTAATGGTCGCCTCTTCTTCTTGATGATGTTGATGTTCGTTTCGTTTGGGCGGTATTTTTTTTTTTTTGTAATTTTATATTCCTAACCAACGACTTTCTGGACTAGTGTATTCACATCTTTATCCGTATTTTTTTCTCTCTTTCGGATACCGACTTGTTGTTGCGTGGTAGCTAGCAGCTAGTCTCATCGTTGTTTCGCTTCCTTTTCAATATTGGAATCTGTGTTCATGGGAGTTTGTTTTTTTTAATTACTTTAAACAGGGAATTTACGCTTTGTCTGTTTTCTTTTTTTCCCCCTTTTTTGTCTGGTGAAAAGTTTAAGATGTACATCGGAAAAAAAATTAAATAGACTTCAAGGTAAATAAGGAACAAAATTGCACATCATGTTTGTAGTTACCTTTAAGGTAATAAAAAGGGAAAAACGAGTATTTAATACATACAAGGGGAGTAGCTGTGGCATACTTGCTGATTTAATTTGGCTTTGTGATTTTGCTTGCTTCTCTTGATTATCCTTTTGGTATTTTTCGAGACAACGCAAACACACAAACGATAGACAAAGAGAAAGACAAGACATCAACGCGTTCAAATGTTGTCACTTTTGTTTAGATATTCTTTTCCGTTTTAACAGGATTAATATTTCCATGGTAAATATTTGTTGTAAGCTGTTTGTTCAAAATCAAAGTTCAGACAAAGTTCAGTTTTGCCCTCAGGGTATGAAATTCAATAGCATTCAATAACTAAAAGTAACCTAATCATTTTCCGAGCTAAGCTATTTCTCTCCCCCATTCACTGAACTAAAGAAAAACATAGCTGGAAATATGATAAGGACTATTTTAACCCACTTTCACATTTTAAAATCTCTCTGTAACTCAGACACCGACGAAATGAGTTGATGACGCTATTGTCGACGTCGATGTTCAGATACATAAGTTCCAATAATCAAAAGGGTAAATACGAACACCAAAAGTGTATAGAATGTTGTGTTGTCTAAATCCGAATAAAGGTCCTGGAGCAGACAACGTTAGACAGATCGACCTTAAATGTAACGCTGTTCTTACACCGATTGTGAAGGCAATCATAAGTCAGAGTTTTGTACCAAGGGCACTTAAAACATCGATTTTACGGTCTATATACAAGGGTGCAGTAAAAATAAAAATTGGAAACTACAGGCCAATTTCGATTTTACCTGTCATCGAAAAATGTATGGAGGAGATTTTTGTTGATCGCCTACAGAAATTGATATCTAAGTAAACACAACGTTTTGCAACCAAACCAATATGTGTTTCAAAAAGGAAAGAGTCGGAGTTAGGGGAATAAACTGTATTTGCATACGCAGATAACATTGCCATAGTAGTCAACACCAAAAACTCGAAACGGCGATAGCAATAATACAGAAGGTATTCGACAAAGTGTCAAAATGGTGCTACGTTCACAGCTTGGTGATAAATTCTGGCAAGACAACGACGATGCACACCGCACTAAACAACAGCAGCTATCAATCTTTTATCAAAACCACGCAAGGTAGCGAATCAATTGAGGTCGTCAAATCTATTAAGTATTTGGGAATAATCATCGATGAGCATTTCATTTGGCACGAATACATTCAACGCTTGCGTTTACACTTAAGAAGTGCTATTTTTGCGATGGTCTACATGAAGAAGTTCACTACAACAGATGTCCAGAGGTAGGTGTACTATTCGCTGGCTGAATCGAGAATTCGATATGGCATTTTGACATGGAGAAATGCATCGCAGTCGCCCAGTTAAAGGATATCGGAGAGTCCCGTGATAGGAACAACATCTGGATGTTTTATAGGAAAGCCAAGCAACTGGCAGCAGGCTTCAAGCCTAGAACGGAGGCTATTCGAAACAGTGAAGGAAACCTAGTCACCGAAGCGCAGGGAATAGGTAGAATAGGAATAGAACCCGCATCCAGTCAGTGAAGAATCTACCCGCTCCCAGTTTTGAAGATGTCGGCTCTGCCATCAAAAAGCTGAAGAACTACAAGGCCGCCGGCTCTGATGGTCTACCAGCAGAGCTTTTCATACATGGTGGTGATGCTTTGATAGAGTGCATGCACCAAGTCGACAACCAAGTATGGGTGGAAGAAGCATTCATCGTCTTGAGCTCTACAAGGCGATGGCCGAATCCGGGATCCCGGCTAAACTGATCCAGCCATGACGCGTGACGCTGGAAAACACGCGGTGTAACGTGCAATTTGGAAACTGTTCCTCCGAACTATTCCAAACATGCACCGGATTTCGGCAAGGAGATGCGCTGTCATGTGACTTCTTCAATCTTGTGCTGGAACAGATAGTGCGCAGGGCAGGTGTAAACACGGAGGCACTATCTTTCACAAATCTGTCCAGCTACTGGGATACGCGGACGACATCGACATCATCGGTCGCTTCCAGCGCGCCGTGTTAGAGCCTTTTACGGCAATTGAAGAACAAGTGAAACGAGTTGGCCTTGAAGTGAACGAGGACAAAGCCAAGTACATGTTGTCAACAAACAAAGAAACATCTGTCCACGTAACGTAACTGTTGGCAACAGTAACTTCGAAGTGGTTAAGGAGTTAACCTACCTCGGAGTAAACATTAACTCCACGAATGACACCTTAGTGGGATTCGATGAAGACTTACCCTAGGAAACCACGGCTACATCGGTTTGGCAAAACAAATGGGTTCAAAACTCCTTACTCGGAAGACAAAATGCATGCTCTACAAAACATTGATCCTGCCAGTTCTGCTCTATGAAGCCGAGTGTTGGACGATAAGCAGGAAAGCAGAGCAGATTTTGAATACTTTCGAGACAGAAATTCTTCGTCGGATATTAGGTCCCGTATGCGAGGAGGGCGAATGGAGGAGAAGAACTCTATGAGCTATAGCAAGATGAGGATATATTCCGAAAAGCCAAAACAAGTCGACTAAACTGGCTCGACCACATCGAGCGAATGGACAAACAGTGCACCAGCAAAGAGAATCTTCAAATCACAGCCCCAGGTTCGAGACGACAAGGAAGACTGAACCTCCGGTTTAAGGAACAAGCTACCGCGGATGCCAGTGCGCTTGGTCGAGATAATTGGAAGCAGCGTGCCCGGGATCGAAGAAACATAATCACCTGCAGATAATCCTTAAGCTTTGCAGGTAACATATTTATTTGTAAAGTTTTTCAAGAAACAATAAAGAACCATCAATTACTAAAATTAAAATTTAAAAACGCAGATTTTCATTAGATTCGCCGAAGAAATGTTTAATTCGTTGATATTTTTGAAAACAAAACTCAGAACTTTTTACGCGTTCCACAGATCCTTGAACATGTTTAACAGCCAGCGATAAAACATATCTGCTCAAAAATTAGTAGAATAAAAATTTATGGAATACAAAAGCTTTAAATTATGAAATGTCAAAATTGATAACATATTTTGACATTACTAATCGGATTTCTATACCACATATCTTCAATCACTTCTGAATGCATATCAATAAATAAAAGTTATTCAGAAATAAACTTTAACAATCAATATAAACTATTAAGGTATTAAAACGATTTAATGTAGGTAATATGAGATGTTAAGATTTTTAAAATTTAATTCAGCGAAAAAAAAAAACAAACAAAATAACACAAACAGAATAAAAAATAGTCGAAAAGATACGCAGAAAGAACACGAAATATTTATAATAATGTATGACAAATAAGAGCAACAAAAAAAAAAAAATTAAACATGATGTAAATAAAAACATTACTTATTAATGTAACAAATAAAAAACAAGTAAACAAATAAAAAATACATTCTTATAAAAAAAAAGATTTTTTTTTAAAATGTGCAGACGTACCAAAGAGGGTAAATAGAGCATCAGGCGTGACCATCTACAGAAAAAAAGAGAAAATAGAGATTCAGTTAGCAAGAGTTTTGTTTTGACGGGTTGGATGTAAGTAAAACCCTACTTGTAGTATGTTTTTTTTCTTTAAGTAAATTTAAAACAAAGATAAAGTAGAAAAAGAACGAATAAAACTAATATGGAAATTAAATATTAAGAAAGATTTGCTTGCAAATTGTAACGAAATGTCCTTTTGGTTTAAACTTTTTATCGATATATTTTTTTTTTAAAGCGGAACAATACCATGTACGTAAATTAATATAAAGTGGTATTTTATACGAGTTAAATATTTTTCAGACAGTTTATTTAGCTAAATTAATTCTTTTTTCTATTCAAATGTTTTGAGAGCTGATCTTGATGCTTCATAATTAATTAAATCGTTGGTTTAAAAGGAATAAAAATGCTGTGTTCTAGTTCTGAGAACCCAAAGTTATATGTATCTATGTATTACAGTAGAAATCGGTTACAAGAATAAATAAATTCTAAAATTCAATCAGTCTTTTAGTTCTTGAAATAATACCATTAGATTAAGGACTATCCCCACGCACCATTTGCGGCAAAAAAAAACAACACTAACGGCCATATTGTTCACTCCGGTGGAAATCAAATTTAAATTAATTTTAAACCCGATCTTTAACCGGCATTTTCTAAACCCGAACATTTTAGCGTGTGTTCATAATATTCACTTAAAAACCTTTATTAAACCCGATGAGTTAAAAATTCATTTAACCCGGGTTAAAAATAGTTTAACTTGCTTTTGAACCTACGTAGTTTGACATAAAATGATTAACATATATATGTCAGTTGAAATTAATTAAAAAGTGAGAATTTAAAAAAGGAAAAAAAACATATTTGTTTCTGTGTTTTCTGCAATTTATATTGAAAATGAAAGGTGGCGGTAAAGTA
Organism: Brachyopa scutellaris; assembly: GCA_949775065.1. Classification (NCBI taxonomy): domain Eukaryota; kingdom Metazoa; phylum Arthropoda; class Insecta; order Diptera; family Syrphidae; genus Brachyopa; species Brachyopa scutellaris. Next base: position 70,167,544 of record OX459114.1, on the reverse strand, counting down.
AACGATGTTGCCAACGAAAACAGCAGAAGTGATTGCGAAAATGAGCCCAAAGTAAACCAAATAACAAGAGTGTATTTCCCAAATGGAAACAGATCTTCTGCTGTCCTTCGTTATTTCTTCGCATGTTAATAGCATGGAGACACTCGAATGACAACTAAAGGGCGCTCGATGGGATGTAGTAAGTGGGTGTCCTGCATCGTGGTAAGTGTTTTATTCAATCGCTCCAAAAATTCGTCTTCTGAAGACAAAGACATCAACATTTCATCAACTTCACGAATGAAATCCATATTTTTCCCGGTTTATCAAAATTAGTCAATTCCCGGGTTAAAATTTAATTTAAAATTTAAAAACAGGGCTGTGATTAAATTTTGCTCGGCCTGAGACCTTTGAGGCCCAAATAAAAAAAATAACTGTGCGATAAGGGTGAAATCTAAATCTTATTAAAGCAATGAAAAAAAATAAGAAAAAAAGTTTTACACGTTAGAGGAACGCAGTACATATTTCATTATTTTTAAAGCTATTTGGGTTTATAATCACATCGCACGATAGAAAAATATGGATCAAAAAAGACTAGATGTAGACATGTAAGAATATACTTGGGCCGGTCACTACAGTCGCTACGTAAAACATAATGTATAGATACATACATTATGATACAGATATAAATATGATGATGTAGATACAAACAGGATGGAAATAAGGAATTGTATTTGTATTTGTAGGAACACGATTTTTTACCATTGCTATAAACAGTTTTCCGACTTAAATCTGATACATTTCCATCGTTATATGCAGAATGCAGCATCGTTGTAACCGACTGCAAATAAGTTTGAGTTAAGCAGAGTTTTGCCTGGACTTTCAAATTACATACATATATATTTTCCGTACATCGCTATATAAGCTATTGGTATAACCGATTTTTACTGTATTCTTCACAAATGTTTCAATTATTTTCTTATATTAAAAATAGTGAGGAATAAAACATCCTTTCAGTTCAAGTGCCTTATTTTTTTTAGAAATGTTTTCCATTAGCCTACTGCTGTTTTTTTTCACTCAGTGTTTCAGCAATTCTGTTCGTATTTAAAGTTTCAATAGTAAAACCGAAGCCAAAGCATGAAATCTATCAGATTTATTTTGAAGTTGGGCGTACGCCATCTAATCGGTCGATCGTTTGTTAAAAATCGTATCAATGTGGGATTTAATACTCTATCTTTCTATATATAACCTGTTTGAAATTAACGGTTTAAATTAATTTGGCAACTTGAGTTCACATTGCTTTTCAGGCTTTGCAGCACAAATACGACCTTTTCGATGTGCGTCGATTTTGATTGACAGTTCATGATTCAGAGCAAGCAACTAGTCACTAATTTTCCAAGAACTACTTAAAGGAATTTATTGACCGTTAATACTCGTACACTTAAGAAGTTTTGGACCTAACGTTTCTACAGCCATGCTATTCTCTGTACACCGCTAGTTGCACTGAACGAACCTTTCTAGTGAGCTTACAATTGTGCTTAGAAATAATAATTTTAATTTACAAAATCGCTGACTGCGATATTATAGTTCTTTAGCATTTAATTCAATTTAATTTATTTAAGTTTAAAATAAAAAACACAACTAAACGATTTCCAAATTCTTGCCGCGGCCGTGTTTAATTTTGATAGGAAAATTAAAATAGTAGAATATTTAGTATTTTTAGAGCATTAAATTAAAAATTAAAAACACAATTTACAAAATAAAATTAATGAAAACAAAACACACATAAAATGGGAAATTAATTGAAAAGGAAAAGTTGTTAAAATTAACCACGAAAATTTAAATAAAAATTAAAAAAAAAAACAAACGCTGATTACAGAAAATAGTTCATCAATTATTGTAATGCTATTTTCATGTTTTGATAAACAAGCTCTTATTATTGCGACTGAATTTTAATTGTTTTATTAAACAAATTTACAGATGAAATGGAAAATTTTTAAATAGTGAAAAACAGGGAAAATACTCGAAGGAGCGTAAAAATGATCACGAAAAATAGATGAAAAATAACACAAAACAATAAATTGAAATGGGGGAAAAAAAAAACAAAAACAAATATGTAATTCTAAATTTAACAATTTAAAACAATAACTAAATTTTGTTTCGACACTAAGTCCTATTTAATTATTATAAATTCAAATTCAACAACCTAGCCACAAAAGAAAGCTGTATTAACATACATACGAGCACGTATGCATGTACTTATGTACATATATACAACAAAAAATAATAATATCTATGTATTTACCTCTTCATTCAAGTTGGAAACTAGCAGGACATTCGAAAAACCTCTGAGTGATGGTGTGCCAGTTGTTAGAGCACCACTATTTGCCAATGCAAATGCTCCTAAGCTCGGTATACCGCTGCTATAGCCACCAGTTAATTGGGTACCAATTCCCAATGCAAAAGGTGGTAGAACACCAGGGCCACCTAATCCATTTACTAAAAAACCAAAAGAAATAAAAACAATAAAATTAATGTAAACGACATGGTTTGGAAGGTTTTGATAAACAAATGGAAAAGAAAAATTTCGAAAACAACTCAGTGGAAATAAAAAAGTAAAGAAATAATAAGTTACCTAATTTATCACCTGTTAATGCTGGCCTTTGTCTGGCCGCAATTAGAAGCAGATCATTTGCATTGACCAATCCTCCGGCTGCCGGAATAATATCGGCACCCGGCTCACCTGGCGGCAATGATGGATTTGTAAAGTCCCTCGATTTGTCATTATTGTATTTGACATTGAGAGCTGTCAATTTACTATTATCAATACGTAGGGTACAACATCCATTGTAGATGTTCTGGCCGTCGAGAATGTTCTTAGCGTGTTGGGCTGACTGTGCATCGGGATACTGAATGAGAGCCTGAAAGAGATAGTTAATTTAGTATATAAAGAGATATTGTGAAAGCATGCCTGTATCATGTATGTCTTTCCAATAAAGGGTATTCATTTTCTATAGCACAGAAGAACAGAAATCCTTTTATTAATAAAGTGAGAGAAAAGAAAGTACTTGAAAAAGAGATTTTCCTCTGAGCAAGAAAGTCTTTCTCACAAACCTACATAGACCTTTTAAAAAACGTGAAATTCTCAAAGCGAAAATATATGAAGCAATTAACGTTATGTAATCACTTTATGTGGAGGTAAACACGCGGCAAGGATGTGTTTTAGAAAAAAAAATCATAGCAAACAAAACACTGTTGTATATTTCCTGGCCATTGAAGCAGGCTTTTAATTAGACTGACTCGGCACAAGCTTGATTTGTAAATACAGTCGAGCCTGGATAAGTGGAATACTTCTTCTAGTGGGCCAAATTGTGCTGCACCATCAGTTGTTTTACTAATAAAAACTTTTTTAAGTGAAATTGTCTGAACTGTTTCTGTTAGCGGAACCCATATTTACAAAAAAAATCTCTATAAGTGGGATGATGTGTTTAGAACCTCTGTAAGTGAGACAGGCTGGTGGAAATTTTTTTTTTTTTTTCCAAAAGATATGCATTTTGCTTTTCATACTGTCTTACTTATCAAGACCTAAAAAGTACTTTCCGTTGACATATGTAGAGTTTTGCAAATGTAATGTATTTACTTAGTTGGCGCTACAGCTCGAGGTGAACCTGGGCCTCATATTGGCCACAAGAAAATTCTCAAAGCACACTTTACAGAAGATTAATGTGACACTCATTTATTCTGAATCCTCCTCGCATTATCAGTCATAAAATACATAAAATAAAATTATCTTTAATTCGAATATTGGTCAAAAAATATAAATCTTAATCTTAACAGTGCGTATTTTAAATTCAACTAAAAATTCATTGCCTGCCAAACTTCATTTTATTGATATCGAAATCGTCAGTGGTAATGTTTATAGAAATCAGGGTGTAGTGAACTATGTATTTCTATTCGTGTATATTTAAATTAGCACTGAGGTTGATGTCAGAGCAGTTCACCGACAAAATTGTTACCTTGTAGAAGTTGAAAATGATACTAGAAATTCATTGAAGAACTACTATTGCAAACTACTGTGTTGTTGTCCTAAAACAGTTATTAAATTGCAAACCATGGGCCTGTGCCACAATACTACAAGTTTCAATTTATACAAGTGTAGAATATTTGTGTAACACGTAACATAAAGTAAACTGGCACTTCTACAAGTGTAATTGAAAATATACTTGTAGGGAAATTTAGTGATTTCCCTGTTACTGTTACTGCAAGCTACAAGTGTAGGAAAAATTGAAACTTCACTGGTTGAGTAGTTGATAAATTCTTACAGGCGATTTTAGACTTGTAGGAAAAAAAAAGTCATCATTATTTCATACATTTAAAATGAAAAGTTGTGTCTAGCGCGTGTTTGATAAATTAATAATTAACTAAACAACTAAAATGTACTTTTTTGATTCAGAGTCCGAAAGTGATAGTGACGTTGAAAATAGACTAAACATTTATAAAGATAGGATAAACATTGAAGTTGAGGACTACTTGTTTTGCAAACAATTTCTACTATCAAAAACGGTTATAGAGTACCTTAGGAGATAGTGCATATCCCTTGAAAACGTGGCTTCTGCCGCCTTCAATTTCTAATTCTGGGAGCGCATCTATTGTTCGGTACAACAGGGCCCAAAAACGAACACGACGATTTGTTAAGTGTGCATTTGGAGTCTCAAAAGAAAAATTCCCGTGTTTGAATCATTTGAGAGTCCAACCTGTATTAGCTGCAAACATTTTTAAGTGTTGTGCCACTTTATGCTATCTTTCTCGAAACCAAATTAATGAAGTTAATATATCTGAAATGCTGCCTGCCGAGAGTGCTCAAAGAGAAGAAAATTCCGTAACTGCAAATATTTTCCCAGCACCATCCCGAGAAGCTCAATGAAGACAACATCAACTTTTGGATTTCTTTAACTAATTAAACCAAAATAATTAAATTAAATGTACGTCCATTCTTTATTTTGAGGAATAAGACTAAGACTGCTACTTAAAATAAATATCTCTTTCTATGTATCACTTTTTTTTTGCTTTGTTAGTATTTCAGAAAATGCACCAAACTTTTATTACTTTTATTTTCTCGAATTTTCGTTAAAACCGGAATTTCTTTGTCAACACTTTCTTTTGCCATTTTATTTGCGTTGCTCACTCATTTTCATAAAACTGATAGATATTCATAGCCACCATAGCTAAACAAACAAACAAACAACAAAAAAAAAACAAATTCTATCAAATTCAGAAATATATTGGAAAACACGGCTACAACGATATTTTGAAAATATTTTGATGTTTCAAACAGAAATTGTACACTTGTAAACTGTATGTCTACAAGTCGAGGGAAATTTCTGATTTCTACACTTGTACGAAATTTTTCTGTGTTACAGAAATAATCTACACTCGTAGGACTAGTTTACTTGTACAGGGACTTGTAAACTTGTAGACTTGTAGCATTGTGGCACAGGCCCCATGTCACGAGATGAGAATTTTTCGGACAGTGGTCCCAAAGGGGACAAAAAACAATGAATGTGATTCAGCCAGCACGTGAAACTACAATATTAACGATTAAAATGCAACTTTAAAGAGTATTTTTGAACCCTTTGTGTTTACTTAAAATACCGCATAAATATTCTCAAATTCGAAAAAATAAAACAACTTCCAAGTTCAGTGAACTTCTATTTAACTCATCACATTGGCAAACATTTTTTTTTTATTAAATAATAAAATAAGAAGCTTGCCTATCCTTATCGGACGCATAAGGAGCTTGTGCAGACACACGGAGAGTATTGATGATTCTAAAGGATCCGGAAGGATAACTTTAATATATACGGTAAGCTTTGCTAAATAGGATTCTATGTCTGCAAATACTCTAGCGCAAATTCATAGTCAGCCCATGAATAGTGCTTAGACCCGACTTTAGTTACAGCTGGCAATAAACAAATACACATCTTTGACTGTGTATATTATTGACTTTGGAGTGTTATTGTAAGATTATTTGAACGAACAAAACCAAACCAAAACATTATGAATAATTTAAGTCGCTTAAAGCCGACTCTAATTATTTAAATTTCGAGATGGCTATAAGTTTAAAGTCGACTATAAGGTAACTATAAATAGCAAAAATTCTATTTTAATTTATGTAGGCGAATAAATTCTTCTAATGTTGGCTTTATCTAACTATAAATTTGCGCCCCTGTTTTTAATTTTCTGAACAAATCTCATTGAACTCGCAACACGCAAAAACGAGTCTTTTAGAAATCCTACCGCTCTGCTCTGCCTACTAAATTTTACGCTACACATGCATAGTTGACGACCTGTTGATTTATTAAAGTGCCAAACAAATAAAGAGTTTCATGTATACAAGTGAAGGGGTGCTCGGATATCCTTAAGCACTCGCCAATATTATAAAAGTTTCAATACGAATGTTTCACGAGACTGTGCTGACCTTGACACTTTATTGTCCAACCTTTGAAACCCAACTTTATGTTCAAGATTTATTATTCCTATTAATCAACACCTTCAGAGAATACATTTTCTTTTTTGTACTCTCGACGTCGACACTTACCTGGAATGAATTATTTTTAGTGAAAGTCACGATTTTTAAAACTTTTCCGAAACGCTGGAAAATCTGATGTAATATATCCAATGACACTGGATACAATAGTGATTCTACAATAACCCTGAGTACAGTGTTTGGACCACCTTGTCCTGTTGAATTGGTATTATTCTGCATAACAGTCTGTGAGCCTTCGGTAGCGGTGGCACCGCACAACGGTAACGGTGATCCAGATCCTGGCGATTGAATTTTATAGTCTGTATTTTGAATGGCGACCAAAGCGGTTTGCTGTAAAGAAAACAGATACAAAAAAAAGAAAATTAGAAATACAAATAAAATGTTCACACGAGAAATTAAACATTGATTTTTAGAAAAGAAAAATAGAGAGAGAGAGAGAGAGAGAGATAGTGAAACTCGTGAGTCGTGAGTTCATAGTCAAATCTAATCGAGTGTTTTATGAGTTTTTGAGAGAAATGCATAGAATCGAACGTGAACTGACTTTTTCTATAAAATTGCCGGCCTCTTTCACAATCGTTTGTTTTTCTAGCCTCACTCAAATTTAATTATTAGAGGTTTTCTTTTATTTCCCTGAAGGTCCTTGAGACTTGCTCGTATATAGTTCCCCGCACCCCCAAGGGATGTGAGTAGCTAAACGGGGGTGGCGGTCTAATCAATTTTTATTAGTCGGGTGTAATTTCCTTTTTTTTTTTCGAGTACGACTTGCCGCACAACCACTGCTGTGTGATAATATTTACGATATTCCATGAAATCAAAATTCAGCACGAATGAAACAACGATGACGGCGAAGGACATTTGCGAATGTCGCATTCGCATTACGCTGCTGGTATACATATGTATATGGTACGAGAATTTCGATTTTCGGCGGTTATATTGGTTGGTCCTGTTTTTGATTTGTGTGATCATATGGAGACTGCTACTACTGTGCGGACGGCTACAGCGCGATGGTCACGAGTTTGGGGTGGATTGGCTGTTCTTGCCACAGTCTGCATTTGACGGGATTTAGATTTCTATTTGTGGGTCGGAGTTTAATGTTTTATTAAGTGCTTTCTCATATTGTTTATCGTAATACATTGCTGAACGGGAGCTCGGGGTAGAAAGTGTGTGTGGGCCATAACTGTGCGTTGGGTGAATGGAGAAAATTGATTTGTGGTCAAACGTTTACTGTATTCCATAATTGAAAGTCAATGAACTTCTGCCGCTGTGGTTACACAACAATGTATAAGTATTTCATTTTCAATTAATGACAATTGATGACGCATATGTTGGAATTATTGCGGTTACCCCTGTAGACCAGACATATCGAGTTATGGTCAATTGAAAGTCTATAAATTAGGTAATATTTTGATAGATATGCAGGTGGGTTAAGAGGATACGCTAAGTGCTTACAGTGGCAATTTTCCTGGCTTTTGATTGCCATAACATCGTAAGAGGTTGTGAATTGCCGGCTTGGCCACTTTAGGGCTCACAATCCCCGGCGACAAACAGAAAGATTTATTATTCTCGGAAATTCTGGTATGTATGAGAAAAAATAAAATAAAACTCGGAGATCTACATCGATAAACCATAGCAAAGGTCTGATTAGAAGTTCGATGTACCTAGTAGCTATGGTGCAGCAGTGTTGGTGTTGGATTTTTGATTCGGCAGTAGTCGGTTCAAGTACCAATGCCGAGAAGCATATGGTCAGAGGGGAGAAATGTCAGATACATACAAAGAATGTCAACAAAGCCGATCTTAATATTTCTCTGTGCGCTGAACATACGATTACGCCTAGCTAGTATCAAATCGTTCGAATACATGTGGTATAGCGTATAGTATAAGTTATATCTAGCGCACTGAATGTAAAGGAAATCAGACTAAAGACATTTTTGAATCGTAACAAACGTATTGCCACCCTGGATGGTGTTAGAAGAAGAACTGGTTAAAGATGTAAAATCGTTTTTTTGCATAGTGAGAAAGATAGCCAAAGACTGAGGTTCAGCAGCGAACGAAAATAATTGGATCAAATGCACACAATGTTTGGCGTTCTTAAAGAATTTCGCGTCAAACCAAAAAGGTGCCTTTGGGTGTTTCCATAAAAACCGGCCCTTGATTAAAAAAAAACAAAATAATTGAATTGATAAGTACGACTCTGGGGACGCTCAGTTTGGTCCAAATTAGACTTTAAAAATACAAGATTGAATTATTCGGGCATTTACACAGACATCGACGAAAAAACGATGAAATACGTCATACTTTTTGAAGTATAAATATCAAAAATCATAGTTTTAAGAGTACGTTTAGATTTAATGCTAAAATGATAAAAGAGAAAATATTATATATTTATCATTGAAGAGATATAAAAGATAAAATTGTATTCTTCTCATTGAAATAGAAATAAATAATTTCCCATTCAAACTTCCTTTATTATAATCTGTTCAACTCGTACAAATATAAATACTAGGTCACACCCGTAACAATTTCAAAACATTTTTTTTGACAGTTTCCCACACATTTGGTTTTCTTTTCTTAACTGGTACTCAAGATCAGGTAATTAATTAAAAAAAAAAGATATAGTTTCTCTGCAAGATTTTACACCACATGAACATTAGATTTCATTTTAACATTTAGATTTTCTAAGGTCACGGCCGTAACGCAACTAAAATGGAATTTATTAACCAAGTGTTTTCTTAATCAATTATACTTATCGATTTAAAGAACATCATGGGTTTTATAGATAAATTCAAGTTTTATTTTGTTTATCTAGAATATTGGGCGAATATTTTGTAAAAACAGGAGTGTCAATGTCACACCCATTTGCAACTGCAGTGTAAGATCGGTGCTACATTAGATCAGATCGGCCGAATCACAATGTAACAAAACAAATTATTTTACTTTTCTGATTCGTTCGGTGTATGTTGAGAAAAAAACAAAACTGAATTTGTGCCAAAACTTTTCCGAAGTTATTTTATTAGCTTGATCTTTATTATTGTTAAAGTAAGTATGTATATACATATGTATTATATTCGGCTTCTTTCCTCAATTAAATAAAATAATTTCTCTACGTCTACATCTATTCTCAACGGAAACTTTAAAAAAAAAAAAAAAAAAAACTGTGCAAAACACAAAAACAAAATTTAGTTTTTGAAAAACGAATGTCCAGCCATCGACAACGAAACATGTTTTTCTCTTTCGCCTTGTTTTTTTTTGTTTGGTTTTGCCGTATGCGGTGTGTGTTGCGCCATAAGCAAGTGTACAGCAATCGACAACTACGCGACGCTCGTTTGAAACGTTTGTGTTTTATTCGGTGTGTGTTGGCCGTATGCAAAGCCATGTATTTTCGACAACCAGTCATGAAGCGCATCGAAATAGAAACATGTGTTGTGTTTTGCCTGCTTTGGTGTGTTTTGTCTTATAAGAATAAATGTTCTGTTGTTTCAGTAATCTTAGAGGAAAGAGCAAATATCGATGCTTACAATTTGGAAGGTTTTTCAAACCACGAAATAGCCCGTAAAAAAGAGCGAAGTTAACATGATGCGCGAAATTACATTAATAAATCTATACCTATGGAAGCAATTATAAGGGAAGAATTAAAATAGTGTTAACGCCTCAAGACAAGCGGAAAACTCAGGGGTTAGCATCCAATTCAATTTGCAAGAGACTACATGACATGGGTAATGAAAACTAGAAGTGTTTTAAATGATTGAGGCAAAGTTGTCTTTTCGGATGAAAATAAATTCAGTTTGGACGTACAATTTTTATTTTCACGGTATTCGAAAAGAACAATAGCCGTAACCGTTTATTTCTAATCAAGTGAATCGCACTGTATATGGCATTATATGCACAAGTTGGATAACAATCAACTTCTGATGACGGAAGTGGTCAAAGGATCCCCTAACAGGACAGCTCAAGAACAGTGCAGACTAGGAAGACCATGAAACAAATGGTAAAAAAATAAATAAACAGGAAGTAATGTAAAATATGAAGACTATGCCTTGAAGCCACATTACCGGCTGATCATATTCTGGGATAATGCTCTGCCAAAGCCCAAACAATGCACTATCGCAGCGGCATTTAAAATCTCATAGGTTGCACGACTAAAAAACTAAAAAGAAAGAAATTGGCCATCAAAATGCTAGCTGGCCGTATGCCAACGAACCACGCACAATTGCAGATTTAAAGGATGATACTCGACTTGTTTTTAATGAACTACCGCAGGAATTATGACGAAGGTTGGTAATCTACCAGAGAATTAACGTCCAATAGAATCACTCTTTATGTGCATACATATATGTAGTTGCATTTAGCAGATGATAAGTACATATATGCAGTCCCTACCTGTTACTTCGATACTACTCTCGTACCTAGCTTCAAGTATTATCTCTCTTGAAACCGAATTTATTTCGAATTACCTCACTCACTCAGTATTCATGTTCACTCAATTTAAATGATTTATTTATTTTCTCTCCCACAGATATAAATATGAGTGCATTAAATCAGGATCCTAATAAAAAATTCAACTGCAAGTACATATACAATTCTATTTTCTTTTTTTAAATTAAAAAAGAATAAAATAACAATAATAGAAAAAAACGCACGACAAAATTCTCAAATCAAGGACGAGATATGAGAAAATATAACAACTAAAAGAGGAAGGAACTCATTTTTCTTTAGACTCACACTGGTATGTCATCTTTGTCAAGGACGTCCTTCCGTATATATTATGTATATACTGCGAGCGCACACAATTTATTATAATGGCATGTAAAACGTTTACTATGTTGGGAGCGGGGGGGGGGGGGGGGGGGGGGGGGAAAATGACAACTCCCAACTGCATCCACATTCACAGTTATAAGAAGGGGGGCCAAAGACGCTGCGGTCTAACAACTCCATCGACAAGGACAACGATGACAGTTTAATGTTACATTCTGCATAGCTGACTTACAGCACAGGTTGGTACGGGTATATTGGTACTCGTACCTTGGTGATTTGCGTGCGCTGTGCGCACTTTAGACCGTATTAAGAAGTTTTCCTTCCTTCTGTTCCCAGTCTACCGCGAAGAGCAGAAGCAAAGATGGAAGTATTGTTACTTACCATTCTTTATGGATGATTTTTCCCGAATCAGTTTGGTCGAGTTCGGTCGAAATTGACAATAGAGAAGTCGGTTCCTTGGGTATACGACATCCTTTTATGCAAGACAAATTGTAAGAAGTGATTTTTTGTACGAATCGACAGCGAAGTAAGATGAAGTTGGCGAACAAGAAAAAAAATATCCTTTTTCGAATTTACGAAGACTTAAAACACAGCTTATTACAAAGTACGAAGGTTTGGAAAATACTGTGGTCGCTGTTGTAAGAAGTTTGTTTATTTTTTATTTCTTTCATTTTCTTTTGAAACGTGAGGCTTTTATCACACTATAGTTAGGTACTATGTTTAATATAATTTATTAAATATTTCTTTAAGAAGAAACAAAAAAACAAACTTTCTTCGAGTAGGTATCATAATACGTTTCAGGAGAACGAACTGACGAAAAATGAAACCAAAAACAAAAAGCTCTTAAGTGATGAATGTTTACTTAAGTGCTTAATCTTTTTTTCCTTGTAATTTTTACAAGAACAAGTGGACCAAAAGAAGTGGGAACAAATAAAAAAAGGCAAGGATTGGGGTTGACTAAAAAATAAAGTTTTGTCCCTCTCCGTACGGTTCGGTTGTAAGAGGATTTTGTGTGTTTTTTATAAGTAAGAAACTAACAAAATCATATAGATACTTTGTGGAATAATAAAACTATGATGTTTCAACGAGAGAGTCAAAGAAAATTCAAAAGAAAAGAAAATGAAGAGACACGCAAAGTTGAAAACTTAAAAATAAAGTGTCCCCACGGAATCGTGGCAGCTATTTGGTCAGTCTGTATACTACATTCATACTATACATATGAAGGACCAGGAGGCACATAAAGAATGTGAAGAATAAAATTTATGTGCGAATTGAAATTTAAGAGTGTTTACTGCTTTTATAGGGTTTGTACGAAGTATAAAAGAAAAACTGTGAGAAACAATGTTCTTTCTTACATTTTCACCATCATTAAACTAACGTTGGTAAAACGGAAAAGTTTTTAGAATTGTTATTATTTGTTATCACTTTTCTTAATGGCGCACTTTTTTTCGCTGATTGAAGATTGAAAATATTGTTAACAGCTTAAGTCACAAATCCCACAGTTTTTGAATAACAATTTGAAGAAACAAAATATGTATAAAAATTTATTAAATGTAAAGAACTATAGATAAACTTTAAATAAACAACAAAAGATACATATGTACATGGTCAATGTCAAAAATGCGACTAAAGCTAAAGGCATTAAGGCAGAATCGTAGCAAATTCGTTTTACTTGGTCTGCAATGAATACAATTTTCATTGAAAAAATCTCACAATTTGAGACAGTTCGCATTTTGCTGGTTGAAATCACACAATCAGGCATCATTGGTTGGACTAGGCGTGGCAGCAGTTAGCTTTTTCCACAACTCCTAAGGCTTATCTGATACGCAAAGTGTAATCTATCTGTTTGACTTTTGTACAATACATACATACATACTTCAGTGGCGTCTACTCAGGGTGTGCAATGCACACCCTTATCGCACGTATCAAAAACATACTCAACCCAGACAAATATTTTTTAACGTTTTCTCCGCAAAACCTTCGACAAAATATATACAAGCACATACATACATATGTACATACATAGTATTTACATGAGAACTTTCGTATATGATTGATTCTATTCGATGAATGAGATTAAACCACCCTGCTAAATATTCCACGTGACACCACTGACATACTCGTATGTACATACCTTACATCACATCAACTATTCACATTTTCTCGATGTCAGATAGCTAGAGAAGTAGAATTAAGAACTAAAAGCAACTTGAGTGAGTTCGAGAAGGATGGAAGAGAGAGAGAGAGTGCTTCCGCACTGATATAAAATACAATATTTATGTCATTTTAAATTGTTGGCTTTTTTCTATTCTCTAATAGAGTCTGAAGAAATCTGACAATGAAAAACAATCTACAGTAAGGAAAAAAAGTATGTATTACTAAACCCCCATTTTAACTGGGTATTCGCTGTTTTCTGATCTCTCGTTTCCAATGCACCCACGAATGCTCATTGAAACTTAAATCCGAGAAACACAGATGCGAATTATTATTAGCATCTTAAACGGTCTAACATTCCTTCAATAGATACAAGATACCTTCCTCTGGTAACCTCCATCTCCTATTGTGGATCTTAGGTATTTTACAAATATGCACACTTAGTGACAAAAGTCTACGTACACAATGTCTGTAGTGTGCGGGGGCTCTTAAACTCTAAAACTAAAAATTAATCTCATTCAAGGCTGACGCATAGACCTTTTCTCAAAAATTAGTAATCTTATACCAAAAGAATCATTAAAATCTATTCAGCGGTTCTTGAGATCTTGTACAACAAACGTTATCTGACACCGACCGGGACTTTGCTTTATAGGTACTATGTGTAGAAGAAGATATGTATGTATGTATGTAAACTTTTGTCACCCTTATTGTGATGAAATTGAACAAAAATTAAGCTTTTGTTTATTTTTAATTTGTTATTGTATTTATTATTTAGTACCTATGTATGTACAGAAATGTTTGTTTTGTTTATTTTGCGTTTTTATTTTGTCACGAAAAAACCGTTTATTAACGAAAGTGTACGTAGACTTTTGTCACTAAGTGTATATTTTCACGACCAACTCCATAATCTTGCAACCGCAAAATGTCAAACCCTCTAATTATGTGCGTGTTACCATGATTATTTTTCTCGTAAACATTATTTCCTCCTCAATTGGAATTAATTTTCCCCGCAATGATAATGGGCGATTCCTAGGAAATTCCAAACGATAAACGCAATTGTCTCTGTATTATACTTGTACCGTCACCTGAACTTAACATCGTTGTTGGCAACAGCTTCAGAACACCCCAACTCAAGAGTTTAAGTCCTTATTGTTGTTGTATTTTGCTATTTTTTTTTTTATTATTATTATAGATGTATTCTCATGTGTAAGGTTGAGCCTCCACTTTATGCCGAAATGAAAGGAAAACAATCAACAGGATTTACTTTGGTTTTTAAGTGACAGAGGATGAACGTATGTTGGTGTGTGTATACTCTAAGAGGCAAACAAAAGAAAACGAAAAAAGGACATCGTGTGTGGGAAAAATCACAAATATAGCAAATCGATCCATCAAAGGATTTTGCTCGCTTTTTTTTTGGTCATAGGTCTTAGCTTCTTGCTCTTCTTATCTTTGGAAGAGCATAGAAAGAGAAAAAATAGAAATAATAAAAATACTCGTCCTCCCAACCTCCGTCAGAGCACCAGAGACTTTCATCACCCTGAAGCCATCATAGAGTCTTGGCCCGGTAGAATCTCGAATTCAGTATAATCGCATAACCGGATCACAAAATAATCCTTACCTAATCGCACCCCATCTATCAGAGGTGTGTACCCTATAAAGGCTTAATCGAGGGTGCAAACAGACGAGTAACCAATAAGTCCTGCAAAGGTTAGTTCAAGGTGGTTAAGTGGAATAAAAGGAATAAAAGCACTAAACACCATGCGAGTCGTTTGTGTTTGTTTATTTCTTTTAGCAAGAGGAGTAGCGAGTGGCAAGTGGGATACCCACATATGGAGATGTAAACATCAACTTTATCCTTTAGCATACATTGCCATCGCATACGCATCACTTAGCGACGCCTTTAAGAACAACAAAATACACTCTTCTTGCTGTGTCCTGAAATGAAAATTCTTTAGACTTAAAATAAATTCGTGTTCTTTTTTTTTTAAGGATCAAACAACGGAAGGGTTGTTGTTCTTTCTAGCTCTTTGGTCAGTCTCGGCTAAGCCAAAAAATACAAAAAAAAGAAAAGGACAACCAAATTGAAAGCCAACAAAACCCAATGTACAAGTATTTGTTGTCCTGGCTGTTGCTGTTGTTGGCAAGTCAAAGACGACAGCTTAACCCATTGGAAATCTAATTTATAGAAAAAAATTTCCCTGTCATGTCCGAGGAAAGTTTTATCCTTATCCCTTTGCAAAGAGATTACGGAGTCAAAGTTACCTGGTTTTTTTTTTGGTCTTTATTTCCTTATTGCGAGAGGCAATGTCATAGTCATTGCTGTTGTGTTAGCTTAGTTTCGGTAGCAACAATGTTCTGTTATTATTATCCGTTTGCCCCGCTGCTGCTTTTGTGTACTTCCTTTGGGACAGAATCCTTTTGCCGCACGAGAGAATGTTTATTCTTCGAATTAGGCAGTTGAATATAGAACAGGGATGTTATTCTATTGAATTGTGCTCTAATATATGAATGAAACTGTGCCAAGTGTGTGTATAGGTAGGTATGCATGCCTCCGGTATACTTGTAGAACATACCATTTGTGGTGTGCTGATTGTTTTCCCTCCCATACAGACTCATTCATCTCAATTTCGTTTTCCTCCCAACAAAAAGTTGGTGTTGTTGCTTTTGTTTTCCTACTTTTCTCGACTTTGACTCTAGAAATGAGACATGCTACAAAGATGTAGCAGTAGAAGTATCCCTCCGGGGACTTAACCCTTTTGTGCAAACCGAATTTCTTCTCATTTTTCCTGTGTGTTCGTTCCTGTATGCCTTGACTTGACTTTAATATGTCACATGTAATATTTCTGTGTACGAGTATGTTTGTTTGAAAAGACGGGTCCATGTTGGATGTGCTCTTTGGGTTTTCTCAGGACATCTGGAATCATTAAGGGGGTTACATACGAGTACATTTTTTTTATACATATATTCTTTGTATAAAAAAGTTGTTGCGCTTCTTGTCTTGGGCTTCGAGTTCTATTTTGTGTAGTGTGGAAGGTTTGTTTGTTTTTTATTACTTTTTTCTTTTCTAGGATTTTTAACTCACTCAGGATGATGATTTGGGATACGAATGTGTTTTAGTATTTCATGAGGAAAAACATTTTTGCTGAAGATGATATGTCGAGTACATCGTTAAGGAATGACAACGATATCTTCCAAGAGTCGTTACTCATTTTTCGTACACTCGTGTACATATTTTGGATCTGGTGAAGTAATTTTGAAAAAAAAAACTTTAATTCGTTTTAGAATTCAGAATGACGTGCGGAAGGATCATTTCACACATCTCCAATGAGCCATTCCCTATTGGAATTGTTTGTTTCGAAGTTTACTTATTTGCTACTAGCTGTCGCGCTCAGCTTCACCCGTGTCTAAAAAATATTGTGTTACTTACAATACATAGGTACATTGTCATTTAGTTCGAAGAATCAAAGACAGTGCCGATCGCACCCAGACCCCAACGCACCAATAAATACAATCCACAAAAGAAGTGTGTAGGTATTGTATTTGTATTTTGAATAAGTGACGTTTCGCTGGAAAGTGCCATTCGTTATCGTTAGTATTTTTATTTTTGAGTTAATTTAAATAATATTACGTATAAAATCTGTGTTGGCCGTGGCCGTAGTGGTTAGTGCGTTGGACCACTACGCATGCTGCTCGGGTTCAATCTCAGCCCGGGTCCAACACCAAAAAAAGCAATCAAAGAGTATCATTTGTCATGAGAGGCTTCTCAACTCGCCATTCGGAGTCGGCAAAAAACTGTAGGTCCCTTCCATTCGTGGTAAAAATAACACGCATACACAAATGGTTGCGAGAACCTAGGCTTGGTTCTGTATAGGACTGCTGACGCCGTATATTTACATATTTTTTATTTTTATTTTATAAAATCATTTTATCATATATAATAGTAATGTCATCGGTACAAGCTATTACTTTACACCCTTGTTTTTCCAGAGTGAGCAGAATTTCATTCAGAGTCAAGAGCCATAATTGTGGCGAATATACGCCTCCCTGTGGTATTCTACGCTTTACTGACCTCTTGGATTTATAGTTTCCCAGTTCTGAGTTGGTCAACCTGCTTAACAGCATTTGTTGGATCCAGAAACTTGGTCTGCTATTAATCCTCAAGTTGTCAAGTGCTGCTGATATAGCTTCAGGTTTCATATTATTGAAAGCTCCTTCTACGTTCAGAAATGCTATCATTGTAAATTCCTCACGGGCCAGAGATTTCCTAACATTACCGATAAGTGAATGAAGGGCTGTTTCCACAGATCTTCCTTCACAGAAAGCACGCTGCGATGTCGGGAACATGTTACCTGGGATCTTACTGCGAATGTTTATACATATCTACTAGTCTCTCAAATGTTTTTAGCATGAAGGATGAAGACTTCAGACCTAAGTATTTGGGGGAGGTGTGAGAGGTTTTTCCTGATTTATAAAGACCACTTTCACGTACCTTCAAACTTTCGGTACATAACCGAAGTCTAAGCAGGAACGGAATAGTTTAATCAACCAGGGTCTGATAATGACATAAGAATGTTGTATTTCGGCTGGAATGATTCTATCAGGACCCACAGACTTGTAGGGGAGGAGGCTATTTACGGCCCATTTGACCTTGCTTTCACTTACCACTTCACTTGAAAAGAAAGGAGTATTTGAGGCCATCCTTTCGTAAGTATATTCACACTCCGTTGTAATGCAATGATTCCTGACTGGATTCAGTATCCGTTCCGTCGGGTCTTTAAATGAAGATTGGCACAATAGGAGTCTTTGACAGGATCTTCCGAATTCTGTTGGCTTCGCTATATTCCTATTAGAGCAGAAAGATTGCCAGAATTCCCACTGGGCTTTTCTGATCTTATATTTGTGATCCTTATCTCTTTATACTTATCTCAGTTACTGGGGCTACTTGAGGACTTCGTAAGATTGTAACAAGTGATGGCCGAGGAACGGATATCTTTTCAGGCCAGCTCAGCCTAAACGTGTCTTTGAGACTTCCAGCAGGTTGGGAATCCTCGCGAATGACTTCTGTCATAGCTGCATGGTTGAGGAAGATGAGGAGGACCTCCTGTGCAGCTGCCCAGCAAACTCTGGGAGAATATTTCTTTAAAGACCTGCAGAGTATTTCCTTAACGGATATCAATACAATTTGGAAATTTATCCAACTCTCAAAAAGGTTCCAAGAGCACCGAAAAGAATTGACTTACGTGGCAACACAATGGACATACTTTGACCTAAGTGAATCCTACCCATTGCGGTGGATAGCCACCTAACCTAGGGCTCTCAACAGAGCTGTTCATAATTCAATACCGGCTCTTCCAATTACAGAGATAGGTATTATGAGTTAGGGCTGAGCAAGTTGGCACTTGTTCGAAAACCCAGCGAACACAAGAATGCCACTTCTTCGGCTGTCTGACAAGCATTCAGACCCAGAGTATCATAATATGTTTTGAAAAGCTTTCCATTCGTTCTTTTGTGACTGTAAAGGGAAGGTCACTTTTTAGCTCCAATCAAGTTAACTTTATACTCGTTTATATGTTCAAATTATGTACAAGTATACAATATATAAATATAAGTGCACCCCAACCTACTTACAGCGACAAGTCACAAGTCAATTAAAATAATTGAGAAAATATATAATAGAAAAATTCCACAACAGCCACGAATAAATGCCGACAATCAAAAATGCTTTAAACCATGACGAACACACATCCTTGCCGCCATTCAATGTTGATTTTATACACTTTTCATATCCTGCCAATTTTTCATCCAGCAAAACTGAATTTTCCATACCGTGTTTGCTATTTTTTGTGTTTCATTGCAACAGGGTTCATTGCTGGTTGTATGGAAATGCCATAGGGTCGCCAATCAACAAACCGTAATAAATAGTAACACAATCCCAAATGGAACTGATTTTTCGGAAATACAAAAAATGCCAAAGATGTAACGCTTTTTTACAAATTAACAGGCGCGTAATGTTAATTAAATACAAAAAAATAAGAATAGGAGAATACACCAAAAGGACGAACAGAAAATAATACAATCCAACTATAGCGAAACATTTCAATTTTCAATCCATCCGCAACATGAATTTCACCTAAAGCCAATTTCGAAATTGATTGTTTCTGGACTCTTGGTTATTGTGTGGGTAATGTAGTTGATGCCTGCCATGACGCATGGTGCCCCGAGTGGTCAGAAAATTTGGTGTTCCCATCTCGTCGCCGCCGTAACATTCGGAATTGTGTTTAATTTTTTGCTGTTGTTGGTTTTCCATCAGTCAAGTTGAGTTCAATGGCGAAAATGAGCGCAGAATGAGTTTCGGCTGGGCATACACGTCCACGTCCATGCAATTAAAAAAAAAAAAAATTAAAAAACATCGGACAAAAGATGGAAACCGAAACGTATTTATCCACGGGCCTGTTGATACAATCTGAATGTTTTGAGGCTATTTTTTGAATTTAATTAAATTGTCTAGTACCGTGGAATTGGAGGTAGGCTAATAGCTAACGTCTAATACCGGCATTTTGCTTTTAGCGGGATTTAGGTAGGTATTTAATTTTCTGGTATCTTTCTTTAAATAAATTTTGGAAACAAAAAAGTTTTCAATTTTAATTAACTTACCCCAACAGCATGACTTTGATCGGTTTTCAATTCCCGATGATTCGAGAACTGAATGTAGACCATGCGACCTCGCATTTGTGGTGGATTGTGTGTATAACAGGTAACCATTGCTGTGGCTGAGACTTCATCGGCCATTTCAAGAAATGCTTGATTTTTACCCTTTAGGACGAGAACGTTTGTGACACGGCCAAATGGTACGCCCAGTGATATAACGTCTGGTTCGCTGGACTCGTTTGGAATGTTTCTAAGGTGAATCACTTTGGATGGTTTACCTGAAAAGATTAAGAAAAAAAAAAAAAAAAAAACCAATTAGAAGAATAAACCCTTTCAACTGTTAAACATGTTAAGTGGAGATTGGCTAAAATTTGTATCTCCGAGAGCCCAGCTCTTACTGTTGATTATGTCTGAGATTCTTTTACGAGTGCATTATGTCATCAGTTTTAATGCTATATATTCTTCTAATACATTTGTCACAATTTGTCACAAAATAAACTACATATGGGGTTTGCATACATACGTATGTTTGTACTAGGTATATAAATATGAAATCGGAGTTTTTGGCAAGAAAATACACGTTCTAATGAGTAAAAATGATAAGAAATATTTTATTCAAAGTATTGCCCATCGCTAGCTATACATTTGTCCCATCTCTATGACAACTAGTGGATGCTATGCCAAAAAAAATTATCGCATCGAGCCGTTTTCGTACATTTTCGTAACCATGATAATGGATTTTGTGATGCATATTGCTCGTGACAATGGCATGGGTGCCAACTGGTTTCAACAAGACGGTGCTACTACATGCCACACAGCTAAACAAACAATCAATTTATTGCGACTATTTTTCCCAGGATGACTCATATCGAAAAATGGCGATTTTGACTGGCCACCCAGATCACCCGATTTAACGCCACCAGACTTTTATTTGTGGGGTTATTTGAAGTCTAAGGTATACGCAAATAAGCCAGCGACTTAAGCTCAATTGAAAGCCAACATACGACATGAAATCGGTCGAATCATTGGCCAAAACGATGGAAAATGCCTGAAAAAGAGCACATTTGGCCGTCAAGGCTTTGTTTTTTAGAAACAAATGCTTCCACTTCAAATGGTATTTCCTAACCAAACCGATCAATCGATTCATTTGCTGATGGTGATTTGCCATGACGCAAAATCTCTTGTGTTGCCTTTTTGGACATTCTGGTAGCTTAATTTAAAGCAATAATTTTTTGTCGGAAGTTACCCATCCGTATTAACGGTTTTGCTAGGTTTTCGCAGCACATAGTAGATCATACCCTTCTTCGTTTCTCACGTCAAAATCACCACTTTTGTATATTTTAAATCACTCAAAACACTGTGATTTACTAAGAACATGCTCACTGTAAGCTTTGACAAGCATTTGATGCGATTCTGCAGCAGTTTTCTTCAAATGGGAACAGAAAACCAATGCTGTCCGTCCGCAAACGAAGTTTTCAGGCACAAAGTTCGACGCTATTAAAAAGTAAAATGAAACTTGTATAGCTGTGAGTTGCAAATCTTTATCAGATGCGTCGAAACAAGAAAATGACGCCAATGACGCAGTTTGACCCCAGCTTGACAGCTCATCTAAAGATAAATTCCGATTGTGTGGACTTTTTCTTTTGGAGAGTCTGCTCACAATCGTGGATTGGCACACGGGCAAAAGAAACTATTTTGTCTTTTCGATATCAAAAAAAAAAAGACTCAGAGGAAAATTTGATCCTATAGATAGACAGAGCTCTCCGAACGGATGCACATAGCAACTGGCGCCGCCTAACCATCTTCGTAAACATTCTCGAAGACACATAACTAAAGCTTCTCAAAAGGTGTTCGGCGATTTTTCTAGTGCTATAGCTCTTTGGAATTTAGGATCAAATATAATGCGGTAGCGTTGCGAACGAATAAATGTTCAAGAGAACCGGATTATTTTGATCATCGTATCTGTGATATTGTGCTCAATCTTCATGCACCGTTCTTAGGATTCCTAGATGTCCTGTGAAATTTATAATTTTAAGGTCCGATATAATGACTATCATTAAGGCCCGTTTGCTGATACGCATCATAACTCTTTAAGTTTCACATAAAGGAATAAGTTTAACTTATCGGTTTGCACCAAACTCAAAGTATATCTTAAATGTCCGTAAGATCAACTTAACTTAAGTAGAAGTAATAGTAGAAAGAAAGAATTTAAGTTCTTTAACTTTAGCTCTTTTTGAAGTTATATTTTTTGTGAAATTTCATTGATTGACATGGATTTGTGATGTTTCGTCTGCATTGATTAGTGTAAGTTGTCGGATACATTACTACTTATAGTATATAAAAAAAAATCCGAAGGATCTGGAACTTATGGATTTGTTTGAGGACGATGTAGAAATTTTAAAAGTTGGAGTTGAAGTTGGAGTAACGATAATGAGCACTAAAAATTGTTATTATTTATAAATTTATACGTTGCTGGGAATGTTGTCGCTTTTTATTCCCGTTTGAGTCTGTTTGCTACTACCACATTCGGTTGTTTCTTCCTCTAGTAGTTACTCATCCTGAAAAGTAAATGTGAATGAATAACTGCCATGTTTCCGATAAATGCTTACATACGATGTTCTGAATGCAACCACTGTCAAATGTATTTTCTAGTCCATGAATGGTTTTAGGGTTCATGATGGATACCGCCAAATCAAAGTTGGGATCATTTACTTTATGAGGATTCCCACCACCAGTTTTAAGACGGGAAGATTTTTCAAGGGCAGCTTCCTTCCGGATATCTTTTTTCCACCACTTTCTTTTCGATATTTACACAATGTAAAAGTAGTCTCTTTTCGATGTATGTAAAATTCGGATTTCTTTTTTTACTTTTATTTCCGACATTATTTTTGCGCGATAAAAATAAACTTCAGAATATTTCTGAAGTAATTTTCGTAGCAAATTCAAGTTTGACAGGAAAATGAAGTTGGCTTCAGTTCACAAAAGTGTGTCTTTGGTGAGTACAACCTAAATATTTATTAGCAATCGGCAATAACTTAAGTGTATCCTACAACTTAAGTTCAACCTAGCAATAATATAGATTTATGAAGCGTATCAGCAAACGGCCCTAAATCCCTTAGACTGGTTTATTTCTATTTTTAAACAATGCTTTTAAATACCTGTAGCGCTTGGCGTACCATCAAAAACGGGTAGCAAATTCAACAGAGAAGTTGAAAAGGTCAGACATTTAGCATAAACTGGATAAATCAGGTCTTAGACATGAATTGAAGCCAATTCTATTCAACTGCGCCAAGATTCAGGGCAGGACATTTTTTTGAAATTCCACGTTTAAGTCTTTGTTTACGCAGTTTCTTTCAAAGACCACAAAAACTTTTAACTCCTTCCTGAACTTTTTATCATCTCCACGTATAAATCCCAACAACTTAAATAATTTCCAACAAATTGTCCATAGCACTCACCTGCATAAGGTGAGTTAAGTAAAAAAGGAAACAAAAAAGGCGAAGAAAAAACCAAAATCATAAAAAGGGATTTCATAGAGTAGTATACGAAGAATGTGTTGACAAATATGCAAATCAGGACGACCTCTTTCCTCTCTGTCATATTGTTCGCGAGCACAAAACCCGAAAAGCCCAAAACAAAATGCTTCAATTTAAGAAGATTACCAACTTTGTTGCCAAAATGTTGCCATCACCGTCTTCGTTAAGTTTCTCAAAATAAGGACGCAACTTTTCATGGTAGCACAAAAAAAATATACATACATATATACATATGTATAGTATATAAAATCACTCACACGGGTTGAAGTCCCTTTCGGTTTATTCCATTTTTTTTTGCTTTTGCCTTTCCATGATGCTGTCTCCGTTTGTAGGTTATTGCTGGCTGTTAGCGATTTTATTGTCGTTGGTTATGAAAATGTAAGGCTCCAGCGAACAAAAATAAGGACATACAACTCTCCATTTGGTTGCACTGAATAAAGAGAATGCAACAAAAGCAACACGGGGACCAGCCGACTATACACAAAAGTAGTTCGTTGTAGAGCTAGCGGTACCAGAAAGTATAAAATCCCTACTCGGTGACTGTGTGATTTTATTTATGAACCGGAGCGCGATTTCGTCCAGAACTTTTTTACAGACTTGATTTGATTTTTTTTTACACAGTTTATTTATTTTATTTTGATTCCGGTATAGTCCTCGCTATCCGCGCACATATTTTTATATATAAACTGTTTTTTTTTTTTCGCTCATGCTAAGTGGGTAGCTTAATACAGTCGGTGTAAGGATATCATTCGAATGGCACTGGCTGTGGCTGTGTATGACTTTGCTACTGGACCGACAGACTGGTGAAAATTATACGTAGGTAAAGAGATGTGGGTGTTAAAAGGATAAACCTTACTTCTCCTTTTTTAATCTCATTTAATAAATAAATTCAGACATGTGAGTTTATTAATTAAGGATTATTTTTTGTTGTTTACATTTTAATGCAAAATATTTGATTTCATTTTTGAGCTATTCTTATTAAGAATATCTGAGATAAAATTACCGGATGAAAATATACAAATCCCAACTGGACCTTACTTCTTTCCATCAGTGTTTTTTTTGGTTTGGGTTTGTTGTAATAAGCCGCGATGTATGTAAATAGCACGCTGATCAACAATACTTTCGGCCGATTATGTTAACATACAGTAGCGAGCACGGGAAGTGAAACATCCATTTTTTTTACAGAGTAATCCTTAATTACTCTAACTACTATTGAACACATACATAAGTCTATTACAAGTCGCTCAAAACCATTGCAGTTTTTGAAGTTCTCAGCGTTGGTGTAAAAATTAAGAATTGTGAAATATATCAGATAACAAGCAATTGACGGAGGACCCACAAATCAAATAATTGCACTGTTTGAAGTAACGAAGTTTTATATTACCAAAACAAGTAAAGAGATTGGTTACAGTAAGGCGACTGTTAGTAGACTTTTAAACACTTAGGGGCACAGTTGAACGGCAAAAATGAACAGGATGGATTCGTAAGACATCTACACCGGATGTCATTGAGAAACCGTTTTCAAACAGTTGTACAAATAAGAGCAGTTTGTGGAGTTAAATTCATTTAATATTAGTGATTTGGCTTAATGGCTCGTAGCTCTGCAAAAAAAAAAAAAAATTCGACGTAGACACCTAAAATGATGAAATCTTGGCTAATTGGGGCGAAGAGATATGAAAAGTGGGCATATCCTCCGATGAAAGCAAATTCAGCATCTACGGATCAGAGGGAATTCAGTACCGACAAGGAGTTAGAGAGTGCTTAAGGAAAAGTTGCCTTCAGCGAACAGTGATAGCTATATCCAGCTGGCCAAATGATATGGGGACGTATTTCCTACTATGGAGTTGGAGATTTATGCATCGTTAAAGGGACTGTAAGCCCGGAAGATTACAAATATATTTTAATGAATCACTTTTACCGTCAATTGAA
Source organism: Brachyopa scutellaris (assembly GCA_949775065.1). Classification (NCBI taxonomy): domain Eukaryota; kingdom Metazoa; phylum Arthropoda; class Insecta; order Diptera; family Syrphidae; genus Brachyopa; species Brachyopa scutellaris. The sequence continues at coordinate 70,142,002 of OX459114.1, read as the reverse complement.
AAGCATTTCTCAGAGGCCAACGATTTGATTTTTGAAGACAGATCTGCTCCGTGCCATCGTTTCAAAATTGTAAGCTATTTTCTTTTTTTTATTTCTATTCTAATTCCTTAGTCATTCCACTCAGCAAACAGGAATTAATGAAATATATTTTTTTCACAGATTATAGAATTTATGATTGACAAGGGAATTTTCACACTTGACTGGCCAGGTTATTTACCGGACCTCAACCCCATAGAAAATCTCTGGCACATTATGGCATTAAAAGTAAGCAGCAAAATACTGATACATATGTATATGTCACTAAATTTTATAAACGTTGTTATTGCCTGTGACTTCCAAAATGTACAAGTTTTATAACCGTAAACAATAAATAATAATACAGTGGACGTCCAGTATTAGGAATGCTCGATATAACGAATTTCCAGTATAACGAATGAATTTTTTTTCCCATTAATGGTTCTATATAACGAATGGTTTAAAAATTTTACGCTCGATATAACGAATGCCTTGCAAATTCATGTAGGTGCAAGTTTACTTGTGTCAGATATTGTCATATTTTGTATGTATCCTTACTTCTGCTTCGGCAGAAGACTTTTTTTTGCGCGGTTTCACTTTTGCGCGAAATGCATTTGCCTATCGAAACTCGATTTGCGCGGCTTAAATAAATGCTTACATTTAATTTTTCAAGAACGCAACACCCTAAATTATATGAAATTCATACTTCGCTTTGCGCGATTTCGCATTGCGCGAGACTTTTTATTCCCATAATCACCGCGCAAAGCGAGGGACCAGTGTATCTATCTTTTTGTTAATTCCTGGTAATGGTTATGCTAACATGTACATACATTACATACATTAATGTAATTTTAAAGGAAAATTAACTGTTTCAGTTTGTTGGGTTTTATACGTTTTATTTTTACGCCTTTCATTTCGCGAAGTGCATGCATACAGTGGTCAGCTCAAAACTATCGACTACTCAAAAACACTTTTAAATATTAAGAGAAAGCTTGGAGGGAACCAAAAGGCAAACTAATATTGAAGACTTCTTTTCGAAATCATAATTGTTTTGTTTACCAAGAACTTATTAATTAATTTTTATTTTCTTATAGATAAATACATAAATTTCATTGCAAAAATTACTATGCATTATATAATTCGTTATACTGGACGTCCACTGTATTGAAAAGGCTACCTGCTGCAAGAAAATATATGTTTTTTTCAAAACTGTCTGAGGAATTCTAATTTTGGTTAACATTTTTTAAAAAATACTAATTATATTATTGATTTCATTGACCAAGAAGGAAGAAATAAAGTACTTTCCATGCTCGCTACTGTACAACTATTGGCATGATCTTTGAAAAAAATCATCTGAGTTTTCATCGGGACTTTGGAAAAGGAAATAGTCGTCATTAATGGGAGAATAGACGCCAACCAGTACCAGTGAGTTTTGGAGAACATCTTCCTTTAATAATGCTATCTGCGCACAAAGATTTTTTTTTTCAACTACACAAAACACAACCCTAACTTCTATACAGCTCGGACCTACAAAAACATTGTTTCAATAAATAACATGGAATGAAACTGTTGTTCTGCTTTAAGTCCAGATATGCATCCTATTGAGAACACTAACAATGTTCGTTAATGATCAGAAAAACCAAGCTATTCAGAAGTCTGCAACAAGTGACTGCTTTCAAACAAGCTGCGATTAAATCGCTTTCAAGCGAACCTAAATTACTACATTTTCAAACAAAAAGTACACTCACATAGTTATTATGGACAGTTAGAAAAACGAAGCAAATGCACTCGTAAATATTGTTGGAAAGGAAATTCATAGAGACATGGTGACTGCTAGTCACAAACAAAGAAGTATGCACAGACAGACCGACAAACTGAAGCCAGAATGAAGGTGGTAGCAACTTCTGTAATAAAAGCTGCAAGGTCCACGTGGAATATCGTCCCCATTCTAAAAACTCACTGGAAGAGGGAAATCTACTGATACAAGTAAATGTATACCTCACCTTCATCCGCGTACCATTTTGCCGCTGCCAAGAAATACACTTTCGAAATTTCAAATGTCAAAAAGGAGAGGGTGCACTTATTTAGATGAGATTCATTGGTTCGAAGTTAGCCTTTCACAGCAAGAAGTGAGCCTTTCAACAAACGAAGGAGCAAGTTATAGTTCTTTGAAATGAAATGTACAGCTATACTATCAATTAATGCAAGTGCAAGTTAGTAATAATTATAAGTTCATATAAAATGTTCACCGTGGCCGTGGTGGTTAGTGCGTTGGACTACTACGCATGTTGCTCGGGTTCAATCCCAGCCCGGGTCCAACACCTAAAAGTTTTTCACGGTTGCCACCTCTTTCGAATGTCTAACAAGCAATCAAAGAGTATTGTGATAACTGATGGATTAGTTGTAAATAAAACACTGATATCATTTAGGTACCGGTGATACAACAAAATAACAATTAACTTTATTTACTGTAATTATTATAAGCAATCAAAACTATTCTTAATACAACAATCGGATTCCTAAGATCATTACACCTGCGCGGCTGGCTAACGACTGCCCCCAGCAGGTCCAGTGTGTATCTGCTGATATTGGGAGAGCTTTTAAGTAGAAGAGCAATATGTTTATTAATCGGCAGGTCGCCACAAGTATCATTTGTCATGAGAAGCTTCTCAACTCGCCGTTCGGAGTCGGCAAAAAACTGTTGTAGGTCCCTTCCATTCGTCGAAAAAATAACACGCACACACAAATGGTTGCGGGAAGCTAGGCTTGGTTCTGTATGGGACTGCTGACGCCGTATATTAATTTTTTTTTTTTTGTATATAAAATGGTTTTGTCAAATCTACATATATCAGGGTTACAAATTCATCATTTGTTTTGTCTAAATCTAAAGAATTCGTTTGAGTTTTTAGGGTTTAAGGATAATTCTCAATCAGTTTAAAATCGCCTTTGAATAACGTTTGATTGTTGAATTTAGAGCGTGCCTTTAATTTTAAGACTTAAAATTTGACATCATTTAAACAGGATGAACACTTTTTAGGTACTTTGTGCCCTGAAAAAGATGGAAAAGAAGTAGATAGATTTTGTCATTACCGGCTGACATTACATGCCATCAAGTATTAAAATAGTGCAATTTTGTAGGTGACCTTATTTTTTTTGAAACGCACTGTATTTACTGACAGATAATGTAAGTAGTCGATAGCCCGCCGAAAAAGCGCCGTAAAACTCAATAGATGTTTAGTTCTGTCTTATTTCTGGCGAAGTTAAATTTCACTCCATATTCGAGTGTTCAGGCAGGCCGCATTTTAATCGTAGCGTGATCGGATGTCGAAAGCTCTTGGTTCAAGTTTAAACAAATATAAACCCTAACATTAATATGCTCGTGAAAAGTATCTTCGGCTGAACACATGAAACATAAATTTACAAGCGTAATTGAAGCAATTATGTATAAACAATATGTTGTAGTTGTAGACTTTGACAAGTAGTTAACCAATTAAATTGCAATTAGGCTAGTGAAGCAAAACTAACATAGTCGCTTGGTAAGTAATAACAAGCGGAAAATCAGCAATTTACAATTCAAATTAGAAGAAAAGTTTTTCTTTTCGCTAAATCAAACTAATCACCGCATAAATGTTGCTAAACTAAACGTCGATTAAATGCCATTTAGATTTCATTAAATTTACATAAAAGTTTTCTATTGACATTTTTACAAATTACTTCAAAGATTTAGATCATGCGCCTTGCAGAGAATTTTTTTTTGCACGTCGAGATTCCAAAACTTTTTAAAGGATTTATTTTATTAACTTAAAGAAGCGCGATAACGATTCCTAAGGCTTTTTTTCGAACAAGTGTAAACAAATTCACCCAAAGTAACGTGTTATACAATACATGTTTCGAGTTCAAGCTTTAATGAGTTTTAATAATTGACACCCTACACGATGGCCTCAATATTTGTTCGAAGTTCACGTCTGTCTTTCAATTGTCTATGCCTCTGATGTGGTTCTATAAGTGTTCCGCTTTACCAATTTGGGTACGGAACACTAGAAATCCGATTTTTTTTTAAAAACTTATTGGACATGTCGAATGACCACAAGATCGTGCAATTTAACAGGGCCTCGAAATTCCTTTTGGGGGACTGCTAGGAGAGAACTACCCGTCAAAGGATAAAGGCAACTCCAAGATAAAAGGGGAAGGAAAAACTGCGCAAGAAAAAGCCAAGAGCGGCTATAGGAGGTCCTTGCAGTACCTCAGAAAAATTAGTTCTAAGGAGGAAAAATCACTATCACCTAGATAAAAGGACCTAATTTAAAGGCACCAAAAGATAGTAGCAAAATACGAGAAGACGAGTGCTACATCTTCCAAAGCGCAAGTACATAGAACCTAAGCTACAGCCTTTCTAAAGTGCCACGGCAAAACCGAGAGACAAAGGCCAATACTACAGAAGGCAGCCAATACTGAGGCTCAAAAACAAAGTACATCCACTGAACGCCCAGCTACTGAAAGGAAGCAGGCGGTCAAAAGGATAGAAAGCGCAACAGGAGGTGAAAAGGCAGAAGTCATCAGCCACTTTCATTACCCCAGCCGGTCTACAGATAGCCAATGTCGACGAAAGTAGTCCAGATGGCAAGATTTCACCCGAGAACTGGCTAAAAGTGGAAGCGTTTAACATGAGCACAATGCTAGCAAGGAGGAGAGTATACGACGAAATGGACTTTGATGCAGCCGGCTGGCAGAAAGGCGGGTCAAAGTTGTTGCTTGCGCCACCAGGGAATCTCTGAATTTCCTCACGCAAACAATCAGCAAGTGCGGCGAGTATGGGGGCGAGTACGTAAGGATCATTTGACAGGGCCTCGAAATGTATGGATTCTGCTGATAACTTACTTACTTACTTATTTGGCGCTACAGCTCGAGGTGAACCTGGGCCTGCTTCTCGCAACCATTTGTGTGTGCGTGCTATATTTTTGCACGAATAGAAGGGACCTACAGTTTTTTTGCCGATTCCGAACGGCGAGTTGAGAAGGTCAATCGTGACAAATGATACTCTTTGATGCTTGTCAGACATTCGAAAGAGGTGGGCACTGTGAAAAACGTTTAGGTGTTTGCGGCGGGATTCGAACCCAAGACCGCTGGCTCAGTAGTCCGACGCACTAACCACTTGCGCTACGGTGCCCACTGCTGATAAACCAACAGCAATTTACACCTGGGAAGCCAACACTGGTCGTTAAATTCGTGACATTTGGCCACCATTGTTCGAAAAAGTGACGAGCACTGTTATATACACTTATCTGTTATTACAAATATGTATTTATGCCCTGAATTAATGTTTCGAACTAAAATACATATCTATTTCTTAATCTTCGAAACATAGTATATAGCAAAGTTCCGGTCTGTGTCAGATTACGTTTGTGGTGTAAGATCTCAAGAACCGCTGAACAGATTTTAATGATTCTTTTGGTATAAGATTACTAATTTCTCAGAAAAGGTTTATCCATCAGCTTTGAATGAGATTTATTTGTTGTTTTAGAGCTTAAGGGATTTCAAATGAGAAAACGAGAATTACACGTAAGTAACCCGACACGGGCGAAGCCGGGCTGGTCAGCTAGTGTTTAATAAAAAGATATACACTTAATTCTTTGTGTGAATTTTTTTCTTCACTTTAAAGTTTTATCGGGTTTTTTTAAATACAACACTCATTATAAGTGGTGAATTATAATGAGCGGTTGATGTGCTTGCATTAGTTATTTTCTCTCCATTAACGCCTATTCTTCATTGGTACGTGTATATCACGATTAATGTGTACTACTAAAATAATTGTGCGCCATTCTACACAGAAAAAAAATGATGACAACTGCATTTCATTTATTGTCATGTCCTGCTGTTTAAAATTACACTAAGCACAATAGCGATGAATAGCAGGAACATTTCAACTCACTGTTGCAGTCCCCTTTTTTTTACTTTATCCTTTAAAAGTATACCTGTGAGCCAACTTCATTTACTAAATGCACTTCATTAGATACGTTCGTACGAATGAAACAATTCCATTCGCTATCCTTCGAACAAAACAAAAAAAAAGGGGTTGAAAAATACCAGGAATAGTTGGGAGATCGGTAGACTACGGCTTACACCTCGTGCAGCGTAGTACTTTTCAATTATCCTTTGTCCTTTCAACACACTATTGAGCATTGTAACAGAAAGCAATAGAAAAAGGATTGTCTTCCTAGCGAAAACAGGAATGGGAGAAAAAAAATTCCCAAAACAGAAAGAAAAATCGTTCAGTTTCCCTGAGTGGTAGTAGCAGCGGATGAGTATATCTACTATTTGAACACCCATTCAGATTGCTGTTACTGTTCGCATACATAAATTAGTAGAGTCTTGTCATATTTGCCGAAGGGATGTCCTTTCTGCACTATTTTTCTCTTTTTTGTATTTTTTGTCCGTGAATGGATTCCCGTCCAGCTTGTCGTCCGTCATCATGTTTGTATATAATTTCGTTTAAACTTCATTTCCGTTTTGAACTAATCAGAAAGTGTAATTTCCGATCAGGGGAACCATTTGCAGGACTCATCCTATTTGTGTGTTTTTTTTTTGTTCCAATGAGACCGATTTGAATTGAACCGAGTCCTGAGTGTGTGTATTTTTATTTTATTTTTTTATTTTGTTCTTTGCATGGGATGCAGTAATATCTCTTTCGAAGTTATTTCTCCCGGAATATCCGAAATAGAAACATATCCACAGTGATGGATGAATTTGGGGTGGTGGGGAGAGCGACAAATGGTATCGCGTGGAAAATGGAAATTTGATTGATTGTCCGTCGGGTAAAACACTTGAACGAAACGAATATGATAGGCTTTGGGTATTGTAAGTTTGACACTTCTGTCTCAGAGTGGGATCACTTAAACTGTCATAAGGATTTTGATATGGAATTATTGTTGCATAAGCAATTGTGCTACATTTGGAATAATGTTTACTGCTACAGCGGTAGAGGGGGGAAGGGTTTGTTTTGAGCAAAAACATAAAAAAAAAACAAATCGGCTTACGTATTACCAAAGCTGGCTATAGTAGTGGTGTTGGCGCATAAGATGGGCCTATTATTGCAAAGGAGTGCAGTATGGTTGGTAGCATAAAGTCGCACAGGTCCTGGTTAAGTCCGCTGATTTAATTCCAGTGGTTTTGTGAGTTAGACCATGCCGAAGGACAGAACTCCCACAGGTGTAATGCAATGGTATTTCATTGATTAAGCGCTTCTGTCGGGGTGAAAAAGAGTAAAATAATAGTTCAGGATAAAGGAGACAGAAATTGTTTAACAGAGCAAGGCATATCACAGGTTTCTTAGCCCTGGCTTAACGAAATCCTTTCCATCTTTCTAACTAAGAAAACAAGGCTTAGGCTACGGACATATTAAAAAATAAATAGGCGAAAGAAAAACAAAGCAGTCGATCAATACAATGAATTCGAAGCCAAAATGATAGGATTTGCAGCTAAAAAAGGATGCAAACTATTTAAAATGTTCAAAACAAACTTTTTTAAAACAAACTCAAACCTGTCGTTGAGCCAGGCGGTCTATGTCCCCCTTCGGGTAGGGGTTAGAATATACCCGAGGTAGGCATGCCTGTCGTAAGAGGCGACTAAAATCCAATCTCCGTATACCGAGTGCATAGTGTATACAAAAATGCAATGGACAAAACAAAAAGATTGATTACCCCAGGTGGCAGTCCAGCTTTACTGGAAAATCCACCCTCTTCGGAGGTCGGCTCTACGGATTCTGGGGAGAGCCATTTATTGCAATCCAATGACCCTTTCACAAGAAGTGCAAGGGTATCTCGATCTCCTCCATCAAGATCGAATAACTCCGGGAAAAAAAGTCCGCCGGGAGCGCCGCAGCGCGAAAACCAGGACTTAGCGAAATATAAAAGCTTTGAGGAAGAAAATAAAGTACTCCGAATAAAGCTTAACGAAATGGATCTACTCTATCAAGATCTTAAGAAAGAGATAGATCTATTAAAAGAAGAGAATAAGGTTCTAAAGAACACACACTCGCAGAAAGAGCGCGAATGTGCTCCAGCACTATTAGATAGTCGGGAGTACCACACCGATGAAGAAGAGCTAGCACGCGAAACGAATCGGGTCCCTAAGAAAAGACCTTCTAAAAAACGGAGAGCCGGTTCTTCGCCCGAAGTCGTGCCCTTAAATGAAGAAAAGCATAAAGAACTGCAAGAAAATCAATGTAAAACGCAATTTCGTTTACCGCCACCAATAAACATCGTCGGGATAACGGAATATAATAAGTTGCATAGCCTCCTTGAAGGAACGATTACATCGAAATTTAAGGTCACATCTTTGAGGAATAATGCGTGGAGGATTAACGTCGACGACCACGATGACTACCGAGCAGTGTCCCAAAAACTTAATGTGGATAAGATTCAGTGGTATACTTTCGAAATCAAGTCAGAAAGGCCACATCGTGTTGTAGCAAGGGGTCTTCACCCCTCATGCACCAAAGAAGAGGTTATGAGCGACCTTCAAGCCAAAGGCTTTAAAATTCTTGATGCCGTTAATATCATCAAGAAGGAAAAGCAACAATCTGAAATAGATACAGACATATTGGTTAGGCGTGGACTTCCACTTTTTATGCTAACATTCGATAAATCTGACAGCATCGACGATATCTACCGAATTAAAACCATATTGAATATCGTGGTCAAAATCGAGCCCATGCGTAGAAATTTAAAAATAATTCCGCAGTGCAAACGTTGCCAAGGATTTAATCATACGCAAACGTACTGCAAAAAAGAACCGCGTTGTGTGAAATGCGCCGGAAATCACCTCTCCCAAGACTGTGGAGTGAACAAACAAGCCTCCGCAATCTGTGCTAATTGTAAGGGAAAGCACCCGGCAAATTATAGAGGCTGTGAAGTAGCTAAGGAGTTGCAAAAACGGAGAGATGCACTCCATAAGCCTCAAAATAAAATAACAAGACCGCTAACTAATGCAAACAGTAAGATCGGTCAGGGGAACGTAGGCAAACAAAAACCACCGGGTTCAGAGCGGAAAAAGTTGGTGACAGAAGAAAAGCCCTCGACTTCTGGCCTTAAGAGAAATGGTAATGAAAAGCCATTAGAAAAGACATCAAGTAATAGCCCTCGGACAGCAGGAGTGCAGACCTACGCCCAGGCTGCAGCATCCGAAAAATCAAAAAACCTCGAAATCCCGACGGACCCTGCTTCTCAAGTTTTCTCAATTATTCTCGCGAAACTTGAAGAGCAAAGCAAAATAAATAAAATTATTCTCGATAGGTTGGTTAAGCTCGAGAGTTATTCACGGAAAACGCGTACTTCACCTAGAATATGAATGAAAAAAGAATGTTAAAAATATGTACTTGGAATGCAAACGGACTTTTGCAAAAACTTGACGAATTGGAAATATTCATGCGAGAAAAAGATATTGACATTTGCTTGATTTCTGAAACTCACGTGAAAAAGGAATCGCATTTAAAAATAAAAGGCTATACTGATTACCACGCTTGTCACCCTTCGGGAAAAGCAAGAGGCGGATCTTCCTTGTTTATTAAAGACTGCATTGAACAATGCGAAGACCTAAAGATAGAGCTTGAAACTCTGCAAATGTGCACAATTCGAGTTAAAAATAGTCAGCGTACTATTAAAATCTCATCTATTTACTGTCCACCGCGTTCCGCGCTTGAAAAAAGTGATTTTACTAACTTATTTAAATCGCTGAAACCTAATTTCATTATTGGCGGCGATTTTAACGCGAAACATACGTTCTGGGGCTCTAGATACATCTCGCAAAAAGGTAGAATGCTCTATGGGGCAGGTATGGAGTACAGTTGTGATTTCCATTCGACGGGCAAACCGACTTACTGGCCAGCTGATACTTTGAAAATACCTGACCTGATCGATTTCTTCGTGGTGAAAGGAATATCTAACAACCACATAAAAGTTGAAGAAAGCTTTGATCTGTCGTCTGATCATTCCCCAGTTATTTTGACATTGAGCGAAAAACTATTATTTAACCGAGAGCCAGCGAAATTAACCGGCAGAACAACTAACTGGGAAGGCTTTAGGAACGAAATCGAAGTAAATGTTGAACTGAGCGTACCGCTTACGACACCCTATGAACTTGAGGTTGAAGTCGATCGCTTCGTTGAGATAGTACAGCTCGCCTCTTGGAATAATACGCATAATCCAAGAAAAACGCCAGACAAATACGGTCTACGATATCCTGCTGAAATAAAGGAATTAATTAGGGAAAAAAGAAAAGCGCGTAAAAGATGGCAACAAAGTCGTGCTCCACAGCATAAAACCCATCTGAATCGTCTCTGCAATTTGTTAAAGAATAGCATTAAGGATTTTAAAAATCGTGCGATAGGCTCTTACCTTGAAAGTTTAACAGCGAAAAAAGATTCCAATTATTCCCTTTGGAAAGCCGTAAAAGGCACCAAAAGGCCCAAAATCCCCGCGCCGCCACTTAAAATAAATCAAAATGAATGGGCAAGGGAAGATAAAGAAAAAGCGGATATTTTTGCCGCCCATTTGGAAGAAACCTTTAAACCGAACGATGGTCAAGTGGTTCATGACAACATCAACCTCACAAGGATGGTAGTTCCACCATCTGACGGTTTAACGCGCAGATCTGTAACGCTTAGAGAACTCGAACGTGAGATCGCGAAACTAAAACCTAAGAAAGCTCCTGGTTATGATTTGATTACCGGAGAAATTCTCAAAGCCTTACCTAGAAGAGCATTTATTAAGCTTCTCCATATTATAAATGCTGCACTCAGATTAAAACACGTGCCGAGCCAATGGAAAGTTGCGGAAGTCATTATGGTTTTAAAACCAGGAAAACCGTCATATGAAGTAAAATCATACAGACCAATCTCGCTTCTTCCAGTCGTATCAAAAATTTTCGAGAGGATATTACTAAGGCGTCTCCAACCGGTTATAGAAGAAAATAATCTAATCCCTGACCACCAGTTTGGGTTCAGAAGTAAGCATTCGACAATTGACCAGGTGCATAGAATTACTAACATAATCGAAAAAGCACTAGAAGAAAAAAAGATATGCTCAGCCGTATTTCTTGACGTCTCGCAAGCCTTTGATAAGGTGTGGCACGATGGCTTGAAATGCAAATTACGACAAGTACTCCCCGTGTACCTATACGAGATTTTGGATTCATATCTCGGAAATAGACTCTTCCGTGTTAGAAATGGAAACGAATACTCAGAGCTCAAAAAAATTTCGGCCGGCGTACCGCAAGGAAGCGTTCTGGGGCCGCTTCTTTATCTGTTATATACTCGTGATATACCGAAAGAAGATGGCACTATGCTTGCTACGTTTGCCGACGACACCGCTATCCTAGCAGTAGGTAAAACAATCGAGGAAACGACTGCCAAACTGCAAAACGCATTGAATAAAGTAAATGAATGGACGAGGGACTGGCGGATCGCCCTTAACGGAACTAAATCTGTTCACGTGAATTTCACTTATAGAAAAATTAATGACTTGCCAATTTTTATAAATTTGGCCCGAATTCCTATTGCAAATGAAGCCAAATACCTGGGAATGACACTTGACGCAAAGCTGAAGTGGAATTCGCACGTGAAAATGAAACGTAAAGAATTAGAAATCAAATATAGAGAAATGTACTGGTTGATCGGGAAACATTCCCACCTCAGTACCGAGAACAAACTGCTTTTATACAAGCAAGTGCTAAAGCCGGTGTGGTCCTACGGTATACAACTTTGGGGTTGTACCAAGAAAACAAATGCCAATATTTTACAGACCTTTCAAAATAAAGTGCTTAGAGAAATTGTCCAAGCACCGTGGTATGCTAGAAACGACGATATCCACAGGGATCTCGGAATTCCGACAATCGAAGCTGAAACTAGAAGCTTCGCGCGAAAACATAGAAACCGACTAATCGGACATGTTAATAATACAGTCCTACTTATTTTGGATGAGAGCAATTTATTGCGCCGACTACAAAGGACAAAACCTTTCGACTTGGCGAGATAAGGATTAACCGCATCTAAATTGCGGAATATGCAGGATCTTTCATTGGAAAGTAACCTGCCAAACGTTTATATTTCGTGATAGAAAAATTGCTTGATAAGTAGTATAACTTAGTTGCAGTATCTAACAAATTTATATCGAAGGGAGGTGTTTTTGGTCAGTAAGAATCTGACACTACTATGAGCACGCGCTTGCTATTCTCATAGTGTCTATGGAAGATTTTCACCTACCCTCGGGAAAAAAAAAAAAAAAAAAAAAAAATTGTAATAAGCAATAGTGGACTTCGGGGACTAGAGTGGCCAGTTCTCACTGCTTTGAGTAGGGTCAAATGATGACCAGAGCAGTTATTGTACTTACTCCTACATATGTACAAATGTAATAATGTATATTGTACGTATTCGCAGAGGTGCCGGCTCAGCCGCTAGGATATTTGGTCGAACACTATGGCATACTGGACTGTGAGAAACAGAGGCTATACTGTATTTGTCGTGTGTAAACGAGCAGATTGCCTCCTTCAAAGAAAACATTATCACGCTTTACGAAAAGCACCTTCCAATTAAAACCACGACTGTAATAAACCATTCACCAACCTGGATAAACAGCTACATTAGAAATCGAATGAAGAGCAGGGACTTAGAGTATCATCGTTGGAGACGATATAAGGTTGGAGCCCTGCGACAAGTTTATCGAGAATTTAGGAACAAAGTAACACTTGCAATAAGAACAACAAAGAGAGACTTTTACGCCAACCGTCTTCATTTCTCCGCCTCTGCTTTGGAAAAATATGCGCCAATTAGGCTAAGGCAAGCCTCAGCTCAAGCCAGGTGATAGTCTTGATTGTGATACGCTGAACTCCATCCCGCTTTCAAGATTTCTTAGAAGTAGACCCTAACTTATTCTCTTCAAGGACACTTAACCTACAAATTCGAGCAGATCAAATTTTAAAATTTTGCAGGGAAATCAAATGTTTAGACGGAAACTTTTCGGTTTAGGTAGGTACCAACAGTAAATGGTTCCAGGGGATCACGCCCATCACGGTGCCTAGTGTTTCGTGATGGCTCAGCCTCATAACCCCGTTTTAACCTAACCTAACCTAACACTGTTCAACTCTTCAAAGCCATCGACACAGTCAACCACTCCCTTCTCTGCAATAAGTTATTACATACTTCAAATTTTCGCGCCGAACAGTCAGGCCAAGGCAATCTTACCTTGTAGGTAGACTTCAAAGTGTGGTAGTTGGCGATCACACGTCCACCCTTCTTCCAACGAAAACTAGCGTGCCACAAGGCTCCATTCTGGGTCCAATGTTCAATTATTTTCAATTTAATTGATATACAACAACAATTATATGGCAGCACCACCTTTGCAGGATTCCTGTTACTATTAAATTAATAACAATCATCAAAATGCAAAACATATGCATATATTTATCTTCCACTTAACTGTCGAAACTATCATTATCGCACCCTTTGAGAATAACCCAACAGCTAAACGAAATACTGTTTATTTTTAATCATTACTCTGTCCTAAATAAAATTTAATTGCCATACACACCGACACTAAAACCACCACCACCACCACCACATCAGAGACTCTACAACTTGAGGGATTTAATTATCCTCCTCACATTGGGGACAAAACCACATTGAAACACTCCATAAGAACAGCATAAACATCAAAAAATAACAACATCAGCGGGGGTAGTGTTATAAACGAAAAAAAGAATAAAAACACAAAAAACAAAATGAATAACCAAATCAAACAATAATTTTAAATTTAAATTCATCGCACGATTTCGCAACAACATCAACACGAGAGTACACCGACCGACGACGACGACGGCACGTTGATGTGTTTATTACGCAAATTAAAAATACATCATATCAGCAATAATTATCAGTTAATTACGTTTCCGCATTTTCTTCTTTTTGGGGGGTGAATTTCGGTAGCAAGCTACCACCCAAAAATTCAACAGCGGAACTCAACATCCGCTGATGCTGTATCAGCGTAAATCTATCCTTCTGATTTGCTGATACTCGTATACCTGTGTACCACACCGTAAATGGAAGGCAGTAGTAAGTACCGGTACAATGACGGGGTACTATACGGGAAAAGTATTAAGGGATGAACACGAAATTGGTTAATGAGGAAGATCGAATGATATACGGAGTGGAGCATCCAGTGAAATTCAACACACCCTTTACACGACCCACAACATTGGTACGTAGGTACGAATATAACCCTTGTAATGAATAAATGATGATTTCACTCGTTGGCACGCAAAATGTTTACATCGACCCTCATTATTTTGAATGTTAGCCTTTTAGGGGGGGTAGAGCGGTGAGTATGAAATTGCAAAAAAAAAAAAAAAAAAAAACAGAAAAGAAGCCTTGGTCGTTTTTCGTCCCAAAGCACACACCAACCGATATAATTTACAACCGATAGATTGAATCCGAATATTGATCCCATTCATACCACCACCACCACCACCACTGGCATAGTGCGAACATATGCAAAATGGAACACATCCCCATCGGGCTTAATTAGTAACAATTAATATTCTTAATTTGCATAGCAAGGGTGAAAGACCAAGCAAATAAAAGCGGGCGGCGAGGTGGGCGTCAGACAACGCCATCATAATAAGCATTTTTATTAATTGCATTAATTGAAAATCCATTTCATCCATGGATACGTTTCAAATACACACGCACACATGGTGAGAGCCTTTTCCAGATCGGTGGTCCGGTTTTGTTCTCGTTGTTCACAAAAATGAACAAAATATCCCGAGCGCATGTTGTGGGATAATATTTATTATTTATTAAACAAGTACGAACTATTAATTAAATGGCCCAAATGGTTTCACACATGTCTTTTGTCCTTGCAACGATATCGCCCTCGCCGCCCAAACTGGACGGATAGAGTCCTTTGTGTAAGTGCCAATTTTCCCATCACACTAAACTCGATTTTCTGACCCTTGGCGGCCGACACCGTAACGGTACATGGCAATTTGTAGTGGCATATTCTTTGCCATCCAGGGTTGGGTTGTCGTTTTTGGTCAAATTAAAAGTTTGGTCGGTGAACGAGATGTGAAATTGCCGCTTACGGCGATGATTGTACTCATACAGCGGTTGTCGTATCGGTTACAGATCATTATTGGTGGTCATCTGGTGGAAATGGTGTGCAACGCTTTCGAAAGAGCTACTGGTTAAAGGTTAATTGAAATACAACTTTAAAAGACGAAGCTCCATTGGCGGGTTTGACAGTATCAATATATATATCTACAAGCCCGGCTTTGCCTGTGTATTAAAACAGTCGCGTTACTTATTAGTAATGTGGTTCTGGGCAAGAGCCGCCAAATCCGACAAACCTTGTTGAATCACACCAAATGTTCAAAGTGTGAATTAACAACTGCATAATTTTTCTACTATTTTATACTTTTTTATACATTTACATTTAATCAACGCTCTTCCGACGTCAAATGTCAAGTATTCACTTTTTTAAGAATTTTTGAATTTTCAACGCAATGATATCTTTAAAGGATTTTACCGCCTTTTACTTGGTATCGGAAGACTATCTGGCGGCTAAATGACTTCAGACTTCAGACTGAAATATCAGGACAGTACCGTAGTTGGGGAAGAATTTCCAATTCCAAAACGTGACGTATGGGCTTTAGCATTGCCATGTAATATTATCGAATTATGCCATTGCATGCAATACTTATGTCTATTTCATAAGAAAATTGTATGGCGTTTATCGTTGCTCATAGTTAATGAAATGAAAAGTCCATCACAATGTCACCATAAACTTTTCTAGGTGAATAGTGGAATTAGGGATGTGTTTTAGTTTTGCATATCATATGTACATCGTACATCCAACCACTGCCTAGGTCCATACTCCATACATACTCCACTTCATTTTCATTTTGGTCAATTATTAGAATTTATAATAACTCCAGCGCCTCCTAGCCGTGAGTTTTTTCGGTTATGTCCTTCTTCAGGTCCCAGACTATCTCTTTTATGATTGGTTCAGCGGTTTAGTCGTGAAAAGGTAACAGACATACAGACATACAGACAGACAGAGTTACTGTCGCATTTATAATATTTCTGTGATATTTTTGCTTAAGGTTGCTGTTTGTAAACAACAGTGAGACAGTGGATTATGTTTTGCTAATGTGGACGGTAGATCTCTCCACGGCAATTGTGGACAGGCTTAGTTTTATTATAAGCAAATCCATAAATAATCAAGTGAAACCAGGAACTTTAACCAACCGCTGACATGTTACGTGAGATTCACTTGGAGGTACTTTTCTTCAAAAATAAAAATACAGTAGAACCTCGATTATCCGGTACAATGACCGGCAAGGGCTTGCCGGAAAATTAAAAAACACGAAAAATCGAATAATTAATAAAAATATATCTTTAAGTTAATTTAAGTTTATTTTTCATGGTCAAAACAATTCTTTTACGTTTCGTATCAATGAAGGGTAATGTATGTGCACCGTCCTTTAATCTTTCTCTACAACGTAATATTAAAATAGATATCACCTACCTCTAAAATATGCAGCGATACAACTGTTGCACTACAATATTACCTGCTTCTCAAATATACAGAAATATTATTGGTAAAACAACATTCAAAAGCAAACATGAAAGCACATGTTAATAGGAAATACTGTTTGTTACAAATTCGGATTTCCAGACGTTTGCAAATAAAATAATCGAGTTACAATCAGACGATTTTACACGGATAAGCGAAATGCCTGGAACGCACGGATCAGCGAGAAACACAGATTATCGAACGGATCGACACGGACAATCGAGGTTCTACTGTATTCAATTTTATCGGGTAATGTTTATACCTAATCATAAAAAATAATTTTTTTCAAATGTGGGCCGTTACTGGAGTCACGAATTTAAACTTTGTTCGTTCCCACTATTCATTGGTTCCAATATTTCCGATATAAATAAACGGAGTTGTAAGTTCTGCAATTCAGATCATAAAAATCATTCTAACATAAGCACGTGCAATTTGTTGATGAGTCAATTACAAGTTGTATTTATTCTGTTTATAAACTTCAAAGTTCGGCATACTGGTACCTCAAAGTTAACCCCAAATTTAACAAACTACGCGAACTACAAGCTTTAATGGCAGTTAGCTCAAATAATTAAATGATTATTATTTATTTAATTAAATAAAAAATATAAATTAAATTTTAACTTACAAACTCCTCCCAACACTGTGCCAGAATCTAGTTTAGCCTTTTTTGTCGCTAGATCTTGATTATTATTGTCCGATGCTGGCGCCATAACTGCTGCTTGACTTAAAAGTTCGTCACTACCTCTCTGAAAAGATACAAAAAAGGAAAAACGTTAAATATAAATCAAAATCTCTTCACTTTAATAACTATCAAATGTCGAAAATCAAATAGAGAATCATATCAATTATCACACACGTGATAAATCAAATCACCTTCATTCTGCGGTTAAGGGAACAAGAAGTAGTGTGGGTACACCGAACAGGAGTAGTCATTAGGAAAGTTAAATATCCATGCGAGACTTATTACATACCTATCCCAAATGAGGTAATGCGTAAACCTATTGTCCTTGATTTGAGAAATTAACGCAACACACTAGACCAAAGTGCTTTATTTCAATGCCCATGGTTGGGAGACAAATCCAAACAAACCACCAAAAAGAAAACCCATCTCTTTTTTCCACCATTCATTTATCACAATCAAAAGGTGAGTTCTGAATAGATCTTGAAACCAAAGGAAACACACATACTCGAACACACACTGAGCTTTCGCATAAAAAGGGTACTCAGGTTACCCATCATTAGACTAACTAACTCCTCATTCATTAACCACCCGCTAACACCAATGCTCCGGGCGGGCGAGTTCACGTGTAACAAAATTATATGTATGTACAACCAAGCTAGCACAGAACACAGATTCCACAGAGTAGACCGTTCACCACCACCACCCACCGCCAGCAACCAATCCAAAGATACATTTTCAAATACGATATTTCCGGTTTCAAATAGAAAAGGAAACCTGTGTACGCAGTCGTATCTCCTGTGGTCTGGGTACTCGGATTTTCTATATCGAATGGAATTTAACATACGCAAAGCACAGAAATGGAGATTCTTTGCCATTCAGTTCGTTGAAGTCATCATCTAAGCACAAGCACCCCCATATGTCCATGGTAACCAACAAGATACGTGGTACCACATTGAAATCCCAACACAATGACTCACATGTAAAAAAAAATAACGAAAATAATTATAATGAAATGTTTGTGTTAACATTATAAACATTTAAATTTCGGAAAACGAATCACTTACGCTGATGGAGTAGGTAAGCACCGCTCCAGCCTCTTACCGCTGTTCTTTTAAGAAATTACCCCTCCTATGTCGAACTTCTATTAAAAATGTTGGCAGTAAAATGAAAGGGATACACGCAAGGCGCCTAGCTTGCTATATGTGTGTTGGGTATTTGCATAGATTTTAATATGCGGTGTACTCGCATGCATGTGTAGAAGTAGGAGGCACACACATCTGATGTGTGTAAAAACCTTATTGTATTCCATCATGTAGTAGAAAAACACGACAAGAAAAAAGGATGGTTGAAAGGATTTCGCCTCATTAACAATGTAAATATGAGAACGGTTTTTTTTTTCTTCTTTTTCGCTCTGCTCCTGCTTGCTTGTTCGTTAATTTATAATGGAAGTATTTTGCGGGTGCAATTATGTAGAAAACTTTTTAACAAGTATAGGAGTGGATTCTATATTTCGGGAGTAACCCAAACACAAAAAAAAAAAAAAAAAACAGTAAAATACCCTTGACATCCCAATTAAAGGATGATTCACTTTACACAA
Source organism: Brachyopa scutellaris (assembly GCA_949775065.1). Taxonomy (NCBI): domain Eukaryota; kingdom Metazoa; phylum Arthropoda; class Insecta; order Diptera; family Syrphidae; genus Brachyopa; species Brachyopa scutellaris. Next base: position 70,123,086 of record OX459114.1, on the reverse strand, counting down.
AAAAAAATGTACTCTGTACGTACAAAAAGACTCACAGTTAATGAGTGGTAAATCAGAACAAAAAGCAAATAGAAAAAGTGGTTGCCTAATTGACTTGTCGGGTATACGCACAAATTGGGCAAATTTAAATCAGAGCCTATTATTGGGGGTGGGCGGCGCGGCGCGCGGTGGTGGCGGTTAATCTGAGCAAGCGCATGGTGTAGGACTGTGATTTAGAGAAGTGACTCTTAATCGTTTGGCAATAGATATGCTAGTATGTTTTAATTCTAAGAATCGGGGACAGATGACGCGGAAACCACAAACGATGTCTTTGAATTTAAAAAAAAGGTGAGTTGCAGAGATTACCATAGAGACCGTGACATGGTACGACGAGTAGGTAGGCATTAGGCAATTTATTAACTGAATAAAATAAACCAGTGTGCCCGTGCGAGAACTCTCGGAGTTAATTTTGGGTGGAATATCAATTGGTTTGATAGATTTTTTAATTTGTTAAAATTTATAAAGTGAAAGTGCTCCAGGAAAATCGCCTCATTTGTTAAGATTGGTTAAGTGTGAGAGCCGCAAATGGTACCTATACTTCAGAAATGGTGCTTTTCGATGTCGATGTTTTTTTAAAATAACTTTTAAATAAAATACAATTTTATAATTTATATTTTACTAGCTGTTGCCCGCGCTATGATTTAATTTAATTTTAAAAAAAAAACTATACCAAATGCAGTGATGGGACTTGGGAAATAAATAATACTGGTAGATAGCCAAAAAAAAAGTTGGTAGAAAAGTGGTAGAAAAAAAAAACAAAAGTTTCGCATTATACATTTTTTTTTTAACAAAATAAAGAAAAATAATTTAAAAACGAAGTCGCACAATACATCGTATTTAAAGAGAGTTAGTGCTAGCAGGTTATGTGCTTCCATACTATTTTCCACGATCACAGTTTAAGATTCATGGACTGCACTTAATATTTAAGCTTTTCGACAGAAAGAACATCTCCTATACTAGTACCAAATCCGAATAAGTCGTCAAAAATTTACTGGAAATGTACTCGCATGCATACGAATAGTTACTTTCAAATAAGCATCATACATTTTGTTACACTGTTCTCTGACGCATCCGAGAAAAATGACCTTAAACTGCCCCTAACTGAAATAAGGTATTTTAGGTTTCTGGAAGGGTTAAAAGCGAGTTTGCTAAACTTAGTGGCTCTGCCTGGAGCAACGTCTGAATTAATTAGTGAATAATAGCAACGATTAAAAGAGCACATTTATCTAATACAATTTTTGCGTCGATCACGCCAATACAAACTCTGGAAGTTTAGTTAAGAATGGAAATAATAATTTTCGGCACATATTATATGTACGTACATTGTAAGTTATTGTAATCTGTGAAGACTGAAGCAAATATGTAGATTGAGTTAATACGTTATAACTTATAACTCTCACGTGTATTAATTAATTGAGAATTTTTAATCCTGAAAAAAGACTTAAAAACGTATTTTTCTAACGTAAATTTAAAAATGTGTTCCGCCCTAGCCACCAATTAATCTGGTCACTTTGGCCATACCTTCTTTAATATTTCGAATAAAATTTCATTGAGGCACAGTGTCATTAGTCGTATTTTTGTTTTGTTATATTCCATTCGCCTATCAATTTTCTCCACTCAGCATTAAGACCTTCAATATTAATGGAAAAATGTGTAGTGTATGTGAAAAGTGTGAGTGGTAAGAATATGATAAGCGATGGTTAAAAAGTGGTAGATTTAGAGTTAAGGTTGGTAACATTTCCAACGTTGTAAAAAGTGGTAGAAATACCACTTAAGTGGTAGAAGTCCCATCACTAAATTCCAAATGGCTGATTCACATACGACGAAAATATCAGATTTGTTTTATTTTTTTTTATTAATTTATTGTACCTAATCCTTATGAAAATAATGTGTGAATGAAGGTTATTTTCATGTAGTTGGCTTGCGTTGTGCGTACGCTAACCAATATTTCAACGCCTCACTGGTTGCATTATTTCCAAAGAAATAAATCACGGACTGAAATCAAATGAATTTGCAACCGAGCCGTTGATTTTCATATATAGAGATTGATCGAATATATGGTCTTAAATATATGTATGGAATATGATGTCGGTCAAGTGTCCGCCTCTGTCCGTAGCGATTAGGCGAGCTCTTTAAAGCACATTTTCCACAACAATTTCGCAGACTTCTGGTGTAATTTCAGCAATTTCATTTCTCATGTTGCCCGTAAACATCAAGGTTTGTTGGTGTACAACTTTTCCTTCAAGTACACACATAGAAAGAAATTGGGAGGGGTCAAATCAGGGGATCGTGTGGCCACTCGTTATGACCACTTTTTGAGATTATTCGACCGGGAATTTGTGGCAAATTTTGCATCGTAGCACGAGCTGTGTATGATGTAGCACCGCGTTGTTAGAGCCACATGTTCTGTAGGCCAATATGTCCCGATAGCGTCCTCAAAGAAATATGACCCCATGATGCCGTCGGCCGGCCCAAATAGCGTACCATGCACTTGCTGTACGAGGGTGTAGTTGTCTTTGGTGTATCAATTGGGGGTTTTCGGTGCCCCAATAGCGGCTATTCTCCTTATTAACAAAGCCTGATAAGTCGAAATGTGTATCGTCGTTCATAATGATTTTTTGCCAAAAATGATGGTCGCCTAATTTGAGCTGTGAAAAACAGTTGTTGCGAGGTTAGCTACTCCATGATAAATTGTTATCGACCATTCTCTACGAATGACAAATGCCAACTAATAGTAACGTCATCCAAACCGAAATGGCGGCCAAACAAAATCGACCTGTAACATAAAAAGCACCCTGTAGGTTCCAACAATGACCTTTCAATTCGATGATTGCATCACACAAAATTGTTGCTGTGATGATTTAAATGCATTCGAGATATAAAACGGCATTCCACAAGGTTGTGTAGCGTCTACTCGCTAATTACCAGTGATGTTGTACGCAGTGATTTGTTGGCAGAAAACGATAGAATATTACATAGAATTATACCGTTTACACATCGCACCGCACTGAGTTTTCGACAAAAAGTTTACAAAAACTCGGTTAAGCGCTTACACCAAACACCGACTAGGGTTTGATTGACGTTTCAAACCCTTTTTTTATAATCTACACACGCTAAATGGAATATGAATACCCTTATAATGTTTAAATACAGCGTGAGTACACGAAGAACAAGAACGAGAGGCAGACAGATCGGCGTAATGATAGGAAACTCAGATCTTAGGTTTCAACTAACTCTATGGGTGGTGTCCAGGATAACTGGAATGTTTTACCCTTGCTTATGATTCACAGAAGCTTTTTCCAGATGTTTCCTATTATTTGTTTGTGATCAACTTTTTTTATTTTGTGAGAAATCGACGACGACAACCACGACGTCACAGCCACCCACTTGTGCGCTGAGCTACACAATTTTTGTTTTGTTTCGCCAGCTGTTCTGTCGAATGTTTTGCTTTTTTGTTGTGTTTTTTTGGTTTTCATGTTTCAACAAGTGTGTTTGTATCTTCAACCTAACGATTGCCAGTACAGGAGGTTCCATCAAAAACTACTACGACTATAAACTAAAGTTTATGATAACTCGAAAATTTATTAAAAAACTTATGTTTTTGATGAAGGTTCAGTATGTTTACACGAAAACTCAGTCTATGATGCGGTGATTGAGTTTGTGTTTCAGATAGCTTGGATTGTTTTTCATAGCCTGGGGTTTTTGTACCGTTTGATATATTTGTCACTGCGAGGTGCATGGGTCAAGAGTTGTGATATATTTGTTTAAAAACTGACTATACTTGGCATTAATGGAGGGTTCCCTCTGGATTGAAACACAGGCGTCTTTACGAAAAACATCACAGGCTAGCTGTTTTGTTGACTTGGAAAAAGCAACCCGGTCCTACTGTATGCGCAGAGAATAAGCAATCTTCTGAAGTTTGGATAAAGCCATCCTCGGTATTTGTACAGGAAAAGTTATTCGGGTCCACCTAGATGTTTATGTTTCTATCTGCGTTGACGGTATATTAAGCAAAAGATTTATTGGTGTACTTTACGAGCTGTAATTGGGTATTGAGTTGGTCAGAAATGTACCAATTAACTTCGTCATGTAGAATGCTCCACTTCAAAGAGTTTTCAAACCCAGGATGAAATAATCATCTCAGATGGCATTCGAAAGTCGAAATTGACTGCAACCGACACGGCGGGCGTGGCGCTGACTAAAGAGCATATACTCGTACAAACCAATAGTCTTGAACACAGTTTCTTAACGAAACAAAACAAATGCAAAAAAAAAAAACATTCACTCTTTCAAGCTGACACTAACTATAAGATATTTGCTCATGCACCGCACTGAAGAACAGTGCATCTTTTTGTAGAAATCACGTGCATACGTATTCCCAGGATGTCATTTTCACCTGAAAGGTACATCGTCGTCTAAAAATTATTTTCTATGCGAAGACAATGAATTGACAGCTGACTTCTGGTGATCCACTGAACTGTAAACAAATTTCAATCTCTGTTTCGAAGGGTGGACGACATTTAATGGAAAGTTTTCTTTGTTACTAGCGACAGTTTTCATAAATGTAGGACGATTTTGATGTATGCACATAGGCATGTATGCTCTCTAAAGTAGACTGAAAATATGCTCCCAAGGCACGCTTTCCGGCCACGGTCCCAACCCCAATGGAAGATCCATTTGGTCTCCCATACACTCGACTTGTATGTATTGCTTTGGTAAACACTCTCCGATAAAACAATCTGCTTTGATTCCAAGCCCAAGCCCTAACAAATTCTCTTCTCGCTTAAATTTGCATACGAATAACTTTGAATGCAAATTATGTTCCCTCCGAAACATTTCGAACAATAAATTGAAAAAAAGTGCCAAGCTCCCACTTGTATGAGGGATGTACTCGTATGTGTATGCTAATGCATTATAACAAAATCTATTTCCGTATCCAATCAGTTTGGTGTTAACTCGTTTTGAGCATGCGAACAATTTAAATCTATTACCGAGCCATCTGCACGGATACATTCCTCTCTGGCTCTCTGGCTGGACGACTTTTCTGTGGATCATCGTCAAACATATTTTCCAAATAACTGCTTTAAAAGGATAAACCAAAATGCACTATCATGCGCCTATCGAGCATCTCTGGACCAATCTCTGGTGTTATTCGGCTATTAATTTGCAATATCCACCCTTGGCTGCGAACACTCCCATCAGGCATCCCCAATCGATATCATACATGCAAACACACTAGGAAGACCATTATTTTTTGCTATTGCAATAGGATTTGTACTCAAAGGATGGATGTTTGTACATGGTTGCAAAATATTTTCGATTATTGAATGGAATTATGTGTGTGTGCTTGTGTCTATGCATACGAGTAAGTTTGAGTCATTTGCATACGAGTGCTTAAGCTCACCTGGCGATTATGCTTTGTCTTGTTCTGCTTTATAGTCACCGTATATGTTGGCAGTTTTAAACAATCGACGAAAGCTTTAAGCCTTTTTAATGTAGATTAAATGATATTTTATTCATACGCGATACTTGTAATCATCGATGCAATCCATCGCATCGGAACGATTTGAATACTGTGTTCTACAGACACAAGAATACACTCATTCTTGACACATTTGGGGGTAGTTCGGCGAGTATTTTTGCGTTCTAATTTATTTATTTATTTATTTTTTGACAGCAGCCAATCTGCCTCTTGGGACTATATTTCATTTTACAGCTTTTATGCAATCCATTCACCTCTCTCTCTCTTGTTCCCATCTGTGATGATATAGAGGGAGCAATTGCTAGCCCAGACAATGGATGTAATCCGGTAGATGATATGACGTATCCAGAAACTTTTGAAGATATTCAAGTTCATAGTATATGCATTTTAAAACCGTATTAATAACTGTCATGACTCATACACGCATGTAAGGACAAACAATTTAAGAAGATTTTGAGCTTTCAATGAAAATATAACTTTTTATCGGTTAGAGTTCAATTATAAAGTTAAATTGGTGGCAATTTCAACGGAGTGAAGTGAATCCATACATTATGAAAATTGGAGCATACGGAATCGTACATCTTCAAAAATGAGGCTGTCTAGCGCGTTACTCCCCGAATGCGAATATTACAGAAAAATGATGGCTGATTTTGTTTCTCTCTGACATACTGGCACACAAACAATGTTTTAACATCGAAGTTTTTAACTGTTTTACACAATCCGTTCCTTTTTTTCCGCAGAAAAATTTCTCCTCTTCCCCACCATCCAAAGAACTACATTTGCTTCGAAATTGAAGAAATAAGGTGTGGCGAACATATCTTACATCTCGCTCTGACTCGGACTATATCAACTATGTACCTTAACGCGTACACAATGTTCTCCGATCTCTGTGATTCTCAGTATCACGATTACTTACTTCGTATAGAATCTAACCTAGTCCCTGACCCAAAGCACTTTTTTTCGTTTCATTAATACCAAAAGAAAAAAATCTAACTATCCATCCACTCTGAAACTATCTGACTCATCATCGAATAATCCCAAAACAACCGCCAATCTCGTTGCTCATTGCTTTAGCCAATCGTTTACCAACAATGTCTCAGTATCCGTTTCTTCTCTTACATGACAAGCTGGCTCCAGACTTCTCTAGCATCAGTTTATATAGGCGTTGAACGTTGTTGAAAAAATAAAAAAACTCAAGTGCGATTACTCTGCTGGACCCGATGGTCTGCTTCCATTATTCTAAAAAAAATGCATCGAACATTTGACCGAACCCCTCACTACACTTTTCCAACTTTCTTTCTCCCATGGGGTATGTCCAATGCAATAAAAGACTGGTTATATTATCCCCCCACACAGAAAAGGCCCCAAGAACGAAATCTCTAACTATCGTCCCATAGCTAAGCTCCCCTGTATACCCAAACTCTTCGAAAGTATTATTTACGATACAATGTTCTTTCACTGCATGTCAATCTTCCTTCCTTATCAACACGGTTTTCTTAGAAGTAGATCAACCACCACTAACTTAATTGAATTCGTGTCGACTACTCTGTGTGCATTGAAAGATGGCTACGAAGTCGACATAATTGCCACTGACTTCAGTAAAGCTTTCGATAAAATCTCTCCTGATTAAACTTAAAGCTCTTGGTTTTCAACCGGGATTTATTGCATGGATTAAATCATACCTCGAAGCGCGTCAATACGAAGTGCTTTTTAGATCCTCTGTGTCACACCCTTTTTCAGCCACTACAGGAGTTCCCCAAGGTAGCCACCTGGTGCCACTTATCTTCATACTGACAATAAATGACGTTGAATGCATTGTCAAAAACTCATCTATTTATATCTACGCTGATGACATAAAAATCTTCAGACGTATATCAACACCTACTGACTCTCTTCCACTCCAAGACAACCTAAACCACTTCACATATTGGTGCCAACAAAATTTCCTTGAACTGAACGTTATCAAATGTCAAATTATAACTGACTCCCGTAAACTTCTTCCATCAGTTGTTATTCATTGTTCGTTATTCGGCGAGCTTGTGCCCCCATTGCGCAAATGCACGGCTTGGGTGTCCCATGTGACAAACAACTTGATTTCCGCTGCCAACTCGACCAAATTATTAGCAGATCCAACTCTATCCTTTGCTTAATGAAACGGTGGTCTAAGGAATTCTGCAACCCTTACCTCACGAAATCTCTATATGTTACTTTCGATAGGCCTATTCTTGAATACGTCAGACAAGAATATACCGCACCAATTATGGATATAACGAGCCAATGTCTAGAATGCTCCGCACGGCGAATCGAATGCAAAGATCATTTGATTTTCAATGTAGCCGGTTTGCATTGAGAAACTCCCTTTACTTAACCTAGTTCTCCTCCCTTTCTTAGAAGTTAAGTATCCTCTTAGTGTTAATGTAATCATCATCATCATATATATTATTTCTATAGTATAGGTACCATTTGCGGCTCTCAAACTTAACCAATCTTAACAAATGAGGTCTCAAAAGAAAGAGAATTTCCTGGAGCACTGACGAATTGCACTTTCACTTTATAAATTTTAACAAATTGAAAAAGAAGAAAGTTTAGATTTTGCGGGCGTTGGATTTTCTCTTGCGAGAATTCTTGCACGGGCACGCTAGTATTTCTAATTTCTAAAAGTTCTTATGTATTAGTTTGTAAATATTAGCCGAAATTAAATTAAATTAAATTAAACCAACTCCTCGCCCATTCTTAATATGCATATTAAGTTTAGTCTTAAGATCTAAAAATAAGGTTTAAGTTTTAGATTGTTTAAGATTTAGTTTTTGATTTAGTATGCTTGTAACATATTAACCAATAAATAAATAAAACATTGAAACATTATTAAAAGAACAATATTTAGCGATGAGATTATCTCTAGAAACTTGGAACTTCAATTTCGTGGTCCTATAAGCCTAATTTATGTGAGTAAGTCCTGAAATACAGCCGCAGATGGTACAAAAAGTGGTTGAAAGCTGGACTGACAAAGTGTTCTTTGTCAGCTTTAAAGTATTTATGCCACGAAATTTAGACACATTTTTGACAATTTATTATTTTATTTTATTTTAAATAAAAGGATCTTCGTTAATAGGTCAGACGTTAATAGCTTACTAGCGGAAAATGTTTACATTATTACAGGTGCTGGACCAGATAAGAAACAAACGAACTGCTACAAAGAACCTGCTTAGATATCGCAAGAGTAGTGGCAGTTAGTACAAAGTACTGGCCAAACTAGCCAAACGAGCGATACATCACAACAATTTCTGTCGAAGTTGCAATGATGAAAATAAACAAGAGGCGGTTATTCATTTTCTGTACAAATGTTCGGCTCTAGCGAGAGGTTTGCATACTGGGCAAACCTTTCTTCAACGACCTTTAAGAGACATCCAAGAAGTGGATTGGAGAACTGATCCTCTTCCTTAACTCCACAGGGTGGATATAAATAACTCAAACTTCATCCAAACAAACGGGTCATCTGAGATTGTGGTATCAACAGGGCGCGACGCCCCATAGTGGTTTAGGTTGTATGGAAGCGCGGAAATATGTTATTCAATATCTCTTGAAGTACTGGACCGATTTTCATGGATTTTGCACCAAAGTTGCAAAAGTTTCTTTTTTAAACCAAACTCTCTTTAATATCTTTTGACATTTTCGTTTGCTAACTCCGAATTCACAGAAAAGATTATGGTTTCTTGTCCATAACGGTTTCCTTGGAACCTGAAGTAATAAAAAAGACCACTTTAAGAAGTTCAGTTTACTGACGCTTCTTACTACCTTCATGAGAAGATATTTAAAAATAAGAAGTAAAACTTTACGTTAATTACATGCCAAAACAAGAACCGCAAGTAACCGCAGCTGAATTTTTTTTGTTTGAGAAGCTGGAGGTTCAATGCATCAAATCTATTATATTTCAGCTTGGCGCTTTCTGGCTATTAAAGCTCTTTGTTATTGATGAAAAATACCTCTATGTTAAATGCTACCTCTCACTGAAATGTGTACTGATATGATTAATTCTTGCTACGTAACTAATTACTTATTTTATAACTAACAGCATACATATTTTTTTTTCTCAAAAAATTAATTTTTACACACAAAATATTATTTTAATCATAACGTGTTTTTAGCCAAAAAGCGCATATTATCTTTTCCCTCAGTTATTACTCAAAATTTTTCTTAAATCTAACGAAACTTTTAGGAATTTTTTATGGGATTTGATGCTTCAACTATTGTTTTATAAAATTATAATGAAAAATAGCGTTATATTTAACATTCATAAAATCGACTTTCTTCCGACCCTGAACCACTGTGCGCCCCTTTGCGCTACCACCGAAACCACTTCTATTTAAGCTTTTAAGATGCAATTCTGACAATTCTGAAGAGAAATGTGTACTTAGTTTAAAAATTTATAGTAAAAACAGAAATAGTTCAAAAACCAATTTTCCGTAGCAACACTCACCGAGAACCTGATTACATTTCTACCAACCACGTACCGACAGAGTAGGCAGCAGTAATAGTAATACCAGGCAGCATTAACATCAACACCAACACATCACAATCATAGCAATCCCCCTAATTAAGGATACCATTACTATCATTCTGAATTTCCCATTTGCACTTCTTCTTCATTTCTTTAGTTTAGCTCCTATTTTTACCGTATCTATTCCCTACACCGTTAACTACACAAAGATGTCCTCTTTTTTCTTTAAGACCAAAACTCATAAAATAAATAAGAAAGCGTAAGCTACCTGTATATTTGTAAAAGTGGACATTTCGTTGCGACTTACTTCGTCAAAAAGGACTCGAGTCTCGAGATTCTAGGGTGCTGGTGAAACTCTAGACTCAAGGTGTGTGTGTGTGCTTGTGTGAAATAGAAAAGTACAAATGAGAAGGCGAAAAAAGTTATGAATGACTCTAATGAAGATATATACGTAGAGTGTAACAAAATAATTACTTAGTAGCTCTGCCCTTCTGTCGTGGTTTTGTTTTTTGACGCGTCGTGTACACCTTCACCGGCGCGGCGGACCGCCCTCAACCACCCAATTTGGTGTGTTTTCTTGGGCAAAGTTTTAGAAATAAAATCATATAAAGTTTTTCTATTTTTCTATTTCAAGTTTTTTTTTGTTTTTCGTTTTGTTTTTGTCCTCAAACATTTTTTTTTACAACACCAGCAAAAAAGTAGAAGAAGGAGAAGCAAAAGAAGGCATATAAAGAAAATCCTCATTAAGAAAATGTTCTCATTCCGAAAATTGGTGTACGACGAGTCTCTTTCGAATACAACTATAGTCCTTGGGCCACTAGGGTGGTTGGCGGGGGGACGTTGGCCTGACAAGAAAACATGTATCCTTCGAGCTCTCATCATTTTCATAGTCATCGCTATATCGTCGTCTTTGGCAGTCAGCGCTCAGTGGACTCCAATCGTCATCGTTGGCGGTAGCAGCGTCATCGTGTGGGCCCATTAACTTGATCTACGTACAGGTTATTAAAGGTTGAAACATGAAAATTGTTCAGCTGGAGGTCTGTTTGGCTGATGATGGCGATGCTATGTCGTCCACGGTTCAGGTGTACAACATTAGGCAGCCGCAGCCGTATCTACTTGTAGAAGTGGGCGATGGTTATGGCTTAAGGGTGTACAGCAACAGGGAGAGAAAAGCGGAGAGTATAAATAAACAAACAAAAACCCCCACAAGAGAGTTTCATCCTGTGCTTTGCTTTGCTTTCGTCCTTTTAGTTTATATGTTTTGGAGATTTCATATTTGTTTCTGAAGAGCGACGCGGCACGAAGGGAGATATGAGTGATGCAGTTGTTCAGCGTTCTCTATTGCTGCTACTCACTAGGGGTAGGGGTGGTAGTTGCTTGAGCCCATTTCAGAATAAATGGAATATGAGGGCATTATTTTCGTTCTATAATAACTGGGTCATTACATGGATGGAAATGTTGCAATTTAACATTAAGTCCACCATCACCATCGTCGGTCCCAAGCGTGTTTAGGGGATGAAGCTGAATAGCTGGCCCCTTGCCTGCCGAAGGCGTTGTTGAAGAATACAAAAATATGGCGCAGCATGAGGAGTGGAGCACTGGGTATAGTACATGAAGATTACTTTAATATTTTTGTGGGTGTTGTTTCATTTGCTCCTTACGCTAGAGTGTGTCTTATTTGGCTCCACTCTGGCGGGGAGTTGAGCGGAGCATATTTAAAGAGTTGCTTGCTCCTTTTTCTAACATTTCTGCCCCCAAAGGCAATGACTTGAAAAATGTTTTCACTTTTTTGCGAGGACATATAAATTTGTGTGCCTTTGGTTATTTATTTGATAGCTAGTGTCCTGAATCCTTAGTGCATAATTTTTGAATGACAGGACAAAACCAGCAGCAACAGGCAGTTATTGGAGAAGTACAATGAAGTATGATACTATACTTCTCTTATATGACTGAGGTTATCTGAAGTGCAATTAATTGATTGTGATATTGTGGGTGTGTGGCTTGCATAGAAATATGATGAAACAAGGCTGTTGGGTTTACAGTTTACAGGCAAAATATTATTCAATTTATGGGATTGAGATGACGTATTCATTTTGAGCATCTATTCGATGAATTATTTCAGATTTATTATGATTTATCTGTGAAAGGAGCTTGCAAGGAAATATGGAAAATTAAGTGTTCTTAGAAATTTGTTATTGTCTGTTAGAAAATCGGATTAAATTCTTTTTGAATATGAGACGATATTGTGAGAAAACCAATTTGTCTCGGACTTACAGCTATGGCCAAAATAATAGCAACACCTTATACCATTCAATAGAAGGATTTGTAAGTCCGGTTTTATTCGAATTTTAATAATTATTTTTATGCAAATTTCATTGCAAATGTGTTCTCAATACATTTTTTAAATGATTACTTGATTATTCGGAGAAGTATTTTATCAGGCGTAACTTAACTGTAACAGTTTCAACAATTGGTTGGACAAAATAATAGCAACACCTTGTAAAAGTAAAGAAAACGCTTCAATAATATTTTTTTTCAGTATATTTAAGAAGTAAGTTAAATATTTTATAGCATGTCCTTTATTTTGGATGATTCCTTCAATTATTTTCTTTTCATGGAATTTACTAGTTTCTAACATTTTTCAATTGGTATGGAAAACCAACATTCTTGGACAATTCTCCACAATTCTTTGACATTTGCAGGGTGAGACTTGGCAACTTGGATCTTCAACTCATGTCAATCCGTTGACTGAGAAATCCACTCCAAAACATCAAGATTGTTGTGCACAAACCAAAGCTTTGTAAGTTTCGTCGAATGATTTGGGTCATTACCCTGCTGAAAACGCCATCTTAATGGCGTATTTTCTTCCGAATATGGCAGCATAACTCCTTCTAAATAGTATCTCGACATACTTTTCTTTGATCATAATGCCATCTATTCGATGTATAGGGCGTACACCATACCACGAAAAAGAGTCTCATAACATCAGGCTACCTCCACCATGCTTCACAGTTAGCTTTGTGTACTTTGGGTACTACGCCTGACATTCTAGGCGATAAACAAACTGTTTTCCGACCATCTCAAACAAATTAATTTTTGTTTCGTCACTTCAAAGTACATTTCTCCACTGCTTCACCGACCGTAATGGATCCTGTGGCATGTTATACAGCTTGGCGAAAGCAAGTCGCTTTTGGAGGTGTACTTTTTTAGGAGTGGCACTTTTCTTGGGGCTCGAGCGTATAGCTTAGCATCCACCAGAGTTCGTCGGACTGTCCTGGCACTAAATTCTAGGCCTGTTTCTTCTATAAATTCTTTAGATGACAAAAAAGGGTTTGTCCGTGATTTCCTAACCAAAAGCTTTTTATCCTTCTCGGATAATTTTGACGGACGCCCTCTGGTTTCAGGAAGTTTTTTTGGAATGTATAGCGTTAAAGACCATTCATGAGGATCATCCGACGGCTGCTGCAACTTTCCTGATGGATTCACCTCACTAAACGCTAAAATAGCTTCACGTTGAGCTTTCTTGCAATGCTATCCTCTGCCCATTTTTCTTCTTTGCTAAATGTGATATAATAAAACCCAATTTCAATTTCCCAAGTTCAGTACCTTGTAACAGATGGATTACAAATGATCACTTTTCCTCTCTGTTTTGTACTCTGATTCTACATAGAATATGTTGACAATATATTTACCGTCAAGTCTGCAAACTTTGTTTTTCTGGCAAAACAACCGCTACGCAAGATGTTTTTGAAACTTAAAAATGCGTTGCTGTTATTTTGGCCATAGCTGTATATGAAATTACTCATTTTGGAAGGTAGATTCGTAGTGTCTACATCGTCTTGTAAATATCTAGACAACCAAAAGATTTTTACTTGAAATACTTTATGAAGATCAATTTTGTTATACAAATTTTATCTTTAGTTGGTGTGCACAGCCGTATGTCGGTCTTATTTGTGTGCAATGAATAGTAGATATTTCTAACAGGATGTTGGTTCCCAACCTCGTGGATTGGTAAATCTGGCATGTATAGTTAAATCTCCCATTACGGACAGCTCCCTTAGCCCTTTCGGGACAGCTTCGCCGGGGCATATTTAGAAAATAGTTTAGCACAATAAACCTGACGTCTATAAGCGGGAAATACGTTAAGACACAGGTACTCAAAATTTGGAAGACAAAATTTGGTACAGATTTCAACCAAATCGGAGGAACATTGTGGTTGTTAGGGATGTTTATACTTCTGGTGGTACATAAATGTACCAGCCGTACCGAAGGGGTTAGACGGACTGATCCTTTAGACGGACAAATTTTCATAACCAAGCTTTCATGTTTCAGATTGCATACATTTTACGTTCCCTTAACCGGACACCCCCTTGATCAGATACGGAAACGCATATCTATCAGAAATTATTCAATTTAATTCCATTAGACGGACAAAAACAAAAATCCTATTTTGAAGTGAATTTGAAAAAAACATATTTGCTGTGAGTCGCAACAGATGCAAACGAAAAGACAAAATACAATAGATATAAAACGCACATATAAAACGTATGACATTCTGACAGTTCTGCTGTATTTTGTAGATGGTAGTTAAGTTAGCTTAGGTGGCTATCCACCGTAGGTACTCGGTAGAATTCACTTGCGCTTGGAATCATTTTAGAAGTTGGATGAACCTCCATATTTTATTGATATCTTGAAATTCTGTAAAGAAATATTCTCCCAGAATCTTTTTTTTTTCTTTAGCAGGAGAGTGCCGGGCAGCTGCACAAGTGCACAGGAGGTGATAGGGGCAATCTTCTTCCGCCTGATCCATGCAGGTGCGACAGTAGTCATTTGCGAGAATTTCCAATCGTTGTTCTGTTTCGTTTTGTTAATCGTTTCAAATAAAGTTGCAATGTTGTTTCATGTTTTGATATACATACATATGTATGTACAAAGATAATAATTTATTGAAAAAAAAAATTGTGTTTTTAACCCTTAAACAAGCAACTTCCTTAGCCTTGGGCGGACACAAATAATGTCACCGTCAGTGTCCGCCTAAGAGAGGTTTCACTGTATACATTTTTTTTGATCACTGAAATTTAATACTCAAAAGATCTTCACAATGGCAGTGTTCCAGGGACGTTCTAACAGAACATTAGAAGAAAGTCTTCCTCTCCAAGCATTACCAAGCAAGTAAATTGGACTACTTCTAATTCCAGTTCGACAGTTTGGGTCGACATGTTAATTTTACAAGACTTATATATCTTCCATTTTTAATCAGCCTACTCAGACTATTAGAACCAATAACCCAATTAAGATTTACCATATTAAATTAATCTGTTGCTTTGAAATTTAGAGAGCCGGCGTGAATTGAAATCAGTATCCCGTGCAGCCATAGCTAACAAAAAAAACAAGAACTCAGTCACCTCTTCACGGAACGGATGACTTATGTTAAATTGAGTTAAAAAAAAAAACCATCTGAAATTCATATTACTACATCTATGTGGATGGTTCTACATCAGCAGTCTTTTTATGTAAAAAATTAACACAATGGACGTACTCGATGGGCATAAGGCACCCATGGCCATGTACCTAACCTAACTTATGCAATGCCCTGAATCTTGGCAAACCTATAAACATTTCCAAACTACTGAATTTTTCAAATGTAATTACTCTGAACCGTATCTGTACCAATCTGGCTACGGACAAGAATAAACAGTTTGCCAAGAGACGTTGAAATATTTAAATACGAAACAAATTAAGGTCAACGCGCTCCCCTATATTCTATATACCCTCGTTGTCATCGTTTCTTGGTAATTTGTCAAATTTTCAATTTTAGTTGCCTGTAATAAAAACAAATATGCCTACGTGTTCCGGTTTTCCATAAATATTTTATTTCCTTTGGAAATGAGTAGATAATAAAAAAAAACTAACAATTTGGAAAACGAGAAGCAGTCCTGATCTAATTAAAATGTATTTCTATTGCTTTTTGCCCCGAGCGTCGAAGAGATATTCTCTATCCATGCGTTGACTACATTAGGCATTCACTTGGACACAGCGCGGCGCGCGGTGGGCAAAATTTCCTCGTGCATCACAAGGACCCTTCGTTTGTCCAAAAAGATAATCTATAACACAATCATCTAGGAAACGTCAAAATAGATACGTAGGTATATTCCTAGAAATTAAAGAAATGTCTAAGGGCGCCCATTAACATGGCTATTAATCAAAAGCAAAATAAAAAAAAAAGTCACAATAAAAGACCAAACCTACACACACAGGTGAAGTCGACAAAGTCAGAAAATGTCACAGCAGAGCCATTGTCCGTGTCGACTCACAACTACTAGAAAGTCATCAAGAAATTGTATATTCGCTACGTGTACATACATACATAGATACATATGTATGTAAGTACATTTTTCCAGAAATAAAGACAACAATCGGACAGGTGCCTCAACCAATTAACACGCCAAGAACACAACCTCACCGTGGCCACGATAAGATGATAGAGGGAAGGGAGTGTGGAAGGACAGGACAGGACGCCCTAGGGACCAAGTAGAAAGTAAAAATGTCGTCGTTAGCACTACGTCTAAAAAAGTTGCAAATTAATTTCCACCCATTTGCATTAGATACGGGGAAGACACGGCGGCGGCGGCATCAGGGTATTTAGTGATGCTGATGGTGTAGCGTAGCATGACTTTAGAGGGAGGAAGCACAGGGACAGGAAAACTCAGCCGAAACACACATTTTAATGGGTAATTTCGAGACCGGGACCGAAAATTATTTATTTTAACGAAAGGTGGTGTCATATTTTACGATAGACTATACGGCCAGGATGACACAATTTCTTTTTTCCTTTTCGTTTCGGTTTTGATGTCCTTAGAACTACCTTTTAATAGGAGCTGCTCAGCGGGAGAAATAAACCGACATCAACTGAAGTAGTCAAATGGAATGTTAGACAACACACGACAGGACGATGCGTAATGAGAATTTACGTTTATTTTTTTTTCTTTTTTAACATTTACAGTTTTTCACCTGACATTTTATTGATTTGGCAATTTGTCACACGACAAGAAATGTCAAATTTAAAGTGCTTTACTCAATTGCCATGCTAGGGCGGGTTGTACTTGTAAAGCTGTCATTCGTTGAACAAAAAAAAAAAAAAAAAAAAAAATTGGAGCACATTTTTGTTGGTCAAAGGTCAATGAATCAAGAATATGTCTTCTTAGCCAGAACTACTGCGACTTAAGGTCGAATATATTGTATTTTCAAGGAGTACATTATTGCAGAATCCTGAGCTAAAGGTCCCGACCCATAGAATGCGTCGACGTCGTTGCGTTGAACGTTGACGTTTCCCGAGAGAGCCGTCCCATAGAACCCGTTGCATTTTGCATACCTACGTTGAGAGACGACAGCTGATGATATTTTCTTCGATAACAGTGTCCGTTCAAATTAATTGCAATTTTGAAATGTTAACCGATTGTCAATGGCGATCACAGTTTCTCAGTTTTCTCTCAATGATTCCACCAATGAATCTGCTCACTCTCAATTTGTGAATGCGTGAACTTCAATGCGTGAATGCGTGAACAGCCATCGCGCAACGCACTGAAAAAGTAGAAAGCAAACCTACTTTCTGCATCGAAATTCATATTAACGTTATATACATATGCATGCGTTCATATATGCGGTATGCGGTAATGGGCCGCCTTCCATAAGAATGCGTGTGTGAGTCAGTTAAAAATGACGCAGTAACACAATGAAGCAGTCTATGGGTCGAGGCATTAAGTAGAGCAAGATCTTTCTTAAGAGACTGTTATGCTATATTTAAGACTTGTCACTGGTTACTTTTACACCATCTTTATAGCTTACATGCCTAGAAATACCACATCCACCGACATGTATTATCCTAGAACCAAAAAAAAAAGTATTCGAGGAGTACATCGAAAACGATAATTTTTTGGAGTTTTTGTTTTTTTTTTAGGGTTTCGTATCCTCATGGAAATAAGGAGCTCTTATAAGTTCGCCCTAAATCTAAAATTTCGACATAGTTAACTTCGAAACTCACCGCCATCATGCGGTATCAGGGCAAAATTCAACAACACAATCATAAGTATGGCGGACCACAGATGGTAAAGAACAGAGGGACATAGGGTATTCAAGGCTCTTTGGCCGGCCATAGACCGCAAAAGGACCAAGGTAATCCTTGGACTGAATACATGGACATGATAGGAATACTCTCTGGGCATTGTTCCTGAAGAAACAAAAGAATGGGACTTTCAAGCAGGGACGAATGCAGATACTGCAGTGACATCTTTAGGTATATCGGAGGATATTGAGCACATTCTTTGTGATTGTCAGGCTATTGCTCGTTCTCGAAAGAAATTCTAACGGAATTAATTTTTTAACATACTGAAAGAGGCTGGCCACACTGGCCACAAAAGAATCTTGAAAATTTTTGAAGGGAAATTAAATGCTTTGACGGAAATGTACTCCAACGATGGTCCCAGAGGATTGCGCCCATTATGCTGCCTTGTGTTTTGGAATGGCTCAGCCTTAAAACCCCTTACAACTTTACCTAACCTAACTTCGAAACTATTAGGTCAGGGTTCCGTTGTATTCACTTTCGGGACTTCGATGATGTTTTATCGTTTATCAATTCGAGTAATGGCAGTTTTATTTAATTTAAGGTGAAGTTGTTCTTGACATAAATACAGTGTACTCTCTCTTTACGGATACCTCTCATAACCGGACACCTCTTATAACCGGACAGATTTCAAAGAACGGAAAAAAATACACGATTTTTCATATAAAAAATTCTCCCATAACCGGACTCTCTCATAACCGGACACGAACACCAATTTTCGTAGCCGCAATAGAATGTCGCTCTCTTTTAAACGGACAACGGGCGTATGACAAACATTTTACATACTTTATTTTGTATTTGTTTTGTTCTTTACACTTTGCAAAGAAACGAAACAGAAATGTAAACTGTGGAGTGTGCCTTTGCGTTATTATCACGTTCGCGGACACATGATTTTCGATGAGGAACGCTTGAATGACACGCGCATATCTGTGGCATTTTGAGAGATATTTTATATTATTTTGTGCGAGTTTTGTATAAAGATATAAATGATTCCGCTGGTTACAGTGAAGTGAAAATTAGTCTCTGGTAGGACAAATAATACCGGAATATGGAAGTGTACTGTATTCCTCATCAGGGTATCCCGTCTTGTCCTAAAATACCTTAAATTGTCATGACCCGCTAATTTCCATTGACGGCATATGCTGTCTTGTCTGCGAACGTGTTACCCAACAACAACAACTATGTATGTATGTGCATTTGTTAAGTGTATTTTACGACTGATTTTCATAGCCAGAAATTAGTACCATATGTCAATTGTGTTTCTGTTTTAAAGAATGACAATTTATTTTTCTTTCTCCCGTAACCGGACACCTCTCATAACCGGACAAATTGCTCGGCACCGTAAGTGTCCGGTTATGAGAGAGTTCACTGTATTTACATATGTATTGTAAATAATCTAGTACATCATTCTTTCAAGATTAAAGTACTTAATAAAAAGTTGACGGGTTTTTTTCTGTTCTCAAAGCGATATCATTCAAGAATAACTTCCTTAAGTAGCATTCCTTTACCACAACACCTTTTAAACTAATTTATCCAACGTCTAAGTCAAATCTTCTTGGAAAAGCAAAGAAATCTCTACACCCCATAGGCCAATTCATCTCAATTTCTTAATCGGTCTATTGATGGTATCCATTTATCTACCGATTACGTTCTATTTATTAAAAAAAAAAAAAGTATTTCAAAATAAATAAATCTCACTTCGAATACATGTAGCAGCAACAATGTAGTCTTTATATAGCTTCATCTGGAACACATCTGTTTCCTTCCTTTTAACACCATCAAAGCAAATAGACTCATCCACTCTCTCCTACATGCCCCCCAGTGGAACCCTTAAAAAGTAGCTTCTTCTCCGTATTCTGGTATCTATTTCATGTGTATGTATAGAAAAGGTGAATTCGGAAATATTTTTGATAATTTATATCCTACGGAGAAAAGGGCGACAGCAGCAAATCCCTAGCAAATTACTGATCCATTTGTTGGTTTACTTCTCATTTCCAGTGGTGCGCAACGTACCTTGTTGCCACCGACCAATGGCCCCCAACTCTCTATTTCCTATGATAGTAAAAGGAAATTCCATTTCACTTTTATTTAGAGTCGAAACCAATCGATTTGGAGTACCCTCTTCCCTGAGAGTGGATCTCGAACTTATACCCTCAAATCATTCACTTTCACCCATTGATTGGGCAGAAGGAATGAGAAGAGACCTCTGAAGTATTTATCTTTTGTTGAGAGTTTCCTTTTTTTACTTATGTCCTGTGTTTGGATATCTGTGCTGCCTTCTGGGCGCAATACCCTCCTTTTTTCTTTCTTGGACTCTCGCGCATCGTTAGGCATTTCTCACCTTTGTAAATGAAACCCTATTAAGGACTTTACCATTCACAAACCACACTGCTGGAAAGGGTGGCTGTGGCCATCCCCTCATAGGCGGAGAAAATAAATAAAAGGGATGTGCGAATAAAACACAGGAATAATTTAGCATTCAAGTGAGAAACATCATTTTGGATAAATTATTCGGTTCATGTCGTCAGTCGCGCGCGCTCTACCAGCAGGTGGTGCGTGAATGGTTGGCAGCCCCAACTCACCCCCACACCACTAGGACATGGACTCCATTTCACTTTAAGTGTAGTAAAAGTACTCCTCTCGGAAATCGAAAGAAATAAAGTTACCACACACCAAAATGTGCCAGTATCTTTCATTTGATGAGTGTGCCAAGTGTGGGTGGTCTGAACCGCTGGTTTTATTTTTCATTTCTATTTTTTTTTTTTGTTTTTTTTTTAGCCTCTCTGGCTGGAATTTGGCTACATGATCTCCTTTCGTCCTGATGGTTAATTCAAAAGTTTGTCTTTCTGTTCTCCGTTCGTCTTCCTTCTGCGTTTATTTCTTCAATTCGATACGGTGTGGCGTCGGCGGTGCTTTACTTTTCACTTTGACATGAGTAGAGACCATTTTGCACGGTATGTCGGCGGGATTTTGAGGATAACCCACCTACTATGTACTATTGCCCCCGGTTGGAAGATAAAAATACTTCTTCATCTCATTTTCTTGGTTTTCCTAGTATTTTGGTTCTTTTTTTTGGGCACAGTCGACGGCTTATGGCCACAGGAAGAAGTCAACCCAGTCAAGTTGAGTCTGGCATGCAACACGAATGAATGGTTTTAAATATTTTATGTAATTTTCGCGATTACTCCTGCACGCTGTGCTGGTAAATAGTCCTGAATAGTCGTCGTCAAAGAATCTCGGGAGGGGTATATTTGTATGCGGAGTACGTTTACGACAGAAACGACAGAGGTTGGCTGGTTGGGTTGCTGTCGAGCAGTACACGTGGTTTCCATTCATCCCCTCGTGGTAGGCTAGCGCTCACCAACCTCGGCAGACTTCTGCTCAATTCAAAGGGAATGTGAAAATTATTGCTGACCTAATTACTGAACAGAGCTTAGGGGTGGGAAACTGTACTCGCCCGAATAGGTATGCAGAACAAATATTTTGTGCACCCAGTGTGGTGGTAGTGTGCTTTCGTGGATCACACCCCCACAGTTTGGTTTTCAACAGCTTTTGGGTCATGTTGCAATTTTTCCTTCATCCTCCCCTCGATCAGGAAAATGAATCTCAGATCAATATTTATTTATTTGGACGGGATTTTTTTTTACCCCCATTTCGTGTCTAAGTAGAAAAAAAGGTAAATGGGGTTGCGGGCGCTGGTGTCTGCTCAAATTAGTTCGAAATCACTTCGCCTTTTGCATCTGGAAGTAAGACTGAAGGTCGCTTTGTAAGCACAAGTGGGTGGTGTGTTGAGGAGATTTTGTAAACTGTTACTAAGAAAGTAAGAAGAAGAAAAGTGAATCGATATTAGCACAGAGTAAGCGTACCTAAAGTCGCTTAGCCAGTTCGCATACCATTTCAGACAAAAAGAAAAGTTACACCACGGCTTCTCTCAACTATTTCCCAGTAATGGTGTTTAAAGCGATTTTGTGAATAGGAAAGGAGGAATGTAAAAACTATTAATAAAATTAGAAAAACAGTTACGCAGTTACGCAAAGCTATTTACTACGAATGCTTGTCCCCCAGTCTCACAAGATAAAAGGAATCGAAAGTTTCTCTAGTATCGTTAAATATTTGCTTAGAAAATCCGGCTTGAAGGAAAATCCTACGCACCTTCTCATCTTCGGCATACATACGTATCTACCAACTCTATGAAAATTATGAAACTTCTTTGTTAATTCCCCCCACCCCTAAAAACCCTTAAGTTGCAGCCACAAACTAATTCGGACCGTTTACCATTATCTGAAATGAGTCTACCCACTGACCCCGTTTTTCCCAATTTCTGTATCTCCTCCCGCCATCAGATTATAAAACTAAATTAAAGAAGCGATTGTTTATCTAACCTGTTGCCTAATATAACAATTAATTCGTGGACTATATTTTGGGCCCACTTTCCAAACTCAGTCTGCCTACCACGAGCAGAGTTCAACTCAACAAAATTATTTGTATTTCTAACCTGAGTTGTAAAACTTTTCCCTGCGATTGTATCCATTTGGTGGAGCGAGAAATATTCTAACTTCATTAAGCGGAGCATTCAGCAAGTGCATTGCACACAGAGGGAAAGGCTTTCAGGGGGGTGTGGGTAAAGATAGTAGAAACACAATAAAACAAAAAGAAAAACACCTCCACCACTATTTTCACCCTCAAAACCAAACCTAACTATGCAAACAAAGCCAACGGGTTATATACAAGTTACAAGAGCACAGATGTTAGGGCTGCTGATGGGTGGTGGTTGGGGGAAGGATGCCTGCCTTGCCAGAGGATAAACAACGAGTATTTTCCACTTTGATTGGCTCTAGGTTTGGGTTCTTCTGGATGTGGAACAAAAAGCATTCAACCACTTCATATGCCACCCCATCTATTATACTACCTCCATTTGCTGGCAATAAACATTTTTTTCGGCTTGTAAAATGCCTAAGTGTTGACACATACACAAGCACACAGACAACATTGTAATTTATATTTAGAACTTTCCTTTTAGGATCCACAAAACGTTCTACATGTTGAAGACTACGATAGAGACGACAACGACAACGCCAACGACAACGAGAAGGATAGAGTCAAGCGTGAAGCGACACCACCATCGCCGCCATTCACCTGCGATATCACGTCCTATTTTCTATAGTTTTACACTTAACTATCGCATATAGTGCATTAAGCAATACAAACATTGACATTGTGGTATAGAAAGAGCGATGGGCGCGACAAGGGGTTTGCTTATAAGTACATTTCCATTCACGCGACTGTAGGACAACATTGAATGTGTCTGCCCCGATTTTCCTGTACATACTCGTATACTCAGAAGCCTCTGACGACGACGAGTGGGTGACAAAAAGCAACACTATTTTCCTTCTCTACTGTTTCCCCTGGATGCTCATCTCCTTGGGGTTGGTTAGTATATAATATTTTGGCATCCTTTCGAGATGGTTTTGGCATCCTTTTCCCATTTTCCCTCCAGTGCGGCGCGTAATCAAGGATGTTCAGAGTTTGACTTTTTTTCTATTTTTTTTTTGTTTTGCCCCAACCCCCTCTTTTGTTTCAGCTCAGCCACAAGCAAAACTGTGAATAGCATTTGAAAGGAAACGTTAGCAAAATGTTTAAAAAAAAAAATCCTTCATCCCTTGGAATAAAAAAAAAAATCTGTTGTGTGTCGCCCTAGGTATACCTGAGTCTCTATCTTTCGTTAACTTTGTGTTCGTGTGTCCTTTTGTGTGCATTTTCTAATCGATTAATGATGATCCTTTGATTTGAGTGAGCAAACAAGTCCAGCGGAAAAGTTGAAGTTCAGGTCATAGTCATTCATGGTGCTTTGGGTACTCAACCAATTCAATTGTAAGGAAACGAGGGGGGGGGGGGGTTCTATTTCCCTTAGAAAAAGAAAGTGAAAAGTCGAGAAGGGATTTTTTTTTTCTCTGTGCATACTCGTACTACGAATCAACTCGACGTTTGTGAAAGTTTGTGTTGGGAGACACTTTTTGAGATTCAAAAAAAAAATGGAATTCGCATCGTTGACGTTTTGCTTTTAACATCTCTCCCCGCATCCATTGAAATCGTTTCATTTGCTCTTTGAATAGATTCTACCCGTATGATTGGTCCAGAAAGTAGTTGGACGAACTTTTAGATGCAAATTTGTTAACTTTTCCGTTCTCGAGTCATCAAACCAAATAAAAGTCAACATACGAAACGAACGGTGACGGTATTTTGAAGTCGAAATGCATTTGTAAGATTGGCGAATGGAGTTGGATAGAGATGTTTTGCGTAGATTGTCTTTAATAATCTTTACAACACGATAGAAGAAGCTACGAGCTGATGTCATCATCCTCATGTATGTACATATATACTGGGAGATGATGCAACTAGCGTCCCGATTGGGTTTGGAATTTCAAAAATCCAGTCAAGTGCAAGTCGTACATACTTGCACAAAAGTGTTCCGTAGATACTATCAGTTACATATTTGTACATACATACTATATGTAACAGATTTACAAATGTATGTTGATAAATTTATGGACACAAATGTAGGCAACTTCACAAAATTACCTATCTGATGCCGCTGATTTTCAGCAGCTCAGAAAAATAATTATAAATCCACACAAAACAAAAAATTTTTTTTTTTTTTTTTTTTTTTTTTTTTTTTTTTTTTTTTTTTTTTGCCGAGGGTAGGTGAAAATCTTCCATAGACACTATGAGAATAGCAAGCGCGTGCTCATAGTAGTGTCAGATTCTTACTGACCAAAAACACCACCCTTCGATATAAATTTGTTAGATACTGCAACTAAGTTATACTACTTATCAAGCAATTTTTCTATCACGAAATATAAACGTTTGGCAGGTTACTTTCCAATGAAAGATCCTGCATGTTCCACAATTTAGACGCGGTTAATCCTTATCTCGCCAAGTCGAAAGGTTTTGTTCTTTGTAGTCGGCGCAATAAATTGCTCTCATCCAAAATAAAGAATACAAGAAATGTACGCATGTGCATCAGATTTCATTCTTCGCCTCGTTATTCGTTGAATTGTATTAGCGGCGTGGAATTTTGCGACTTGTTTCCCTTTCGTCTATACACAAAATCAATTTTTTCCAATGTAGTAAAAGTACAGACACTTACATTATAATGTATAGAAAAACTTCAAGATTCCTTTATGTGCTTGAAATCATTGGTTTAAGTCCAAGCTCAATGGTTATAGGTATAGCGGAAGCGAATTTTTGGGACATATTTATAGGCCCAATCATTCAATTTTTAACCGTCACACATACAAATTTGCCTTCACGTATTCGCTTTTTTATATGATTGTGATAGGGTTACGTCACTTCATGATATTATGTTGGGAAGGTGAAATTACAAAAAAAAAAAAAAAAAAAAAACTGTCGAACGTAATGCAGTTCTGATAATTTTGGTTCAATCTGCACTGAATTCCCAATCTTTGTGATTTTATTTAGATTTTTGTGAGCGATTTTTTTTGGATATAAGGTATGGGGACAGCAATTTTTTAACGTTTTTTTGAAAAGGTGTTAAGAAAAAATTAACACAAAAAAATAGTTTATACATTTTTGAATTCATGCTTTAACGGGCTTTCCTTTGGCATCCCACACGATTACCTCAAAATTGTTTTTAACTTCCCTTTTAGCTCCCGAAGTCGAAATTCAACTTTTTAAGTTCAGGTCTGTGTTTGGACCACTAATTTGTACAAATTTCCAAATTTCAATAGTCTACGACCTACGTCAAATAGTCTCTGACAAGAAGGCCCGTGACAGGCAGACACCGAACGGATTCCATTAGCGTTCCGTTTTTGGCACAATTGATTGATAGGAAAAATACTTTTCTATAAATTTATTGCGGTTTTCGCATAATTTTTTTTATAATCATAGATCATGGCACTCGAACACAAGAATCAGATAGATTTCCAAAACAAAACTAATCAAAAGTCGTTTTGATGTAAGTTGCACTTAACCCGTTTCATCCCGAATGGCATACATTTTTTACTTTACCTTTCAAAATAAAGTGCTTAGAGAAATTTTCCAAGCACCGTGGTTTGCTAGAAACGACGATATCCACAGGCATCTCGGAATTCCGACAATCGAAGCTGAAACTAGAAGCTTCGCGCAAAAGCATAGAAACCGACTAATCGGACATGTTAACAATACAGTCCTACTAATTTTGGATGAGAACAATTTATTGCGCCGACTACAAAGGACAAAACCTTCCGACTTGGCGAGATAAGGATTAACCGCATCTATCGTAAATTGCGGAACATGCAGGATTTTTTATTGGAAAGTAACCTGCCAAACGTTTATATTTCGTGATAGAAAAATTGCTTGATAAGTAGTTTAACGTAGTTCAGTATCTAACAAATTTATATCGAAGGGTGGTGTTTTTGATCAGTAAGAATCTGACACTACAATGAGCACGCGCTTGCTATTCTCGTAATGTCTATGTCTAACCCTCGGAAAAAAAAATACATTATTTTACTGTTTTCAATCGTTTGCTTTTTAGTGAGTCAATAAACCAAAGCTTTCTTAGAAACATGTTCTATCGTACTTTTTTCTGCCCTTTTCGAGTCCGGGGACGGAATTGTTCTATCTGCCGCTATTTTTTAACTATGGCAGCTGAAAGCGGAAAAAATGTGAAATTTAAATTTTTTTCCAATCAATCGTAAATTTGAAGATAAGCCACTTACGAAAGGAGGCTAATAATACTCGTATCTGATGGCATAATTGATTTTTCTAAAAGTAAAAGTTCTTAGAAAAATAACATAATATAAAACATGTCTACAAGCTACATATTTAATTCTCTGAAACAAAAAACTGCGATAAGTACCTACTTGTATTTCAGGTATACTTATTCACTTTGTCTCAATTTGAAAATTAAGTGTAAAAGTTGTAAGGAAATAAATTGTATATTTAAAGCTTCTTGGAACGATTCTTTGCAAAAGTTTGGCACAAGAAAAGTGATACCACCTATAAAATAGTATATCATAACAGGTGTGTCTAAGTTTTGAAAACTTTATAAAATGTAGTTTCGTTTCCATGGAAACCGGCAATATCGTGTATTTATTTATTTTTCATAACCTATTTTCTGGAACTCTTACGCCTGTTTTCTTTACTCCCAGATGTTTTTTAAATACCATAAGATAAGGTGAATAATAAGTTTGGAAGAAAATAGTTTTCTGGCATATCACAATTAATGAAAGATACAGATTTTTCTTATCCGCCCCAACCACATATGTATGTATGTGAATATATCTTTCAGATGATTGTTCGGTCCATTGTGTTGCCACGTAAGCCGATTCTTATCGATACACTTGGAACCTTTTTGAAAGTTGGATATATTTCTATATTTTATTGATATCCGTTGAAGGAATATCTTGTAGGTCTGTAAAGAAATATTTTCCGGGAATTTTTGTTCTTAAGGAAAAGAGTGCTGGGCAGCTGCACAGGAGGTGATGGGGGGATTCTTCCTCTTCCATGCCTCATCCGACAGAAGTCATTGGCGAAGATTTCCAATCTGCCGGCGTGTCTGCCTATTGCCTACCTCAACTTAGGTGTCGTTATGAGCTCTGCTTATTTTTAGCAGGTTGTAAGTTTTGCGCCAATTTAGCTGAGACCAAGACTGTTAAGCATGACTACATGTACCAAGGTTAGGCCATCTGTCATAAGCCTTTTGCAGTGGTTGCGTGAAGATGTTTTGTTTTCTTTCGACATTAGTGTTGTTGAATTCCTTCGAGAATAAACTTTTGATTTTAAGTAAGCCCGACAATTCTCGATAGGGTTTAAGTCCAGAAATTGCCGGCCCAAGGAAAAGTGTTAAAATTTCTTGAATTTATTATATTTAAAGGTTTATTTAAGTGAGGCAGCGAGCGCCATCCTGCATGAAAATGTAATCTGTTGGAGGAGACTGTACACTTTGTAAATAAGTCGAAAAACCCGCATTAAATACTCGTACGTACTGGTTGTAGTTCATTGTTGTGTATCATATTTTGCAAAAAAAGATTTAAACCATGTCAGTGTTTCTGATTTTTTGGCGGGGTACTGTACATAAATATTTAATGCAGCACAGCAAAGTAGGTATATATGTATTTGTATATGTAACTTGGAAAGTAGTTTAAAGTATTCTCTTGAACAGCTTACCAGCTTTAAGTTAATTAAGAATGTTCATATTAAATATCTCTCGCTTATTATCCAACTCAATACGTCATGCGAAAGCCAACAATTACGCACACCAATCACCTCGGAACGAACCGTAACCGAACTCTAACCACCCGCAAGCATTTAATTATCGGGACTTTCCACAAATGATGGATGCTCACGGAAAACATCGAAATATGACAAATGACTCGAATAACACACCTCGTTGTGCGACGAAAATCACACGGAGCAAGGAAAATACTTACACACCGAAATCAGAACTGAAAAAGCCCTCGGCTCCGCCTCCCCCACCACCACTCATTGCCAGCATATAGCCTAATAATTTGATTAAGGACTTTTAATTATTTTCCACTTTTGTAAACAGAACATTCTCTGTCTCGTCGATCTGCTCCCGTTGATGTCTCGTCAACAGCAAACTAACGAGCCAGAGCCAGGGCTACTGTCGGGTAAGGGGTGAATATTTTAACAATCGGTATAGGTTTACGTGGCCAGTTTTTTCTTGATGACCCTGCCTGATGGCGACCAACGCTACTCATGTCTTTTGTTAAGGGTGGTGGACAAAAATAACTCATCCCCACAAAGCCAAAAGGGGTTACGAGCATATTATCCTTTTTGTAGGCTTCTTGTTTCAGCGGGAGCCCATAATTGAATGTACGTGAGTACCTTGCCCATATGCGCACAGATGTAGGATGTAGCTAGCACATACTCATAGTTGCCGCAAATTACGGGTTTGAAAAAGTTTCACAGAGAACTCGACACAACACAGAGTGTGTAGCGGTAAAAGGATGTACGTTAGGTAGGTACATACATGATGGTGCGTATTTCCCGGACAATCCTCCACTTGACACAATGTAGTAGTAGTCAACGACCAATGATAGACCTACGGTTGAGCGGCAGCAACAACAAAATTAGAATGACAGGGACAGGCAGGCATGCAAATCCTTGACAAAGGTTTATACGCGCCTATGAAGCTATCGCTATGGATGCTTTTATAATTAGGATATACATAGGTGGTTGGATGCTCGACGCTGAGGCTGACTGAAGGGTGCGTCTCTTAATTTTCGGTTGAAATAAGCTAAAAACCGAGATTGCTGTTCCGTGTGGTGGAGTTGTAGTCGTCGTCTGTGCGCTTTGCTACACGCGTAGTTATGGTTTTTATAATGCCACTGATTTGATGTATGGTAACGCATGGGGATGATGTTTTTAAACCGCTGCACAAAACCACCACACCAACAGCAGACATCATCAGCTAACAACAAACAGTTTGTGTGTAGATTTTTGGGGAAGCAGTAATAAAAAAAACACACACAAAACCTTGTTCCTTGAAATAAGGGTTAACATATAAATTAAGCCAAAGCCATTCATTAAAATGGAAGGGTTGTGACCGGTACGGGGGCTTTGTTAAGCGAGACGTTGTTAAGGTGGCTGGTGATCAGTGGGCGAACAAACTGATGAAGGTACATACATACAATGTATGTCCGAGGTTCGTACTGACTTCATTATGGATTTTTTTTTTGTGTGGAATTCCTCTAAAATTTTTCAGTATCGTAAATTCTTCATATAGGTTGGTAACTACCCTTCTCTTTTTTGGATTAGGAATTTGATACATTTGAAATAGTTTCTGGTATAGCTGCTCTATACATTTTGGACGTGTAACTAAAATCTACATCAAAGATAAATCTGAATCTACACAAGCTTCATATTCCTGGAATATTCTTGATTTATAAACACTGAAATATTGGGTGTCAGAGCAGTATTTTCAACCCTTACGAAGCATCTCAACATTTCAGTACCATCAAGTCATGTTTTGCAAATATGTTCTTCTGTAAGGATGGGTAATGTATACTGCTCTCAGCTGACGTCAACACAAAGTAGTTTGTAAGGTTGTACAATCAACGCGATATAAATTCTACAGCCTAAGGTTCTAACTTTAAAGACTTGCGTGGCAGATCTAAATAGAAACAGATATAAATGGATGTGGTGTCGGCTTGGGTTGCAATTCCACGGAATAATCCGCAGTGATTAATAAATCTAAAAAAGAAAACATTGCCTCGGACGGAAAGGAAATAAATTCCAAGTACCTTCACCAAGCATAACTAAAGTTTTGATTCTTCTAAATAGTTAAAGCAAAGGAAAAACAGTTTTCTATCATCGATCAGTTTTAAAATGTCAAACACAGTACATTAATTCAACTTTAAGGGTGCGTTCAGACAGGGTTACCGCTGCGGTTCTTATTTACATTACCGTCCTCTCCTCATATTCCTTCATCAAACCGCGTGGTTTTCGCAACTCAACTGCCATAAAATAGAACGCCGCGCCGCCGTGGCGACCGGGCGGTTCTAGTTCTATGGTGCGTGATGTTCAGTTGATTTGCGGTTGCGGTTCCAATGACGAGAATAATTTGGGTTTAAATTCATTCGGGATATAAGGTTGCAAACGGGGCATGCGACAAGCGGTCACATATTATTGGATGTACCCAATACTCTTTCTTTTAAGTTTTTTTTTAGTAAAAAAGAGTTCTGTGGCCCAACTATGTAACTCGATTCTACAATAAAAATGTTCGAATTCGCAAAATGCGTACTCTAGCCCTAGTATTTGAAAATCGAACGAATCTCGAACTTCATATTTGTTTTCGGAAATTTCGTACTACCTAATCCTAAAGTAAATGTCAAAATCGTTCGAATTCGCAAATAATCGTTCTAGTGCAAATGTGTTTGCGAGCAAGCTGTTGGACTGTGAAATTTTCAAAAACGTAGGTGACAATTTTTTTCATATTTTATTATACGTTGCAGAGAACTATTCAAATATATTTTGTGCGTAGCTAATCAATTAAATGAGCAAACAAGACGCCTCAATTTGAGATTCTTGTGGAATATATATGTATGTACAAAGGATACTTGAGAACCCCGGAGGCAAGACGAAAATCCACAAAGCAAATGCAAAAAGGCATCTGTTGGATGTTGGACTTATTTTTTATTACACTAAAATTAAGTCATTTTATTACAAATGTTTTGATTATTATTTGTACATTTTCTAAACAAACACTTTTTCACTCAGCTCCATTATTGGATTTATCTCGAATTCGTCTGCTCAGTTTGACCACTGCGATCTGGTTTTCTTCGTTTAAAACCCAAAATATGACACGCGCCCTGTTAATATACGAAAACTATTATTATTTCCATGTTTCACAAATCACAATAAATAATAAATTACTTTAGTTTTCTAATTTTTGAATTGAAAAACAGCTTATAGACCGCACTTTAGTTTTCGTTTATCTGTCAAACACAAGGCAAGACTCGTTTGAAATTCGGAAATTTTGTGGGAAAAAGTTGGCATTACTAACGTTCGATTCTAATATCATACGCAGTACGGTTTGAAAGTAGAATCGGAAACAACTTTCGAATAGAATCGAAAGTTGAATCGAGTTACATAGTTGGGCCCCTGTCTTTGAACTGAGGTGTACACTTCGAGCATAACCGCGCGACAGCAGCGGCTGTCCGAACACATTTTTATATTCGGTGGTTCAAACCAAACGGTCAAGCGGCATTACATGTGCCATGCTTGCTAATTTGGCATTAATAAAAAAAAAAGCCAAAGGTACCCATAGTTAACACAGAGCCACCTGTATAGACCCACATTTGCAGTATGAACATTGGAAACTTCAAGACAGTTAAAAAATATACGAGTACTACACGTATCAGACTCTGGCCAGAATTGTTTGGTTATTAAAATGATGAATAGCTTGTTTCCACCGAGGAAACGTTAAACAATATTGCCGATTAACTTTCGAAATTTAATTTGTCACATGATTTATTGTCATGCAGTTGACTGGAATTAGTGGAGAAATTTAGGTCCAATTTGCAAAATACTTAAAATTTTAATAAAGTGAAAAATCTCTTTTAAGTGGACAGCCACGGGACCGGAGTTTTTGTCCGCTTATGAGAGCTGTCCGTTTCATACTGTTATAGAAGATTTTACACCATTATAGATAATCTGATTATTGGTTGCAGAAAGGATGTAATGTATCTAGATCGCTAATAGCGTTATTTATTTCACACAAAGGTTTGGTTGCGACATCAATCAGCAAATAAAGTACTTCCTTGAAAGCCGAGCATATCAAGGATTTTAAATAGAAAATATCGATTCCCATGATTTAATTCACATACATACATATGTTTATACCATAATTACGTTTCAAATAATTTGATCGTTCAATCCTTATTTATATGATCGAAGAACTCACCCAAAATCTACTCGACTATAAAATTTCTAAGGTATTAAAGAATACTCTAAGGAAATGCAATCCAGTAAACAATTGCAGCAGGCCAAAGTCAAATCCTCGAAAGCCTTTAACCCCCAAAAATATATGCGTGCACAATTTGTACAAAAGCAGCAACCCATTTGAACCCATATCAATGGAATTGAAAGGTCTGCATGCACTACAGGTACGTATATGCTATTGCTGCACAAAACATATTTGTGTAAAATTACTCTTTTGACCCAATTTTCTTACTTGAATAAAAGCTCTTTCGTACGTCCTTCGTCCTATGTACGAAGTATATTAATGTTCGTGCAGAACTCTCGTATATCAGTTGGAAAATCCTTCTACTGTATTCGTAATTGAAAAGGCTTCATCAAAATCCTTGAGGAGTATTACTGCATATCCTTTAAACTTTTTTTTTTTTTGCTTGCAACTGATCTGAACTAGTCTAACAAACAAACAATACCCGAACCCAAACAGAAAGACAATTTTGTTTTTGTTTTCTTGTGGCAGTTCTGTTTGCATGAAAACTGATACAGTTTTCGGAAATGTTCTTAAAATATCAATTTCCAAATCAACCCCACAACCAGCGGTATGGGGACATGCCGCCCTATCAGTGGAGCAACTCATGCTTCCTGGAAATTGTAAACCACCTTATCACCTCCGAAGTGCTGCTGTAGCTGTTGCTGTACTCTGTGTGTGTATGTGTTCCCTGAGTACGGCAGCGATGTGTGTTATGGGTGTATCTGTACTCGTATCTATGGATATTTGCAGTATCAAAGAAGATTGCTGTCGTCGTCTCATGTGCGCCGCTCAGCTGCTTAACGTTCGCAGTTACTTTCCGTGTGACATACATTGCTACTTAGTTAGGTGACTCATTGTTTTAGACGATAGCGGCGGCGTCGTCGTTGGTTGTTGGGGGTTGTTTGAACAGTGGTCGTATAAAAACCGCCAACCATCCAACCCTCCTTTGCCGCCCATCGTTGTCCTATTAAAGTGACACAGTAAATTAGAAATTTTGTAAACATTTAAATGTTGTGTGAGCTTAACCGAAATTGGGGAGGTGTAACGCTGACGCGGCGACATTTTGCAATTTAGATGACATAGTGGTGTGTGTGTCATTGCGTGGGTGTTCATACGAGTACGAGGCATTGCCAAGCGTTAAAAGGATTTTATTTGCTCTTGCTATTACTGTAGCTGGTTTTAACTATTTACCACACACATAAATTGAATTTTTTTTTTTGCTTTCTTTTTGTATTCCACGACGTCGTCGTTGTTGTTTTTGTTTCTTGCCGACGTTGGTGGTGTCCTGATTTTTATGCCATCGTAGGCATAACGCATTTCTGCAATAGGTAGAGGCGAGAGGGTGTAATAATCACTTTACGCGTCGCACAAACACTCCTTTGACGCATTGCATATACGGTGTATGGTGGTGCTTTATGGGTATCGCGCTTCAGAACCCAGGTGACATACTTTAGAATCCGGTGGCGGCACTGCCAGCAGCATCATTAAATTCTTCTTTAGGAGAAATTACAATTCTCCATTTCGTCCTTCATTTCATGTTTTTTTGTTTTTTTTTTTGTTTCGTTCAATGCCAGCGCAAGTGAAACAGAGCACACAAAGTGAAAGTGTTTGTATGATGGGTGGGCTGCGGGAAAATCCGGATTCTTTTTTATGCTGCTTGTTTGTTAGAAAAAGATTTAAAAGTGTGAATTTATTAATTTTTGTTTATGACTTTGTGACTGACTTTCCGGTGGTGCGTGTGTGTGTGTTTATGTTGTGTGCTAAGAATTAAAAGGTTTGGGGTTGGTGTGCCTTAAAGAGTTGGCTGGAGATTTACCGCGACTCGTGAGGGTTGGAGAACTTGAAATTTAAATTGCAGTCACATTTGTTTACTGAATTTGAGTAAGCCTTATGTTGACAATAATTTTGTTTGGGGTTTATTCAGAAGGCTTTTTTCTTAATGATTTAAAGTTGATTTTCACAGTAAATGGTTGAAAGAGCGTTAAAAATGAATAAATAAGGATTCAGGCAGGTAAATGCTTTTTGTGCTTTTAAATAAACACGGCTTCAAGTTTATGCAGTGAATAGGTATATAGGTAAGAGTAAACTCGAAAAGGACTATCAGGAGTATGGTTTCGTTGGATAGCGTTAAGTACCTTTTTACAGCAAAAATTAAATAAATATGGTACATTGTCTGGTGAACTTTTTAAACATGTAATCGTACAATGCATTTTTTATGAGACAAATGGAGCTAATTCCCAGAGTACCACACTCTTCCGGACTTAATCACCTCAATTCTTAAAGACGTATTTGTGAGTCGCATACGACTATGCTCGTCTTTTGTCATGTATTTGCTATACATAATACGAAAATGGTCGTATGCGATTCGCAAATACGACTTTAAGAATTGAGAATTGGGGTGAATACTGGAGTGCCATAAGGCTTTGCTCTCTTTTTTTTCAGAATACATAATTAGGGTAACTTCGGGCATTATGGCGCACCTTGTAAATACCATACTTCCGATTTGCTTATAGAAAATAAAACGATGCGAAAACTTGAGTCTTCCTCGATAGAGTGCCATGTCAAGTTGTAAAGCTGTTTCGATTTTTTTTACAAGTAAAAAAAATAATAAACAAAAAAATACCCCACTTTTATCATCTCTATATATTTTGGGCTCTTTTTCATTTGCGTGTGGTTCCGTAAGTATAAAACGCACGGGGTTAGTGTACAAAGTGAAGTGAAGTGAATCATATTGGTCTTCCTTTGGTGGCATTGATTTGTAACAGTAGAAGAAAATCTGGCGTTTTTTTTAAGTTTTGTGCAAATGAGTCTTTTTTGTAATATGGCGCACTTGCCGTAGGGGCATTATGGCGCACTCTCGCCCTTATGGAGTTCGCATGTAAAGCATGTAAAAAAAATCATAATAAGACTCTTGAACGATGATGACAGGAAGCATGTTGTAGGTGCTCCCACATGCCTAGGAGTAGAAAGCGAGCAGCAAATTATGGCTCAAGTAAGGAAACTACACTGGCTCCTAACTGAAAAGAGCTGTTTCAAATAGGCTTTGGGCGTTATAAGACGTTTGCGTGAAGCAATTCGCCGAAAGAGACCAGAAATGTGGGAAGAAAACTCGTGGATTTTGCACCATGATAACGCACCGTCGTACAGTGCCATAATTATTCGTAATTTTTGACGAAAAATGCAACAAATACCATCCAAAAACCACCGAATTCACCTGATTTGGCTCCCTGTGCCTTCTATCTGTTCAATCTAGTTAAAAAAAACCATTACGGGGAACGCGTTTCAGCAGCCGAGAGGAGGTAATGGAAAAATCGCAGGACAGGACTGATGGACATACCGAAAACCGAATATAAAAAAATGTTTCGAAGATTGGATCAAGCGCTGGCATTAGTGTGTTGCAGTCGATGGGGATTACTTTGAAGGGGACAATATAGATTTAGATGAATAAACTTGTACTTTTTAATTTCTGAATAAATTCCGGAAACTCCCCCATTTTCTCGATAAACGTTGAAGCAAAACTAAAATACCTACTAGCTTAAATTCTTAGTTATGGGCTTTATGATAACTTAAAAAATAAAAATAAACGAGTCAAAAGACCAAACAATTTTTTTTGGCAGAGCTCCTATCAATTTATGAGAGCGCCATCATTAACGAACCAGAATCAACGCAACGAAAAGTATCTAAAACTTGCATCATAAATTTTTGTGACACTTTTGCTATGCAAAAATGTTAATTTCAAAAATTATCCCAGTAAAATGAAAAACCATCACAATCTCAAGTCGGTATCAACAAAGTATCGAGACTTGAGCATCATAAAATCGTTATAGAAGTGTCAAGTTTTTCTTGACATTTTGATACTAGGCCTATATTATTATTTCCAGGTCCTTCTTTTAGAGTCAAATCTAAAATATTTCTTTTTACAGCTTCCTTTTTAAATTCCCATAAATAAAATATACCACCCCCTTCTTCTACTTGCGCCCCAAAAAATTACCTTGGCAATAAAATAGAACACGGCTCGCTTATAAACAAAGTATATACAAACAAACATAGCTCCTATTTTACTGCTGCCCAACTCCGCAAAAATCATTTCAACTTTTGATTTAAATTTACGAAAATTTAATTATATTTACGAATTTTACTATGGCACCAGAAGAACCCGACAACTTTTTCTCCAACCACCCACCACCGGCAACAATCAAACAGGGTTCAAGCAACCCTCGTGATATCCGTGAAAGAACTCTGACAGGTTGTTTTATAGACGCCTCCGCCGCGCACTCAGCTGTGTCCCGGTTGCCGGAGAAAGGGGTTTCGTTTCGAAGAAATTTCATAGAATAGGTTCTGTGTCGCCGCCTCAAGTCAAAGTCGAAATAGAAGTTTTCTATTTTGTCTTTCGTCATCGACACACTTTCCAGTTGGAAGCCAACTGTTACTTTGGCCAAACATTGAGGAAAGGAAATGCGCATAGTGTTATAAAATTAACAAGAAACACGGTACCCCAAAAAATAACAAACTCGCGCTTTGTTTACGATTATCCTGCAAAAGGAAACATTCGGCATGTTCAACATTACAAGACGGGCGGTAGTACAGACCTATTAAATCCTATCCTTGGAAAACAAAATACAGCGGCAGGGGGTGAAAGGCAGAGGGTTAGATTTCCTTTCTCAAACAGCAGTAATACGAGAGATTTCGCTTTTCTATTTTAAGGTGAATAATTCTATTACGGTACAAGATCCGGTACCAATGAGTACTCGTAGATACTCGGAGCGTTTCATTAGGAACGTTGGTCCACAAAGTAATTCTGTGTTGGTGGGTGATTTTCATCTTCTTCTACTTTTTTCATTGTTTACCCATTAACCGGAATAATGGTTGGGAATAAAACAGCTACCCCAATGAGGTCAAAGCAATTCGCTCATAGTTAAAAGTCCTCTTTCATCCTTACACAATTCTTGTTCGAATAATAAAAGAGAGTTTTGTTTTCATTTTTATTGGGCAACAGACTAATTTGAAAATCACTTTCAATATCAAAAGTCTCGTTAACAACAACAAAATATTATTTCGACTGATCAACTTGGTAGAGTCAGATACACACAAACCCATAGAGACACGTGCAAACAACGTCACACAGTTAGTGAAGGATATTAACTAGAATATCGTAGAACGATTTTCCGCGGGGCAAATGTTATGTAAGCAGACAGATAGACAGCAACCAGTCAGAGTGCGGAATAGTGGATATGAAGGATCCGCATTATCAGGATGAAGGGGGCTGAGAGATGGCGCTTGAAGTATTTAATTAAACAGTTTTCAAAAACTGATACATTCTTTGGCGCATTGGTTCTGCTTCTGATGTGAGCACTTAAAAGCGGGATGACTACAAAGAGATGAGGTGGATAGAGACAGCGGTTAAGCCTCAGGGCGGGGATGGATTGGATCAAATACTCGTATACATAGTTTTCGTAATGAGAGTAAGGATTTTCTGCTGCTGCTGCTGCTGCTCGTGAATGACATGTGAAGGGAGTTGGTAATTAGTGCATGCACAAAAGCTTTGAAATGGTATGTAAAAGAAATTGATTTTATCTAATTATGTACATGTACATATCAGAGTGTACAGAAAACCTGCAAATATGCAGACACTTAAAAATATTCTTACTCAGTTCCAATAAAGGATATCACGTGCACTTACCTGGAAACAGAAAAAAAAAGAGAAAAAGTTGTTAATTAAAGTGATAAATATGGTTGTATGTATGCATATATAAGTAATATGTGGTTAAATCAATATTAAAAGAAGTCCTTGTGCATGTAAATTGAAAGGAATCAGAAATACATAAGATCTATAGAATCGTTTGGGGTAAGAGTGCGCAGCGGGTAAGAGTACGCAGTGCCATTTTCTGCATCTGTGAAAGAATTAGCAACAATCGCTAAATGAGAAAATGTGTGCTTCACTTACTGCCAATGATGAACAATTTCTACGAAAATTTTCCATTTAACAAAGAAAATCACCAAGGAAAAAAAAGCCGCATTTTGTTAAAAAAAAGTCAATTTTTAAAAGTGTGTCAGGAAAGCGTGGCAACTCGATATCCCATAAGTAGTACGTAGGTATTAACAGTGTATATGTGTGTTTGATTTAGGATACAATTTTAGTTCTTAGATTTTCAATACAATGAAAAAAAAAAAGTAGCGTCTAGGGAAAGAGTGCGCAGTCGTTCTGTGTGTAAGAGTTGGTTTCTTACCCAGTATTAAACTTTTTATAATAATGACAATTTTTAGGCTATTACCTTCTATCGAAAGATGCAATGAGCACATCACAGTCGTAGGCGGTAGGTGGTTAGCTCGTAGCTGAACTATCTTTCTGTTTTTGTTTTTCCAGAAAAATGCCTCGTATCTACCAAACACAAACGGTAAGGAAATTGATAACCCAAAGTTGATTTAAAATGGAAGCAGCCCATGAAACGCTGCCGAAGAACTTGGTTTGAGTGAAAGCACAGTTTCAACCCATTTAAACTACGAAAACTGTGACTTAAACTGGTTGCGCACTCTTACCCATACCTCTGCGCACTCTTACCCTGACTTCGGGCCAAGAGTGCGCAATTTGACTTACTTTGGTTTTTTGATCAAAACATATGAAACATTAAAAAAAATATAAAATATTTTTGTATAATTTTGTTCCTAAAATATAGAGCTACCAAATAATAGGCTCTTTTGTTGTAAGTTTTTCAGAATTGAAGCCCGAAGTCCAAAATGCGCACTCTTGCCCTGAACGACTATACGAAGAGCTTAAGGTTCTTGGCACGCAGTACAACGTTAAACTCTGCTGGTTCCCTGACTCCATGTTCACAGCGGGATACCAGGTAATGAAGCCGCGGATGAATTGGCTAGAAAAGGCTCAGCCCTAGACATAGAACAAGCAGATGGTACGGTTGAACGTCCACTCTATATATTTTTGTATGTAATTTCTTTGATTTGTACCTTACTATGATTTGTATTGAATAAAAACAAACTTTTGAATTGCATTGAATATAACCTCAATGCTAAAAATTAACAAAAACCATTTACTGAAGCTAATAGCAGGTGTAAATCACTATAACCTGTGAAATATCAAGAAAGCTGTAGCCAGGATACGGAAAAGCAAAAACCAGAAAACTTTTACAAAAAGATAGGAAATCGCTGTCAAATTAGGGGTCCCAACCGTCCTTCTTTTGGGAGGACAGGTCTCCTTTTCAGCGCTTTTTCCGCTTGTCCTCCTTTTGCTCTTAAGTAGGCTACACACTATCATTTTCGAAATGACATTCTTGATGAAATTATGTTAAAATGACAGTGTGTAGTTGAAATGAAAAATGACGATTGGAATGATGGCGAGAATGATGACGGTTGAAATTGTTCGTGCATGATGGAAAATGACGCATTACTGATAATGTCTAGGCAGATTTGTAAGCAAATAATGTCATTTCGGGAATGATTATGAAAATGAAATGATGAGAAATGACAGTCTAGGAATGTCATTTTAAAAATGAAAAAAAAAATGTATCATACTTTAAAGCCAAAGAACAAAAATGATATTAAAAACGTGGTGGAGCTACTTCCACCGCCTCGGGTACTCGCGGTTCCCCCTTTCTTTGCCAAATAATCGGCAAACTCGTTGCCTTCTATCCCGGAGTGACCAGGCACCCAATATAGTCTTACCCGGTTCTGCGTGCATAGTGCACTGAACATTGTACGACTAGTGCCGATTTAATAGTGCACGATTCCAGCGCCTTAAGCGCAGCATGGCTGTCGATGTAAATATCAATATCAGAACCAGATATTCGTTTCATGTTCAAAAGCTTTGCAGCTCCAAGTACGGCTTGAACTTCTGCCTAAAAAACGCTGCAGGTATCCGGGATCCACACAGTGCACACCACACCCTGTGTAGCTTGCAGTTTTTGACCGGTCCGTGAAGACTGCAGTGTCTATTTGCCGAGTTACTATGTTGTTTGTCCACTCTTTACGCACAGGGTACAATGTTCTGTACGTTAAAATCATGTAGCTTTACATGGATACAGTCGAACAAACTTATTTGAAACAAATTAGATAAAAAATTAAGTTTAAAAAACTTAAGCCCGACTACGGGAAAAACCAACTAAAAAGTACGAAACAAGATGAAACGAAACAATGATTTTCAGAGTATAGCCGTTGAAATCGGTTCCATAGTTTAGGCTGTACGAGGTGACATCCTTACATACATACAAACAAACAAACATACAAACCCAGCCTGTTAAAATCATAACCCTTCCTCTGCGTAGTCGGGTAAAAATTCATTCTGTCCTGGTGTACTATTTCACAAATTTCATACTAACTACTCCACTTTATTGGTGAGCACCGTGGTGTAGTGGTAAGTGCGTTGGAGTACTACGCAATGCTGCCCGGGTCCAATCCCAGCAAATACCTAAAAGTGTTTCACGGTGCCACCTGTTTCGAATGTCTGACAAGCAATCAAAGTGTATCATTTGTCAATGAGCTTCTCAGCTCACCGTTCGGAGTCGTCAAAAAACTGTAGGGCCCTTCCATTCGTACAAAAATATAACACTCACACACAAATGGTTGCGAGAAGCAGGCCCTGGTTCACCTCGGAGTTTTAGCGCCACCCAAAGAAAGAATGGACCCTGAAGTTATTGCTTAAATATTATTATTATTATCAACGTATAACTGGACGGTACCTAGGGTATACTCATACTATGTCCACTCTATTCTTAATGTCGTCAAAATGAGTTTGGTAACGCAACCACCCAATTTGACACCGTCAACTTAGAAAGGACCATTCAATAAATATGCGCTTCGTGCCACAAAGAACGTGAAACTTCTTTGCAGAACAATTCCGAGGTTCAAGCGAAGACATCAATTGACTTCCTACTGACATTGGCTACAATATACACAGAACTGCAATAATTGATGGCATACAAGTATCATAAATTCTGTCCCACCGTGACACTTGTGATGGTCTTCCTTTAACGCGTTGTCCCACTGGAATTGATTCGAGATATCCTTAGCCTTAATTGCTTTTCGTTATTTTGTTCTCCTAAACCGCCAACACGTCTGCTCTGAAAGTTTATTTTATAACCATTTCGTTTGATAACCATAAATTCCTATTTTATTAGAATCTTGCTTGCCTTCCGGACGATCGATCCACTGTAACATACATCTAGTTTCACCATAGAAAAACTATTAAGAAATTTAATGATCCTTGTGCTCTGCTCTTCCAATGATAGCATTCGAATCAACTTAATTACTCGTACACGTACATATATGTTCCATAACGGTACTGTGAAGGCAATAATATTGGATTAATATTGATTAAATGTCAATGTTAATTTAAACTCAAATATAGAGGACTCGTTGACAAGTGCCCTGACTGTCGAATAAGGACAACTGATAGATCCCGCGCTCAGCTCATATGTACATTATGCAATGCATGCATCCATTATCTATATTTACCAACTTAATGAGGACAACGTTAAGCAGCAGCGGCAGCAGCATCTCATTCCGGAAGACATCCTTGCCATTGGAAGAGATCAACAATCAACAATCGACCGACGCGACGCGATGTGTTGTTGGCGCACGCATACCGATGCAATGTCAACGTCATGCCGATAACTTTGGTGAACTTCAGCAGTTTGTTTGTCGCCGCATTTGTGTTGTAATGAGTTAATCTCTCGGGGAAACGTTTGTCATTAGCATTTAATATTGCATTAGCATATTGATTAGAAGACTTTGTTTGAATGCTGGTACGTATAAGTTTAGGTACCCATTCCGCCTCGAGTCTTGAATTCAGTTGCATACTCGCACCCCCCCAGAAACTTGGAGCATTTTTCTGTTTTGTCCTCTGGGGGTTACTTCCTTATGCACATACATTAACTTCGTTATCCACAGGATGACGTGTGCGATAAACATCTTTTCCGTTTGATTTGTGATGACACGGCTGCGGTAATTGTATTAATTGAGTAATTAAATTCATTGAGGTTATGAAGGGATGGGGTGGTTTAGAGAACAAAACGTCAAATGATTTGTTAGCCATCGATTGGGGATATAATGCATTTTAAACGGCTCGTTTGTAATTGGTAATATAACAAGTTATGAGATTTTAATCCGATTCCATTTAGATATGCCTATAGTATATATTCGTTTTGTGAACACAAATTGTTAATTAATTACTCTTCCAGGACTTAGAAGTTATATGTGTAGTTTTGCTCATCTTAGGATTATTTTTTACTGATAAAGATAAAAGATTATTTATCTCTCTTGAAACAATAAATCGAGGTTGAGTTTAAGCCCACAGGATATTTCTAAGTGACATGTTTCGTGGCGGGTGAGAAACGTGAATTGGATTTATTTTTTTTTTTATAAAGAAATGATGCTGCCTTAAGCGGTATTCTAGTCTAGAATTTTGAAAAAATCGTTTTTTTTTTTATTTTATATTTTTAAAGATTAGACCTTCAAAAATGTATCCTCTAAACGTTTTCTGAATTATCCTACAGAAAGTCTCTTATACACCATGAATTCTCAGAAAGTCTCTATGTGAAGGTCGTTGTAACGTATTTCTTTAAACGCGTTTTTCTCAAAACTACTTTTTCTAAGACGTCTGACGTGATTTCTCAAGTTCTAGTAAACCGATTAACTTGAAATTTGGCGTGGAACTTCTTTATATATCCCTCTTTATAAAAATTTTGTTATTTACTATTTTTAAAAAATTAAAAACTTTGAAAAAAGGGCAAAAAATCACTTTTTTTCAAACAGTCGCCATTTTGTTTTTTTATTTCCGTAGTTCAGACGATAGAAACATTCTTACTGATTAAGAATCTTTTTGTTTTTTTCTAATCACGAGAAGGGTTGGAATCATGTCAAGAAGGACGCACCCTTATTTTTTAACACCCCACTCTACCAGCCTGTAACTTTTTCCATTTTCAAATTTTTTTTGCTTTAATTTTTTTTTTATATTGCCAAAATATTAGTGAATATCTAATAAAAAATGGCCGGTAAAAATATGCCGGTCACAAAGGACATGATCAGCCGTCTTGACCTTATCTAAACAATTGGTGACGCTTGTGACCGGAGAGGAAGCTTGTTAGATCCCTAATATCCTTCTTATTGTAGTTCAGAAGTTCGCTGTGATGGGTATTAGGCTTAGTGAATAGTTTGGCTTATCTGAGCTCTGGGACATTTCTTCAATGAGAGAGTCGAAGATTGTGTTTCCAATTGTTAATTAAGGCTGAGATTGTTGCCACATGATTATTTGATATATGCCACCGGGCTTGAGAATTTGGCAGTTGGACCTGAACGGGCCAGCTCATTCGCAATCTCATCTGTGATCGGACAGCCACCAAAGTTTGACTTTATTGTGAGGGGCTAAGGATTGGAGAGCATTAAAGCAGCACTTTAACAGTTTTGAGCCCAAAGAGTAGGAGCTCAAAGCTTTGAGTGCGGCTTAGCTGTCTGAGAAGGCATTTATGTCAGCGCCCTTGATGCCTCTTTGTAGATTAATCAAAGCGCAGCTCTTAATGGTATGGACCTAAACTGAAACATATTCGTACCATACAAGACTTTTTGGG
Organism: Brachyopa scutellaris; assembly: GCA_949775065.1. Lineage (NCBI taxonomy): Eukaryota > Metazoa > Arthropoda > Insecta > Diptera > Syrphidae > Brachyopa > Brachyopa scutellaris. The sequence continues at coordinate 70,078,902 of OX459114.1, read as the reverse complement.
TCTAGGGTGGGACAGCCGTTGGACCATGTAGTATGTTCCCCAATATGAACTGCTAAAGCAGTTTCACTTATCATAATATCAGCGACGCGACGCACAGTATTGGCAATATGGCCGCACACCGTAGGCCAAAAATCGAAATATTCATTGTAATAGTTTTCACCCAAAAGCATTTAAGCTAGCTGAGAACAACCTAAAGTTAATATTAATGAGAAAAAAAAATGACCCGCTAAGTCAAAACTGTTTGATTTTCATCTCCAAAGTGATCTCATCGGCAATGATTCTTGTATTTCAATTAACTTTATACCAGGAAAACTGTAAAACTAGGTAAAAATTTTGTATGGTGAATTTGTAGGTGACATTATGGCGCACGAAAATAATACTAATAAAAAAAATTATAAGCACACTTTCCCGAGATAAAAGCGATTTTCACAAAAATAGGTAAAAAAAATTAGAAAAATCTGTGTTTGAGGACCAATGTCTCAAAAATTAAAGTATGCATGGTGATTTTTTTTGAACTGTGATAGGTACTAATCAATTGTATATGAAACGAGCCTACCTTGTAATACGCTCGAAGTTATAATTGAATAACCTTTTTCCCTGAAGGATATTTTTAAACACCCTGTAGCTCAGTGGGTGTTCAAGATAGACCCCCACTCCCATACGATTTTTTTCATATCATCAACCAGTGAATAAGATCCCAAAACATATGTATCCCAAACTGGACCACCCTGTATACCCGACCGCACCGTACCGTTATTTCGAAAGCGTAACATGATAGAGTAAAACGGATTGCAGATTCGGAATCAGCTCCCCCCAAATTACACTCACACGAATTAATTTTGGTTATTTTTCAATGAGCAAGTAATTATGACCGCCTTTGTTTGGGAGTGGAACCACTGTGCGACGCGACGGTGCAAATCACGTCCTGATCGAGAGTATTTTTGATAATGTTTGGGTGACCCGTAAGATAACCTGGTTTGTACTTATGAATTAGTTGTAGTTTAATAGCGCTTCTAGCGGCTGACTTCCTATTGAAGATCTATAATGGCGAGATACCAATTATAGCTTCTAGAGGCGCTGAAGGGTAGCTGCGCATAGCACCGGTAATAATGGATTTAGCACCGATAGTCTTATCGCTATCGCTCCGCTGTATACAAGAATCTTTTCATACGTCCTGTCGAATTTTAAACTGCGTTGGGCTTGAACAGCTAGATCAGCTTGAGTCAGAACACGTCTTCTGTTAAGGAAAGGCACATTCGTAACTACCCACTGTATCACATATAATGTGAAACCTCCTGTAAAGACTGAATCTTTTGACAAAGCTTCCCACCGCTCTTTACAAAAAAAAAACCGATAAGGAGCTATGACTGTCGATTTCATTTATCTACGATCATTGACTTCTAATCTGTGGAGTTTAATTTTAATACCAAACGTACAAAAGACCGACGAGCCATGATATCCCATAGAGAGGTTGAATCCCACAGAGGAAAACCAAAACCAAAACAAAAAAAACCATCCACCGACAGTCGGACACATGCTTTGCATTCGATGGTCTATGGTCATGTGCATGTTGTGTGGCCTTTGTGCCGAAGAACATCTTTACGCCTTACCAGGACAGCCATTTGTGTTGAGTGTGCTCAGATTCCATTTTATCACCACTCCAGCCGGCTCTTTCCATGTAGCGTAATTCTTGTCACCCTTTGCCTTTTTTGGTGGTTATGCAAATTGCAAAGTTATGATTGTTCCCAACTGCTGGCTTTATGTGGTAATACACAGGGACGACTAACAGGACACACGGAGTCCTTCTTCCCCCGCCCTGCTTGCTGGACTCTTGGGTGCACAAACAAATGTCCGACCGCAGTCAGAGTCAGTCAGATTGACTTTGAGAATGGTGTGCAAACTGAGGCTTTTCAAACTTAACCCCACCTCCACTACTGCCCCCTTCTGCTTTCTAGTTAATGTTGCATTTTAATGCAAATCCGTTCGTAGTGTATGTTTACGGGATTAAACAATATGGCCGCCCAGCCGAGCCAACATGAAACGTATTCCTGGAGAGGGGGCAGTGCGGGTGGCTGAGTTTGTGTGCGCCCATCACGTTGTAACAGGTGAGCATGGCCTCATAAAAGCGAGGAGATTGATAAAATGTGAAATGGAGAAAAGCTTTTTCCGTCAACTTTAAATTGAATCCATTCCAGGGGATTTATTTGAGCTCTTACTCTTAGAGATACAATTGTACTCGTGCACAGCAACATGGATCACTCCCACACAGGCACGTGGATACAGTCCGGTGGTGGTGGTGGTGGAGAATGTGTAGAAATGCAAATAAGCAGAACGGACAAAGTGCATTCCAAAAACCGGTAAATAACCTCAGAACCTAAACTATCTTCATCTGTCAAGAAACAACATTGAGTAGTGAAGAGGGGAATGTGTGTGGTCTGAAGAGGCATTAAAATGTTAATGTACTCACGTGATGATGATGATGATGTTACTATTGGTCCTCCTTGCCAGGGTTACAAATAGACTGACTATAGGTCGTTCGTCCTTATCTTCGTTTTATGTGAATGCGAATGTATCATTGAGTGCGTGTGCGTGTGTAGTATTTTCTGGGGGGTTGGGATTTAGTCTAATGGTAAAACTTTTGACCGTTAACCAGAATGATGGCATAAGTTTTCATGTTATGTGCTCATTCACTCTTTGTCGGTTAGTGTGTGGTCTTTGTAAGGTGTATACACACAGTTATCGGAGTTGACAATGTGATTATCACAAATCAATCACTCACAACATCACACAGTGGAAGTCGTAACCATTGGTGTCGTTTTCGGAATGCGAGACAATGGAGCCAACACACATACATATACAGAGACAACAGCTGCCGCCCTTAATGCATATTCAATTTGTCCATGCATTACGGTAATTTAATCCCTATTGTCCAGGATTCAGTTGTCATGAATGCTATTTGTTTTTGAGGGCTGTTTGTATTATTGTGTTGTCCTACGAATGGCGTCGTGGTCCTGTGGTCCAGGTCCGGGTTTCGGGTCCGGTCGGCTGGTGGTGTGTTTTGCCTTGTTTTTCATTAATTGATTGTGTTTTGTTGAGATGGTCTTTGCATATTTTTCTTCTTAGAGGATGGGCTGCTAGTATGCGCAGCTATAACCATACATACCTATGCATATTCATGTGCATGTGTAGCTTTTCTGTATTTCCTCATACATTATACTCATCCCTAGGATTGAATAATTTTTCCTCCTTCTTGGTACTTTTAGTGGACTAACATTTGAATTTAATTATTGATATAGAATTCAAAATTAGTAATGACTAATCGAGGACGAGTGAGTGATGTGAAAATGCGTAGATGTGGTGGGGGTTTCGGGTGGTTTTGGGAGGTTTCTATCTAAACGAAATTTGGTTTAATTAGATTTTGCCGCATAATCAAACAGTTCCGAAAAGGTGCCACTGAATGGGCTGGAAAAAAAAATAAAACAAAAGAACTCCACACAAGAACGGATAATAATCAAATAATCTAACACCGAACGGTTTTTACGACATTTTTGAATTTGTATCAACGTGGTTTAGCACTGAAAATAAATAACATGTCCCAATGCGTTGTCATTCGAAAGGATTCCAAGTCTGGAAGCATGCTTGTCTATAGGGCAATGTCCTGTAATAACACCAATAACAGAAGGAAGTTACAGGGGTTTAGATCCAGTCTAGGCCAGATCTGTTTGGTGGCAAGGCATGTTTATCCACATTCCCATCTAACATTAGCTTTGTTGACTGTGTCAAGTCTGAGTACTAGCTTGTAGGTCGCAAGTGGATACCTTAAGCATGCGTCAGATATAACACACTTTATTTTCCTTATATCAATAGAATGTTTCTGCAATTTTTACGGATTGTGTTATTTCAACACCCACTTGAAAATCAGCTATACGTGGCCGCCTTATAAATGAGTTCTCTTCGACAATAGTAATTATTGTTCCTAGTATTGCCATTGTTGAAGGAATCATTTACAACACATTTCAAAGCAACAAGGCTAGCTTCCTGCTTGATGCAGCATTTAAATTGTGGCGCCAAAACACTTCTAAGGAAGGACCTCCAATTTAATTTCGGTACATTGGTTATTACCACACCTATTATCTAGCTAGCATCACGTATCGTGATTTCTTAGAGGTCCTACCCTGCGCCCATAATTTATTTTTTGAAAGTTCGAAAGAGACTATTAACTACAAACAGTGTTAGAATTTAAGACGAGTTGGAGTTGGAATTAATTCGAAGCGTTTTACCAAAGATGGCGTACATACATATGTATGTAGGTAGTACATTCTTCACGCCAAATATTATCCGTAGAACAGCTGTCATTATGCGTCAGTTTCAATATACATATGTCAATTTGGTTGGATCGTGTATAACAAAAATTTGTACTCTACCGAATATGTCGAAGTTTGTTCCAGATAAATTGATAAATTTTGCGGGGAGATTTAATTTATTACTTTGCCTTGAGAACAATAGTAAAACACGCCTTAACACATTGACTGCCAAGCCAGTTTTGGAAAAATTGCTCAAGTTGAAAAAATAAAAAATTCTTAAGTGTTTTTATTTGGTTTGCTAAAATATAATACATTTTAACATTGCATGCCACGTCATTCAAATATGAATGACACTTATGTTTCTGTGGGGACCACGTCATTCAAATGTGTATGACGTCTACATGCCACTATGAGGCCATAGTATTCAAAAATGAATGCCACTAGGAACAAACTGACTAGAGATCTAAGAGCCTGGCCTCCGGTGATCATTTAAGTATACTTGGTTGGGGCAAACCTGCAAAAATGTGGTTGTTATTGAAGAATAAAATTGATGATAAAAAGTTTACTTATTTGGCGAAAAAAAATAATGTTCAGTGCATAAAACTTAAATCCAATCCAGGTTTTTATAATAAGAAAAATAAGAAAATAAATTGATTTACATAAAGAACGCGTCATACATGTATGAATGACATGGCTTATAACGTAAAAATGTATCGAACATTTCATGCAGGGCTACGTCTTTTATATTTATATGAATGACAGTCATCTGCACGTCCTACCGCTTCAAATTCTCCAAAAAAAGTAACAATATGTTCTACAAATATATTTTTTTTATAAAACAGTTACAAAAAAACCAACGCATACTTTTCGTTTTTATTTTTTATTTTTAAATTAGCTTGGCGCGCAGTGTGTCATCAAGTGTCATTCATTTTTGAATGCCATGGCCTTATTGTGGCACGTTACCGTCGTACACAAATGAATGACGTGGCTTCCACAAAAACAAGAGTGTCATTCATATTTGAATGACGTGGCAGTCAATGTGTTAAAGTCATCCAAAGGCAAGGAAATTGGGGCCCATATGAATTGAAGCAAGGTACGTCAAAATGCACCTGTAAACAGCTGCTTCAATCATACTTGGAAACGTGAGTTAATGATCGAAAGACTAGACACCTATTGTAAAACATGGAATTTAACTGTAAACATATAAAAGTCAAAGATGATGATTTTTAGAGATGGTGGAGGTAGGTTCAAGATGAGCAGATTGAGATAGTTAAACAATACAAGAATCTTGGAGTTGTGATTACGCCAACCTTATAAGTATGAGTAAACACTTTAAAGTTAAGCTGCAGAAGCTAAAAGGGCGATCTGTGCTGTCTGGGGAAATTGCATAAACAACAAACACGTTTCTCTTATCTCGATGCAACACAAGTTTGGGGTCACTGCGCGTATGCTCCTGTGGAAAAATTCCTTCGCTATTTTTTAAAGCGGCTCTTCAAATTCTCGAGTAGTTCCTCCAATTATATGCTACACCTAGAGTCTGGAGTGGCCCCATTGTTCAAGGATACTCTTAAATTGCACTTGGACTATATTGTAAAAGTCAATGCGATGAGCCAGGAAAGAATACCGAGGTTAGTGTTGTCCTAAATGATAAATAAGAAGGTGAAATGTGTCCAGGAATGGGAAACACTAGGATCGGAATGCGATTATAGCCTAAGTTTTACGCCAAATGAGCAACGGGTTTCACTACAACACAAAGTAAACACATTATTTAAGAAAACTGGTCACACGACAGTTTCGTAAAAGAAGCCCAGTCATTTCAGTATAGAGCTTACTACAGCAAGATGAACCATTGTTTACGAGAAAGGACGTTTTTTTAGATAAGACACTCGGTAGATAAGAAAAGTACTATCTTCAAGTTGAGAGGCGAACTAATTAAGCTCAACTTTATACCAACCACACTGACCAGAGGTTCCAATTTTATATGGCCGTTGCAATCTGAACGAGCGAGAGGATGTGTTGCACTCTATTGCGAAATGCCTGATACTCAAGGAATTCCGCACTAATTTCTTTAATGCCCAGATACTTGGGTTGGATGAAGCAATCCATATCTTAAATGGTTAAATAGGTTGGGACTTACTCTACGACAACGCAGTAATTGCACTTCGCTACAGGAACTGCATAGCGGAAGAACATTTCTAAGAAACTAGCACTTTATATTGCAAATATCAATAATGTACATAATGTATTAAATATTAGAAATAGGATTAATTATGTAACTATTTACAAATGTCAATCTGGTAGACGGCCTATGAGCCAAACCATATAGACTAAGTATTAAATATTGTAAGCTTTTCAATGAAAATAAAATAGTCTTTTGAACTAAACTAAAACTACTTGGAAACGTTCAAATGGGAACTCCTATACACCAGCCGCCGTATTCTGCAGACATTGCTGCTTCTGATTTATCACTTGTTCGGACCGATGACTCATGGCGTGTCTAAGAAGAAGCTTATTTCTTGGTATTCGTATCCTGGCCGAAAGATGGGAAAAATAGTGACTAGCGATGGACAGTTGTATTGAGGTTCTGTTAATCGACAGGCTTAACTTTTTTTTCTGTCTTCGCATGCATATTGATCTAGTACTTTCTGAAACCTTTTGTGATTTGCAGAAAAGTTTTGGACAGACAAAGTCGGTATGAAATCTGAACGTTCGAATAATGTTCCGATCGTCAACCGCGGGCCTCTATTTGACTTTGGAAGTGGAATACATATGGATCCTGGTTGTTGCGTATGACCAATTCCCAAACGGGTGCGAAAGTTGACGACTAAGTATACAATTTACTACTAACAACGACAAGTTTCCCCTTAAGGTTTTCTATAAAATTCACAAAGCTTTATTTTCCAATGGCTTTTATACATAAATTGAGTAACTGATTTAAGGTTGAAGAGCGACTTTCATGTTACTTTTTTAATTTGATTTGGTTAACCTTTGCCTACCTGTAGAGAACTTGTAGAACTTGACGGGTTTTGAAACTGAAGTGGCTTAAGGAACGTGCATTACAAGTAAACTCAGACTGATTTCATCTTTGCATTTTATTAACGCAAGGTGACACAGAATAGATAACTCATTAGTCATTATCAGGGAACGGATTTTGTTGACTTTGCCTTTTTTTTACTCACATTGCCTTTTTCGCCTTTTTGGTGCTATGTTTGTCAAAGTAGCTGTGAACTTTCTTTTTAACTATACGATTTATCCTTGCTCACACGAAAGAAATTTCAGTGTCCACACGTATGAGCGCAGGTTCTTCTGTCGTATGAGGTATGAACATGCATATAACTGCACGCACTAGCGCGCATACAAAAAATCCTTACACACCAATACCACCCTAAATACACTTGTATCAAGTCAACATACATTCTTCTGCCGTACGTGCAATTTCAGGCATTCGCCGCAGTTTTATTTACCAGTTTTCATCTGACAAAATCAGACATCTGGGAAGTATTTTTTTCGTAACTCTGTGTCTTTTCATCTAGATTCATATTCTGTGGCATACTGGTCATACTTGGTCTGTCGAAAGTGTTGTCATTGAAAGTGAAAATCCCCCAATTATTGCAAACATTTGTGGTGAAGTTGAAAATAGATTTTTAGTCGACACAAAAGAGCACATATTTAAGAGTTTAAAAATAACAGGTGACTCCTATTAGTTGAAAGTATTTTAATTTAAGCATTTGAGCTTAGTGCAATGCGTAATATTTAGAAAGGCCTATTGAAGAGGTGTTAAAGACTTTGAACGGGATCGAGGAGAAATTACAACAAGCTTAAGGGCCAGTAGCTGAAGATGTGATGAAACTGTACGCGGTTTTTTTTTCAGAAAACGCTGCAAACTCCAAATTGGACTCGAATATTAAAGTCAACGAAGTGGCATATCTTATCTTGGCTCCACTAGGCTCTGCCCATGTTGAAAGACCCTTTATTTTATTCAAGGCTTTCCTGAGGGATAATCGCAGGCGATTGTTACCAGAGAACTTAACAAATGTTTCGGGTTGAACAGTGCTATTACAATGTTATTAATAATGCGTAAGAACCTTTATTAGTAAATGCCTTTTTTTTGCCTTTTTCTGAGGTATAATTTTGCCTTTTTTTTCTTTTTTTGGTCAAAAACGAGACTGAAATCGAGAGTTCATTTGGTCCAAAGGTATCCTAGTGATATAATACCGGCCTTGTACCTTAGAAGCTCCGAATTCATTCTTTTGCTAAACATAATCATAGTGGTCATGTCATGTATTAAATATTAGAAATAGGATTAATTATGTAACTATTTACAAATGTCAATCTGGTAGACGGCCTATGAGCCAAACCATATAGACTAAGTATTAAATATTGTAAGCTTTTCAATGAAAATAAAATAGTCTTTTGAACTAAACTAAAACTACTTGGAAACGTTCAAATGGGAACTCCTATACACCAGCCGCCGTATTCTGCAGACATTGCTGCTTCTGATTTATCACTTGTTCGGACCGATGACTCATGGCGTGTCTAAGAAGAAGCTTATTTCTTAGTATTCGTATCCTGGCCGAAAGATGGGACTAGCGATGGACAGTTGTATTGAGGTTCTGTTAATCGACAGGCTTAACTTTTTTTTCTGTTGATGGTCTTCGCATGCATATTGATCTAGTACTTTCTGAAACCTTTTGTGATTTGCAGAAAAGTTTTGGACAGACAAAGTCGGTATGAAATCTGAACGTTCGAATAATGTTCCGATCGTCAACCGCGGGCCTCTATTTGACTTTCGAAGTGGAATACATATGGATCCTGGTTGTTGCGTATGACCAATTCCCAAACGGGTGCGAAAGTTGACGACTAAGTATACAATTTACTACTAACAACGACAAGTTTCCCCTTAAGGTTTTCTATAAAATTCACAAAGCTTTATTTTCCAATGGCTTTTATACATAAATTGAGTAACTGATTTAAGGTTGAAGAGCGACTTTCATGTTACTTTTAAGATTAGAATTATGTGATGAATTGGAAAACTACATTAAATATGGTAAGTGGTCTCATCTAGCCGCCAGATTTAAATATGCATACAAATTCATAATAAGAAGAAGTTATGATAAGAATGATGACGATGATTATGAGGACGACGATAATAATGACGACGACGATGATGTTTAAGTTGACGATGATTCTGCTTTAACAAAATCTACAATAAAAATCTTGCCGAACCTGTCAACAATGATGAAGTTGTCAAATTTAACACATTCATACTGTTTTATATAAATTCTATCTGCGTGCACATGCATATTGTAATGTCATTGCAACTAGAAAATATGAATTCCATTCCATTCTACGATGGTATAACTTACAGATCATCACCGCCTATGTACAAACACCGGATTTGATATTGAACTGTACTTGAATCGCCGATAAAGGACGACAAAAAAAGGGGGCCAAAGTCCCAAATCATATCAAAATTCCGAATGTGTTATTGGAGATTTACCATCCGCTACCAATAGGACAACAAGCGCAAGAGGATTACTAAAAAAACGGATCCCGTTTAATTAATTTAGAGAGTGCACGAGATTTGCGAAGCGATGTTGGTGGATTCACATAAAGGTCGTGCGAACCCAGACCATCCTCTCCGCCCTAAACATCGCACACGCATAGTGTGAATGCGTTTCAAATGCATGCCGGGTGGTGTTGGTAATGGCCTTTTTTGTCCTCCGTTCCTTTTTGCTTTTGATAGAAAATCCTTTTGCACTCAGTTCGAGGATTAGGATTTGCTGGACCAGGGATTGTTTGCTTTTTTTTCAGTTTTACTGTTACTGCCTGCCGCATTTTTTAATATGCAAATTTTTTGCAATAGCAGCTTTTTTTCGCGTGTTTCCTGCGGAAAGGGAAAACAAACAAATTCAGGAGATTATTTCGTTTGTTTTACTTTTAAGCCATAAGCCGGGGATAAAACACCGCAGAACTGCACTGAATACAAAAGTCCGTATGGAAAGTGTTGTTTTGGGCGTCGCGACGGTGTGACGGTATAAAGGGTGGCAAAACTCCGAGTTTAATGGGATTGATTGAGGGTTGTATAGTCAGAGAGTGAAGAGCCACTCGTTTGTTTGCAAGTGGGTGGAGCTTAAGGTTGCGAGAAAATTGTTATTAACTAAATTTGTTTGCGGCTAAATTGGTTGTAAATAAAATTAACATGGAACTAAAAGGGCGAGAGATGGACAGTCGGCGGTGAAATATTTGGCCATATACATACATATGTACATATGTATGTGAAACACTGCACTTGGGGTAATCTAATAATTAAATTCAATTATTTATGCGAATGAGACATATAAAACAGTTAAGTGAGGTGTTATTGTTACTTACATACAACAACTGCGATGTGACAGTTTGACATAAACGCTGTTACGAACAAAGGAAAAGCCACCAGCCAATCAATAAGCAGACAATATTCTTTAACGTAAAGTTAGGTTACGTTACGTTAGGAGGGTCGTTTGTACTTTTACCCAGATGTCGTAAAAGTCCATTGTGAATGCCCTAGCTGGGCATGTAGCAACATGTATTTAACAAAACCATTTCGATCTTCTTATAAATCTCCTTAAATTCTGATAAGCGGTATCTTAGCCAGGTCATCGAGGCAGTCGAAGATTCGTGCCGTTCTTGAAGAGCCGGGCACTGACATAGAAGGTGTGCTACAGATTCTATTTCGTCCTCATCCACGCAGCTTCTAAGTTATATATCATACCTTATATTCAGACAAAAGGATGCTTCGATGGCTTTTATTGGTAGCGTATTATGTAATAGGAGAAACAATGCCTTCTAAGCGGATGGCATATCTGTAGGTTATAAAACTCCAGGAAAAGGCTTATAGGAAAAGTTTAGTTGTGGTAATAGAATGGCGCGCTCGGAGCACCATTTTTACATCGTCATTTTGCTACCGATAAAAATAAATTTCGAATTTACCGGTTTTGGACTTGAAACTTCACATAGAAGCTTCTTTCTTCCTGTCGAGACTCCACTACCTTTCTGGCCATACAAATGCACTTGTGATCTTTTTGTAGAATGTGAACAATCCACAGTTAATTTCAATTCGTGTTGTTACTATTTTTTTGTTTCAAGACGTAACTTCCTGGTAAACTAATAGAGACCGAGATATTTTCCAACAGTTGATTTGGTTAACCTTTGCCTACCTGTAGAGAACTTGTAGAACTTGACGGGTTTTGAAACTGAAGTGGCTTAAGGAACGTGCATTACAAGTAAACTCAGACTGATTTCATCTTTGCATTTTATTAACGCAAGGTGATAACTCATTAGTCATTATCAGGGAACGGATTTTGTTGACTTTGCCTTTTTTTTACTCACATTGCCTTTTTTGCCTTTTTTGCCTTTTTGGTGCTATGTTTGTCAAAGTAGCTGTGAACTTTCTTTTTAACTATACGATTTATCCTTGCTCACACGAAAGAAATTTCAGTGTCCACACGTATGAGCGCAGGTTTTTCTGTCGTATGAGGTATGAACATGCATATAACTGCACGCACTAGCGCGCATACAAAAAATCCTTACACACCAATACCACCCTAAATACACTTGTATCAAGTCAACATACATTCGTCTGCCGTACGTGCAATTTCAGGCATTCGCCGCAGTTTTATTTACCAGTTTTCATCTGACAAAATCAGACATCTGGGAAGTATTTTTTTCGTAACTCTGTGTCTTTTCATCTAGATTCATATTCTGTGGCATACTGGTCATACTTGGTCTGTTGAAAGTGTTGTCATTGAAAGTGAAAATCCCCCAATTATTGCAAACATTTGTGGTGAAGTTGAAAATAGATTTTTAGTCGACACAAAAGAGCACATATTTAAGAGTTTACAAATAACAGGTGACTCCTATTAGTTGAAAATATTTTAATTTAAGCATTTGAGCTTAGTGCAATGCGTAATATTTAGAAAGGCCTATTGAAGAGGTGTTAAAGACTTTGAACGGGATCGAGGAGAAATTACAACAAGCTTAAGGGCCAGTAGCTGAAGATGTGATGAAACTGTACGCGGTTTTTTTTTTCAGAAAACGCTGCAAACTCCAAATTGGACTCGAATATTAAAGTCAACGAAGTGGCATATCTTATCTTGGTTCCACTAGGCTCTGCCCATGTTGAAAGATCCTTTATTTTATTCAAGGCTTTCCTGAGGGATAATCGCAGGCGATTGTTACCAGAGAACTTAACAAATGTTTCGGGTTGTACAGTGCTATTACAATGTTAATAATAATGCATAAGAACCTTTATTAGTAAATGCATTTTTTTGCCTTTTTCTGAGGTATAATTTTGCCTTTTTTGTCTTTTTTTGGTCAACAAAATCTGAGCCCTGGCCATTATATAGTGTGCGTTAAAAATAAACGAGACTGAAATCGAGAGTTCATTTGGTCCAAAGGTATCCTAGTGATATAATACCGGCCTTGTACCTTAGAAGCTCCGAATTCATTCTTTTGCTAAACATAATCATAGTGGTCATGAAATTTCTAAACTCAGTACTGACAAGTTGACGCAAATGAATGCCAAAAAATAAATTGCAAATTTCCTCTGGAACGAAATATTTCGAGGCTTTAGCACGTCGGTTCACACAATAGGGTTCACTAAGCTCAACAGGTAAGATAACCGGAGGTTTCCTCTCAGTCTTACATAGATATTAGCTGAGCAGGTCTAGTCTGTCCTTCAAAACTGAGTGCAAGTTATGTTGTGACCGACATTCTAGTTTTCATCAGAAACATTGATAGGCTCCAGTGCCAAAAGTACATGAGACTTTTTGGGTTGCCATCAATGACAGTTACAAACGAAACGAAGATATCGTTCTAGAAGAAATGTCAGTAACAACCACACTCCTTCCACTGCCATCCTATTTAAATGACAGCGCTTACAAAAACCGTATCACTCGCATAAGTTCATTACATCGCCGCCAAAGGTATTTTATAACAAAGCAAAGAGCCACTCATCGCACGCTATATTAGTCTCCCCTGACACATTCAAAAACAAGCTCACATAACCACCTAGTCCCCAGCGAATACGTTAAGGAAAAAAAAATCATAAATTTAATTACACTAATGTAGGAGGCTTTTTAAATTCAAAATTTTCATTGTCTCCTTTCAAAATACGGACAAGGAAGGAGACACATAGCGTACTCGTATAAGAATAATTCCAACTATGAATCTACTGCAAATGTTAACACAAAGTTTAAGCAAAATCCCCATCAGAAATAAGGAAACCTGCCAGAGAAAAAAAATCCCTTATGACATCAACGCTTTTCTTCGAAATGAAAACCGAATACACTAGGAGGATATACATACGTACATATGCATGTACGAATACACTACGTGTACAAGACATTAAAGTGCATCAACTCTATGCACAGAGCAGAAGTAGTACGAGTTTTCGTTCGTATAAAAGCTTAATACGTAAAAACATTGATACCAAACGGAATTAAAGGATAACAACTTCATGTTTGTCGCTTTCTTCGAAATAACCATTCTGTGTCTCACATACTCGTACATACTTATAGTATAGTCTATAAAACATTGTTACAACCAAAGGACATCTACAAAGAAAGAGAACGAGTGGGAGAGAGAGAGAAAGCGATACATCAAAGTAAGAAAACTAAGCTGGTTTTGTTTATTAAAAAGATTTTCGTATAATTCACTTGTAAAAAGGACCTTTTGTTTACAATGTGACACTACGACCAGTTTTACCATTCTATTCGCCCACCATCAGTCTTTTTCTACACATTTTCATTCCTTTTTAGCAGATCCTTTGTTAAGAGCTTCTCAAAGTGTTCTTCTAAAGAAATACAAGGATGTCAGGTTACGTGTCCCTACTGCAGAGAAGCTGAAGATAGTCGTAGCTTTGTAAACATTTAATTACACTCGTGCTGTTTTTTTTTTTTTTATTTTGACAGTCGCCGCATTGTCTTCGGTTGCAACGTTCTTGTTCGATTCACATCGTTGTCTTAGTAAATAAATCACATAGTAACGAAAAACAGTACGAAACGGCTCTCAGTGGATGCTGTTTTCTGATGATATTGGAAATTTACTACTCACGAGAGTATTCGGCAACATTGACGCTTAAAGGTATCGGTACAGGTATCACCTGGTAATGATTTAATTACAAATAGGGGGGGAGAGCGGGTGCAGTCGATGTGCTCACCTCATCTGGACGTGGATAAGGTGAAAAGTCACAGTCGGTGTTGCAGATTTGAGAAAGTCATTTCTGCGTGCAGCAGACAAAAACCCTCTGTCAGGAAAAACAATCCATTTAAAATGGGAGACTACAACCAACATTTCTGCCCACCTGATCATAATGAATGGAGAATAGGAAAATTCAACTTTAAGACCGCCATATTTATGAAAGCATCGTTTGTTTGGATCATAAAAAATGGAAGATCAGCAGATATTGATATTGATTAGTTAGTAAATAAGAAATGTACTTTCTTAGTTGGCGCTACAGCTCGAGGTGAACCTGGGCTGGCTTCTCGCAACCATTTGTGTGTGCGTGTTATATTTTTGCACAAATGGAAGGGACCTACAGTTTTTGCCGACTCCGAACGGCGAGTTGAGAAGCTCAATCGCGACAAATGATACTCTTTGATGCTTGTCAGACATTCGAAAGAGGTGGACACTGTGAAAAACTTTTAGGTGCTTACGGCGAGATTCGAACTCAAGACCGCTGGCTCAGTAGTCCGACGCACTAACCACTTGCGCTACGGTGCCCACTGATAATAAAAATATGTAAGAAATTTAGTTCGAGTAAAAAAAAAAAAAATAATGCAAATGGCAATTATAACTACAAAGGTAAGTACAAAAACCATTGTTTTTTTTAATCAATTGGAATATGCAAAGAAGCAATTATCGCCGCTTATGAAAGATTCAGGCAGGATGGTGCTCTGCAGTTTGGTGTTACAATATCAACAATCTGCGTATTTTGTCCCGATATCAGGTACAAGGGAATATCAACATCCAAAGTTGGTAGTAGGTGTCTTCACAAGATCGTGACATCACGTAAAATCCATCCCCTGAAGACTGCCGTGGAGGTTACTGTTAGGTGACGATTGAAGGCGTCGGAACTATACAAGATGACCAGCTAAAATACCATACATCAGTTTCATCTATACAAAGAAGCGGATGGATTTTGCGAAGCGCCACATGCATTGGAGGAGGGAGCAATGCACCTGCTGGCTCTAATCTATGGTTGATTCCAAAACACTGCTTAACATTCTTTGTAGACAAAAAAACAGGTGTTAACATTTGCCATTTAAATGCTCAAAGCATAACAAACAAAATCGATGATTTTTTATTAGTTAATAATAACAAAGATATTGTGTCTTTCGGAAACTTGGTTAAAGCCCGAGATGTGTAATGATCTTTTTAGATTGAATAATTTCAAACTTATATAGTTTCTTTATCAGCTGTCGATGAAATAGAGGTTGGTGAAGAAATTCTAAGAATCAAGTCCAAAGCCGTTGGTCCGGATAATATTCAACCTGATTTTATTAAGATCCTTTTACCTTTGCTGCTGCTTTAAATTACGCATGTTTTCAATACTATTTTGACAACATCCGTCTTTCCTGACTGCTGGAAAATTGCTAAGGTTATGCCGCTACCTAAGTCCTCTTCAGCCAATACAGCAGAATATCGCCCTATTGCAATTCTCTCCTTTCTCAGCAAAGTCTTTGAAACAATTGTTAGTAAGCAGATCAAAATCTTTCTAAACCAACATAAACTTATAGATTGTTATCAGTCTGGCTTTCGTGCCAGTCACAATTGCACTACGGCTCTGATTAAAGTATGTGAGGATATTCGTGCTGGTCTAGACAAAAATATGATGGGCTGTGACCTGAGGAATGACTTAAGTGGAAAAACCGCCCGCTAGGGTGCGCTGGAGTCAAGTTATTAGCAAAACCTTTTCACTCCTATGCGGCTAAACCAATTGTAATGTAATTTGGCAAAGAGATAGTCTGGGACCTAAGAAAGGACTTAGGTGGAAAAACCGCCCGCTAGGTGGCGCTGGAGTCAAGTTATTAGAAACGTCTTTATTAACTGACCAAAATGATTCATATTGACAATTCATGTTGGTATAGTACCGAAAGAGGAAACTACATATATAAACTGGACCCGATAGGTTGCGCTGGAGTCGAGTTATTTACAAATTCTATATTTAATGAAATTTTGAATAGCTGTTCCTTTCATAATTTGTATTACAAAAATATAGTCAAGTTTACATTCATATTAACTAAATTTTATTACACATTTTCTATCGATTGTACTAGACAAATTCCTTTTTCTCTTACACCTTACACATACACAACTGCTTTGGATTGGATAAGTATTCACTTCCCCCGTGAGCTTATGCGGCTCACACATTTTTTTTGACGTCACAATGGCAGAGTTTTAAATATTTTTCTACAAACTTTCGGAAATTCTTTGACAAATGTGTATATTTAATCTTTTTGGGACGCGCTGGTACATACATATATGTACCACCAAAAATATAAACATTTCTAACACGCAAATTTTTCCTCTGATTTGGTTGAAATCGGTACCAGAAAATGCAATAACCACAAATCGCCACAAAGGAAAAGCATAAAACTAGCCTGCCGTTGATTTGCTTTTAATCATCAGACAACAGAGCCACAAAGAATGAGAGGAAATTTAACTCCTTAGGAAGGTCAGTCAAGGAGGAAGCAGTCAGTGTCAGTGGTGTCGTTGCTTCGGCATAAGACTTTTACCCATTTTTTTCGAGAAATGAATGAAATATTTGCGATGCCATGCAATTTCTCACGGAAACAACTTCAGAAGATTTATTAAGGACAACTAAAAGGGGGAGGAGCAAGACAACAATCTACGCGTTCTCTCACTGGCGCATTTTTTATATTTAATAAACAGATTCAAACGGAAGAGCAACAGAAAAAAATCCTTGCGAATTATTATCCTTATTCAGTCAATTTCTTATTCTGATTTACTTTTCAATTTTAAGGTTATATAGCAAAAGGTTTTCCCAGGTGATCCGTCCAAAAAAAAAAAATACAGTCACACTCTCCCGGTTATACTACTTCATTATTCAAAGGGATAACAGGTAAACGCGTACAACAGTCGCAGTCTGAAGAGTTAAATAAAACGTAACGAAACGCAACCGAGAGAGGACAAAATCGATATTTCTCTCATTTAGAATGAGCACACAAAACCAAACACACACACATAGCCTGGACGACCCCACGAAATCCTTTGCCCAGAACGCCTTTAAAGATTTATGAACCTTCAAATATTTATTATTCCATAGTACCCATCATTTTACAGAGGCAAGCAAAGAGTGAAGAGCGTTTTTACGCGCGTTACTTCTTCTTCTTCTTCACACAGAACGCATCTAATCCTTCGCGTAGATGAGGAATGTGTTTGTACACAGGGCGCGGGCGGTAGGAAGGAGTTGTGAAAATTTGTGTTTGCTAAAAGGTGGAAAAAAGGTTGGAAAAATGAAAAAAAAAATCGATGCTAGAAAGCAGGAAAATGCCTACACGCTAAGTAGGAAAAGCAGGTCACGACGACGAGGAAGGAGTGTGCTCCTTTTGAAACTGAATTTTACCAAAAAAGATGTACGGTGGTGCGCTGCTATAGCAATAGCGATGGATGAATGTGGTTGGCAGGCAAGGAAGGTAAAATGAATTTGGCATACTTAGTGGGTTACCCATAGTGGCTGTGACTAATGAGATACCTCAAAGCCTAATGACACGCATTAATTTACACGCACAGTTTAGCTGTTACATATTTTTTCTTTGGTTGTTTAAGGATTTTGGTAACCCTGAAGTCTGTAAAGTGTGTGGACCGCATGTACACAGAAACATTTTAATTATCAGATTAGCTGTCGGTTGTCATTTTGTTTTTTGTTAAGAGGAAAGCGACTAAACAATAGAAGCAAACGTTGGTTGGTTGCTTGATGATGTCCTTATTTGTGTGATAATAAGTTAAGGAGCAGAGGGAAAATATGATTCGTTTTGTGTGGTGGGAAAATATTGTAAGGGATTCAGGCGGTAGCACGCAAAGTGCGACTGTGCATTATGCAAAACGATTATCTCGTATGGGTGTGCGGGGCATGACAACAAAACTGGGTCACGGTGGTTATACCTTGACTGTACATAGTACACGTGCCGATGCAGTGAAGGTCGTTTTACTATCCTGACTTGGGCGCTTAATACACAACTATGAGGGGGGAAAGGAAGTTGCATTATATTTAAAATATCGCAATTAAAATAGAAAACATTAAAAGTTACAGATACATTCATCTGAGAATTGCAACAGCTCTCCTAAAGTCCCTCACAAACAAAGGTATTTAATTAGTTGCATATGCCGAGGATGTAGTCATTTCGGCAACAGGAAAATTCCTTTCCATGGAATCGGCGCTAACAGAATTATCATAGTGGACTGACAGCCCGTCGATCAACATCAGCAAGACAGAACTAGTTCTGTTCACAAAAAGATACAAAATCCCATTCTGAAACCCACCAAGACTGAAAGGCACGCGCCTCAAAATCTCCACGGAAACTAAATACTTGGGCATTATATCCAACCCCAAATTAAACTGGAAACGGAACACTGAAGAAAGGATGAAAAAAGGACTCAATGCATTCTACGGAAGAAATGGGGGTTACAACCGCACATAGTACACTGGCTGTACACAGCGATTGTAAGACCAATCCAATCCAGTCAATAATCTGGTGGGGTGCGACTAACATCAAATCCTACCTTAGAAATCTGAAAAAGGTACAAAGAATAGCCTGTCTACGTATAACAGGTGCGCTCAAGTCTACACCGCAACTTGGCCTTGAAACGCTTCTGCACCTTTCACACATTAATATCTCCATAAGAAACACGGCAGCCAAAGGAGCTCTCAGATTAAGAGAGAATGGCATCTGGAGGCCCCGTTCGTCTGGACATACGCCCATTCTGGACATTTTGAACCAAAAGGGACTGTACAGATTACGAGAAATCCCAGATTGACTTTAACAGATACTTCAAGGTCTCCATACCAAGTAGACAGATCTGGAACAACTCCGACAATGCCATCATCGGAACATCCATCTATGCAGATGGCTCAAAAAAGAGGAAGGTACCGGAGCAGGCGTCTTCTCGGAAGAACTTTGCATAAACCAGTCTTACTGACTTACCGACTAATGCAGCGTCTTCTAATCAGAGAAATATGCTATTGAGAAAGCAGCACAGATTATCCCAGGAAGGAAATTACCCACAACGGAAATCATCATTTGCGTGGACAGCCAATGCGCACTTAAAGCATTAGACTCCACTTCCGTGAATTCAAAATGCGGAAAGGAGTGTCTCACGGGACTTAGAGCGATAAAACACCACCGCGTCTTACTCTGCTGGGTACCCGGACATGTGGGAATAGAAAGGAACAAAACAGCAGACGGACTGGCCATGAAAGGCTCTGATATACTGATATACTATATACCTACAATGAAAAAGTAAAATTTTCAATCAAAAAGGACTCATGCCCTGCACAGATTACGAGAAACCCCAGTTTGACTTTACTAGATACTTCATGAAAAGAGAAGCCACTTTCTTTGCTTGCATTGATGTATGAATATTCAGTACAGTTCAGTGCCTTATGACCTCCTTTTTTTCAACCAAACCTGCTTAATTCATATGTTACGTTTGTTTATGGTACGTTTTCATGTTCATATTTCTACTGAAAGGCAAAGCCCTTACGCTTAACAACAAAAAGCATGACTATTTGAACCTTGGCACATTAGCTACACGTTGTATACATGTGCAGTACGTCCAAAGGTCAAATAAGACATACAATAACTGAACTCATATTCCATCAAAAGATAGCACTATCTCTTTCGTTTTATATCTATGTTATCATCAAACAGCGCTTTCCATTGACATATCATTCGATAGTTATAATTGATAGGTAGAGGTAGGCAGCAGTGGTGGTTCCGGTGAAAAGAAAACCCAAATAGCTCAAAGGGACGTCGTTTAAAAACTTCAACCTCAGATAATACATTTATTCGGATATTGTCTGAGATAATTATACTTTAGACGCGTTTTTTTGTAACCTGTATAGGCTAAACTTGTTTCAGCGGCACGTTTACCCATGTAAAATACAACACAACCTTAGCCTGGATAATTATCGAGTCTTATATTTGCTCTGAAAGCTTTTTCGAAGTCTATATACATAATGTAGGTTACAAAAAAAAACACGACTTTTGTTCCACAAAAATTGCCACTACAGGGAAGATAGGGTGATTGCCTCTCAGTCTGGTTGCAGTAGCTTACATAAACCCTCTTTTAAGCTCACACTGGGGTACCATAGTATGCATGGCGAATTGCCGCAAATCGGAGAGCAATACCCGTAGAGTTACCATCTGCTAATTTAAAAAAAAACCAATTTGTAGAACGAAATAAAGATAATTGTTTACAAAGTGGACACCACATCGATTTTGATGAAATTTTAGAATGTTGTAGACGGAATTTTTTCGAGTATTTTGATGTTTTATACCGGAAACGATTAGGTTACGAGCAATAAGCTAAAAAAAAAATCACTATGCTTTTCCAGACCCAACATTCATCTCGCGCAAATATACCATCAATAAAAAAAACTACGCGAAAAATTGTTGAAATACATTTAATGATTTCTCCAGAAAAACAAGAACTGGAAAAAACAAAAATCAAGCGACAACACCCTCACCTACTCAAATTTATTTATTGGTTCTCAAAGCACAAAATCCCAAAGCTCTTTGACAAAAATCACAAAAAACGCTGTAACGCTTTGCTTTAATTTAGTAATGGTAACACTGCTTTGATGTTCATATTTTCCATACACACAGCAAGGGTTGATGGCGGCCATACGCCATTTCTCGGATATTCTTGAAGGTCGTCGGAAGAACGGTTTGCCCAGTATGCGTTGCCTGGCTTTCGCTGGATCCGTACATTTGCATGAATGAAGCGCCTTTTTTTCATTTTCTAATCGCAGCTTCGGCAGAAATTGTTATGAGGGATCGCTAGTTTGGCTGCATGGTTCCCTATTGGCCAGTGCTCTGTGCTAACTCTCACTACCGTTGCGATGTCTACGCGAGTTCTTTGTAACAGTGTTAGATCGTTTATTTACACAAGCCTGGAGAAATAATAATAACTGAATAGGAACACGAAAAATATTTTTATTTTCGTATCAATCATATCTGAAAAACCCTCCGACCAGATGCCAATCATTAATCTCCATTTCCAGAGTAAACAAACCGTGCATAATATTTCTATAGCGAATCTCTAATTGGATTCCCTGCGATCTGTAATCTACGAGTACTAGATCTGACTTCTTTGGCCGCACATTCTATTATTTGTCATATCTAATTACTTTATTATGAATCAACATAATTCATTCCATTTCATTTTGATAAGAAATTTAACATATTTCCTTTTATTTCTCTCGGTCTAACTTCAGGTGATAGAAAAAACTCCACTTATCCACAAAAAAAAACAAATACACACAGAATATTATTCATCTCTGCATCACGAGATAAAATGCGATATAAAGATACACAAACACATACAATGTATAGGTACATGTACACTCATCTAATTAATTAGTCCTTATTCAAATTAAATGCCTCTTTTGCAAGAGATGAAAGATAGTCCTTGTTGCCTCTCCTAGCGCACAAGAGAATAAATGTACGAACCAAAAAATAAAAAAAAAAATTAAAAAAATAAGCCGAACACACACTCGTAAGGAGAAAAACAGTACCGAAAAGAAATCAAAAGTCGCGTGCTTAACGTCAGCAACCCTCATAGAAACTTGAAAGTAACATCAAAGTGGAAAGCGAAAATAAAAAATACAACATAAAAATGAAATAAAAATAAAGGATAAAATATAAAAAACAAAAATAAAACCACCTCTCCTGTCGACGAAGAATACCTACTCTCATCTTTCTAAGTAAATATCATCAGATTAAGGGAATAGATAAATGAATCCTAGAAATGCTAAAGCAAAGAAATTTATCCACACAAATGTGCGCTGGGGGTTGGGGGGCTGATGGTGGCGTCCTTCGTATAGTATACGTGCGCGCAATAAGGTGAGGGCTGGAATTCGCTCCGCGCCCATAAGATACTCGGATACTAATGCGGCCCGCCACCACTACATGCCGCCGAGCGAACGACGAATAAACGCGCAACAAAGAAACATAAAGGAAATTAATTAACAAAATTGGAAGTAAAACGATGGAACGAACGATGGAACCGAAAAGACTCTTTTGCGACGACTCAAGCGAAGCGAAACGAAAGGAAGCAACAGGTTCTGTTTTCTTTTTTTTTTTTACCTTTTTTTTATTGTCTACTAAGAGGAATAAAATAATTAACGCGATACTGAGGGATTGTGATCTTTCGGTGGTGGTTTATAGGTTAAGCGCGTTCCAACAGATAATGCTATGCATTTAAGAAATTACGAAGTATCGAGTGAACGGGACCGGACCCTTCAGTGTTCAGTGGGTTGCTGAGTTTAAGAATACTTACTAATGTTTTGGTGGGGTAATTATGGAAGGGGGAGTGAATTATTTTTATTGTCAAGCAATACAAGATGCATTTAACCGTAGCTTCCATCAACTTCTATTGTCACATTTTCGGTGTTGCAAAATCAAAAGTCAGACGCACCTGAATACGTATCCCACCGAAGCTCATTTTGGCCGGAATATTGAAGAGATCAATCTGCGTATTCAACACTTCTTAGTTAAGTTGTCTGTGTGTGCTGGAGGATGGCAACGAAGTCGGTCTAATGACCACCGACTTAAGCAAGGATTTTGACAAAAATCCCACGGCATTTTCCTTGTTAAACTTAAAGTACTCGGCTTTCGAAGTTTTCACAGTTTATTTTGTGGGTTAAATCTTACTTGGAAGAATGCGTGATATTTATCAAGCTCTTTAGGTCATTTGTGGTCCACTGGCATGCACTGGAACAACCAGCGCGATGGGAACAGCGCCAACAGCGGGGTTGGAAGCAATTCTAAACCTTCGCCATTAGACTTCTACGTGCAGGAGGCCGCAGCAAAAAACGCTCTCAGAATAAGCCAGTCAAAGCACCGAATAAATATGGACACACCAAGATACTTAGCAAATATCTTAGCGGAAATGTCAAGATTGTCTCATCCTGGATTTCGAAAGATCATTCTCGTGGACCTTTCCAAGCAGCGAACAATGGAAAGAAAATAAAGTATCAAACGAATCCAAGTCCATCTACACCGATGATGGGTCAAAAATGGAAATAGGTATAGGAGCGGGTTGCTTCTCGGACAAACTAAGAATAAACAGCTCCAAACGACTCCCAGATCACAGGAGCGTTTTTCCACTGAGTGACAAAGGCCGCCCAATTTTTTTTTTATAATTCTCTCTCTGTCTTGCACAGCGCGGGCCATAGGGAAATTTAGGAAGGATGAAAGAAGAGATACCGATGCACATTAGGTTAGGTTAGGTTAGGTTAGGTTAGTGGGTTGACGCCAAGGTATGCCCATCTGGCGCCACACTTAGATCAATACAGATCCATTGTGATGCACATAAGTGTTGTTTCCTTATTCGTTTGGATGACGGCGACTAAGGATTGTCAAACCAACCAGAAGCTTTAATAAAGCTGCAGATGTCCTTTACCGGGAATCCGGAGAGTTCTTCTATGTCCTGGAAGAAATGTCTACCTAGAGTTTTATGCCTTATGTGGTTGAGACCTGGGCAATGACAGAGGAAGTGGGGTGTATCCTCGTGGACTTCCTCGTCACCGCATCCTCTACAGCGATCACTGACGTTAAGACCTAGTTTACTGGCATGGGTCCGAAGCAGGGTTTTCCACCTGTCGTTTGCTCTGATAAGCGTTCTACTCTCTATTTTTTGCTTGATGGCGCATAGTGAGATGTGAATTGAAGGGTCGGCTTGGTCTATACCTAAAGCCGATCCCGCCCTAGCAAGTGCATCAGCTTTTTCATTACCCGGTACACCTTGGTGTCCAGGAACCCAGCATTGTTTTACTTTTTGAACCCGTAGCTCTTCGCGACAGCAATGTACAAGCTTCGATTTTATTTCAGTGGCAGAAATTGCTTTTTTTGCCGCTTGGCTGTCAATGGAAAATGTGATATCTCCGAAAAGATACCCGCTCCTACCCACATGTCCATTTGCGCATTGGTCTTAAATGTTTGCAGATCGTAACGGGAGGAAAAAATCGTGTTTTGTAAAGCGTTCCACATTCGTGTGGAGAGGATGTCACAATTTACATTGACAGTCAGGCGGACACAAAAGCAATAGCTGCTTATTAAATGTTGCCGCGAAAAACTAAAGGTTCTCATGATTTTTGCTTTCTTAGTAGATTTTTTCTTATTAACACGTTCGAGGACACATGATTTTCGGTTAGGAACGCTAGAATGACACGCATATCTCCAGCATTTAGAGAGATGTTTTAGATTATTTTGTGCAAATATTGTATAAAGATAAAAATGATTCCGCAGGTCAGAGTGAAGGTAAAATTTGTCTCCGGTAGGACAAATAATGCTGAAATATGGAAATATACTATAATTCTCGTCGGAGTATCCCGTCTTGTCCTAAAAGACCTAAAATTATTCGACGGGATATGCCGTCATGACCCGCTACTTTCCTCAACCATTGACGGCATATGCTGTCTTGCCCGCGAACGTGTTAATGCCTTTACAGCATTAATGGCCTCTACTGTTCGCACCGATCGCGGACGCCCAGAAAGTCGGCGGTCTTTTATATCTCCATTCTCTTAAAATAACTTAATGCAGCGATAAACGAACATTCCGCTGATATCACTTTTTACACTTTACATTTATGTTAACCTACTACTGCAGTACGGTCTTCTTCATCGGTCCACTCCATGGCGAAACAAACTACAAACTGAAAATCGATTAACAGATGAATAACGAAACGGTACATATTTCAATTCCAAATGTCAATATTTGGGTGCATCCAGTTTTTGTTATGGTAATGGATGTGTTTTGTATTGTAACAATATTTATATCTCTACTATGTAGTTTTCAGACGCCAATTTGTAGTTAAATAGGGCGACACAGACAAAATTAACATACCCTTAAAGGCAAAGCAGATAAACTATACATGTAGTAAATGTTCTACTTTAATTTATTGATAAAAAAAAAGAATCATTACTCAAGCATAATGTGAATATCGCAGACGCGGGTATCATTTCAGAAGAGCTGTTAAAAGTTGCCAGGTTAATTCGAATGGTTCATTCAAGTGTTTAAACAGATTTCCACTTTCAAAACCATTCCCTATGGTATACAAATTAGTATGTATACCGCGTTAGATACTCGTATGTGAACCGAACTCCCACATCTGAGTGTCAATCGATTTATTTATTCCTCTGGTAGATATTTTGCTAAGGTAAGCTAAGAAGAGATTATTGGGTTCACAGTATCGACAAATATTGCGTACAATCAACAACAAGTATATCCTTGCTTATATTTCCCCTTCCGGAATTATTTGTACTCGTATTTACCTAGCATTTAAACCCGGGGGAAAGATGGAAGACCCAACGAATGCAATAATTTATTTTAAAATAAAAATAATTTCATCAAACAAGAAAAGAGAGAGATTTACAACCTGAGACTGTTCTGGTTTCTTCGAATACATTTTCACAGGTAAACATTGCACCACCAACATTGTTGCCTGTGCAATTACTCTAAAAAGAAAAAAAACAAAAACAAGAGAACATATTAAAAAAGTATATTTCTGCACCAAAAATCCATTGGATGCCACAAAAAATATTAAAAAAAAATACGAGTACTAACATATGCGATATTAAAATTGCATCATTGAGAATATATTCAGAGCACATGCTACCTGTAGCCAAGAAGGATACGATACAGAAAAATAGTAAAAGTAATAAAAATATGTGTGGTATGCGATGCGATACAATTGTATCTATCTTTACCAGAGCAACCGACAGTAAGGCAAAGAAAAATCACTTTCTTAATATTTCCTCCATCTTCATCGTCGTTCGGTTTCAAAATGAGAAAAATAACCGCAACTATACTTATGAATGCACACCTCCACAGTCCAGGTAGATACAGCTAGAGAAAATAATTCGCCTCTCGAAAGGGCGGCATAGATATATCTCAGGGATGATTGGTGGCTTTACTCCCAACACATTGTGGTGGCAACTTAAGGTACGCGCGGCAAAGAAGCTCTCACCCCACACTCTCCGACTTTCAGTGTGCTTGAGAAATTGTGAAATGTAAACTTAAATATTTTATACGACAACTCTCGTAAAATTGTGTATTTTGTGTGGACAGACGTTATAGTTTATTTAAAATTCAATTACGAGCAAACTGGGCAAAATGTATCTGCAACACCATCACAAGAGGTGAGAGAGTGTTACACAGCAGCTTTTACAAATGTACACATAGAATGTGCGGTGAAAAATAGGCACTGCCTGGCTGGCGGATGGTGGTCGCCGGTTTAACGAGAACATCACCTGGGGATATTATCGCTCGAGTTTTAGGTTATATAGGGTTGCGTTGAATTTATATGACATTCTCGCACATTTTGTAGTAGTGCCTCTTTCTCCTCTGCTCTGTTTGCTTGCTACGAGCCCCCATTAATCGAGTGGATAGTACTTTGGTGACCGTTGAAATAAAACACAAAACAGAAAAAAAAAAAAATGCCAAGAAAATAGGACAGGACGATAAAAAAAGGAGCACAAAAAAAAAATGAAAGGATTTACTGAAACCACTATACCAGAGAAGGGCGTACTTTTGAGTCCATCTTCCGTTGGAATGAAAAGAATCCCTTGGTTGTAAAGTAGGTACTCAAGCTGGATAAGCTATTTGCAAGAAGGATCGAAAGTTATCTAATTAAAGATTTAACAGGACTGCTCTTAAATGCATAGAAAAGAATTTGAACAGGTCCTTGTAGTTTATCTTAAGTTTGTCGATTTATCTGCACATCAAGCCATACTATATATGTATGTATGTATAAACTCGCACTACAGACATGAAGTACAATGTATCAATTGCGTTTATAGGTTTTTACAGTGATGTAGTAATTTAGACGAATGAATTTGCTGTTTTATCTCAGTTTAGCCGAACGTCACGTATATGTGGTTTTATGGTTAGTATGTTGGTTACGACTACAATACTCGTAAACGTACGTTTTTGTTCCTTGCGACTATTGTGACACTGAACAGAAGTGAAAAGTAGCAAATCCGTGACAAAGGTTAACCGAAAACCTATCATGAGAGCGTTTGATATTATGTCAGAGGGAATCAAATGGAATGGTTGAGGCCTTAGTCCACACCGGAATGTAGCGCCACCTATGTAAGTAAGTAAGGAAGTAAGTAAGTAAGAATCAAATTCTAGTCCAGTATGTTATGGTGGTGCAGTTTAATAAAACTACGTCTATATAAACCTATGCCTTAAAAAATGAGTAACGACTAAATAATTACAAATTGATGTTCGTGAGGGAAATGAATGAATGACTTATAAAAGATGCTACTCGGACCTTACTGACACAGTAAACGTGTACAATTTTATGATAAGTGGAATTTTATTACCGGCACGGTACGTCAGGAAAAACCGGCAAGTTTTACTCATGATATCGATAAACCACATACATATGTAATGTGAATGAGATGGATTGATTTTATCTATATACATATTTTGGAACACACATTTGAAACTAATCAATTAAAAAAGTTAAAAAAAAGTTACTCTGAAAATTGCATTAAATAAAATTTAAGCTAAGTTACACATGATTGTGAAGCAAACAACATCAAATTACTATATCACCTTATTGCAAGCTAGGTTAAGTATAAGTTATAACATAGACTAAGACTATATAGTATATATGTACATACTACTGGTTTGATTATTTATTAATAATAACAAAGTCATCCACCAAACTCATATTAAAATATAGCAATATTTTCTGTAATCATTTTAAATCGATTACATTTTGTAATCATGAACATGGTAATCGATTACAATTTACTCAATAGTAATGAAGGTAAAATAGGATTTTATTATTGCTTTGCAGTGACCATTGCTAAGCAATTAAAAAAAACTTAATTTTGAATATATAATTATAAATCAAATAACGCCGTTTGGGAACCAAATATCATTGCGCTTTTAATTTCAACTGTATCAATCACTGAAATTCGATCACAAAAGATAGATTCAAAAATATAGTGCGTCGTTGAGCTTTGTAGGTAAAATTTGCTAGAAACAGTGATCGAATATTGATATACAGTGTACTCTCTCCTTACGGACACCTCTCATAACCGGACAGATTTCAAAGAACGGAAATAAAAACTCGATTTTTCATATAAAAAACTCTCCCATAACCGGACTCTCTCATAACCGGACACGGACACCAATTTTCGTAACCGCCATAAAATGTCGCTCTCTCTTAACTGGACAAAACACATCTACGTATAGCAAATTGTTTACATATATTTTTTTGTTTTTGTTTTGTTTTCGTCTTCTTAGGAAAATGTAAACTGTGGAGTGTGCCCTTGCGTTATTATCACGTTCGCGGACACATAATTTTTGGTGGAGAACGCTAGAATGACACACGCATATCTCCGACATTTTGAGAGATATTTTATATTATTTTATGCAAATTTTGTATAAAGATAAAAATGATTTCGCTGTCACAATGAAGTGAAAATTTGTCTCTGGTAGAATAAAATAATGCCGGAATATGGAAGTATAGAAACTGTATTTCTCGTCGGGGTATCCCGTCTTGTCCTAACATACCTAAAATTCTTTGACAGCATATGCCATCATGACCCGCTAATTTCCTTAACCAATGAGGGCATATGTCGTCTTGTCCGCGAACATCTAAGAACTATGTGCATTTATAAGTCCCTTTGCACTTTTTAAATAGGTTTGCATGTTAAGTGTATGTATGTATGTATGTGTAATTTCAAGCTTGATTTCCATAGGCAGAAATATGATTTTTTTTCGGTAATTTGTGTTTATCACATAAAAATGAATTCATTTATAAAATAAAACTAATACCATATGTAATTGTGTTTCGTTGATGTTAATTTATTTTTTTTCCCTATAACCGAACACCTCTCATAACCGGACAAATTTCTCGGTACCGTCAGTATCCGGTTATGAGAGAGTTCACTGTAATAGTGAAATATTACGGTAAATCTGAACAGTTTCAAGATGTTTAAAGATGAGAAGGCATATCTTTCAGTGTTACTGCCGGGAAAAAGCATCAATGGATAAGGGGACCTTCTGGTCTAGATTTTTCAAAAAATCGATTTTTTTGATATTTCAAAAGTATAGGCTTTTAGAGTATACTGTTAAATTTTCGTATTTATATTTCCAGTATTTTGACTTCTACAGCATATTTAGCAGGTCAGCGCAGAAGCAGATAAAAGAAGCAAGTAAAGTTTAAACTCATTTATCTCGGGACTATTTTTTTCTGTACGGAGTGAGACAAAAATAAAAAACTACTCGACCGATTTATCTCAAATTTTAGTACATTATTCAGTAAACCAGTGCTTATCGTCGGAACTAAAAAAAAATTTCTACGTTGAATACTTCTTACTTTTTACATAAAAAAGGTATTGAAAAACGGTATTTTTTTCGAAATGTAAATTTCAACAACGCGCCATTTTGTCAATTTTGAATTTTTATTTTTTCATTCCAGTTCCTGCGATAACTACATTCATACTAATTAAAATGTTTTTTGTGTTTTTTGTTTTCGATCAGTGGAAGGGCCAAAACACGACACACCACCAAGATACATTTTTTTGAAGAGGGTAACTGTAAATCCAATTTTTGCTTGATTAACATTATTATTGTTATATTTTTTTTCAATATTTTTGGATATTGTAAATGTAGTAAAATATATCTACAAAGTTTAAATACTCTTGCTCATTTTTTTCATTAAAAAAAACGATTCTAAAAACTCGCCAAATTCAATGGCGCTAGACCAGAAGGTCAAAAAAAAAAAACAACGGGCTGATTAGACGACAGAGTTACTTGTCGACAGAGTAAGGCAAATTCTTTTCGTACTGGCAAGGACATTCCCTCTGTCGTGTTGACCCATACACATACCTATTACACCAAAGACTATAAGCAACCGAGTTTTGGAAGCAGGTTCGTGGAGGTCCAATGCTCGCAAAAATCAGCACGATTAAAAAAAAAATAAAAAATAAAACGTGAGTTGCAACTTGCTAAGGAGCATCCACCAAAACCTCTCGCATTTTGGAAAATTATCTTCTAGAATCTAGACTGATGAATCGAAGTTTAAAATGTACTGATCCATTGGCATGGCAAAATAATAAAAAATACACCATCAAAGCAACTAGCAACAACTAGCAGAGTTTTGGGGCCAAAAAAAAAAGACCTA
The DNA here is from genome assembly GCA_949775065.1 of Brachyopa scutellaris. Classification (NCBI taxonomy): domain Eukaryota; kingdom Metazoa; phylum Arthropoda; class Insecta; order Diptera; family Syrphidae; genus Brachyopa; species Brachyopa scutellaris. The sequence continues at coordinate 70,048,162 of OX459114.1, read as the reverse complement.
TTAACTCCGAGGTACATTCTTAAAATATTGAGAAAGTATGGAAGAGTATCCTTCTTAAGAGATGACAGACTTGGAAGCTATTTCACCGAAACGCTGTTCAGCTATTTTTTTCTAAATAAAGGCTACCCCGCTTAGAACCCGCTCTTCTCATAATAGTTATTGGTTCTTAAGATACCAAATTGACTTTGAATTCTACGCTGTTTCATGAGTTTTAATGGAAAGAAACATAAATTTTTGTTTGTAATTATATTTCCACATGAAAACGCACTTAATTCTTTAGTTGCTTAAATTTGATTTTGTTTACGGTATACAAATGTATGTTATGTCCTTATTTTTTTTTTTTGTTTACAAAAAATAACATTTAAAAAGTAGTAATGGTACATAAATTGTGTGAAAATACAAATTATTTTTAAAAGCGCTGTTATCAAATTTTTTTAGAAAATATATTTGTTTTTAATTAAAATATGATTGTTACAAATTATTATTTGTAATAATATTAATCATATCGGAAGCAACCGACAAACATTCTTTTAAGGACGATTAATTTCGCTACTCATATTAAATATGTATGTTTGTTTCTAAAAGTGTACTCTCTAATTTGTAGCCGTATAATATAAAGTTGCCGATGTGAAGTTTGAACAACATTTTAATTACATTAAAAATATTTTAAAAATCACGAAACAATCTATTTGTAATAATTATCGTTTAATAATAATGCAAACACAATTTAATATTAATTATTTAATAAGGTACTTGGTGTGAATTTTAATAGGTAAAGATAATTAATTATTTTATGCACTTTTGTTTAAATAATTTCACAGACATGCATTTAATAATGATTAACCGATCCAGCTTAAAACACTGAATAATATACTTCCTTATTAGGGAATTTATTGTTATGAATGTACATATTTAATATACAGACTGTGTGTATAATTAATTACACCAACTTTCTCATTGTTACAGATTTACCATTAATATTGATTACCAAACCAAAGTATCAAAAAATGTTTTTAAAAAAGGATAATAGATAAAGGAAACTGCAAAACAGATAAGAACTTTCTTCTACGAGTTAATCGTTTTATAAATTGATTTATGTAACATTCGTAGGGCGTATACGTAACATTTTTTTCATACAAAGTTTCAGATGGCAAAGTTATAGTAGTCTGTTTTAAATTAAGTGTATATACTGAACGGTTGATGAAACAACAGGGTTTACTTAGCATCCCATTGAATTTTTAAAAAAGAAAGGGGATAAGGACCAAAAGTCTTCCGGCCTATAAACTCTGAGCAGGATTGTACTCTTTTGCAAGAAGATCTTGACAGGCTTTCGATTTGGTGCCTCAATAATGACCTTCATCTAAATGTTTCTAAATGTCAAAGCCTTACTTTTTGTCGTAACCTTTCGCCAATTCCTTTCACATACATGATCGGCAATGTCTCACTGTCCTTTATTTCCTCCAAAAAAGATCTTGGAGTTATTTTTGACAATAAACTTAGTTTTGTTAAGCATATTGAATTTTTAGTGGCCAAAGGTAACTCAATGCTAGGATTTATACTACGCAATTCTAAAGACTTCCAGGATCCTTATACTCTTAAATGTCTATTTTTTGCATTTGTCAGATCAAATCTTGAGTACTGTAGTACCATCTGGAATCCATTTTATAACATACATGCCAACAGAATTGAGAGGATCCAGAAACGTTTAACAAGGATTGTATTGCGTAGATTACGCTGGAATATCGAAATGCCTTCTTATGAAACGAGGTGCAAATTATTTGGAATTTTGCCTCTTTTCGTAAGAAGGCAATATTTTTCTATTATGTTTATTCGCGATTTGATTAACTGTCATATTGATTGCCCTTTTCTGCTTTCATTAATTGGATTATATGCTCCATCGAGAGCTCTTAGAAATCGTTATTTATTTTATGTACCTTATCATAGAGCAAATTATGGTTACAATGAACCAATTTCTAGATGCCTACGAGAGTCAAATAATTATTGTAGTCTTTTAGATTTTCATCTCAGTAGGAGTTCATTTAAGAATAAATTAGTTTTAGAGCTCCATTTCCGGTGGTTTAGTCAGTAGTTCTAAGTTTATATTTTAACTGTACCAGTAATCTAAAGAGAACAGTTGATGTATACTCATTTGATGAAATGGAAATAAATAAATAAATAAATAAATAAACAAATAGTTATGGTACATATTTCGAAGAAAGCTGAAAGTAAACATTTCGGAATACAATTTAAAATGAACTTTTCTTAGAGCTTGTGAATGCACACATGCAACGTGCCCTAGTTTTGGGCAGCAGAAAGACCAGATGAAGTTGTTCTGATTCTTCTTTCTTCCTTGAGGTGGCGCTACAGTTCGGGGTGAACCAGGGCCTGCTTCTCGCAACCATTTATGTGTGCGTGTTATATTTTTGCACGAATGGAAGGGACCTACAGTCTTGTGCCCACTCCGAACGGCGAGTTGAGATGCTCATTTACAAATGATACTCTTTGATTGCTAGTCAGACATTCGAAAGAGGTAGCCGTAGCAACGTGAAAAAATGTTTAGGTGTTGGACCTAGGCTGAGATTGAACCCGGGCAGCATTCCGAAGTAGTCCAACGCACTTGCCACTACACCACGGTGCTCATATAATTACAAAAAAAAATTTTTAAAGATACCTAGATCAATTTTGATGATTTTTAAAATTTTGCCGACTGCATGATTTAGGCCCCGTTCAGACACGACCGAAACCGCACGGTTGTAACCGCGCGGTTAGAACCGCTGAATATTATAATGTGTTCAGACAGCTGCGGTTTACGGGCGGTTTACTGGCGGTTTACGAGCGGTTTGTGTGCGGTTGTGTACGAAATGTTCACTTCACTTCAAATATGGAAATCGAAGAAGCAATATGTGTGTAGTTGCTCTTAAAAAAGAAAAGAAATACAGTATTGGGTACACCCAATACTACGTGATGGTTTGTTACATGGGCTATTTGTAACATTATATCCCAAATTAAGTGAATTTGAGCCCAAAATCTTTAATTATTTGAGAATGTCGATATCTTCATTTGATATATTAGTTATCATATATGTATACCTATAGATAAACGCCTTCTGTTCCATCCATTAGTATTGAAACACTATTCAAACATTATGTACGAACGAATCATAATATCATAAAAATTTGAAATTTCATTCAAACCGCACGGAAACTGCAAATAAACTGAACAGTCTCATATAACACAATAGAAATACAACCGCGCGGTTTCCGCTCGGTTTTCGGGCGGTTCTATTTTCAGGCGGTTGATTTGCGGGAACCGCGCGGTTTGCCAAACCGCCCGGCTGTGTGTGAACAAATATAAGGACTTCAATGTAAATAGGAACCGCAGCGGGAACCGCGCGGTTTGAAACCGCACGATTTCCGCCCTGTATGAACGGGGCCCTAGACCTCTGCTTGAATTTTAAGTTGCCTTCGTGCAGGAATTACTTTCGCTAGAGCTGAAATCAAGTAAAGAATCTTCAAGAAATATCATAGATGGCTCAAAAAAACTTTAGAGGTCTTGCACTGGTATCTATCTCGGCTCTTATCGTGTAACTTCACCGACAAGACGTAGCAAGACAACACCATCTTTCATAAGCCTATTGCAGTACTGGCGTAGAGATTTTGTGTTTTATTGTTTCTATTGGTACATGGGGTTCACTTTCTGCGGTAAAATTCCCCAATTTTGTGCCTTCTCTGGCTAGTTCGTCTGCTTCACAGTTACCTAGTATATAACTATCTGGTCGACATCTCGTTTAGAGATGTGCGACAGTGCCAAACCAATTTTCCAATTTTTTTTTTGGATTTTTTAAGCATATTTACGTAGCTAACTTTGTCTAGTGCTGTTCACCAGACTATAATTCCATACATAAGTATGGGTCTGACTACCGCAGCGCAGAGCCAGTACATAATCTGAGGACGGATTCCCCATTTACAACCTAAGGCGGTCTTGCACGAACACAAAGCGGCAGCGGATTTTTTCTTCGGCAGTTCGAGTGCGTTCAACTTCCAGCTCAGTTTACTTCTAAAATCAAACCAAAATATTTGGCGTGATCTGAGAAGCTGAGCTGAGTACCATTTCATTTTGGGTGAAACTGTGCTGAATAACTCAAGCTCCCTTTTTGCCGGGTTATTTCCCAGGCCGCTTGTTCTGGCCCACGTTGCCAGTGCAGCTAGGGCTGCTTTCTTCAAGTCGCTAATCATTGGAAAGTATTTTCCGTTAATAGCGATAACAATATCATCGGGATAAGCTATAACCTAAATTGCCGAGACACGGTAGTTTTGGAGAGATTTTCCTGTTACGTGAAGTAAACACTTAGCCGATCAGTAGATAGGATATGGATGACGGAGGGAGGATTTGTCTGTCAATTTGAAGCATAGCTTTTGATAACGATGTCGAAAACGCTGTCGGCAGTCTTAATCTTCTTATAGATAGTGCTTTTAGTTTCTGGTATTACATGATTTTTTTACAATTTCTCAATTATGGCAATGCTACGCCTATAACACCCCATCTCCACGAGACATTTTTAACTAAGAGCATGACATAAAAATGTCTCTTGGAGACCCCTAATTTGTAGACACAACTAAAAGCATAAATGAGATGTCCGCATTTTAGTTTTGTCTTCTCGGCGAACTGAAAACCAGATTTGTTTTTGACGTTTGGCCGTTTGGCAGGTAGATTTTCAGTCTCTTGTCTTTCCGTAAAGAATTGCGCGTTGTTTCTTCCGCGAAATGTCTTAACGAAATTTGATTAGTTAAGAAAAAAAAAATGTAGTTTTGACATAAATATGTATGTCTCGTGGAGAGAAATAGCCAGTGACAAGATCGAATACAGACTCTTGGTGCTTATAAAAACTAACTTCCTTATCAATTCGAAGATCCACGTCCTGTATTTAGTGTTTATTATTCAAGACATATGTATCTACACTTCTTGGCATTTTTAAGACCAGGTTATTATTTATATATAAAGGCAATTAAAATTTCAATGCATGCTCTAATAGTATTTTTAAAAAAGCTTACCATATCGTTTAAAATATAAATTAGTTTTTCATTGATCCTTACCTGCAAAAAAAAAAAGAAGAAAAAAACCATTGTTTAATTTTCATTATCTCAAAATCTACTCTGCATACAACAACATTTAACAAATCACAGAACACAAAAAAAATCACATCAAAATATCAAAAGTATAAATTTATTCATATTTCGAACGAAGTGCAACCAAAAGAAAACAATAGTTTTCTAACTTCGTTATCAAAATTTAAGACACACACACACGTACAACTAACGACGAGAGTACGAGACGCTAAGTAAGAAAATAAAGGTAAAATCTATTTAAAAAAAACATGTGCAAACGTATGCCATCAATTAAAAAAAAAATGCACAAATTAAAAAAAATAAATTAAATAAAAATGTACACAACTTTAAGTATTTAAAATCACTACGACTGAAATAATCATGATGACAATCTGTATAATCTGTATGCATGTGTCTTGTGTCGTGTTGAGCGTTAAATTAAAAAATCATTAATTAATCGATGGCACTATTTCGCTCCGTGGCGGCAAATCATCTCATTCGAAAATATAATCATTTCGAATCAAAAGTCGTTAATTGGTTGTTGATTACATGTGTTTCCACCCGTTTTATTACACATTTGGGTTTGTCTTTCGTTGTTTTTTTTCTGAATGTGATTATGTGTGGGCTGTGTGTGCACAAGTGAAACATAAAAAATACAATAAAATAAATAAAACAAACAGAAAAAAAAATCAGCGATAAAAAAAATCTAATTTAAAAGCGATTTCAATTTATTTAAACATAATGTTTTATGTTTTTTTTTTTTTCCTATTCTATTATATTTTATACTAGGCGGTAGTGTGTGGTTATGTCCTTAATTTTAACTGTGATGAGGCGTCCTGTGTTTAATTGCTCCTGTGAGCGAAGTATTTTGATTTCATTATAATTATCCAATTAATTAGATTCGGATTCGAATTTACAAATTACACTTATTCGCCCGTTAGAAGATTAAAAAAACAAAATATGTTTTTAGTCTTGCAATTTTTACGTTTTTTTTTTTTTAGTAATTTCCGGGCATGTTTTCAGATTTATTTAAAACAGATGTGAGTTTTATTGGCACTCATGTCATTTAGGTGTGGCATAATTGTGTTTAAATTTTCATCTGAGTTGGATACAGAACTTCCTGGGAAATATTAAGGCAAGAATTAGGCCACGCTAATTGAAATTTCGAATTTTAGACCGATATTCCTGGAATGGGATATACTTAGCTTACATTGTACAGTAAAACTTGGATATAGTGGAATCTGCTAATAAAAGAATCTTGAGAAACCTGGATATTGGACATTTTTGGTTGCCAACTTTGATTTTCTCCACACAAACTAACTCACTAATAAAAGAAATAAGGTTGCCAATTGTGGAAAAAATTTCGAATAGTAGAAAAAAAGTGCATCGAAGTATTCCACTATTCACGAGTTTTACTGTATATGAAGGAGTATAGTTTATATGTTGGAAAATCGAAAAAAATAGATGAGTCTTTAAAACGGGTGTTTTAGAAAATAAAAGAAATACTATAGGAGAAGGTACAGATTGACATGCATTGATATGAACAAAAACCGATTCTTCGATAGAAGGCCGTATTAATATGCGTCAAATATCAATTGAATCGTTTTTGTTGCAAAATTTTTATGTCAAGAAGAAGTTTTATATAAAAAATGTAAATCAAAAGTCAAGTTACGATTAAAACTACGCTACAATTTCTGACAACATGGAAAACGCTAGAACACCCAAAGAACATTTAGGACCTGATAAACCCCTTTCTGAATTTGATTTGATTTTGGCAACTTTATGTAAGCACAGCTTCAACAACAGTCTTGCGAGCTGACAGTGACCTTATTTTCGGGTAAATTGGCCTTCAGTCAAAGACAAAAAGCCTACGTTTTTCAGTTAAGTAACGGAGATGGAAAGGCCTAAGTATTGGTTTCCCCTAGGGTTCCCATTTTCGAAGAGTGAATTTAGGTCGTTTTGAATTTTAAGCTTCATATGTATATGGATGTATGCACATATGTACATTATATACTCTCTGCTTGGATCTACAATTTTTTGAGTCATTTTTCATGTATTACCTAATTGAGATTGAGTGAAGGAAAATTTAAGTTGAGAAGGTCCATAATTTCCGTAGACTCAATCTCACCAATTAAAACCCTATGAATAAAGTTAACTCGTAGAAAGCCATTTCAAAAAGAAAATAGGAAAACCTAACTACAGTAATATACGGATAGAAGAAAACTCTATATAAGAAAAAAAACGCTTATAAGAAACGCAGGCGAATTCCCCGTGTCCTTTCCTATATTAATCCTTAGAAAATAAAACTGTTATAAAAAAATCGTTTATAAGAAAAAATGCAGACCTATACGAAACTTTTTTCAAACAGCAAAATCTATTAGCACACAGAAAACAAAACGCTTATAAGAAATGTTTCCCCATAAAAATAATTTTTGTTCCAACATCAAACCCGTGTACTGTGTTAGCCCTTAAAGAAAATGACAACCCATGAGACTTTAACAAATTTGAGTTTTAATTTGTTTTTGTGATATCGTCCCTGGTAGTGTTTTCTTGCGTTGATTGTTTTTCCAAAAACCAGAGAAACACAGTCTCGCTTAAAACTAAAATTCAAATTTTAGGAGAGATAAGTTGTGGTAAATATCAAGAGATTTCCAATAAATTTAAAATTTCACAGAGCACTTTGTGCAAAACTATCAAAAATACTGAAAACATAGAGATATACAAATTTTCGTGCAAGAAAAAAAAGAGATAGTTTTGGGGATGTACTGTTCATATCCATCTTGTGGAGTTGTGGCACCTTATGAGGTTACAGAGTTCTATGTCGAAAATTTCTTAACGTCTTTGAGCAAGTATCGACCAAGTGTAAGGTATATGGCTCTGGCTAGTACCGGAAATTAAAAGAAAAAGTAAAAAAGAATTGCCTCTGCAGACGCGAGTTTAATGGGATACTTAACCTACGAGTATGGGGTCCGATTGGCCAGTAACCGGTACTTATTGCTACGATTCTGGCGATTTAGACTCGTGATGTGTTGATTGGGATCCATAGGCACATAGTTTTGCTCTAAACGGGTCAAGTCTTCCTTGAAATGAAAAATTTGTTGGCAGTTTGCCATTTAGAATTGGCTTTTAAGAAAGTGTGTTGAAGGATCTACCCGTCGCAAGTCCTAGACTCCTAGAGGATGGTGAACTTCTTTCGCAAAGAATATGGGAAAATGGTTGTAAGTGATGCGAAAATAACTGATCCGATTCTTCTCGAGAAAGTGCAAGAGTTCGCCGTACAGTTGGATATCCTGGACTTCCAAGCCCATTTGGCTTTTAATTTTCTATTATTTTCGGATTGGTTATAAGAATCTTTTTTCTTATATCCGTTGTTTTATATAAGAAACTTTTTTTCCTATATCCGATGTTCTCATATAAGAAAAAAGAACGGATATAAGAAAAAGATTATTTGGTTTTTTAGAGTTTCTTATATCCGTATATTACTGTATTAAGTTTGTATAGCAAAATTGTATGCTCAACTCGATCAAAAGCTTTGCTAAAATTCGTATATATCGCATCAACATGGTTACCTTTACGAATTTCTGATATCACAAAATTCGTGAACAATATAAGATTGGTTAAATAAGAGATTTGCAACAGAACTTTAGTCTTTCGGTGACTAGTGTATCAAATAATTTCGGTAGAGAAGATTGCTTACACATACCTCTATAATTCTCAATTTTATTTCTCCCACCAAACTTAAAAATAGGAACTATGAAAGAGGTTTTGCAGACAGATGGGAAAGAGCTAGTTTTCAAAGATAAGTTAAAGATATGGCATATTATGATTTTGTGTATGTAAGTGGGAGTGACTTTGCTCTAGTTGAGCAAACGTGTGAGAAGTGGTTTGCACGTTTAAAAAGTGGTGCTTTCGACTTCGAAGACAAGGAATGACCTAAACAGCCGAAAAAATTCGAAGATGAAGAATTGGAGGAATTGCTCCATAAAGACCCATGTCAAGAATTAGCTGACCTGTCAACGGTAGGAAAATGCCTTGAAGCCATAAGAATGATGCAAAAGCATGGTAATTGGGTCCCATACGAATTGAAATCAAAGAACCTCGAAACGCGTTTTTCACCTGTGAACAGCTGCTTTGACGGCAGAATAAGAAGGGATATTTGCATCCAATTGTCACCGGTGATAAAAAATGGATCCATTACGACAATCCTAGAAAGTCATGAGTAAAGCCCGGCCAACTATTAACAACAACGGCGAAGACAATATTTGATGGGATCAGAAGGGTGTGGCCTAGTTTGAGCTGCTCAAACCGAATGAAACCATCAGATCACTACTGACTACAATTAATATACATTGCAGGGCATTGAAGGAAAAGCGGCCGGAATACTTCGAAAGACACGACAAAGTGATTTTCCAGCACGACTATGCTCCTTCGCACGTCGCAAAACTGATCAAAATACTTGGAAATGTTCAAATGGGAAGTCCTACGCCACCCGCCATATTCTTCAGACATTGATCCTTCTGATTATCATGATATTTTTTGAATGCTTGTCAGACAACTTTAAGGTGTTTTGCTGGGATTTAACCTAGGCAGCATTGTGTAGTAGCTCAACGCATTTACCACTACACCACGGTGCTCACCAACTTTAAAAGTGCATTATTTTACTTTAACGTTTTTATGTAACACCAGTTCAAAAGTAGGTAAAAATCGGCAATGAAATGTCTATCTACCATATACCGGCCTACGGATTGAAGGTTGTCAGAATGTTGACCTTTTCCCACTCATTATTAATTTTCAAAATTATCCACCCCAAAGGGTAACTTACGATTCAAAAGAACAAAGGCAGAACAAATCACGACCAGTGTACACTTTCTACTCAGTAAATCCAATCAATTCCTCACTCATTTAACAACTAGAAGAAAAAACAAATGAAACAAATGCAAAAAAAAAACACACACAAAGTATCAATACATAGGCTTCGATAACAAACCTAATCAAAACAAGAATTCATTAATGATGATGACGATGATAATGTTGCCCCCAATTTGCAATAGACAACCCAGCCAACCAGCAAATCTACACCCGAAAAAGAAAGCAAACGAAAATATACCCTTCTTTCCTTTATTTGACAACCATACCGAAAATAAAAATCAAAAAAAAAAAAAATCTTTCAAAAAATATCTAGATGTGGATTTCGTACACTGGTAAAGCACACTCCAACGAATAAATTAATTCGTCCTGGAGTTCCCAAAACCACGTCGAAGGATTTCTAAGAAAAAAAAGGAAAAAAAAAACAAATGTATGTACGAGTTTCTTTGGGGAAAAAATATGTCTACGCCAATCCATGAATTGCCACAGAGGGATGAAAACTGATGTAAAAGATACACAGATACTTTCCATTTAGTCTATGAAAAAAAAGTCTAAAAATACTCCCACCAAAAAGAAATGGAATGTAAGCGTAGAATTCTAGATACATTACGTTTCATTAATTTTTAATAGCTCACCCAGAAGAAGAGGCAACCACCCACGCTTCCCCCGAACCACCGAAACCGAGCTTTAGAAAAAAAAAAAACGGGAGTGAAGATTGAAAGTGGATGAAAGTGGGAGTGCAGTGTGATCTCATTAAAATTGATACTTGAAATTATTTTCTTGTAAAATAATAAAATAAAAAAAAAAAAGACCACCACGAGATGAATGTGTTTTGCTTATTTATTACGTTTGACCCGTAACAATTTTTGAACGGCAGTCAGCATAACCAGAGTGAAGCCAATAAATTTGCACTCACAGTGTGTCCTAAATTATCGCTTAGGATGTGTGAGTGCGCATATAATCTACTGTATTTCATATCATATAATAAATAAATGACGAGAAAATTGTTTTATGGATCCAGGACGAGGACGAGGACGAGGGACCGTTTCTATGATTTACTACGCCCGAAAAACACGTCACCACCAAAGTGAGAGATGGTTCGACGTGTTTTTCGTTTTTTTTTTTTTTTTTTTTTTATCATACTGATGGGGATCGAAGGATTTGTTTCACTTTTTTCACCATTTTCTGCACAGACAGAACTTATAATGGATTCCAGGAGAAGCGGAAGAGGAAGATATCATGAGTTGCGGCCACCCTCCACTCCCTCATAGGTCTTGGTTCATTGGTGATGGTTGTGGTGAATTTTGATGATGGTACACACGTCTTCCGAAAAAAAAAATAAGGTGGTTAGGGCGGCGGACTGACTACCTCTTCGAATGATTACGTTTATGGCTTTTTAAAAAGGAAAATATTTTGAAAAGATTTTCGTGTTTTTTTTTTTTTTTTCTTGCCACTTGCTTCAGGGCTAGAAGCGGCTACAAGTATATCAGGATAAAAGATTTAAAAATTACGACTTTTCCTTGGAGTTGCTGTGAGGTGGCCTTTTTCTAACTTAAAATTGTATACACACCTAGACTAAGAAACCTGAGATGACAGCCACGGTGACGATGATGATGATGATGATGATGTTGATGTAAACTCTCTGGGGATGTTGATTTTATTTCTTCTCTTCCTCCTCAACCATGATAAAGGACTTTAGCCGTTTTTATTTTGTATAAAGGTCTCGGCTTCATTCTGGCACTACATCCTGTGATCTATTTGTTCAATTTGAACTGACACAGATGAGGTCTATTGTGTGTGCCTTAAAATATTTCCATCACCGGTGTGTGGTTATCTTTGTATGGTACAGCGGCAACGGAAGTTCGAAGATAATGTCATCATCATGCATGCGCCTACATTACCTGCTGATATACGAGTATTGTAGTTCATCGATGTAGTTTCAGTTTACCTTAGGTTATTTGCTTAAGTAGCCGCACGTACCGGAGACATTTCTCAATCAAACAGTGATTTATGTACTCAAACCGATGGGGTTTATTGAAGAAAAATCCATACCATATCCACCACAAACACAAGCACACACAGGCACAGACAACATTAGACGGCAATTTTCCAATTTCAAAACAATTAAGGTAATTATCTGACTGTAAACCGAATTCCATTTAAATAATAGAGAACTTATCTTTGGACTTAAAAGGGACACACAAGTAGACATAGTACATGGAGAACGTACCGGTGATGCCACACCAAAGGAAAACCACTGCACAGATTCTCATTTCTAGTATGTATCTTCGGAATGGATGGCATCCAATGTTGAGTGGGTGTTCAGGATACATAGGGATAGAGATGGATACTACATAGATTAGAAACCTCATCAAACAGCCCAATACACCATGCCCTCAGATAAGTTTCAACTTGTTGCACTTTGATCTTACTCGTATTATAGAAAATGTAGGTATATATGTATAGGAACACTACTACTAATCAAATGCCGTGAATGGGATAAATTTCTTCGAGTACCCGAACACCACCTTTGTAATCCTGTTTTACACCGACATGTTGTTATGTGCGTTTCATGATACACAAAGACTAGGGCACTAATGTCTATTGGTGTCATATATCGCAAGTACTTTAGATAGAGTAGGAGATAAAGGACACATCATTTTCAATTAATAAACTAGTCAAGGGTTGCAGTAATACCACATACTCCTGATGTAGTAAATATACACAACCACACTTGAGCGGTGAAAGCCACACAACATCCTAGCACTTTTTAGTTTGTAATTTCTTGATTTTCCATTCGTGTTACAAGTGAGTGGTAGTGGTCGTGTTGTGAAACTAGTGTGCTCCAGAAGGATAATTCAAAAGCGAATTGAATATGAAACGCGAAGGGATATGAGAAGATATCCCATTTTGCAGAACTGTTGGCTGAACACACAAAGGGTGGCAGAAGCGCCAAAGATTATCTCCAGTGCCAGATGGGGATGATTAAAAAAATAACAATTGTAAGGACTTATCTGTGCCATGCAATAACGACAGATGGCAGGTATCAGGAGGTGATCGCATTTTTTGATGAAAACAATAAAGATGTTCTGCCAGAGATTAAGGAGATACTCAAAATTCATACAATCAGGAAATGGGAGAACTTATGAAATTGGACCATCAAAGGTTTCGTTCTTGAAAATGAACAAAAGGGTACACGAAGAATATTCCAAATATTCCAAAAGAAGATATCCAAAACAAACGATTAACTTTGTTGAGAACATGAGAAATGAAGGCCCTAAGGACCCAATCAGAGCATTCTGAATTTGTACAAGGCCGGATCAACCACTACCGATGGGTAAGCGTAAGATTGCATCCCTACATGGATTTTGTAAAACCATTCTCGTGGTAATTTCCAAAAAGAGACTCTTAATCCATCTACACCGCACCGGTGGGTCAATGAAGGACATAGGCATAGGAGCGGGTTGCTTCTGGGAAGATCTGGAGAGAAGCAGCTTCATACGACTCCCAGATCACAGCAGCGTTTTCCGAGCTAAGGTTCTAGCAGTGACAAAGGCTATCCAATTGGCGTCAATGATGACAATATCGCCTGAGGATATCAAAATTTACATTGATAGCCAAGCGGCCATAAAAGCATTAGCTGCTACAAAAATAACAATTAAGCTTGTTAAGTATTGTATTAAAGCAAGAAAACTGTGGCCAGAATATAACTAAACTATGTAGAACAGGAAAACTCCTACAGAAAGATAGGAAATGGCTGTCAATGCTGATAGGAGTGCTAACTGGCCTGGCCACAACTTGTTAAGACACCATATGCAGAAGCTACGCCTGAATGATGATGACATTGGCAGGGGGTGTGGTGATGAAGAAGTTCATGAGGACACAGCCCATCTCCTCTGTCACTGCCTCTACCTCTGCCAACTTAGAAATAAAACCCTGGGCAAATTCTTCTTCGAGGACATCGACGGGCTATCAGATGGATCACCATCGAACATACTTGAATTTTCCAGGGCGTCTGGATGGTTGGAAGCTAGAAATGAATACCGCGGGTGGGAAAACAACATGGGTATCACAATGGGTCCACATGGACCTAAGTGTGATGAGGATGTTATCATTCTCATCAGCCTTTCTGATCTAACCAAACCTTAGATTGCATCTGATGCTTAATCTTTCACGCTCCTTCGAAAAAAAAAACTTATTAGTCATGCGTCAAAAAAATAAATAAATCTAAAACTAACTATACTCTGAAAGTTAAGACAGGATTATATGTATACATATGTACACACATACTTGTACCTGCTGCACCTATAAACCAATACAAATGTATCAGTGTCACGGTGTAACGTAAACAAATTCAACAAAGTGAAAGCAGTTAAAGAAGTTGGTTAGTAGTCTAGTTGACGTTGATTCCAAGATAATTCTGACGTAACATACATACAAAAAATATGGAAAACAAAAAATGCATACAACGGTGCACAAATAAGCCATATGTATATGAATTACATGTAAAAATGTACGTTTTTATACAGTTAGTATTGTGGTTATTATTATCATGCTTCTCCCAACATCATCAATGCCAGTGGGATAACCACAAAACCAACCAACACCATCATAATCATCAAAACCGTCATCGTCAAAAATCGTCATCATCATCATCGTCATCATCATCATCACCATCATCGTCCTTATCAGCATCTGAATCACCCGAGTGTAAGTATAAGAACTCGGGATTCTCTCACGTGCTTAGAAAAAAAAGAAAGAAATGAATTGAGGATACGACTGCGTCGTATGCAGCTGCTTATATAATTGTTTGTCAAAGCGAAAATATTACATAAACACTCATATGTACACATTTATGTACATATGCATTAAATAAAGTGCATTTTACGTTCCCGAAGAAACAATTAAAAATGAAACAAAATATTGGTACTTGACAGATCGTTAAGTTGACAGATGCAAAAGTATATGTAGGTACACTAATGACACTCGTTTACTGTCGATTTTTATTTTTAAGGGGTATGGTCTCAGTCGACGTTTTACTGATGTTGGAATCCATACATACATATACAGTGGTGGACATATAAATAGCCCACTTTTCTCGCATGTATTTCTGTTAAATATAATAACAAGCAAAAAAGGATATACACACGTTCAGCTATAAATACCAAAAACAGATATGGTTAACTTTTTCCCGCTATCGAAGTAGCAATCAAACACATCATTGGTCACAGTGTGAAAAGGTGTGTTTTTTCCTGGCCGCATAAATAGCAAACAGTCTTCGTTCGCAGTTTTGCTTATATTTTTTTGATATTGAATTTTTATTAAATAATTCACTTGAAAGCAAGTATGTTAAAATTCAACTTACTTTGGTAATATGAAGTATCAGGAAATGTCTTTAAATATGGGTAGAGGATCACATACCTTAGAGGAACCACGACAGCTCATCTTCAATTTGAAGGCTAACCGCTTATCGGTTTCAAATATTTCTGAGCAGTGACAATATTCCAAAAACGGTATCTACAATGCCTTACGTCGCGTGGAGGTCTTTGGGAATGTCAAAAATGTTGTAAGAGCTCCAATGCCCATGAAAACCACTTTGAAAGTGGACATCCTGATCTACAGAGTTAGTTCAACCAACCCATTTTTGAGGTCTTAAGCAATAGAGGGAAATCTTATGAGTTAATATTCCATTAGTGTATCCGATAGAACCATTAGAAGACGTTTACAGGGAAAAAAAACTTCAGAGGGTGCATAGCACAGAGAAATCCGCTCGTGACAAAAAAAAGTTCAAGGCAATAAAATCCTTTAGAACGGAATACCTCCAGATTCTGAAGATTACCACACAAATGGATAATTATGTCTACAAACCCATTGTCGCGGACAGCATAATCCTATTTGCTGAGGACAATATGCAACTTACTTACTTAGTTGGCGCTACAGCTCGAGGTGAACCTGGGCCTGCTTCTCGCAACCATTTGTGTGTGCGTGTTATATTTTTGCACGAATGGAAGGGACCTACAGTTTTTTGCCGACTCCGAACGGCGAGTTGAGAGCTCAATCGCGACAAATGATACTCTTTGATGTTTGTCAGACATTCGAAAGAGGTGGGCACTGTGAAAAACTTTTAGGTGTTTGCGGCGGGATTCGAACCCAAGACCGCTGGCTCGGTAGTTCGACGCACTAACCACTTGCGCTACGGTGCCCATGCAACTAGTATGGTGTTTTTTGCATGGCAACGATCATAAAACCGCACTTCCCGTCTTGTATAGTGTTGCCTTAGTGATCAAAATATAAATCTTTCGGGGTGGCAAGCACAAGTTCCTGATCCGAACTCGGTCGGGAACCTATGGAACCACGTCGGGCAACATAAAGAAGCAGTCAAACCATAATACAAGTTGCCGCGAGGTCTATCCCAAAAACACATTGGGAGGCATTTAGGTGGAGAGTCTTCCAAAAGGATGTGCAGCTGTGCTCAAAAATAAAGGTTTTCCGACAAAATACTAGCTTTTAGGCTTGGTCTATAAAGGTATTACCTAAATTTCATATCTTTGGCGTAACGAAACATAATGTGCTATTTATGTGGCCAGATATGGTTTAACAAATATGTGTATATTTTTTTTATTTTCAAGAAAATCATCACATTTCTGGGCTAGTTAAATTGATATTTTAAAGTGTGGTTAATACTAATGGTAGAAAAGTAATTTGTTTCATTACATGTTTTACAATTATCTTTATAATGACAAAATTGAAAATGTGCTATTAACATGTCAATCAGGAAAGCTAAAACAAAGTTAGGTAACAATTGATTTTGATTAAACACAACAGGTGCCAGCCAATAACGTGGAGTCTGTCACAGTCATCAGACCTTTTCTTACATATGATGATTCGAATCAATTTGAAAGTGTGTTTTGTTTTGAAGACAATCTTTTCACTACTCAAAAATACTTACGCAGTGTAGTAAGACTTCAAAGACATTTTCGAGATATCAACATTATTGAAAATCTAAAAATTCATTTGATAGATATTCAAAACCAATACTTGTCCTTTAACACAAACAAATGGTAGTTGAAATAAGACATAAACAGAGAATTCCACACATACATACTTCGACCCGTGTTCCTTTTACCGCCACTTCTTTTGGCTTGGACTCTCAGTCAGTAGTCGTTGTGATTGTGACATATATCTCCATTTCCTGGTAAAGTACTCGTATGTGCGAGTACATGCGAGATGCGAGTACTTGAGAAATGCTTCAGAGTTCACGTCATCTTCTCTGGCATCAGTGTTGGGACTAGGAGGCTTGAGTGACTGACAGGTTTTTGTTTTGTTTTATTTTTTTTATCATTTCTTGCTCTACTGCACGTTCCGAAGGTGAATGACATTCGCAAAGAAGCGTAAGAGGAAAACATTTAAAGAAAATATGAAAATAAATGTCAAACAGAAGGAAGGAAATAGAATTTGAAAAGAGAAAGCCAAGTGGTAGGAAGAGGTCCTTTGAAGATATAAATCTGTTTTCCCCGCAGAGTACAATAATTAGTTACTTGAACTACTTAAGGGCAACAAAACAAACCATAAGCATAAAAATTACCTACTCAAAAAAAAAAAAAACAGTTCGTCCGAAGTAACGAATAAAACATTAAAGGACGATACAAACAACAAAACAAGCTAGGAAAATAAGAGAAAAAAAAAACTCCTCCTTTTACATCATTACTCATTATTTTAACAGAGGAAATGAAGGCACGCATTTACTTCTCTGCTTCTATTTATGTGTGTCCACAATCTGTGGCTAAAATGAAACAAGAAAGTGGGTGCATGACAGAAGAAAAAAAAAACAAACATAACGAACAACTGAAAAAGATAAATAGTTGAAGGCAGTATAAACAAAACATTGCTGGATTGTATGTGCATATATCTCCAGGATAAATGAAAACACACAAAAAAAATAGGATTGGCATGGTTCCACCTTCCTACACACAGTGACACCTGAGGGATGTGGAGGACCTTTTGATTTGTTTGTAAAATATTTATTTATTTATTTATTTATTTTACAAAACATTCCTTGTGATGTACGAGTAAAACAAAAACAAAATTACACACGTGGAGTATGTAGTTAAAATTTCAAAACTCATTAGTTGCGACTTAAATCTGGATTTAGTAGCAGTTGCAGACATACTTATGTACATATGAATGTTGGATTGAAAAATAAAAATGAATGCCAATTAAAAACTTCTACCTACAAGTTACTCATAGTTTCACAGAGTAGGTACATGAATAATAACTGAGAGATCATTAAATGTAAATGTACAGGACTTGCAAACGAAAATATATACATATACCCGGTACAGTGTGTAATGAAAGCGTCTACGAGGAAGCTCCGTTGAAAAGAGAATGAAAGATTAAGAACCCCTTAGTCAGGAGATTAGACAGGACAAACAAAGTTAAGACTTCTGAAGGAATATAATAATCAAAATGTGAATAGCCAGTCGGAAAAACGGAAGAACCTTCATATTTAGACTGGAAAGTGATAAGGATCTTGTACTCTTTCAATTTAACGATAGTTAAGTTTTTTTTTTAACATGTCTAACCGCTGCACATAGGGATATTTGCATCGAAAAACCGCTCATAAATCAAAATTTCAAAATGCAGAGTTGAGAAGTAATTTTTTTTGCACTTTCGACAAGAATGGGAGAATAGATATCGGTCTCAGTCACCTTTGTGTCATCATTGGCTAAAAACGTGTCTGTGTTGATTAAACCCGTGTTTAATCCTATACCTACCGAGTTTAAAAATCCAATATTGGGAAAAGACGCTCAAACAGCTACGAGGATCTAACATCCTCAGTCATTAAATCCAGGAGACCAAATTCTCCTAAAATGACATCGTGCAGTGCAAATTATTTTAGTCCACTCCAAACATTAGATTTGGATGACTGTGAAGAAAACAATGTGCAAAAATCAAGCAAAAAACTTTCTATCCCACCAATCAAAATATTACAAAAAAGTGATTTTGTGCATGCATTTCTTAAATCTTTAAATATCACAGATTATTTCATCAAAAAAATATCTATTGGGATCAAAGTTCATTGCGAATCAATGGACTCATATACAAAAGTGATCAGTTCCCTTAAGGAAAAAAATTGTCAGTTTTTTACTCATGACCTTGGAAACGAAAGGGCATTCAAAGTTATATTGTTTGGCTTAGACGCCATAAATACCGATTCTCTTAAATCCGAACTGTCATCACTGGGTTTGAAGTGTAAAGACATCAAAATGATATCTAAGCAACGTGACACATTCACAGACATTTTTTATATTGTGTATCTGGAGAACGGCTCGGTTCGTCTATTCGATTTGCGGAAAAATATCAAAACAATATTTCGAACCCAAGTTAGATGGGAGTTCCAACGTCGCTTTAAAAATAAAATTACTCAGTGTCACAACTGCCAAATGTTTGGCCACGGCGAGAGACACTGCCACGTAAAAACTCACTGTGCCAACTGCTCTGGTACACATAAAACCTCTGAGTGTGATGTTATGGGCATATCCAAGTGTGCAAACTGCAAGGGCAACCACCGATCAACTGATCAAACCTGTGTCAGCCGATCTAAGTACGTGGAACTAAAAGAGAGCGCGACTAGAAAAATCAAACGCGCGCCAACAATACCACGAATGCTACCAACAACCGCGAAATCATTCAATTTTGCGAGTGTAGATGATTTTCCGTCTCTTCCGAAACCACCCACACAATGGAGAAATCAGCAGCAGCCGCGTCAATTATTTTCACCACCGCAGCCGCAAAATGCACCAAGTACAAGAGTAACTACAACCTCGACTGTTTACGCTCCTAGAGAGAATGATCTTTTTACTCAGGAGGAACTGGCCTCTCTTACGATGGAGATGATCTCTAAGCTGCAACAATGTAAATCCAAATTTGACCAATTCAATGTAATTGCACAGCTAGCAACTAAGTATTTATATTCAAATAATGTTAAGTAATAATCATAACTCAATGAAATTAGTAAGTTGGAATGCGAGAGGAATACGCAACAAAAGTACAGAATTTTTCAATTTCCTTTGCAATCTGGATGTAGATATATGTCTTGTGTGTGAAACGTGGCTAGATGTGAGTGTTCAGTTTTCCAATAATAACTACGTTTGTCATAGATTAGATCGTGTAGGAATGAGAGGCGGCGGTGTTGCCATTTTAATTAAAAAACACATAAAACATGTTCTGCTTCCAATTGTTAATACAAGCGTAGTTGAAGCAATTGGGGTGGAATTATTACTTGCAAATTCGACCAAATTGAAGTTGTTTTCTATCTATTTTCCTGGGGGCTTATCTAATGCACAAAAGATTAGCTGCTTTAGAAATGATATTAGAAAACTAATATGCAATGACCGATTTTTAATAGGTGGTGATTTTAATTGCAGACACCGAGAATGGGGTTGCTTGAGAGCAAATTCGTGGGGAAATGCGTTGTCAGATCTCGTAATGAGGTATCCAATTACGCTCATGTATCCAAATAGTCCGACATATATACCCGCTTCCAGCAGATCTTCCCCCTCTACTCTAGATCTGTGTCTTACTAATGTTCCAAACTGCTTTACTCAGCCCACTACGATTAATGCTCTGAGTTCTGACCATCTTCCTATTTACTGTGATATTTTACTAAGCCCTAGCTTAATCAATGTGCAATATTTAGACTTTAAGAATGCTAATTGGGATCTTTATAGATCTCATTTTACTTCAAGCATTCGTAATTGTCCTAGTAATTTAGAAGACGTCCTAGTTCCTGAAAATATTGATTGTAGAGTTGATTTGTTCGAAAAAAGTGTTCTTGAAAGTGTAAATGTGTCAGTCCCCAAAATAACAATAAACAAAAGAGTTGTTATTCTACCTCGTTCAATTCTTAATCTCATCAAAGTAAGAAATATGATCAGAAGACAGTGGCAAAGATACAGGTTACATAACGACTTAAGAAATATGAATTTTCTCAACCGTAGTATTACAAGAGAAATTTCAAATTTTAGGAATATTGAGTGGAATAACAAACTAAGCTCACTAGAACCAAACTCGAAGCCATTTTGGAACATATCTAAAATAGTAAAAAAGAAAAATTCACAAATTCCCCACCTTGAATCAGCTGGAAATACTTTTGTTACCAACGAATCTAAAGTTGAACTATTAGCTGACACATTTCTGCTAAATCACTCTGCCTCACAATCAGTATCTAGTTTCCAGCACTTAGTTGACACTACAATTAATGATTTCAGTAGAGTAATAACTGTTTTCCCTAGAAGTGAACTAGTGTCAACAGAAGACATTGAGGATATTATTTTTGATCTGAAAAATCGAAAAGCTCCAGGGTTAGACAAGATAAATAATCAAGTTTTAAAGCAATTGCCTTGTAGTGGGTTCACTTTAATAACATTCATAATAAATGCCTGCTTGAAATTGCAGTATTTTCCTCTTAAATGGAAAACGGCCAAGGTAATACCAATACTGAAACCCGGGAAGCCGCGAAATCAACCCAGCAGCTACAGGCCAATAAGTTTATTAAACAGTGTGAGCAAAATACTCGAAAAAGTAATTCGACAAAAACTCTTAAAGTTTCTGGAGGAGCATAATGTAATTCCTTTACAACAGTTTGGCTTCAGGCAATATCATAGTACGTCACACCAGGTACTAAGAATAGCTAGCCACGTCAAGAAAAATCTCGCTGGAAAGTGCTCAACGGGTATGGTTATGCTTGATGTGGAAAAAGCCTTTGACACAGTCTGGCATAAGGGGCTGGTTTATAAACTTATTAATGTTGAATGTCCTCACTATATTATTAAGATTATCCAAAGTTTTTTAAATAGTCAAAGTTTTGTGGTATCGCTAAGTACAACATGCTCTTCCCGTAAAATGGTCCCAGCGGGAGTCCCGCAGGGGTCGGTATTAGCACCAACATTATATAATTTATTTACATCTGACTTTCCAAATCTCAGAAATTGCGAAGTTGCTATGTATGCAGATGACATTGCTGTATACTCATCCAATCAGTGTTGCTCCACCATAGAATATAATCTCCAGGCCGCACTTAATATAATATTTGAGTATTACAAACACTGGAAAATAAAAGTCAATGCTGAGAAGAGTCAAGCTATCTTTTTCACCAGGAAAAGAAAAAGTTGTCACTTACCCAGTTGTAATTTAAAAATGAATAACTGTGATATCCCTTGGGTTGATTCTGTCAAGTATCTAGGCATACACTTGGACCAGAAATTGACATTTGGAGAACACATCAAAATGACCCTACATAAAGTAAATGTCGCAATTAAAATCCTATATCCGCTTATAAATCGCCGATCATTGCTTAGCAAGAAAAATAAAATAACAATTTTCAAAGTAGTTTTTCAAGCGTTAATCCTATATGGAGCCCCAGTTTGGGGAAAGTGTGCACCCACCCACATCAAAAAGCTCCAAATTTCACAAAATAAGATCTTAAAGATGATGCTTCAACTACCTTGGCACTTTTCAACCATGGTTTTGCATGAAAGAGCCGGAGTTCTTCCAGTTGCAAGGAAAATTGAATTATTGAATGAAAAATTCTTTAGAAAATGTATAGATATTGAAAATCCGCTGATCAACGAACTCGTATCCTAAAAATAAATGTTTTCCAGCTTATTTATCATTTTATTTCTGTTAATTTATTATTAATTTATTAATTTATTTCTTATTTATTTATTTATTTATCTGTATTATTTATTTATTTATCTGTATTATTTATTTATTTATTAATTTATCTATTTACTTATTTGTTTATTAATTTATTTATTTATTTATTAATTTATTAATTTATTTATTTATTAATTTATATATTTATTTATTTATTTATTTTTTATTTATTTATTTATTTATTTATTTAATTATTTATTTATTTAGTTTAGTTACTATTTATTATTATTTATTATTCATTATTTGTTATTTGCTATTTGTTATCTGTTGTTTGTTATTTATTAATTATTCAATATTAGTAACTAGCTTCTGGCTTATTTATGTATTTATATATATTTATCCATTCTATTTTTTATAAAATTATATAATAATATAATTATCATTAGATATCCACTTTCTGTGATATAACATATACAAGACACCATATTTCATTGAAGGTTTTTAGTCATAGTTTTTCCTTCCATTACTGTTCAATCATAACTTTAAGAATATAAAAGATTTTTTACCAAACATATTTTTTCAGTAGTAAGACAACCATATTGTCATATCTCTGTGCTGTGCAATAACTTAAGCAAATATGTAATAATTCTTTATACTATGAATAAAATATTTATCTATCTATCTATCTAATTTTTTTTGCTAGCTGTAGTTAAATACCAATAGTATAATGCACCGTAGTTTTTTTTTCATTTTCATGCACGCACTTCGGCAAAGCATCAGTGGAAAGTCATCGATCGTAAACTTGAATTGTGAATCTGTTGATTTGTGCGAAAAATCGCACTGTTAAACAATTAAATTTTTATTTTTTTTTTATATTGTGCACCAAATTTTTTGTTATGGAGAAATCAGCGGCAGGTGTGTACTTTATTTAGAAGCTATTTTTAAGTTTATTGGGGCTTTAATTTAATAGATATTGGATTTATTTGAAATGTATGCAAATGGGCATTTTTTTTCCTTGGTTTTTTTCTTTTAATGGACCTTTTGTTATATAATTCGGTGTTATTCGGTAACTTGTTTGGTATCAGCTTGTAGGACACGATGTCAAGAAGCAATAATAAAAATAAAATGCTGCCCATAACTGCCCCCCTAGATTTTTTCGTTCCTGGTGTGTGCCTAGTTTAATAAAAAAATTCAAAACTTTTTATCATAAAATAAATTATTTTGCTTGAAGGATCGGTTGGGTTGTGCATTATATCTAAAAGACAGTTATATGATGTAATGAATGAGTATGAAAAAAATTATTTTGAAGCTAAACTGGATATTTTTCAGAGCTATTTCATCAATAAAGCCTCTTGCACGGGAAAAAATAATAGATTTTAAGCATAAAATTAGATTAAACCTTAATTTGACTGACATAAGCTTAGTAACACTTTTAAAGTTATTTCAGGCAAGTATCACTACATTAGCACAAACAAAATTTTTGATCGGTTTTTCAATGCAAATATTTGAAAACTGTTACCAGAAAAACACATGAGAAATTGGATGACAATTTTCTAATCGGGCTCAGTACATATGTATATAGCGCGTCGGCTTTTCGCCTTATGGGCCTAGGTTCGTTCCTCGGCAAAGGCTGTTTCTTCTTCTTTTCCTTTGGTGATTTTGTTGTTTTTGGTTTCTTTTCTATTTTTACTCGGTTATGACAAAGCCAACAAAACTGTGTACCTTTTGCGGGAAGGGTAGACGAATAATACAGTTACTTGGCATACAGGCACTGCAGTCTTCAAGGACGGATTTAAAGGTGTAAACGGCACGGGGTCTGGTATCTACTGCATTGAACCAGAGACTCCTGGATGCCTGCAGCAACGTTAAGACAGAAGGTCTAGCCGTACTTAGAGCTGCAGAGCTCCTGATACTGAAGCGAATATTCGGCAAAGATCTTGTTATTTACATTAACAGTTAGGCTGCGCTTAAGGGGCTAGAATCGTTTACTACCAATTCGGCACTAGTCAGGAGCTGCCGAATAATGCTCAGGGCAATATGTGCGCAGAACCAGGTAAGACTATGTTCGCTGCCTGGTCACTCTGGGATACAAGACAACGAGTTTGCCAATGGAGGGGAACTGCTGACTACGGGAAAAACTAACTAAAGCGGCTTTACTCTGAACATCATCCTTTCGTTTCATTTTGAGACGTACTTTCCAGTTAGTTTTTCCCGTAGTTCCCCAAAAAAATAAGAAAATTGAAAGCACAAAAACCAAGCGGCAACACTCTCAAATTCATTTATTGGTTTTCAAAGCACGAAGTCCCAAAGCTCTTTGACATAAACCACAGAAAAAGCAGTAAAGATTTGCTTGGACTTAATAATCGTAACACTGTTTTGATGTTCATATTTTCCATATACACAGCGATGGTTGATGGGGGCCACGCATGATCATACTGTCATCAGCTATGGGGCAATCTGGTCATGATGCGATACATGCGGATTTGAAGAGAGTATAGAGCTCACCACATTATGTTCTAAATTAGGTTTATTACCACTTGCTTTGTTTCGATTCTAGTGCTGTATTTAAAAGGGGAATATTTCATGTAAATTATGACGAGAGAAGAGGAAACACTGAGTACTTAAACGGCGAATGTAGTTAGGCGATATGTACTTAAAAGGGGACTTTACCAAGAATTTTACTTTATAAACTTAGGGTTTCAAAAAATTGAGGATGCTATGCGGGTTTTGCACTTAATAGGTCGGTTCTTAACCGGATTTTACTGTTTTCACTGTATTTATTTTCGTTACACCATCAAGTCACTGGTTTAATTTTGCGTGACTTTAAAAAGAAAAAGAAGGAAAAAAAAAACATTATTAGCTCAGAATGACTGTCCGCATGTTAATACGAGTCCAAGTACCTTTCAGTGGTAAAATTTATTTATTTTCTTCGAAAACTTTTATTTCCAAATTATAGACCACTTTCATTGCTTCGAAACAAAAAAACTTCAAAACACATTTATCATTCCAACATCTTGGAAATAAAGTCACTTTTCTATTTCGCTCATCTATCCACCTTCCGCATAGAAACAATAATTACAAGTCCAGCAAAAGAAATGCCAACTTTTGTCCTTTTCATCATGTTTCCGCCACAATCAATGTACAAAAAACAAAATGTTTTCTTTTTTTACAAGGATCCCCCATCCTCCCATTTGCATTCTATCGTAATCTAATAGAACAAAAAAAAAGTGGGAAATAAACTCACTGAAGTGAAATGCTGTTATGCGAAGCAATTTAAATTTTCCTCCAAAGCAAACTGACTCTGGTCCTCTCACTTTTTTTTGCGAACTTTTCTAATTCACCCAACTCCACTAGGTGTTTTTTTTCTATTTCCATTATTTGTTTAAAAATTATATTAACAGCGAAATTGCATGGGACACGTGAGCATTAGGGATCTCCAAGTCAATCCTAGACAAGAGGAAATGTCTTTGGGTCAAACAAAAACAAAACAAAAAAAGGATACACTCATATAAATCTTAAAAACACCATACCTAGGCGTATACATTCCAATTCCGCCCTATTTTTTTTTTTTCCAATGAATTTGATTTCCCTTTGAGCCTTTTAGCACGTGTCATCCAACGTGTGACTGATGTTTGTCCATAAGAAGATGGATTCATCTAGGGCGATAGAATTTCTCATTTCGTATACATGAGCGCTTTGCGACACACATTCGTCACCACTAAGGATATTTTCCCCCTCTTCCCTTTATTCCCTTCGTTTAACTTTTTCCGAAGACATCGTCACTGCCGAGTGTCAAAAGAAAAAAAAAAAAAAACATTCCCATTTGGGGAATTTTAATAGCGTACGTATACGACAAAAAATTTGTTTAAAAAAAGGAGGAGCAAGGCATGCGGCAACATCTGTTTCCTAAATGGTGTGCCATGCTGCCACCTCCTAAATCGTTGTACTTATTGAGTTACAAAATGTTGTTACACTTCAATATATTACACTAAAAAAAAAAGGCTGTGATGTTCTGCTGTCCAAAGATTATGTGAGGACACAGCAATTGTGACAGAGAGGCACCAGCCAGACACACACAAAAAAAAAAATGTTTTATAACAGCATTTTTATATCCTTGTGCGTAGCACTTTTCTTTCCTTAGTCCTTCGGTGGAAAATTCATTTTGTGATAATTTTTAAGAATTAATAATAAATTTTTTGAGAGACAAAGTTTTCAGCATGAAGTGAACTTTTATTATTATTTTACTCATTTGAGTGTGATTCCTGTGGAAGTAGATTCCTTTGTACAGCAGCCGGTTGTGCAGATGATACTTGGTATACAACCGGCAGGAGGCAGGGGGTAGGAGAAAGATATTCCGTTAGAAAAAAAAAAAAAAAATGAAATGATAGTTAATATGGGGAAGGGGATGATACTCGAGCTGCCTGATAAAAGTTTTAAATTACTTGGCACCTAATGGCAGGTAGATAAAAGTGGGGCATTTAAATGGGAAGAGGGTATATCGCCTGTACGAAATGGCGAGTCGGTGGAGATGTGGAGGTATCCTTAAAATAAAATAAGACTAAATTGACAATTTCGACAAGATAGTATGAGCTACGAGATAAGCCTAATAACTGTAGCTAAATGTTTGAAAGCCTAATGTCAAAGGGTTTCTAAACATTTGTCCGATTGTAGTTTACCTAGTAAGCCTAGGACTAAATCAACAGGAACTGGGAAACCTGTCTAGTTGGACACCTGGCTAAGTTTCCCAATATTTGATTGCACCAAGAAAATTCTATACAAATATTCTTCAAAATACCTTTATATGTTGTCCTTGGAAGTTGGACACAAATTTTCATACTTTTTCGAAAGATAGACACCTTTATATTTTGTCCACCTGCCTATATTGGAACTCGTCCGCAAATTTGAACACTTTATGTCTTCTCTCTGTGGTCGCCGTGGCCGTGGTGGTTAGTGCGTTTGACTACTCCGCATGGGTTCTATCCCAGCAAAACACATAAAAGTTTTTTCGCGGTACAACCGCTTTCCAATGTCTGACAAGCAATCAGAGTATTATTTTTCGTGAGGAGCTTCTCAACTCGCTATTCGGAGTTGCGAGAAGCTAGGTTGGTTCTGTAAAGGACTGCTGACGTCGTATATTTTTTTTTATCTCTTCTCTCATATGAAATAACATGCGAAAGTTGGCCCCAAGGGTATGTGATATGTATGCAAGTATGTATGTGATGGATTTTGTTCCATATTTTCTATAAGTTGGAAAAAAATTCTTGCACCGCAGGTGTCCAACTTACCAAGGTTTCACTGTATCTGCAAGTAAACTATAGTTAAAATGAAATCTGTGGTTTAACGTTGGAATTATTTTGAAGGTTTCTCATTTAAATGTATCGTACTGGTCAATGGGTCAAAATCTCACATTACGGATAGTTCCATTAGACGGACCTATCCTTAAGACGGGCACATTTACCTAACCAAGTTTCTATGTTTCAGATTGCATACATTTTACGTTCACTTAACCGGATACTCCCTTGATCGAACGCGGACACGCATATCTCTCAGAAATTATTCAATTTATTTCCATTAGACGGACAAAAACCAAAAACGAAATGTTCCGTAGCTTCACACCGAGTTTTTGTTTTTGATCTGAGCTTCAAAGAAACATAGGTACTTGCTTATAGTCGCACATTGGACAAAATACATCAGAAATAAAGCACACATTTAGAATAGTTCGGTACATTCTAGCTCTATGCGGCGCGCGACGATAAATACATATCATGTGTGTAGTGTAGTTAAAGGACTCCTCTTCGTCCCATTAAATGTTTGGATTAGCGAACAAAAACAAATACCAAATACATTTTCATAATTAAACATAATTTATCTAAAAAAAGTTGTGTTTATCTCTTGAGCGGACAACTCCCTTAGGTGGACACAAATGTTGTCACTTTAAATGTCCGCCTAATGGAGGTTTCACTGTACATGGATGCGGATGTTAGAGAACATGTAGCGCACCTTTTATGTCACTGCCCGGAGTATCTTGTATGGGAGCACGGTTCTTCGACTGACTGGACGACATGGCTAAGATACGCTTACAAATCTAAAAGGATTTATCATAGAATCAAAATAGTTTTGTTAAATGCATACTTACTTACTTAGTTGGCGCTACAGCTCGAGGTGAACCTGGGCCTGCTTCTCGCAACCATTTGTGTGTGCGTGTTATATTTTTGCACGAATGGAAGGGACCTACAGTTTTTTGCCGACTCCGAACGGCGAGTTGAGAAGCTCAATCGTGACAAATGATACTCTTTGATGCTTGTCAGACATTCGAAAGAGGTGGGCACTGTGAAAAACTTTTAGGTGTTTGCGGCGGGATTCGAACCCAAGACCGCTGGCACAGTAATCCGACGCACTAACCACTTGCGCTACGGTGTCCATACAATCCATACAATGGACGTTTATTGCCTCTGGGTGATATTGCGCCTGTTGTAATCGACCCGATTTAGACTTACTACCAAAGCGATTGCCTTCACTGTATTCCACCGACAAGCTGGTGTCAGCCAAAAAATACTTTGCGGCTGATATGCCATCAGTTCGTGCATCTTCTTCCAGGTCAGAAAGACGGAGATGTTAGTGATTAACTTGTAAGTTGAAAATATGAATGCAATGATATTTTTTTTTGGGAGCTCTTTGCTATCGCATCAGGATCGATACATAGATCGGTATATAGCATATGTAACCATAATCAGTTAACAATGAACAACTATTCGGATGAGATGAGTACGCTGAGCTGAACGGATGAGCTGAACTTTGTTACGTAAATACCGCATTGTGAGAACCTACCGATTTATTTGTGGAATACCATATAATACTTGGCGGCGAGAGTAGATATTCTGCTTTTTATGGCTAAGTGCCCTGCCCTACGAAAAAAAAGATCCATGATTTTGACGTCGAGTATCTGTTAGACAGTCAGGTTAAAACTCTTCGAAATGAGCTGAACATAAATAAGCTTTTCACATATTGTGAAGTTGGACCAAATGAACATTCGGTTGGTTGTGACGCTTTACATTGCGAGATAACGTCTAAGATACTTTCGAGTCACAAGATATATGTTTCGTTGGATAAGTTGTATTGTGCCCTCATGCAACCAATCTGGTCGGTATGGCACTGACTGGGATGGTCCTTTGAAGATAGAACCACCTGACCGATGGGACAACTTTATCAGCGCCCATTCAGACATTCAATCCATCGTTGGGTAAACTATCAACCCTCAGTCAATGTCCGATTCCGCGGATTTTTAACGCGATCAAAGCACAATACAACTTATCTAACGAAACATATATTTCGTGTCTCGGAAGTTTTTTATACGTTATCTCGCACTGTAAAGAGTCACAACCAACAGAATGTTCCTTTGGTAACCAAAATGTTCGGGTAGATACCTGGCCTCATTGTAATTGAGCTGGAAGAGCACCAACTGTGGATGTTAAAAAAGATTGTTTAAATAAAAAAAAAAAAAACCCCACCAGATAAGTTATATTATATTTATTTTCTAATGGTCGACAGTGACCTGACCAGTGACCACGTTGACTTGTCGCTGTCGGTGAAGAGCATAACGCGATATGAAAGAACAAACATAAGGAAACAGCGAACATCTGCACATGCAAGACCCACGCAGCGACTCAATATCAAGGCGCAATAATTCACAGATCAATGCCAATTTAAACATACTGTCAAGGATCAGGAAAAACCCTGAACAATCTGCAAGTCTAGAGCCGTATAGAACTCGAGCACACAAAAATGTCACAAATTTGGCACTCATCCAACTATACAAATTAGGTAAAAGCTGACAGATGTCAAACCCAAAGCATAGATTTCTTATAATCGTTGACATTATTATGTAACTTATGTGGACGCACTCATTACATTGTCAGTCTGTCTGTACAGGCGCCACTCTGGAGATATACCTACACAATATATATTGTCTGTGCACAACGCATCACACCCATTTGTAATGCGTGTGAGGTGTGAGAATTGTTACCTGTCATTATTTTTACTGTTTGTACATATGCATGTCCTTTTAGCGGAAATTCACTGGGGTATACATACCCCGGGCACCTCTCAAATGAAACCCACTTTAGCCAATGCAATGGCCAACATTAGGCATTCACCTCTTCTATCCACAAAAAAAAAACTCAATGGAGTCCAACTAGCGACGAGTATATTCTCGAATATTTCACGATAATGAACAAAAACCATTTAAGCTAATTAAAGTCACCTATACGTGTTAAGTCCATATATGAATATTGCATAACTATTCCATCTCTTAGTATAATTAAAATCTGAATATAAATAAAATAATTATCACACTTAATGAAAATTGCGATACCTACTACTATAACAAAAAAAGGAAACTACGGATTGTTCCACACCACACGTCCGTCCGTGGGAAAACCCGCAATGAACACTAAGAAAACTAACAAATTATATGACATCCCTGTTCACTGACATTATCCTAGCTACTTACTGCAATGGCATAGTTATGCTAATTTAAATGGGTATGTGTGCCACAGGCATTTTTACGAGTACCTATGTATGCAAGAACGCGCAACACTTCATTGTACACAAGCCACGCAACACACAATCCTGTGCTTTCGGTTTGTAGGACACCATAAATATGCACCTGATTTCTTTACACGTATTACATTCTCGGCCACACACACACAATCATAATCATTTGTGCAAAACAATAAAAAAAAAAAAGTAAAAGAGAACAAAGTTCCTTTATGGACAAGAGCTTTCTTTTTTTGCTCGGTTGAGTGATGTGAAAGGAAAGCAAAGCAAGAATAAGGACGACAGATGAATTGTCATTCAACGTTAACCTCAAAATTGGCTGTTACTAGGTATATGGGTTTTTTTCTTTTTGTTCCTTTCTGTGATACAGTGTGAATGGAAAGAATCTTCTTCCCACAAAGACGTGCTTTCAAATACAGGACAAATCCAATAATGTGATATGTGATTTTTACAGCCGATTCACAGGTATTCAAATATATAGGAGTACCTATACTTCCAAGATATCTTCAATAAATATTTACGGATAGTCAACGGGCACACGATTGGTTCCAGTCTTAAACGTTTGATTGTGAAACCAAGATTTGCAGATTTGTCAGCAGTCATTAACTTATGCATTCAGAACAGTAACCTTTTTTACCTTGTTTTCATTGACATTAAAAAGGATATTGACAAAGATTTGCACAAGAAAGTGACATAGCACAAAAGTTTCTGGCTGTTATATACAGTGAAATCTCCCATTGCGGACAGCTCCCTTAGACGGAGTGATCCTTTAGAGTTTAAAGTTTAGACGGACAAATTTTCTCAACTACGATTTTAGGTTCCTTCAAGCGGACACTTGATCGGATGCGGGTACGCATATCTGTCAGAAATGATTTAATTTAGTTCCATTAGACGGACAAAAACAAGAAATCCTCCGTAGCTTCACACCGAAGTTTTTGTTTTTAGTTTGATTTAAATTTGAAAGTAACGCACTTGCTCACAGTATCAAATAAAACAGAAATGACGCACACATTACGTTCAGTACGACGGTACATTCAGGCTTTAGGCGGCGCGTGGTGGTAAATATCATAAGTGTAGTAAAACTACTCCAAGTATAACAACGTGCAAACGAATGCATACCAATGTATATGACGTATTTCCTATAGTTCTGTTGTATTTTGTAGAAAACAGAAATATGATATCGTGAACACAGCCTGCGTAGTAAGATTAGGATGTCCACTGTAATCGGTATAACTTGTCCGTTGTGTTCCACATGTGCTTGAAATAATTTTCAAAGTTGGACACATTTCCATATTTTATAAATATTCGTTGAGGAAATATCTCAAAGCTCCCAGAATCTTTTTTTTTATGAGGAGAGTGCCGGACAGCTGCACAGGGGGTAAAAGGGGGATTCTTCTTTCTCATCATCCATGCAGCTGCGACAGAAGTCATTGGCGACGATTCCCAATCTTTTATCTGTTTTGTTTTCGGCTTTTGTTTTGTTAGTCGTTTTAAATAAAGACGCCGTGTTTTTTCATTTAAAAATAACTGTCCCTTAGATGGACAGAAAAGCTGTCACCTGGAAACTCGAAACATCATTCTGTATAATTTTACATCACTCGTTAAAATTAAAAGTCTAGACGCAAAGAGTCATAAGCCCGCAGGCATAGTTTCCCTAAAGAATCTTCTGTTTCATATACTTTTCTGAATGGTTGTAGGTTCTAAATCACAGATTTCAGGTTGAAATCCAAAATGGGCGCAATAGATCCGAACATGAGCAGCGGCTGATTAGTCACATGGCACTCATCTACCTAACCTAATCCAAGGAAGCAGGAATCGATACTCTGACTACATCTAATCAGCGGCAGCGATTGATATGACTTCTAGTAACCATTGGTATATCCCTTTCCTGTCAGACCGACTGTTAGCCATAGCATATAGCCAGGCTGAAGAAACAACTTAACCGGCGCGATGCCCACATTAACATTCAACCAACAGATGCAGATACTCTTACAATTTGTTCTAGAACTACTACCACCAATACCACTGCTGGTACGAGTATCTCTTCCCCAATCTCAACTCCATATGTTCAGTTCATGTATACGTATGTTCATATGTATATGTATGTATAAGAGGGCGATATCAATATTTACCCTCCACTCTATCCAGGTGTGTATGTATTTCGCGCTGCATAGGGGTGGTGTAAAATACTACGGGCACCCAAAGTGGCAGGGGATCTCGAAAGGACAGCCTGGAGAAGAAAAAAAAGTGTTTGGCGGGACGACGGCGGCGGTAGCGATAGCGTCACCGAAACACTGTATGTTACCATTTTCATTTAATTAAAAACTCGCGCTATTTACTTTTGAAGCATTAAATGAATGAACGGTAAAAAAAACTTTCGTTCAGTTGACTTGCCAGAGTGGATTGGCTTGGATTGCTGGCAAGTGTTAGTGATGGTGGGGGTGAGATTGTGGATGGTGTGTGAAGGCGACACGGTCGGCGTTGACAATTTGAAAATATGCACAACGGCGACGACGACGGTAATAATGGAGGCGGAACGAAATAGAAGGAACACTATTCATTCATTCGACTTGAATTTCCTTTCAGAGTAGGTGGTATGGTGTTTGTCCTTCAACCCGTTTAGATACTTCCTCTCTTGCTAGTGAAACATCTGTGCAACATTCGAGTATATATGTGGATATGTATACATTTATATGCAAAAGGGAAAGGGATTTTGTCCAAGTCATTTATATCATAGGGGTGCGACCAAAGTCGAACTGGCAACAGTAGCCTTGTCCGTGGTAACAAATTTGGATCGCATACATCGACTGGCTTTTAATCTCTGTGATAACCAGAAAGTATGTGTGTAACAACCACGTAAGCAAACATGCACACAGTAGGTAGTGAAAAGCAGTGGTGAAGTGTGGAGACGGTTCATTTTAATTTACCATTTTCAAGGTGAGAGGGAGAGGGTGAGCTGCAAATACAATAGCAGTCATGAAGTGAATCACCTTTTTGGATTTCTATCAATTTACAAGTTTTTGTCAAAGGATTGCTATACTGAAGGATTACAAGGGTTTATTTATTTTCCATATGCTAAAAAACGGTTCAGTAGATGAGTTTTAAAACCAAAAAATAAAAACCGTGACGTCACTAGCGCAATTGCAAACCACAAAAACGTGTATAAACGAATTAAATTCACTCACCCACCACACAAACACCATCAGCGTGTGTTCATAGTCAAAGGGAAAGAGACAGAGAGAGAGAGAGAAACATATAGAGAGATAGAAGAGTCGAGCATGTGTGTGCATATTTGCATAAGCTTTTCAATTAGCATGAAAGGCATTCAAAGGATTATGATGTACCCGTAGTAACAGCAAGCCACCGACAAACACCGCCGCAGGAAGCCCAAAAAGTACGAAGAAACAACAGAAACATACAAAGAAACAATTGAATTTTGGGTCTACATTTTTTTTTTGTTTAGTTATGAACACTACCCAATCCCATCAACGAAAAAACATATGTATATAGACAAAGGGAAGAAACACTTTCACTGTTTTTTTAAGTTTGTAGTTTGGGGGGTTTCCATATGCAATTCGAGCTTTCTGTTGATATGGACAATAACGCATGAAGGATGCGAGGTTTTTACCATTTTTTTTTTTATTTTTTTTTTGCAGCGAAAGATGAATGCAAATTTTATTAAAAAAAAATTGGATTTATATTTACTTTTGAGATTTGATATGCTAAAATGGTTTCATGCATGGTTTGCTGTGTTTGCTGCAGATTTTTAGAAATTCAATTATTTTAGTGTATTTTTGTTTTCTTTTTTGTCACATCCCAGCGAATACTGGAAAAGAATATTTATACAATTCTATATGAAAAGTGACCACGAGTTGTGAGCTGGTTGAAAATGTTCTTCAAAGGAGTTCTACTAAAAAAAAGGAAAGGTTATTTTCCCCGCGTTTAAAGTTTTCAGTTATGGAGTGAAGGGCAGACAAGTACATACATATGTATATGTATATAGATTTGAAAGAGAAAGAATGACGAAATGGTTTCGACTTCACTTAACTCACAATACAGTACGAGCTCAATAAAACAACCCTCGATACGCGCAACTCATCGATGAAATCAACACTTAAAATCGTCCATTATTGTTCACTCATTACTTGCAACTGTTACGGTAAACGCAACTTTTGTTTCAAAACTTCTTACATCTTTCCTTATTTGTATTTCGTCTGCATTCTCCAGCCCATGGATCAAAATGTGATCGACTGAACTCTATTAGAAAAAAGTCTATTGACACATTTGGTCGGAAGCGAGAGGTCAGATTTGGAAGAAAAATTAAGCCATACCATATGCTTTTTGTCTATTGCATGGATCCAAATACCGATCATGACAAAGACGAAATAATAATTGCATCAATTAAAGGTCTACAGCAATCTGGAAGCCCAAGAAATCGAAAGTGAAGGCGAAATGCAGTTGAAAAACCACCATTTTAGCATTTTGTTCCACTTCTGACGCCAATATCTTTTGACTCAGTTGTTGTAACAACCTCAATAGAAGCAACTACCCATATTTCTATTAGTTGCTTTTATTGAGGTCGTACTGTACATTGGAAGCAGCGCCGGATTTAGATTTTTTGGGCCCTAGGCCCAGTAAAAGGTGCCCTATTCTATATTTCCGTTTACGTTACCTGGTACATAATCAAAAACGGACATGATGTAGTGAATTCAACACAACAAAAACAAATGTTATTCAAAATGATACATTACGAACATGCTTGTACTATATGAAAATGTTTATCGATTCTTTACTTTATTATTCGAAATATTATTTTCAAGATTTGTTAGTACATAGCGCAATCTTTAACGGCATCGTCAAAATGTATTGTTCGTAGCAAATCACTTTTTATGCAAAGAATAGATAATGAATCAAGCCTTTCATGCTTCATTATGGTTCTTCGAGGAATAAGCGTAATGCAAAATATAACGATGGAATTGTAAAAGTTCATCGGCAAGTTCTGAACTTAGATCTTCCGGATATTTTGGTACCAAACGCTGCACTGGACACAGGCTGTAATTTCGACTTCTTCATTGGTATTGCAAACAGAATCCAATCGTTCAGAAATGTCCCTATAAATCTTACCTCTGGATTAATTTGTACATATTTGCAATTGATTATCAAATAAAAAGCGTTTATTACAAATTTTTCCTTTTGGCTCAGATGAAGTTCGGGAGTATTAGTATCGTTATTTATATTTTTTTCGAATACGTTTTCGTGTAACTATATAGCTGCCATCGGGTTGAAGTACCTTAGAGCGTATTTTAATAATATCGAAATTTTCACGCATGCTCTCCAGCTGATCGGATAAGGATTTATATAAATTCGCACACGTCAGTAGTGTTACGCCTTCACTTTATAAAACTTTATTGACTTTTTGAAAACTTTGTAAAATATCACTTTAAACCACAAGCATAATGTGTAGTAGAATTTGGTGAAGTGTTGTCGAGTTTTAAATTACGAAGAGTAGGGAACAATGAGATGTGAAATTATGTATATTTGTATTTTACAGATATTGGAAGAATCGTCATGTAAATTCTATTTCAAATGCTTCGTTTCGTTTGCGGTTTTTGTGGTGCCCTAGGCCTGGGCCTAGTTGGCCTAAGGGTAAATCCAATGCTGATTGGAAGATTCTATTTGGATTGACTTTAGGACATTTTTTAGCTGTCAAAACTCTCAGACAAATCAGTGGTTGAACATTGTGTTTCATTCTTCGAAGTGCTGTGAAGACTATATATAATTGGCAGTATTTTGATGCAGATGGATTTTCTGATTGATCTGCCATCGTTCCGGTGGGCAAAGCCTTAAACATCAACCCGAACTCATAGCCACTATAAATTACGTCTGCGTCATATTCTCGAAGATATGTTCTTTGGCAAAATATTGAACAGCCGACTATCTGCACCGTGCGTGTCGGTTGAATTTTTTGCCCCTGAGCCTTCTTTAATTGAATATTTTCTCTTCTTTTATAACTTCCAGTCAGCCACTTGAAGGCTCAAAATCGGCTCAGAAAGCATTGCATTGAATCGCATATTCTTGAACCAAATGGCCAGTGTCTTATCAACGGTTGTATGAGCTCCTGTTCGCATACGTTTCATGGAACCATTCATGATTAAATTCATGAAAATTAAGCGGAGCTACATATGTTTCATTCGATTCTCTCTTTTTAAATTGATCGTTTTTTTCATTTAAGCGGGTTTCATTAAGGGGTTACATGGGTTTCACGGACTCAAAAAATCGATTTTTTTTATTGTCTTATTGAATTCTACAACATCTCTAGAATAGCTATTGTTCTAAATTTTCAAGTTGATCGGAGTAATAGTTTCGGAGATAGAGCCTTGGGATTTGGGAATTTGCGCACTCAACGCCAGTTGGGTGCAGTTTTATTGTCACTCAAAACATAACACGCCTTTTTCTCGGAACTGTATTTTCAAAGTCGGTTGTCAATATTTCTCGAAAACTACTGAACCAATCTTGATGAAATTTAACACACGTTTTCGAGATATTATTGACAAGGATTTGGATGAAGCATTTAATATTTTTCTATTGCAACTATTTTTAAAAAAGAAATGTAGAGCAAATTTTACCGAAATTTTCATTTTTTTTGTAAAAATGTCTGCAAAAAATCCAATTTTCATTTTTTTTTTGTTTTTTTCTTCATCCAAGTTCTGGTTTAAGGTATTAACTAAAATACGTTTTTTTTGACTTCAGTTGATCCTGTCATGAGTTCTGCTGTCATCGCGAAAGCACCTTTTTTCCGAAGGGTCACCGGAAATGACGTCGCAATGGCAGAGTTTTAAATATTTTTCTACAAAAATTTCGGAAACTCTTTGTCAAATGTGTATATTTAAGGCAGTAAAAAGTTTAAATGAAATATTTTTAATTTTTTATATAAAAGAAAAATAGTTAAAAAAGCGGTTTTTTACCCCACGAAACCCATGTAACCCCTTAAGGTAGAGTAATTTAGGTAAAAATTCTCAAAAAATGTCCTGTGATCAATTCTGAATTTCAATTAACTGAGCTTTTCTTTTAATAAGAGTTCATTTAGGCGGCGTCGACTGTATACAAAAGGGATATCAAGAGACAATGTTTTTTCAAAGTATTGAAATAGCGAGAACGGTTAAAAGACAATAGATAGGAGAACGAGTAGATACGTATGTAGATCATCGACATATCGCACAAAGGGTAATTAGTGGCTTCAGAATAATTTCACACGAAGCAGCCCATGCGAGCGAGATGCATAATAGGAGAACCTCTAGTAACCCAGAAGCAACGGTCATCAAATGATCAAGAAAGAAGAAAGAGTGACTTCAACGGCCAGGTGGAAAACTACGAAGGGCAGATGGGCCTTCAGATTGAACCCAACCATAGACGTTTGGAAAAACCGAAGGCACGGAAACTGTAACTACCACCTTACGCAGTTCCTATCTGGTCACGGTGGGTATCGGAAATACATATACCGTTTTGGGCAGGATAGCTCACCTTTTTGCTCAAATTGACCAAATCAGAAAGAATACACAGTGCACACAGTACCATATGCGTCGTTCCAGTCGACCGCGGTCTACGATTTGGTCACCCATGGTGTATGTGTGATATGGCGCTGAACAAAGCTTAGCAAACTTCAACATTTTACGGAAGCACCCGTCGAGACATGCGATCTGTATTTAAGTTTCTCACGAATGTGCAAACATATGTATATGCTTATGTGCTTGAATGAACAAAAGACAAGATTAACATGCAGTGCGACCTAAAATAGTTCTATTGCATCGATTCCTTTAGACACGTCTGGAGCAGGTCGAGTGGGTTCAAGTCCTCGACGTCTTCGAGGCAGGTATCTAGAAATCGCCTCTCGTAGCGAAGTAATGTCCAACAGGTAATCTGGAGCTTCGTCGTCATAGTTGTTAAACCTACAAATTCCTTAAGAATTGTACCTCAAACTGAACTGGTGTTATGATACACATAACCTTTTGTACCATTAATGTACTAGTAGATTTCAACAAAGGTCTGGTCTTCCATCATTGGTGAATGGAATCCGACTCTATTTTCACCGTATTTCACAAAGTAGATTAAACTTTCCATTAAATCATACGAGAGTCTAAAGTCAACAAATATAAAATAATTGGTTTGGCAATGCCCATTACTAGACAAACGAATAAAGCTGAAGTTGCATTTGCTTACCTTCCTTTGACAGCCTTATATTTTCATACTTATATATTTAATAAAATAAATAGAATTGTATGCCCTTAACTCTTTTGGTCAATTTACAGTACATAGCTTTTTTGTAGTGCAAATGCAAGCACACCCACCCCCTAATCACTTCAGTTTGATTGCTCCCCAACCGGGAGAAATATCAACAATCGAACAAAAAACATCCGCTGTTATATTGAAATTCTAGCCAATTGACGTCTAATTCCGGTGAAAGTTTATCTTTCACACAATATGCGTTACTGAAATTAAACTGGAGCACTATGTATGGATACATGTCGAGAACGGGATAATGAGGATAGAAATATCAATGAAAGTGATGAGGGTGCACTGAAAAAAGCGACGCAAATATTTTAACCCTTTATACAAAAAAAAAAGCAACCAACCACTCACATATGCCAGGACTAAGGATTGAGTAAACAATATGGGTAAAAAAAAATTGGGGATATCAACCACAAACGAGGTAGCACCATGCTCCATTCCTTCAACCGATGATGGTTGCTAGTTTTTTGTGCAAATATTTTCATTTCAATTTTATCCTGATAAAAAAAAAAATGAAAAAAGGACAACAAATAAAAAACAAATACATACATATACATATATCCACACAGAGAGCGCAAATGTGCTTAGATATGAGAAGAGGAAAAAAATGCAGAACCGATAAAAAAAACTTTTCTTTTTTTTTGTACACAAACACATTGGGGTTAGGCCAACGGCCTTGTTAAGGACTCGAGGTGGCCATATAAAGAACTTTTCAAT
The DNA here is from genome assembly GCA_949775065.1 of Brachyopa scutellaris. Taxonomy (NCBI): domain Eukaryota; kingdom Metazoa; phylum Arthropoda; class Insecta; order Diptera; family Syrphidae; genus Brachyopa; species Brachyopa scutellaris. Next base: position 70,007,975 of record OX459114.1, on the reverse strand, counting down.
TGTGTTTGTGTTGATGAAACGTTCAAATCGAAATCAAAACTAAACACGAACTTAAAAAAAAACAGCACAACAACAAAGAAACTTCGAGTTGACTTGTGAAGGTGGCAAGTAGTATAGGGTGTATATTGGAAGGAATATAAAAATACACTAAATCGGAGGGTAGTTGCCGCAGTAGCAGGATTGCGGCACTGGTAAGTGAGTAAAAGTCTAAAAGTTGATATAGGTCAAACCATAAATTACTTATTTAATTCACTGTGCAAGCGGAATATTAATGAGAATATAAACGAGAATTGTGCATGTTGAGTTGGTTTCTGATTTTTTTTTTTTAAACAGGATAAATACTATAAGTATAATACTAATGGAGTTTTGTAGAATGACTTTTAAGTTGTAAGGATTAAGACATTTTGATAAATTTGAATAAAAATGCGAGTAGCCATTAAGACGAAGGCAAATTACCGATAATAATCTTAATTTTATCCACCATTTTTATATTTGAAACGGTTTTATGCTCATTGTAGACTTCCGTTTGTAATTTTTCATTCGAGTATTAAAGAACAGTGCTTGTAACAGTGAAAAAAAAACGTAATAATTGCTTATGTCATTTTCTTTAATAATGATTAATTGACACCTCTGAGACCAATGTAAGATTTAAGCGAAAACCCATAAAATATGATTACGAAGGTAAATTTATTTCAAGATCAAGTGTTTGCTCAGGATAAGCTTCAGATTAATGACGATTAGCATACATTAAATATCAAACAAAATTTACAACTGACTCACGATCACGATTGATTGGTGGTGCCGTGAAATAAGTTAATGTCGAATCGACTTTATTTCTATAAATATTGGAACCTGGCTGATCCGCCCGGCTTCGCCCGTGTGCGCAAACAGTCACGTTACTCACATGACAGATAATTGACAAGTTTTTGTGACTACACCAAACGGTGTGAAATTTTGTGAATTTGAGCCAAATAAGAATTTTGAAAAAAGCGGCCCCAACGGCCACCTAGGAGGTTCTAACATATGTTAAATAAAAACCATCTACACTACACGAACATATGGTGTGAATATAAGGTGGATAGCTTCAGTGGTTCAGCCATGATAGTCGGACATACATACGGACCAACGTTTTTATATATTACTAGCCGTAACCCGGTGCGCTTCGCTACACCTATCTTTTCAAAATTTGCCCGCTCGGCGTTGCTTGCGCACGTAGTCATTCGGATATGATAGAAATTAAGTAGTCGGAAGCCATCACTGCTGTTAGTGCTGTTATACATATTTTTCAACTTCAATTTAAATTTTTTTTTAAAGTGAATACTTCTTTAGCGACGTATTTGTTTTGAAAACGTGTTACGATAAATGTGTTACGATAAAGGGAAAATGATTCCATACAGGGGAAATATGTAGGGTAAGGCGAGGAGGATTTGACGAAAGGAGGGTTTGTCTTTTTCATAAAGCATGCCACGCATAACGTTCCAGGGGAGCAAATATGAGAATAAATAGTGCCTAGCATGTTGTGACTCACACGTTTGAAAACGCCACCTGTATCTCTGTTTTGTTGATCTACACTCGTGGTTTTGGTTTTTGGTGTCCTTTTTTGATTATTTTGCTATTTTCTTTTTTCGGATAGAATTTTTTAGTGCCAAGTTCCTCTATTGTACGTTTAGTGATTAAGAGTATCCATAAATAAGTATCACAAACAATTATAGACTTTTGTGGAGAGGACTTAAAAAAATTGGTGAGTTCAAAAATAGAATTTAGTGTGACGAAAGGAGGATTTGACAACTGAGAGATAGGATGATTTGACAAAATGTCAAATCCTCCTTACGGTTTTTTGAGTGTAATTTTAGTATAAGTTTTGGGACACATTTTTTTTGGAAATATGCCGAACATTTATAAAATTTTCAAAACTTGAAAAAAAAATTATCCTGATTATTGACTCTAAAAACACATTCCCATCAAAATTTTTGAATTTTGTCAAATTGTATAAGTATAATTTGCTAAAATATAGCCTGTCCATATATGGCACATTATGCATTTAGGCATCATAAAATTAAAACTTGAACGTGGTTGATTTACAAAAGTGTTAATTATGTTAGTTATGTACATTTTATTAATATTATATTATGTAGGAAAGCATAGTTTTTAGTTAAAAATGATAACAGCCACGTATACGTGTTTTTCTTGGAAAATTCTAATGGATGGGACCCAAATGAAAATTGTATCCTTGTATTCATCTAATATTCTAATGTGTCAAATGTGGGACTCGATACATTAACATATATTTTTTGTTTACATGCCAATATATCGGCAAAAATTGGTTTGCGCTATATATGGCACACCGTGCATTTAAGGGTTGAACATTTTTTTTGAAAATTTTGTTGAATTTCTTATAAGTATATTATTAAATAAAATTTGTTAGTTTTGTGTTGATATTTTTAGTATTTTGGTCGAAATTCTAAAATTGGCAAATCCTCCTACGATTTGTCAAAACCTCCTAAGAACTTGTCAAATCCTCCTCAAAAGTAGGAGGTTTTGTCACTTTCACAATATTGGAATTGAGCTGCATTATGATGAAACTCTTTTTAAGTATATAATTGAAATATAGACAATTTTGAAGTCAAAGAACTAAGGAACATCTCCTACTATGAAATTTTCATCAACTCGCTAAATGTTGGTTCACAAGTATAAAACATTATTTTTGCGTCAAATCCTCCTCGCCTTACCCTATACAGAAAACATCAGTTGTCTGCCTGTCTATATATCTGCCTGTCTGTCTATCTACATATCTGTCTGTCTATCTAACTATCTATCAGTCCGTCCGTCTGTCTGCCTGTCTGTCTGTCAATCTATCTGTCTGTCAATCTATCTGTCTGTCTGTCTGTCTGTCTGTCTGTCTGTCTGTCTGTCTGTCTATCTGTCTGTCTGTCTGTCTGTCTGTCTCTCTGTTTGTCTGTATGTCTGTCTGTCTGTATATATGTCTGCCTGTCTGTCCGTCCATCTGTCTGCCTGTCTATATGAATTGACCAAAATGATTCGTATTAACGTGTCACCTGAAATTACAAAATTTTGTATGACATGTACCAAAACCAGCAGTTGTTGAGTAAAAGCACTGATGCTATATTGTATTATATATTAAGAAAAACGTACTCTGAAAATTTTACCAAAATCGGTGGGGTAGTTTCCGAGTCTATATAAGACAAACAAACAGACAAAACATACATACTATATCCATTCATTTTTATATAATAGATTGGAAATAATATCGAACTGCAACAGTTTCTATGTTCGGCTTTATTGCCATAATGTAAGAGTAAGTAAGTCGAAAATAAGAACATAGAGCAGGACACAAAAATAATTTGGGTCTGCTTTAATGGCAGAATGGAAATGGCAACAATGTGGATATTCATTTGGAAATAAATGCGAAAGCTGAAATCAGATAGGTAATAAAGTAGAAAAGATGTTGGAAATAAAGTCGAAATTTAGTTTCATGCAATTGATAAAAACAATGCACAACAAGCAAACACAAAAGAAGTGTTCTCTTTCTCTTTGTAAATAACGTTATTTATGTCAGAAGGAATAGAAATTTGTCTACATTATATTCAGAGTTTGAGAATACTAAGGTAAAAAAATCGCGCGATTTTGTTAGTTTTTTCTCAAATTCTGCAATTCTCAAAAACTAATATTTTATAAGTTTTTTTCACTTCATTTTGAGAAATGAAAATTTGGGAAAAGAAACTTATAAAATTTTAGTTTTTGAGAATTGCAGAATTTGAGAAAATAAAACTAACAAAATCGCGCGGGGGCTTACGGCTCATTTTCACAAGCGTAATAACAGAAGCGAAGAACATGGGACTAGTGGGTGAACACGGGCTGGACACAAGGCATGCTACATATTCTGGTTTCGTCGTCAAATCTTAAAAGGAAGCCTCTGCCGTTATGCAATAAGAAATTTTACTCTTAACAACCGCTGCTTCTTTGGGCTATCAAGGCCTTAAAGTGATAAACCACGGACAAGATAGGAAACGTCGTGCAAAGTGGCACTCGAGTAATAACTGATTTTCGTGTCCTATATTTGGGTTTGGAATCAGCATTTTGAAGAATTTCCATTTTTTAGGTTTTATGTATACACACACATTTGTCTTCATTTAACCCCATAATAAATAAAACAGACGCTGGCTGTAAAATTTGGGAATTCGACTGGATCACAAAAAGGAGATCGTAATTTGCGCTAAAAAGTTTCAAATGATTTATCGCGGTTTTCGTGTGGCATTGCACTGTTTTTATGGAACTATTTGTTCTCCTGTCCCGCTTCAATCAATTTGCGTATAAACATAATATTGACCATATATGGTACACACATACATAATGTTCACCATTGATAGCCTAGCCACTGTGATGACATTTTAAAAAAAGAATACAAGTCCAGTAATTTTTGTGGATGGAAAGATGTCTGTTGGATGAGTCCAGAGTATATCTTTTCCTAACATATAAGGGAATAGTTTGCGAAGTAGACACTGGACGATCGGAAAACGTCTTAAAACACCGTCAAACGTGCCAAAATACCTCTTTGGTATTCATACACTTTTGGATGTACAAGACTTCACATTTTATTCTTTATTTAAGACGTTCATAGGTGGTTTGAAAGAAAAAAATACCTTCCGAGTAATTTTCGGGCCCGTTTGCATTGAGGAAAGGAAGGATTTTACAAGCTTAACTTTGGCATAGACCTCATCAGACCAGATTGGTTGAGATAGCTGCTAAATTGGAGACAAGTGACAATGTTGATGTTTGTCCACAAACAGCCCGAAATGGGTATAATGGTCGGGTGAGTAGGAAGAAGCCTTACATAAGAAAACCCAACCAGAAAGCTAGACTAGCGAACGCAATTGAACACATGAACAAGGACAATTCGTTTTAGGATAAGGCCATTTTCAGTGACCAAAGTAAATCTAACATTTTTGGTCAGATGGACGTCGTATGGTGTGGAGAAAGCCGAGCACCGACATGAATATCAAGAACCTAATTCCGACCATCAAGCATGGAGGCGGAAATGTGATGGTCTGTGGTTGTAAGAATTCTTCTGGCCTGGGTAATCTGGTTTTCATTGAGACCAAAATGGACAAATTTAGGTACCTAACCATCCTGAAGAAGAATCTTATTTCGAGCTCAAATAAATTGGGTCTGGCCAACAACTCTTCTTTCCTACAAGGCAACGAGTCAAAGCACACCTCAAGATTGGTTAAGGAATAGTTGCCCTATCATGCTCCAAGAAAATTAGACATCCTGTTCAGTCACCCTATTGATCATTTATGGGATTATCTGGACAAAAAAAATCGTCAACACACCATAAATAGCAAAATTCAGCTGAATTCCGTTTTAATGGAGGAAGGGACTAAAATTGGCCCGGAAACCACCTCCAAGCTAGTTCATTCCATGAAAAACCGGCTTACTGAAGTTTTCACTAATAACACGATTTTATCTTTGTGAATAAGGCTGCGGTTCCGGTGGAAGCGAATTTTACTCGCACGAACTTAGCGAATGTAAGCGAATAAGCTCGCGCACATTCGCGCGAACAGAGTGGTTCCAGTGCAAGCGAGTTTACTCAGCGAAGTAAGCGAATTTATTTATCGAAATAGTCGTATGAAGTGTGAACGAAACATTTATCTGCAGGAGGTACTGCTAAGTAGTCGTGTTTTGAAGTTTTGTGATTTGGAAAAGATTTATCATGTCATTGTCGCTTTTTGTTAGAAAATATCTTCTTAAAGTCAAATACATTAACAAGCGTTGTGAAACTATTCTTATTTTTAAGAAAAGACTGGAATGTGGAGAATTTCACAATCTACATAATTCGTTGATCAAAGATGAGAAATTTTTTTTTGAAAATTATAGAATGACCAGATGCATTTCACTATATTTTGACAAGTATAGAGCCTACAGCTACAATAGAGAAAATGTCAACAAATTTTTTTACGCCGATTTTACCTAAATAGAAGTAAGGAAAACTATAGAGTGCGGTTTTGGACATATAACCAGCAAATGGCGAATATTAGGGAAGGCGATTGAGACAAATGTTGAAACTGTTAAAACCATCACAAAATGTGTCCGCCTTCTTCATAATATTATGTAATTGATAAGGAAGGTATCGACAGACAAATTTTATTAGACACTATGAATTCCATAGTAACTGGAACAGAAGCGCAAGCGCAAAGAGCTAACCAAAATCGATCTTCTTTAAATGCATTGAGAGTACCTACGTGACTTATATAAATCTTATTTTTTTCACACCCCTAAAGGTGCTCGATTTCTAACTTCATAGATTAATTTTTCCGAATCCAATTTTGCATAAAAATCAGTACATACACAACTAAACAGTAAAGCACAAATCCTACTTAAAAACATATCTTGAATTCGCTTTGCTCGCGCGAGTAAAATAGAAATGAGACTATCGAACATTTTACTCGCTTAGATTCGCTAAGTTCGCGCGAGTAAATTTTGTGCACTGGAACTACATTATAGGAAATGCGTACTTTTGAATGATTTTAGCGAACTTTGCGAATTCGCGCGAGTAAAATTCGCTTACATTCGCTGGCACCGGAACTGCAGCCTAAGTGGCATTTTTCTTAAAAACAAATACTGTATGGATGGAGACCTTTTTGCTAGTTTTTTTTTTTTGAGGAGTTGAATTCAATTTATTTTATTTTAGTTTATTATAATAAAAAGATCCTGATTTTGTTCATTAGCTATTTCTTTGTTCGTTTGTTTGGTTTTGAGTGATTTTTTTTTTTGTTTTATAACAGTAATTTATGAAATTTTCAATATAAATACTAAAACCTGGCATCTGTACTGAGACTTTTTGAACTCAGTGTATGTATGTATATGCATGTAAGCTGACGCAAATGATGATGCCATCAGGATCAAAATTGCTATGGACTTCCTTTATTACGGATTTTAACAGTTTATGATGGATACTAAAACTTTTAACTCTCATCTGCGGGTTCTATGCAGTGCAACTTTTAACTATCATCTGTCATGAAAAACGCGTGATATTACCTCAGATAGTTTTTATCTAAAATGAACACGTGACAAAAGAGTATAAAACGGCATTCGTCGTCATGTTTTTTTTTTGTTTTTTCAACTGCATATCAAAAAGGAGACACTCGACGGCCACCCATGAACGTTAGGATAGTTGCTAGTACCCCATGGAAAGCCTAAGTTTTAGCTTTTCATAATTACTGGTGTTGAGCGTGTTATATTTTCGCACGAATAGAAGGGACCTCCATTTTTATTGCCGTTTCTAAATGTTGACTAGAGAAATTTTTCATGACAAATTGTACTTGTGGCGTGAAAAGAAAAGTCGAAAAACATTAAACTCGTCAAATGGGCACTTTTTAGAATTTAAGAATTTACATCAAAATACTTTTGGTAGATAACAAGAAAAATAATTTACAGATAGAACGAAGGGTAATGTGTACGATTGCAAAATCTAGGTCGTTGACTATAGTGAAAAAAAAAATTATATAAAATCACACTTAAAAAAAATTGTAATCGCCAATTTTTACATAAAATGAATTTATACTGTACAGGGAAAAATGAGATACCATGCCTGTTAAATAGACCTTGCCATAAATATGAATTATTTTAAACTTTAAAATATAATTAGAACCTTTTGCTTTAGATGTTATGTAATTATAATCCTTCAAAATAAAGCTTATTTTGTCAAGTGTTTGTCAGAAAATAAAAAAAAAAAACACAATTTGCCTTTACTTGTAATTGTTAAATTGTTATTATTATTCTGGGTGATAAATATGACATGTTAGATGAGAAAACTTAAACACGCAAATTAGCCAATGCATTCCGCTTACAAATAAAATAATAAATTTAAAAATCTATTCCACAAGAAGATGAGATGGCTTCTACAAACAACATCCTATGTTATCTATGCACATTCGGGGTTAAAAAAAAAATAAATAAATAAGAAAATAAAAAATAAATATTATTATTAATTTTAAAATTAGTTCAATTATATTGAATACAAATCGAGTTTTTAACGAGAAATACGAGCACATACATATATTGGATTTTTTTTTTGAATATATTTAAGAATACAACCGGATGGTTGGTACCGGAAGCAATTTTATTTTAAGTCTATGCAGATACGAACATGAATATGGAATAACATGTTTTTCGCATACAATTTTCCCAGTGGTTTTTTTTTTGTTTTTAATCTATAAAGATTCACATTTTATCACGCATTGTGTCCCCAAATTCCGTCATTTTATCCTTGTGTTGATATAATTCTTTTTTTTTACTGTTTCCGTTTCCATATCACTCTGTTTTCATTAAACTATGACATTTAAAATGTTGCAAAGCAATACAATGATACAATATGAAAGAAAGTTGCAGTTACAGCTCTTGGAAAGATTTACACTAGACAAAAGGATAATAGCTGATGTTTGGTTTAATCATTTGTGCATTTGGCAAAGTCCAAAGGGTAGGCAACATCGTCATGAATATGTGACTTTACGGGATACAAAGTGCCAGGCAGAAGTAATATAAATCCTTTCATTCTAATCTGATGCACAAAGAGCTCTCAGTAGAATATCCTTTCTAGGTAAATCGCTACAAAAGCAGGTTTATAATGTACTAGGAGTTGGACTTGCATTTTTTAATTTGAATTGGTATGAAAACGAATTACTTGGAATTACTTACTTACTTACTTACTTACTTAGTTGGCGCTACAGCTCGAGGTGAACCTGGGCCTGCTTCTCGCAACCATTTGTGTGTGCGTGTTATTATATTATATATATTTTTTTTTTTTTGCACGAATGGAAGGGACCTACAGTTTTTTGCGGACTCCGAACGGCGAGTTGAGAAGCTCAATCGTGACAAATGATACTCTTTGATGCTTGTCAGACAATCGAAAGAGGTGGGCACTGTGAAAAACTTTTGGGTGTTTGCGGCGGGATTACTTGGAATTACATATTATAAACAATTAACTATTTTTTAGTACAGCAGGAAAGAGGATTAAACATTTGAGCACTGCGATCTTCCTGTGTGGGTGTTACTTTAGTTGAGTAAGTGCCCACAGTGAAGTACATTAGGATATGTATATTCCAGAATTTTACCAACCCGACAAGTACTTGTAAGACAAGTGAATTTCGATAAGTTGTGAGAATTTGTGCAACACAAAACGACAAGTCCATGACCACCTCGACAATTGTCGCGAGGACAGATGACAAGTGGGAAATTATATCATTTCCCTCTTTCTGTAACAGAACACGACAAGTGCCAAGAATCACTTGTAGAATTGTGGTTCAATGAGGACAGGTGATTTGAATATCGTCAAAAACTGACAAGTGCATTTTTGTCTAAGATCTTTAAAAATATTCTTTGTTTAATATAGAAATAAAATAATATTCTTTGATTCCGAGTTTGATAGTGACGGTGATAGTGATAACAGTGAACCTCGCCACAGATTGAAAGTTTTTAAGCCAAGAATTAATTTTGATGCTAGTGATCATCTGCTTTGAAAATGTTCACTTATCCTAATCAGCCGCACATAATCTTGCTGCCAGACTAAATAGTAATAAACGGTCCACTACTTAAAATAGCTCTTTTTTGTCCGCCGTGATTTTCGCCATTTTCACTTGTAAAGGCTTGTTGAGAAATGCCGACAAGTCAACGGAAATTAATTCTTTTGACAATTGCAACGGGTTGAGTTCTGTTACAGAATTAATTTGTACTTGTCGGACAAGCACAGTTCGACAAGTGAATTTAGACTTGTCGCGTTGTGTTACAGGCCCCAGATATGGAATTAAACCAGGATAATTAATACTTGCGAAATGAGGAACAAAATTTAGAACCATTTATTGGGTAATTTAGTTTGTGGCGATTTTTCCAAAGTTAACTGGCTAAATATATTCGCTTTTTTTTCTTTTTAAATAAGCTGATATGATAGGTCTATATGCGTCCTATGATGGAGCATATACATTGAAATCTCTCATTTGCGGACAACCTGTTTAGCAGACAACTCGCATTAAAGGACACCTTTTTGGGGAACCAATTTCGAATTTCCCATACAAAAGGCGTTCTTAGAAATAGACAGCTGTCATAAGTGGACAAAAAATTCCGGTCCCGTTGCTGTCCACTTAAGAGAGATTTCACTGTTCATGCACATAGGGTACACCCTACATATAAACGCTTTACATTGTACCACATATCGCTTTAAAGTAGTTGGCCACTTTGCGATAAAAAGAAAGGATATGCGGGAGCTGAAGTTTTACTCATAAATTAAGACTGAAAATCGGGCGATTGCACTTGGTGCCCTCAGTGCAAATAAAACCTCATCCAGTAATATTTATTACCGAAATTATCGCATGTTTCCATGCTGAAGAATCTTCAGTCATATCGCAGTTTCGTTCAACGTACTGGATCATTAAGGGCCGGCAACTGGTTCGATCCTTTATGAAGGGCTGAAAGGTTAACAAAACCAGCTACTCAACCATTTGAGCCCTTGCCTAGAGATCGCATTATGTGTTTTGCGATGTTTCGATTGGCATATGTACTAGTATGTTTGGAAATGACTGAACGAATCTTATACATTTTTTTTCTTTACTGTTAAGAAATTTTTTTTTTCTTTTTGGCAGATTCAAGTTTTTTTTTTTTTATAAAAGATGCCCCCCGCTATTGGCGGTGATCTAGAAGATCTATTGTACCAAAAAGTCAGCTAAAGACCAAGAACAGGCTCTGGAGATATTTTGTAATGCTCCATTCCCTATGATTTCTCTAAGGGAGCACTTATGGAGTAGAGAGCCACCACTCACATAGTATAATGTTCTACGGTGTTAATGCTGGCAGTGGCTTGTTAGAAGTTTGATCAATCTTTAGATATCCTCATCATATGATGCTACTATACATGGCTAAAGGAGTTCACAACATACAGGTACGTGTTTGTTTACGAATAAATTACTACCAAAGAGGTTCAAGGCTTTGCTCAATGGGTGGCGTCCAAACTAAACAGCGAAGAATTGTAAGGATTTCGTTTGCATTTGATTACGATTTACAGTATTTTAGTTGCATGAGAATTAAGCCAAAGTAATTAACAGGGAGAGCAACTCAAATACAGCCCAAAAAATTGAGACAAGAAATGAGATAAATATTCGATGGCAAGGAATTTACTAACTAAACAAAAAAAATGGTTGTCCAATATTCCTAAATCCAATATTTAAAGACCGATTAAAAAAAAAACACGAATATCGTTAAAAACATGATTTGTGTTACTTTATTATTATTTTAATAACGATTTAAATTTTCATCTCAGTAAAAACATAAAATAAAATAATATCAACAAATAAAAAAAAGAGAACAGGACAAATGCTCTACCACTCCACACATTAAACAAATTTTATGCTAGAAAAACAAACAGCAACATAAATAATAAATTAATATAAACAACAAAACTTAGATCCAAAATCATAAAAAAAAAAACAAAACAAAACAAAAACAGGGGGGTAAACAGAACAAACCTTGTTAGGAGAAGAATAGTGTGAAGATGGCGATGGCATAGAACAATCAGAAGACGCAGAACTATATCTACCAGGCGTAGTACTAGTAGTTAGATTAGCCGTTGAATCACCACTACCAGGACCACTACCACCACCACCACCATGATTATTATTATTGTTATTATTATTATAATTTGTGTTTATCAGATTACGATTGAGATGATTACGATTATTATCAATCGACAACAGAGCACTACTAGCACAATTGCCAAATGCAGCGATGGCACTTAGGCCGCCATTATTATTAGTATTACTGATAAAACATTTAGTATTAGTATGATTGGGATTGCTATTTACATTGTTATTGTTTGTTGGCGATGTTGCGAATGGTATTAGTGTAATAGCTGGGTTAAATGTTGCCAGTGTTGCAAAGTGGTGTGCCGCCGCCGCAGCCGCAGCCGCTGTTTGTTGGTGGTGCTGTTGCTGCTGTTGTGGAATTGTAGCGGGAGGCGGTGATCCACCAAATTGTTGGTGAGATGCCGCCGTTGCAGTCATAAGCGGACTTGTCACTTGCATCTGCATGTAGGTTTGCAACATTTGTAGCTGTTGTTGTTGCTGTTGTTGTTGCTGCTGCTGTTGTTGGTATTGCAACTGCTGTTGAAGTTGCATTTGATGCTGTTGTTGCTGCTGCTGTTGCTGTTGATATTGTTGCAATTGTAATTGCAAATGCTGTTGCTGCTGCTGATGCTGATGCTGTTGATTTTGATGAATTGGATGATGATGATGAAGATGATGTGGATGCGGTAACGTTTGTATTAATTGCATTTGCTGTTGATATATTGTTTTTTTTTTTTTGGTTAGGATTAAGTTGGTCTACTTTCTAACTCTACAAAAGAATTAAATTAAATAAATTAAACAAAAAAAAATATAAAAGCTGATATTTTAGTCAGTGTCTAGCTGCTTTGGTTATTGCTTTTGTTACCACCACCACCACCACCACCAACATCAGGAACCCTTTTTCTAAATAAATTCTTTCCACAAGAAAACAAAAAATCATCATCAATCAGACTTGGATTGAATTCTGCTTGGGGGGCGTTTTTTTTAGTACATCAGTACTAAAAGATATGGAAAACCTCTTAAAAAATTTAAAAAAATTAATTTTTAAAAGGAAAAATATAAAGGAACAGTTATTCTTCTTTTTTCATGTAGCAGTGGTAGGTAAAACTATATGGCAAGGTCTAGATTTGTTTGATTTTTTTTTTCTATCTATAAGACAAAATATTATGGTAAAATTGTTCGGATCGCATATTTTTTTTTTTTGATTTGAATTTTGAGTTATTTTGTTTTTTTTTCTTTTTATGCAAATCTTACCATTATATCTTTGTAGTGTATTTGATTAGATACAGCTGCTGCTGATGCGGCTGCTGATTTTTTACTAGTTGCTTGGGTAGTAGTGTACACTGTTGTTGGGTGTTGACTCCCAAAAAATGTCTGATGTTGAAATAATTGATGCTGCTGCTGTTGTTGCTGCTGCTGTTGCTGTTGTTGCTGCTGATGTTGCAGTTGAATTGAATCACAGAGATTTATTTCAGTGTAACGACTCAAAATCAATGTCGGTGTGAGCGCACTAACAATTGCCGACGGAGGAAGTGCAGTCGGCGGTGGGAGTGGTTGTTGCAACGATTGAATTACAGGATCGGGTGGACAACAGTGACCACAATAGCACAAAGGCAATCCCGATGGATTTGGATGTTGTTGATATTGTATACAATTTGTCTGATGTTGTTGTAATGTTGTTATACCGTTACAATTTGGTAAAAATGTACAACTATCTTGGTGGTTTTGTGATGGTGTTGTCTGATTTTGTTGTTGGCCAATAGATGGCGGTATTAAGGGAACTTGTATAGTGGATAGGTGGTGACGATGATGCTGGTGATGGATATTTAAAGGATTTATAAGGGAATGGTGATGTTGTTGTTGTTGTGGTTGTTGGTGATGATTTGAATGAAGAAGGTGATGATGATTACTCGAATTAGCTAATGCACTAACAATAGCCGATGTTGCTGCGGCAGCAGTCAATTGAGTATTTGTCTGTTGTTGTAAGTGTTGTAATTGTTGTTGTTGTTGCGGAGCCAAAAAGGGGGGACAAATAGCGAGGCCCGGTGGGAAATACGTTGTGACAACAATTTTGAATTGTAACTTTTGTTTTTGTATATCAATTTAATTTTTTTGTTTTGATTTATTATATAATTAAATATAAAGAAATTTATTATTTCCTTATTCTAGTTTTTTTGTTAAAAACTACTCTTGCTTATCGTACACATTTAAAAAATTGTTTGATAATATTTATATGACATTATATATATATAATATAATAATTGTAAGAAGATTGTCTAGAGATATCAATGATTTTACCTAGAGGGTATTTATTTTGTTTTTTTTTTTAAGAAGATTTGTATAAATATCTAAATAGAGTTCTAAGATTAAAAGTGATTCCAAGACAAAGATTATCGAGTTAAGGTAGAAATATTTATGTAAAAAGTTATATAAATATTTTTATTTTAAATTTTAGAAAAAGTTATTTTTAGAGTAGATGATTATCGAAGTTTCACTGTGTTCTTCTAAATTGGGTACAATATGAATATTGCAATATATGTATTTCGTTTTCTGAATAATATTTTTCCTCAATTTAGAATAAAAAACACGAATATAAGTACGCTAATGATTTTTGATTGTCAAAACGCGATTTCTTTTTGTGTGTAAGTTGATTTGTCTGTTTTTTTTTTTTTTTTTAAATTCACATAACCTTAACACTTAATTTACTATGATTATTATATATATTCTATATTTGATATTCTATGGAATTCCCTAAAAAATTTGCTTATATTAGATTGTTTTTATTTAGTTTAATAAACAAATTTATATATACATCAAGAATATTTAGTGTTGATTTGTTTTAAGATTGTCTACAACCTAGTATTGACTTTTTGTTTATATATTTGATTTGCTTTCCAAATTGACCATAAACTAAACAAACTAATGCACATCTATTATATGTATATATGTGGATTGTTTATTTATTATTATATAGTTTCTTTTTTGTATATACTCTGTTTATAAAAATATGCTATGTTACTGATTGCACGCAAATATGTTTTTTTTATTTTTAGTTAATATGATATGTAGGGAATAATTGAGTTTTCTGCGTTAAGCAGGAAGAAAAATTAAATCGAATTCAATGCAAAAAAAACAATCAAACATTGTTTTCTTTTCTGTTTTTTTTTTTTATTTTTAAATACTAACAAACAACCTTGTAATTTTCTTTTTTTTTAATTCAAGTTTTACAAACTCTTTGGTGGCGACGGATTATATTTGCTTTTTAATTATGTGTTTGCAATTTGATATACATACATATATATATATATTTTAGGAATATTTGTTTCAAACGAAAATATTTTGTTTGTATAAATCTATCTTTTTTTTTTTTAAAGCTGTTCAGATTCCCTTAGAGAAAATATTTATTTTTTCTTTGTGGTTGTCTATTGCACAATTTCCGTTTATCCTGTTTTTATCCTAATTTTTTGTTTAATAATCTATAAGCTCAGATATAAGTTTTATTTTTTCTTTTCAGATTTATTTATTCCATTCTTATATATCCGTAACAATTTAAAAAAATTGAATACTGTTGATTTCTTTCTTTTATTTTTTTGGAAAATAATTACTTTAAAAAATATTTAATGTGTATCAATCAAAAAATAAATACGTATTTATATAAATATTGTAACAACAATAATTTGTATCTTTCTCTTGTTTTTTTTTGTAAATATTTTTTTTTGTTTTCTATATCTCTGTAGTAATACTGATTGTATTTGAAGAAGTTTTGAACACTGAAGTTGGTCGTGTTTTTGTTTAGTTTTAATTAAAAGTTTTTATAGTTTATAGATATTTTCCGTTCCGTAAGAGAAAGAAATAGAGACAATTGATGAAAGATACTCTGATTGTCGAACAGAGACGTATGAGGTTCTTTTTTGAATCTGTATATAGCCAAGAGCAGTTTTTTTTTAAATTGTTTAAAAGTTATTTGTCGTTTATTTTTTGACGCTGTGTTCCCCCTTTTTGTTGACGTCTTGTTTGGGTCAGGTTATGGTACGCCTAACTTTCAAGAGGAAGAAGGATATGCTTATGTTTTTTTTTTTTCAAGAAAAGGATAAAGGATATACCACCATATATGAGAAAATTTAAAATTTTGTTTGCTGTGTTTTTTTTTTTTTTTTTTGTTTTTTACCAATTTGTTTGGGATTCTTCGTCCGTGTCAGTTAAATGAAGAGCGACAAATTGCAGATTTTCTTGTGTGCGGCGTTGGCAACTGGCAATGATGATGAAGACTATTTATTGCTGGTTGCTTTCTGCTACTGACGGATATCAAACGTTGTCTCCAGGCTGATGATGATTATGGTCAAACCACGTTTTGGCAATTAACTTCTTACCAAAGAGTAGTTATTATTTTTTTTTTTTTTTTCGTTTGTTGAACAACAACGACAAAGAAAAACCCGAATGGAGAAAAGGAAGATACAAAAAACAAAACAAAGAAAAAAAAACAATTTTAGACTTCAAACTTCTTTAACACTTTTTCTTTCTTTCAATTATTATTATATTATGTACTATAAATTATTATTAGAATTTTTTTTTGCACTTAAACTTTGGCCGATTCAGCGAACGATCGTAATCAAGGCAAGACCAACGAACTTATTGCCCCTACGAAAAATTCTACCACTTTACTTGTTACTCCGTCTTCTATCGCCGCTTACTTTCTTCGTGTTCTTGTGTTGTTCTTTTTTTGTTATTCTCGTTAGAAAAAACGAACGCGAGGCGATAGGTGAGCGCTGTTTTTTTTTTGGTGTGTATTCTCTTTTTTTTTATTCACAATTCTTTTACTTATTCTTTTTTATTTGCTTACTATTTTATGTATGATTTTTTGTTTAACTTTTTTTTGTGTATGTCTTGGTAGGTATAGAATAAAAATTTTGACAAAAACAAAATAGCAAAAGACGTGGAAGAAAAGTGTTTTTTTTTTTTGTGGTTGTGTATCTTTCGGCGGCAAAGAAAATTTTCGCGGTTTATTCAATTTAGGTTTTGTCGCACGATTCGTGAATAAATTGTAATCAAAACAAAATGTCAATGAAGTGACGACAACAATGACGGCCAATATTGATGATGATGACTGCAGAGGCCCGAGATGGTGTGTAAGCAGAATTAGAGAAGAATGAGTAGAGAAGAACACAACAAGAGTTCTTATGTCAATGATTCTTTTGCTATTTGAGATACAAAATGAAGTACGTATCTAAGAGTTACTATTAGATATTTAGATTTGATTGTTGGGGTTTTTCTGTGTTTGCTGGTTATTAGTAACGCAGTTGAAATAACAATTCGTTTATTTTTTAGATGACAAGATAGAACTTAAACGCACGTCGTTTGTTTATACGTGAAAGAGTGAAGTTGGATTACAGGAAAAACTTGATTTGTTGGTTCAAAATAAAAGAAGAAGTGTCTAATTGAATTTCGATGAGGAACAAAAATTTAATTCAAACGAATTTGCTAAAAGATACTTTTTATTTGTGAATGAGATAATTTTTTTTTTTTTTTTTTGAAAAGAACTTGTGAATTATTTTTACTTTTTTTTTTTGTTTTTTTTTTTTACTATGTGTTGAATGTTTGATAATATAATATGTAATAGAGCGGCGGACAGAATTGGAACGGGTTAAAGCAAAGACTGTACGAAGACTGAAGTAAGAACGACTGGCATTCTAAGGTAATATACCTATTTTTTCGGAGTTCTTCTTCTTTGGCTCTCCGGAGCAGCATACCTTTATTCTTCCTCTTTTTATACAACATACCGTGCTAGGTGGTTGATATAGTATATTTTGTGTTTTCCTGACTTGGGAATACGTACACTGGCGAGAATGAGAGACGGTTTCGATGTCTGTGTTTACGTGTGAGTGTGTTTGACGTGTTTGTAGGGAAAAACATTACTCTTTCCCGTAAACACAGGCGCAGAGAGTCGATTGACTCTGTTACCACGGTTTCATTGCTTTTTTGTGTTCTTCTATGTTTTTTTTTTTTTTTTGTGGAAACATTGTTGAATAACAATACACATGGTGGTGGTGCCACTAATGATGGGTTTTAAATACACGCGGTTAGGATATACTCTCCTGCCTGTGAATTACAAAAAAAAGAACAGGTTCTTCTCCGCTCTCAACATCGTAGGGTTCAACATACAGGTGAAACGCAATAACAAAAACAAAAAGGAAGTGCTCTCTTTATGAGCAGGTAGCTAATGAACAAGTGTATGAATGAAAAGGGTGCTCTCTCTCCTTCTGTCCTGCGTTCGTCCTGTATAACAGTTACTACTTGTTGTAATTCTTTGCCTCTCTCCGAATATTCGGAGTTGTTTAAAAAAATACCCATACAATCGCAGCCGCAACAGTTGTTGTTACGCTTACGTTGCGATGTAATTCAACAAGCTACAAGTAAAAATCATGTGCCTTGTAACATCGTCGGCAGAGCCCTCATCATCCCCATCTCCAGCACCAACCGCTCCAACTCTCAGTCTATGCCGGTGTATGATAGGAAAAACGAATTCAATGCGTCGAATCGGAAATTTTGGTTCTAAGGCTCCACCATGCGACAGGTATGTGGTGCATGCTGGCGGTATTTGCGGGGGGGTGGTTGGAATGGAACGAACATACGTTTTCCACCTGAGTGTATTTGTGTTATACATTTAAAGGTGATAATCTGAGGACTTCTTTTATATTTGTTGTTGTTGGTGCCGATGTTGTTTTGGGTTTTTTTTATTTTTTTATTTTTCATCCTTGAAATGCAGTGGTGCGCAGAGTCTGTACGGGTTTTAGACTTCTCGTGGTGGGGCACTGGAAAAGCAACAGTTCCGGCGAGATCCGATTTAAGTTTACAATTTGCTATACATTTCTCTTTTTTATTTTGACTTTATTTGGTGGTGTTCTCTTTTGGTAATGCAGTCGTCTCTTAGGAATGTGGTATGGCCCTGCGCCCTTAGACCCCCGCGTTCGTAATGAAGCACAACTTGTGGCGAGTACGAATTCATGAGGAAAATGGATTTTTTTTTGGTTGTACTCGCAAAGCGATGAGACTATACTTTGGGAATGCAATGGGTAACAGTCAGTGGTGTTGCTAGTTAAAAGGAATGCGATTAGTTTTGATGAGGTAAAGTTAGATGTTTGGATATTTGGAATGCATAAATGAAATTTCTAGTTGGAGTTGAGAAGCTAATGTACATAAGTACGTATTACCAAAATTAGTACATATGTACGTACTATGATTTTTATTGTTTAAAAAAATTATGGTAAAACACCAAAAACGTAGGTAGCTGTTGATAGCTATGACCGTAAAAGTTGATGCAATATAAAAAACGTACACCCAACTTAAAAGACTGCGATACAGTTCAGGATTTCGATTTTAGTTAGCACAGAAGTCCTAAATAGCGCGACTGGGGTGACATCAATCGTTGCAGACAATGTACTGCGATGTCGTGGGCTATGGCTTTTGACGGCCATGAATAAGGAGCACAATACAGGGTGAGCCACATCCAAGTTTATGTCATACAATTCAATCCTTCCGTTTCCACAGGTAATTTTTTTTGTGCAAATGAGTATCAATCAGCAGGCAGTTGGTGCGGGAAATTTTTGCATAACGATTTGAGTTAATTTGCGTGCAAATATACGATTATTATTGTTTTCAACGAAAACGGTCCTTGGAGGACGGTATTTAAAAATTTTTAATATTTTTTTGTTTCGAAAATGAAAATCCTTCAGCTCTGGGTGCTCTCAATAAGATGGGTGTAACGTTACCGTATAGACCCAACGCCAGACGCATATACTTTTATAACCCATAATTTTCTGGACCAATGACCCGATAACCCCCGAAGGATTAGCTTAACGTTTGGACGAAACAATGTGGACAGGGGATCAACCCTCATGCCTCCACCGAACTAGTGCTGTTCACTAACAAAGGATCGATACCAGCCTTCACGCTACCGACCATTGAGAGTACTCCCCTTAGGTTGTCCAAAAGTGCGATATACCTGGGCCTCATACTCGAAAGGAAACTTAACTGGAAGCTGAACATCAAAGAAAGGGTAAAAAAGGCTTTTTCTACCTGCAATAGATTCTTTGGGAAAAACTGGGGATTTAAGCCGCAAATAAAACTGTGGATGTACACTGCGGTAGTCAGACCCATACGGAGGATTGGTCTGGTCGGCACGCTGCCGCTAGAACCAGCAACTCTAACGATATGACCAAGGGACAGACAATATCATACACTCGAACAACCAGCGCGATGAAAACAACTCCAACAGCGGGATTGGAAGCACTTGTTAATTTCCCATGGATCTCTATATGCAGGAGACCGAAGCTCTCAGGATTATCCAGTCAGGATAAGCCAGTCAAAGCACTGGAAACCGAACAGAACACATATGGAAACACCAAGATACTTGGCAACTACGATCAATTTGGACTACACTGTCCTATACTTGGATTTCGATAAGCCCTTGTCATGGGCCTTCCCAAGCAGAGAACAGTGGTGGAAAGACGAAATATATAATCATCAGCGATGGGTCAAAGATGGACATAGACATAGGAGCGCGGGCTGCTTCTCGGAGGATCTAAGCATAAGCAACTCCATACGACTCTCAGACCATAGCAGCGTTTTCCAAGCCGAGATTCTAGAAGTGACGAAGTCCGCCCAATTGGTGTCAATGATGATGATATCGGAAGAGGATATCGCAATTTACATTGACAGCCAGGCGGCCCTAAAAGCAATAGCTGCTACGCAAATAACATCTAGTATTGACGCGAAGAACTATTGCCGCAGCACAACGTAAAAGTCTGCTTGGCCAGAAAGGGCTCATGAGGATACAGCCCATTTCCCGTAACTGCCCTAATTTCTGCCAACTGAGAAATAGAGCCATTGGCCAATTCTTCTTCGAATACATCGAAGAGTTACCTGATGGATCACCATCGGACCTGCTTGAATTTTCAAGGGCTTCCAGTTGGTTGGAAGCTAGATACTAACACCACGGGTGGGAACACACTGGGTAATGGGTCCACATGGACCTATGTAAGTGTGATGAGGATGTTACCATTCTCATCAGCCCGCTAACCTAATCTAGCCTAGCTAAGTTTAACTATCGCGTTCCAGCTCTCATAAATTTCAAACCCAATAATTAGCTTGAAGTAAGACAGTCCTGCTCCTTCTCGATGCCTTCTCGGCAAAAGACAACGGAGTAGTTTTGTTCTTTTTTTGTGTCACCTATATAGGCTTTAATAACCTTTCTATATAAAATACAATAGCAACTATAAGTTAAGCCGCTATTAAACCTGTGCTTCCAAATTACCTTCAGCAAATCTTATCGAAAATGTCCAAAATTATAAGTTACCGGTTGTGTCAATTATGGATGAAAAATGGGGCAGATAAGGATGTCTTCAAAGGAGAAAAGCTAAATTGAAAAAAGAAGAAAAATGAATACTACAACTGAAGTGTCACTTATGTCACCATTCCCAGTGCTGCCAGATATCCACTAAGAGAACTTTAAGCCGTGATAATCGTTTTATATGCGAACCTTTTCTTAGCTTTATGTACATACACTGCCGCTCATCTGAATAGGTTCACAATATATGATCTTACTTCTGCTCGCCTCTCTTAATGTATATTAAAATTACACAACTTTGTTTAGTACATATAGCAAGATTATTTATCTGTACTTAATTTGACAGAGAAAAACCAAACGAAAAAAATAGCCGTTATTGTATTATGCTGCTTTGATCTTATTCTTCGAAAAAAATACGCGAATATTTTGGCTCATCAGAATAGGTTCAGTAGCTATAAGTTCAGATAACGTTGAGATAAGCTAACAAATCGTAACGGTTTTTTGGTATTCGATAGTTATAATTATTTTCCACTATGTGTTTTGAAAATGGGTCGCGATAACCCTTTAACGTAGGACGAAAAGGACCAAATCAAAGCGTTTAGTGAATCGGGCCTAAACACCGTAATTTCGCAAAATAAAGAGGACGAATTCAAAGTTTTCTTAGCAATTATTTGTAAAATGTGTTGAGCAACGGGAAAAATATGAAGGGAGGCACAAATAACACAACTACAGAAACAGATAGGAGAGCCATCATCAGAGATGCGTGCTATTCTCACGCCGCTAATTCGAAAATAAAGGAAACAACCGGTGTTAGCTCTAACTTGGCTATGATAAAACATGTTATACCAACTGCTAAATATCTAAAGAGGCTGAAGCTAAAAAAAAACCAGCAACTTATTGCCACTCGTGAAAAAATACGCCTTAAGTTCTGTCGTGAACATGACTTGGAAAACCGAATGGCAACGTGTCGTTTTTTCTGACCAAAATAAGTTCAATTTGGTGGAGCTAAATGGATATAACTATTAGTTCCATGAATTGTGAAGAGGAGAACATCATTTGAGTCATCTCCTTAGCTGTGAAGGTAGTGTGGTGGTGTGGGGAGCATGTCCTACTAAGGAACTTGCACGCTTCAGTTGCTCACATCAGGAATGAACGCGTATTTTTTTACGAGTGGCAATAAGTTGCTGGTTTTTTTTTAGCTTCAGCCTCTTTAGATATTTAGCAGTACATATAAAGGCATAGGTTACAAAAAATAAAAATAAAGACACCTAGTAGGAAATTACAAGTACAAAACTGTGTTGTTTTCTTAAACTGCAATATCCCAACGAACTGCTTGAAGCAAGAGTGTCCCCGTGAGAATGTTTTAAATCCATCGTTCGAGCTAGAATCCATAAAATAGTGCGAACGAGGGGCAT
Source organism: Brachyopa scutellaris (assembly GCA_949775065.1). Classification (NCBI taxonomy): domain Eukaryota; kingdom Metazoa; phylum Arthropoda; class Insecta; order Diptera; family Syrphidae; genus Brachyopa; species Brachyopa scutellaris. The sequence goes on along the minus strand of OX459114.1, from coordinate 69,985,590 downwards.
GTAATCAATATTTTTGCGTGGTCCTAGACTACAGAATACGCAAATGTATACACGTAAATACATATGAATACGTACCCGAATACGTTTGAATACATTGTGATTCACCATGAATACGTACAGAAAACTTCCTTGAATACACTGATTACTTGCCCCCTCTAGTGCGAACACACAGAACAAAGTCGTTTACGGTAAAAATACAAATTATTTCCATTTCTACTCGTAAATGTCACAGAAATTATCACTGCTGGCAACTCTCTATTTTAGAAACGCTGCCTTTACACTGCCATAGTGCAGCGTAAAATATTCTGAAAATTCTTAGCTACATAAGAGCCGTAACTTGTTGAAGTGAGAAAGAGAAAACAATGGAAAAATTCCATCGTTAATAGAGTTTCGCGGTTAATAAACATTATGTTGAGATTGTAAATAACCAGGATTTAGAGGTTTAAATGAATTTTCAAAATTAAGTAACTTTTTTGATTCAATAAAAATGAAAAAGTCAATTTGATATCTTTTAATTAATTCATAAAACATAAAATCAACTTCAGGTAGTATAGAATTAATTAAATTTCATACACGATTTTATGACCGCCAATGCATGTTTTAATTTAAAAGTAAGTTCTACAGAAACGGCTAAAATCTTAAGCGATCTGCAATCTTATTGAATATGAGGATTAAAACTATTATATTATTTTAATTATAATTAAAAACAGTAAAAATACGAAGGTATATTGAATTTAAATAGCACATACATATGGTCCTCTCTGCGGTATGTGATACTCCAGAGTTCAGTGTAATCCAAGAAAGTTGTATACCAACTTAGGACGTTCATAAAAACGTCACAAATACTCAAACTATGAAAACCCGAACAGTGGTGATCACCGTTCAAGAACTACACATCGAGAACACAGCAGTAGTGATTTATTATATGAAGGAACGGCTGTAGTGTTGTACATTATTGCTGTAGCACTAGAACTAGATGGGCTTTAAGCTTTTGTCTTGGCCTCCATTTAGTGTTCAACCATTTTTATACTTTACTTCGAATTCCTACTTATTTAAGAAATAATGAAAAGAAAAAGAATCAAACTTTGTGCAGTGCCATCTACTGAAGAGCACTTCTGTCAAGAGCGATGTAATCTGATACTCAGCCAGGGTGTTCGCCATCTGATGACTAACATAAGAATACTGCTGAGTGGCCGGAAGTAGTTTAAACATCTTGGCGAGCTTGTTTTATAATGTTGGTTGTACCATTGTAATTACAATGACAGCTAACTTCATTCAAAAAATATCTGCCAAGTAAGTGACAGCTGTTCGAGAAACTTTTGTAAAAAAAAGCTTAAAATCTATCAGTTTGACACAATTACTTTTTCAGCGCTTACATATATAGGTCTGTTTGGTAACACACTAGTTTTCGAAATATGTACATACTCTGTAAGCTTTCATAGAATTATGACAGTTTCGTGGCGCTCAATTTGTTTACTCTCATTTGGCTCTCAGCTTGCGATGTATGTCACGCTACACGGCTACACCTGTTCGTTGGGATGCGCTGTTCAACTCTGTCAAACTAGCCATCTGACAGTCATAATGTCATAATCCTCATTGTTACTGAAAAACAAAAAAAAAATAAAAAATAAAAAAAAAAAAAAATTAAGGGTTTGACCAAGTGTTGTTTCAAGAGCGTTTGATAACTTTTGTTCAAGTTTTTTATCTTTGAGCAGATTTCTCTCTCTTTGAGAGGTTTAACTATTTGACATGTCTCAATTGCTTGTGCATAAAAAAGTTACCAAACAGACCTTATAATATCTGAACAAATAAATGAAAACAGTGTCTGGCGTTTGCTGTGACGAAAAGGTTATTATGTACTTTTGTCATATTATTTTTGATCTGATTTTTAGTTTGAACATAGAATTACTTACTTACTTACTTACTTAGTTGGCGCTACAGCTCGAGGTGAACCTGGGCCTGCTTCTCGCAACCATTTGTGTGTGCGTGTTATATTTTTGCACGAATGGGAGGGACCTACAGTTTTTTGCCGAATCCGAACGGCGAGTTGAGAGCTCAATCGTGACAAATGATACTCTTTGATGCTTGTCAGACATTCGAAAGAGGTGGGCACTGTGAAAAACTTTAAGGTGTTTGCGGCGGGAAATGCACAGCCTTTCGTTAAATCGAAAAATTCGTTAAATCGATCGTCGTTTTATTTATGTAAGTAATTATTCCCATTCCACCAATGTATTTATTATAAGAAAAGAGAAATCAAATCACATAGACAAAATAACAGAAGTAGGGATAAACGCACCAAGATCACAAACTACATATTTTGTTTTTAACCAGAAATTGTAAAGCATTCGTTAAACTGAACCGACATTTCTTGCATCATTCGAAATATAGAGTCATCAATAATACAAAATCTGATTCATTATATTGGAAATTCGTTAAATCGGGTATTCGTTAAACTGGACGTCCACTGTATGTAGTTAACATAATGTGTGTCGGTGCTGCTCTCTACCGACATTACAATGCGGACGATTGGCAGTTACTTCTTCACGGAGTTTGAAGAAGTTGTCATCTTCACATGATCCCACTGCAATACCATATTCGACACAATGGATTAAACTGTTGCACAAGCAAGAGAAAAAAGCGCTGCAATTGATTTTCTGTCAAATTTTACTAAACATTTTTGAAATTAACAGATGGGCAAGTTTTCCATATTTTGATTTGGCATCATTTAGTCATTCATACATACTATGTATGTATGTACGTCGGGTACGGCACAATTTAGCCCAGTAATGGAGAGGAATTGAAATTGAAATTGAAGCAGATGGCAATCCAAAATATTTACCGCAGTGGCCAGATAAAAGTTACCACCATTGAAATAGTCGAAAAATCTACTTTTTGTGAATAATTCAGTAAATTTATTTTGTCTGAACTGCATACTTTTTTGGAATAAAATAATAAGGTTAGAGAATTTAGTAAGCGATAAAAGTTGCCAATTCGATATTTTGAAAACGCTTGCGAAATTCATTTTTTACTTAAAAAAAAAAAGCAAAATAAATATTTTTAGAAAATCGAAAGTATAAATACATAGTAAAAACAATTAAGTTAATTTAATATTCGGTATGCGCCCCTGTAGCCTTGAAAACGGCCTTAATTTGGAGAGGCATTATTAACTTTCGGCACTAATCTAGTGTTATATCATTTTCCCAGGCTCCGTTATTGCAAATTTAAATTCTATCCTACTTCTGGCAGTTCGGTGCTCAATTTTATGTTTAAGAATCACCCAGCAGTTCTTAATTGCGTAAAGCTCAGGGCTATTCCCTAGCGTCTCAAGCGTGCTGAGCCTGACTTCGGTTACGAAATTCTTTATATTTGAATAAAAAAATTAAGAGATCAACACTAAACTTCTGTTTTTGATAGATTAAATGTTCAATGTTATCAAAATAATTAATCTAACCTTCCGGGCCCAACTTCATGGCGCAGTCGTGAAAAATAGAGCCGACTATTACTGGGAATCGTCTATCGAAGGAATGAGATGATCTTTAATAATATTTAAAAAGTTATCTCCATTCATCGATCCGTTAAACAAAGTTTCGTAAAAGCTTACGCAGCCCCAGAGCATGAAACTAACGGGAAATTTATTTCTAGTGAATGTGCACTCACATTTTTAGATCCATGGGGCTGATAGAGATTAGATTTTGTTTCTTATGTGAAGATGACTCTTTTTCAATCATTTTCCGTCCGATTCCGGCGAGCTTTTGCAAAACTTAACCTCAAAATCCTAATTTAAGTTTTTAAACCTGGTTTTTTCCTCGGCCTCTTGACTGATTTATCACTGTCCTGCAATCTTTTTCGTCCAAGACTTATTTCTTTAGATGCTTTTTTTATTCATTAATACACGCATTTTTAAGCAAACGGTCTTCTCTTTGGTTTGTGTTCCTATTTTTATCCCGGTCCCAACTTTCCTTCTCTCTGATACAAATAAACGACTTTTCTTTGAAACACTTGGTACACTGACACGGCTACATCCAACTCTTTCACCAAATGACCTTATAGAGAAATGTTCGTTATGTTAGGCGTTAATCACTGACGACTCATATATTGCCCACAATTCAAGCTTGACCGTATTTCCCTAAATCTTAATAGGAAATAAGACAAATCATCATACTTGTGAGTAATCACAATTATAATGGAAACATTTAAACGCTTTTGGAATTAACAAGTACTGTTGATTTTTTTTTTTTTTTTTTTTTTTTTTGAAGTAAATAAGGAGAGAAAAACTGACTACTTTTGAAATCTCTAGCAGGTGTTAACTTTTATCTGGTCACTACGGTATTTAGGAAAGCAAAAACTGATTTCGACTTTTTTACTTCTATATATATATACAGTCGGTACATATTATGTATGTCCTCACATGTATGTATGTACAGTACATATGTATGTAAATATTTTATTTTTTTATTTAAGAACCCGAATGCAGCTTCAAATGCCCCAAAGCCTTTGCCTGTCAGTGATACCTTTCATGTAATTAAAAATATAATTATTGAAACAAATCCTCTGTAAGTCTAATTCACGTAACAGTAATATACATATGCATATGAACATTGTTGAAATAATTTCCAAATGGAATAATTTTATGCCTCTAATAGAATACATTGCAATTCGAGTCATGCTCTATCTCAAAAAAGGTTTTTGTTCAAATACCCACAACAGCACAAGGACCAGGATACAAAATATCAAATCCCATCACCACGCTCCACCCACCATTCCAGATGGGCACTGCACTTCATATACAGTGTACCAAAAATCTGTTCATTAAAAATTCTCCAAACAGCATGACAAAAATAGCCGAATAGCGCAAAATATAAAAAATTCATGGAAATTCTAATCCTGTCTAAACAAAAGGGGTGCTGCTGCCGTACTCCGGAAGCCCTACACCCTTGTATACACATTCAAACTCGTACACAACGGAGCAGAGCAGGCTATAGCAAAAGTTATATCCTCACAAACAATAACACTCGTGTGCGCTTTGTCAAACATTTTTCGGACTGGAAAAGCTCAAAAGGGAACATTTTCCACAAAGGAGTGGAAAATCGAAAACAAAAACTCTAATGAAATATTTATACAAATAATTTCGCATCCTAGAGTTGGGTTTTACCAGTCCTAGTCCTAGTCCTATATGTAGCTATAGCTGTTTGTACTCCTACCTGTTTTCATTTGTGTGTGTGGGTGTAACAGAGTGAAAATCATTTGAACCTTCGGAGACCAGGTTGTAGATATATTTTCTACTTCGTTGATTTGGGAAGACGAAACGAAGATGTGGATACCCTTGCTTGTTCACTGTGTGTGACAAAGCAGTAATAGTGTCCCTTACCTATTTGGCAAAAACGGATTATTATGAATTCTATATTTTGGCACAGTGCTCTATCTATAGGTACTTACACAAGCCAATTGTGTTTACTTTGTTTTATCACCGGGCAAGTAGATTTCAATGTAAAGTAACAGTAAACGACTTAAAAAGCATTTTCAGAGTAGCAAATTAAACATACATATGTAACGAGTATTTATTTCAGTATATAGTACAACTTCATTTGTAACGTGCCATTTAGAGGGGATTTAGGAAAACTTACGTCAGAGGTATTGCAATATTGTGCAAGCATTTTGCAGTCGCTTGATTCACTCACCTGAAAAGATACAAAAAAGGGGGGAAATTATTTACTACAAAATACAATATAATTGAGAATGTTATGTCTGAATTTTTTGGATTATCGGTTTATAAGTAATTGCAAAAAGAGATTTAGTCTACAAGCTTTAACCCCTCTGTTACCTTACAAAAAAATAACACTTATTACCTTTCGGGTCATAAAATGACCCCTTTGATTTAAATGCAGTAAAAGCGAAATATACATAATTTATGTACAAATCAATCTCCTTCTGGCTTCTGCTGGTTACAAAAAGTCGTAGTTACCTTGATAGTATGGCCATATTGTGGACATACTGACTTATAGCAGACAAAGCAGGTGTTAAATGTCTTTCGGTCAGGTTTCGGTGGACAAAAGATGCAACTCGTAAGATTTTCTTTGGTGGCTTTGACATTGATTGTTCAGTTTCTTCATTCAGAAGATGCTACCTTAGGTAAACGACACCGTCAAGAAATACATTTTCGACAGGACTTTCACCGAATTCTTGCAAAAACAAGCGACGTTTATGCAATTTTTTTTGTTGCGGATGAACCTCAGTCCATAATATATACATATGCGCTCAAGGTCAGAGATGTCAATGAAATTACTAAAAAAAAAACCACTGGCCAACGATTTATTTGAAGTTTGCAAATGTATGTTCTCACCAATTGGTCAAGCGTAACAACCCATTAGCCCAGTGGCTCGATTGCCAACTTACGGGTTTTAAAAAAAATTATCTGTAGTTGCGTTCCTTCTGCGATAAGTGCACTTCAAGAAACTTCCCCAAGATAAACTTGGAAGTTCAAACGAAACCCATTCGATGCATAAGCTGCAACCCATGCTTTTATTCCGTATTTTCTGGGCTAAAAGGGGTCAATTGCACGTCGACGGTAATATTTTCATACGGAACGTATAAGAACTGCAGATTTTCGACCCATTTTTCATACAAGTCCCGAATAGGCGGAAGCTTACTTACTTACTTACTTAGTTGGCGCTACCGCTCGAGGTGAACCTGGGCCTGCTTCTCGCAACCATTTGTGTATGCGTGTTATATTTTTGCACGAATGGAAGGGACCTACAGTTTTTTGCCGATTCCGAACGGCGAGTTGAGAAGCTCAATCGTGACAAATGATACTCTTTGATGCTTGTCAGACATTCGAAAGAGGTGGGCACTGTGAAAAACTCTTTTAGGTGTTTGCGGCGGGATTCGAGCCCAAGACCGCTGCCTCAGTAGTCTGATGCACTAACCACTTGCGCTACGGCGCAAGCTTATCTCCACGAACTTGTGATCGTCGATTTTCTCTCTCATCAGACGCAACGAAACGAGATGAATCGGTTCAGAGACATAACGGTTCTAAAAATTGAGCGACAGTGTATTTCATTCCATAGGATTGTTACACTTTCGCTTTATGAAAGGGAACGGAATCATGCTTTATATTTTTATATAACTTACTGATAAGAATCAATATGCCTAAATAAGCATCAAATTCGATTGTATCCATTCCATGAAAATCAGTTTTACCCACCTTTTTCCCTTCTATATTAGTCAACCGAATTATTGAATGAATTGGCCAGAAGGCCAGAAGTGAGATACGCTGAACAGCAAACTGTGTGACACCCATGCGCGACGTTATGATGTTTTCGGCTGCCGCACGCAAGCTTTGAACCGGCGCGGTGCACCATATCAAATCTTTATCATTACTCAGATATTGGTCATTGGAAATGCCAATTGCTGGAGCATCAATAGCTTGCTTTTATTTTTTTTACCACCAAACTGGTATGATTACGCTCAACAAAAAGAATGGTGCATTATACAGTCGCCTAGCAACCAAAAACACTAACAGTTGACTGATTTTAAGTTAAATCACATTTAAAATGTTAATGGGTCATATGATGACCCGTAAGGTAATGCGTGTATACACCTACCGGGAGGGTCTCAACATAACACTTACAGGATAAACAATTGTTTTTCCTTAAAATATACACGAATTCAGGCACTGGGTAAAGAGAAAAAAAAATTAAAAAAATTATAACCACCTATTTTTCTACGTAAAAGTCGTTTTGGGTCACAAAAAGACCCTAAGGTAATAGAAGGGTTAACACTTAAATTTGATGTAGGTAGGTACAGTAGGACCTCAATAAAATCAGCTCCCGATACGCGCAACTCCTCGATAAAAGCAACACTTAAGATCTTACCATTGTTGACTCAATAATTACAACTCTTCAATAAAAAGTGATTCCATAAATGCAACTTTTGTTTCATAAATTCTTTCCCTATTTGTATCTTGTCCTTCTTGTTCACTTTTGTTATGTCTGGGTAGTTATTTTTATTTTACAAACTGCACCGCAATCATCATAGAAAAAAAAATCTATTGTTACATTTGGTCGAAAGCGAAGTGTCAGACTTTGAAAGCAAAATAAAGACATTTTATTCAAGGAATTCCATATGCAATATGAAAGTGCTGGAACCATTTGATGTATGGAAACACTGATTAGGACAGAAACGAAATAATTGCATCAATTAATGATTTGCTTCAATAGCTATCATCAAACTAACTGTGCTTAGGATATAAAAAATAGGTGGCCGCAAATGAAACTGATCTCCGGCCGATTTAAAGCAATTTGGAAGCAGAAGAAATCGAAAGTAATGACGAAAAAAGTTAAGGCAGAGGCTACAATTCCAGCCGTCAACATTAGCCCTCAATGAGCTGAATAAAATTCAGTTTCACTGGATAACATTTTAGCTCTACAAAATTTAAGAGTGTCAGCCGTTGCATCCAAGAAGACTACTTATATTGAAAAAAAAGATTAAACAAAAAAAAAAAAAAACAATTAAAAATAAAAATGCATTTTAAAATGAAATAAATAATCAGTTATGTTTTGTTAAACAGTGTAAGAAAGTTTTTAGCATTTTGTTTCACTTCCGACTTTTTTTGATTCGGTGATTGCAACAACCTCAATAAAAGCAACCGCCCAAATTTCTAAAATTTGCTTCTATTGAGATATTACTTCACATACATACATACTAGTGGACCAGTGCGAGAAATCTTATGACCTTATACGATTTATGAATAAAAGAAGAGAGAGTAGGTATAGGTAATAAAGTTTTTTTTCGTAATAAAGGAAATGGGGCACTTTTGGGCCAAGAGCGTACATCAATGAAATTGGTATCAAAATAGAACCGAGCTTCAGTACATTAAAACCTCGAAGTTTTATGAAAATCGAATGTGGGGATTTTGTGATTTTTGTGTGTGAAGTTCGTATTGCGGATAGATCTTCTGATGATTTTTGTCCGTTTATATGCACATAAAATCATAATATCAGAAGAACCGTAAGACGAACATACAGTGGCGAGCATATAAATAGGAAAATTCAGTCAACATAGTTCAAACCACCATATACCCGCACTTAAGGAAATAGGCTGGCTAAGATGCGAAGTTTATCCTTAAAACAGATTTTTTAGAACTAACTGTGTGCAAACATTAAAAGGGTATTCATATCCCCTTTAGCGTGTGTAGATTATAAAAAAAAAAAAAAAAAAACATGCATAACATATTTTGGTTTACGTTTCACGGTTCAGATACAAAATACCATGCCAAGTGTTAAATTGGTACGAGCACATAAATAGGGAAATTATATTGTTTTTAGTTTGTACTCAACTTCTGCGTGAAAATGTTTAATTTTTAGTATGTAATGTTTACACAAATATTGATTTGTTATTGTCTATTCATAATAACTCGATTTGTGATGTTATAGGAATGGGACGGGGCAAACACATAACGGCTGAACAGCGGCGAGAAATTTGTCGTTTAAGAAGTGAAGATATTACGCTCTCTGCAATATCGAACCATTTAAATATATCAATTAATGTTTGTCATCGAGCTTTGGAACAGGTCAAACGCTATGGTAGCAGTTGTAATAAACCTCGCGCTCCCATACCACGAAAAACTACACCGTGTGTTGGTTGGATAATGCAGCGCCTTTCTAAACACGGACCGTTTCAGGACCGCTGTTGACATTCACGCTGAAATTTCGGCACAAGAAGACTTGAATGTGAGTGTACACACAGTACGACGTCGCTAAGCGGTATTTGGGTTAAGAAAAAGCCGATTATAAGTAAAAAAAGTCGCAAGGCTACATTTCTGTTTCCGAAAGAACGTATGAATGGCGTTTTAAAGTTCTCCAAGAAATAAGGATTTTTCTTCATTTATTAAGTTCAATTTTTTCTGTAACTGATGCTATGAGATACCTTCTAATATTACACCTAAAATGTATACTGCTAAAAAAATAAAATTGTTAGTTTTCCAGTTGTTTAAAGTTTTAGCAAAACACACAGAAATTACTGTTTTTGGTTGTTTTTCCCTATTTATATGCTCGCCACTGTACATATGAATTAAGTAAAAACTGCCTCACTGCCCCACTCTCGCTTCTGTTCATTTTTGAAGCATCCGAATCAGTGGCAGCATACGGACCGAAGACTAGACTAGAATATACCATTACAGCACGTTGTAAGAAATAGTTTAACCAAATTCTGATATTTATGGAAACCGTACGTTTGTTTTTCAAATGCGTAATTAGAGCTCTTTTGGATGTAAACATAAGTCCCTTTACAAATAACTATAGTTGGTCTATCATTTTCAGATATTTCAATGTTACCAAAAAAAGCCATTCGAAATTAATTTATTCCTTCTTCCGTCTTGAACGCTCATATATGTGCCAACCCCAAGTAGGATGGTACGAACTGTCTCGATAAGCAGCTCCTAACGGTGGACAAATGACATTGTAGTACCCTGCAGGATCGTTATCATCTTTGTTAAAAAAGTAATATTATTGCTTTTTTTTTTCTTAATTTTCTCTATATTATGTTTGTAATATGTTAGTTCTTGCATTAATATCTTTATATGTTAAAAACAAAACAACATTTTTTTCAACTTTCTGTAACAAAAAAAAAACATGTAAGAACTCACCATTGAGGATTGGTTACTGAACATTGGTAATTGATTTGCACTATGTAGGATTTTGACAGTGTTTTTCTTAGTTGGTAATGGCTGAACTTTAAATTATTATACATCAAATGAAAGCTGAAAGTGAAAATGCTTTTTCACATAACTGTCAAAAAAAGGTATGTTGTCGCTGAAGATTTTTCAGAAATTAATGATTTGCAAAAAAGAATACTTTACTTTTTAAAATCTTCAGAGATTAATTGATTATTTTAAAACTGGAAATCTTAGACCCATTATATTTAGGTCATACATTCATTTGATGTTAAATACATGTATGTGCGCCTTACGGTTCTTATGATATTATGATTTTATGTGCATATAAACGGACAAAAATCATCAGAAGATCTATCCGCAATACGAACTTCACATACAAAAATCTCAAAATCCCCACATTCGATTTTCATAAAACTTCGAGGTTGATACCGATTTCATTGATGTACGTTCTTGGCCCAAAAGTGCCCCATCTCCTTTGGGCATGTACATCTTATTTGATGAAGAGTATTAATGAAACAATTATTGATTTTGAGAGATCATTAAATTATCTAATTGACCTGTTTTTACGTTTTTCTCAAAAATTGTTTTTACATTTTTTTAAAGCATCTTGAAAATTTGAGATTGTCAAAATGTTAAAGTAGCATTTTTCATGTTCTAGTATACTAATCTAAAAATTAGTTTTTACAAGAAATTCAATAAATGAGAACTAAAATTGTTCAAAAAAATGTTGAAATAAATTTTAGTACCTTCAAATATGACGTTGAAAATCCAAATTGAACGTGAATTTTCCGCAAAATTTTAATATTTTCCAAAAATAACCAGAATCTGCAATTTCAGGTTTCTAGCTCAAGGAAAACAGGTAGCCGCCGGAAATGGGTTAAACGGACACATTTTCAGGTACCAACTTATTTCTCTAATTGACCGTAAAAAATGCGTTCTTATATACCGGCACTCTCTTGAACGGACACGCACACTTTTTCTTACTCATTTCAAATAGCAAGTCTCTCATAAACGGACGCATTTATTTAGTAAAGGCTTATTTTTGTGTAAACAGTTGAAAGAAAAACATGCAGAGGATTAGTTTTCAGTAGAGTTTCTAGTTTTTTTTAAACACAAGCAAATCCATGGAAAATCTCCGGTAACCGGACGCGAAGCTCTAATAACAGGACAGAGCAAAGTTACGTTGTGCATTTATTATGGGATCCCCCTGCGTTCCTGCATTGTACCTTTTTTGCTGCTCTTATATTTTAGCAGTTATTTCATGGTGTTATGTAAAAACAAGTTGGCTGCAGGATGTCAACAAAAAAGAATGCTTTCTTTGACAGAAGAAATGAAAGTGGTTAATGTTTTGGATACGTAATGTTTCTACCGAAAACATTTGTTGAAAAAAAAAAAAACGCTTTTCAATTCTTTCTCTTAACCGGGCACCTCATAACCGGATACAAATTAGGGTACCATAAGTGTCCGCTTATGGGAGCTTTTAATGTAATTTTTTTTAAAAGCTCTGTCTGGTAGACAGAAGTTTTATATAGCCTTCAGTTTGAAGGGCTTAAAAATTTCAGCGAGTAGATGCATTTTATCGGCGTTTCTGGAAACGTTTAGAATTTACACGGGTTTCGAAGTTATCCTATGGAACACAGTTTCAAAGTAACATTTTTTAGACCTGACTTATGCCAAAAGCTAATTTATTTCCATTATAAAGCTCGGCAATTTATTGAATGGTGGTTGCGCAACTTATATCGTGCACAACCTCCTTCTCTTCTAATTCAAAAAAATTCTCAACATCGAAGTACTTGCAGTTTTTTTTGTACATCATGAAAGCATCCAATAACATCTAACAACGAAAAAAAAGACTTATCCATACCCAGCCACTGGCTAGGTACTGCTTTGAAGGACATAATTCTCAAAGGCTTCCACGCCATAACCCGCCCATTTGTAAATGACTGCAATTTTTACAGCACCCCTTAAAGTATCAATAATATCAAGTCGTCCTAAAATATCCAATTGACCCAAATATCCTGCAACGGGTCATTATCCCACGTAACACCCCAATCTGTTTCCTCGCCAATTCACCCACCACGCCAAGCCAGAGCATTTAATGCCCTTACAAATTGTGACACTTCTCAAGTGCCTGCCACTGCTTGAAGCTTAAGCCTCCGCGTTCGGATAATTAAAGTAATTGCAAATATTTGCTATTCGATCATCTCTCACTCGTTATCCTTAATAAGCAGGATGCAAATGATTGCCCATAACAAGGCAATGAAACGACAAAACGACTGCGATTTCTTTTCCAATCTATAAAAAAAAGGATAACAACAAAAAAATAAAAAACGACGAAATGAAAAAAACTCTCCAGACGCCCAAAACCGGTCGTTATAGCCACCGTTACCACCCCCTCTTCACCCATCGAACCAAAGGAACAAAGGTATCTAGGAATAAATAAATAAAAGCATCTGCAAGGCAGGCCCAGAGCGGCGGCGGCGACGGCGGTGGGAGACCAAGTCAATCGTAGAACATTTTCAACACTAGAAATCAAAGTAGCATCTGTGGAAAATCACATCAACCATTCACCACCACCCTGCAGCATACTGTTTGCTGTGTCCCACCGTCCAGAAGACCCAACTGACCAAGAATGAGACGACAATCAAAGGAAGAAAATGGAAAGAAAGATGGAAAGAATGAAAAAAAAAAAAAAAAAAACGAAAGCAGATTGAAAAGTCAAACAATATAAAATTTACGGCCACAGCCACCAAAGCACGGAACGGACGTTGCTTTTCGGGACAGATCGGAGGGGCGCAAGCAAGCTCAACACAAATCGGATCGCTACAAGCAACAGTATACATACATACATATGTATGTAGTTCTTGTTCTTTCATTTTGTTTTCGGATTTTTTCCTCAATTCCTCCTGTGCAGAACACAGAATGCACAGTAGAAAATATTTTCCTCGCGCAGTGGTTATGAGCGATATGGAGAGGGGGGAGAGCTATAATTGCAAATAACTGCTAGAATCATCCGGCCATAGTATTTACTTCTTGGCCAAGAAGTAGGTGCTCATTGGCATGCAAGTTCTGCCGAGTGAATTGTTGGACGGAACATTGCCCGACCATCGAAGAATCTTTCATTTACTATTCTCGTGTTTCAGGTTCGAGAGTATATGCGCCAACTAAACAGGTACGGTACGAGTATCCTCATGCATATGTGTACGTATATTCAAGAACTGAAAGAAGAACCGGCAACAGAAGCAACACTAGAATTAGCAAAAGCAACCAAGAACCGTCCACGACGACGACGACAACAACGCGACGGTGACGAGAGAGGGCAGAAGGCAAAGAATCGAAACGAATGACCGACCAGGTATGCCAATAATAAACTAGAAAATTCCATTGTTGCAAACAACCCATCGTCATCGGTGTACAGAGACTGTAATTGATGGTCTTCTGGGAGGGTGCACAGCAACAGCAGTACCAGCAAAACAGCAAAGAGAACGAAAGTTCTACCGACTGCATTATTATTATTTTTTATTTTTTGCCCCCAGTGCTATATCCCTGCATCAAGGAACTGGTGGTGGTGGTGGTGGACTATCGACTGTGGAATGGGCCACCGAAAATTGAATGTGTTTGTTTTAAGTTACTATGGGATTAACTGTAGGTAAGGTACATGGCGACGAAAATGGTAGTTAGCTCAAGTTTTCAAGTGCTTTAAATTTGAGCATTTCGTGTTCGAACTCAAGCACTAGAGATAGCCAAGAAACACTTAACAGAACTTGGTACAGTTTTCCAAGCGGGAAACGCCAACATTGAAAAACTTTCAACATTTCGTGAATTGCAAATTTCGACGGTATAGCACAAACGCAACCCTGTCTTTCATGCACCGTGGCATAGTGGTTAGTGCGTTAGACTACACTCATACTGTGCAGGTTCAATCGGAGCAAACAACCAAATATTTTTCACGGTGCCACCTCCTCCGAATGTCTGATAAGCATTTATTTTGTTACGATGACCTTCTCAATTTGATATTCGACTTGGATTTCAGTGTTGGAACTTTAAACGTTATTCGGCGATAAATCGTTCGGTTTTCGATTTTCGGTACAGGAGTTCAAAATACAGTGGACTTCCAGTTTAACGAATATCCGATTTTACGAATTTTCAATTTAACGAAGAATCAGGGATGGAATTGGCTAACGCGATAGTTGATAGTTGATAATCAAAATCGACACTTTTGCTCTGTGTAAGGTGATTATAAAATCGACAATCGTTTTTTTTTGTGTTGATTTTAGGTGACAGCTATTTAGGTGTCGTTTTCATACATTTATGTTATTTTCTATAAAGATTTTGGTGCGGTCGACTTCAAATTGGTTAATATATTAAGAAAAAAACGTCTATGACGAGGATAGTGAGGAGTGACTGATAAGAATAAATCTGCGAAATAGAGCGAATATTTTGGAACTACCTGAACCTTTGTATGTACGAATCTGTATGGATATCCTTAAAACCATTTTTTAGTACTCATAATGTGAAAATGACATTTAATTCTTCACAGATTAAGAAGTGATGCCAATATATCAACAATTTTTTGCGATCGATTTACACAGAGCAAAGAATAGTTGATAATCAAAAACGACAATCAAAAAAGTGACTGTCAATTATCGCGTTAGCCGATTTCACCCCAGATTTTTATTCCAGTGATGGCTCTACATTTCGAATGTCTGTTGTCGTGTTTGGCCGTGTGCTAATTGCGTTAAGATTGTTGACACTAATTTGCTGAATATACAATTATAACGACCCAAAGGTCAATTATCAGTCAATTGACAATTGATAAATTTATCAATCAATAACATTTTCGGTATTGTGAAACTCAATTGATAAATGTTTTGATGATTGTGAATGTAACTGACTGCTGTGAATGGAAATGAAACATGCACTTTTGATGTACGAACATTTCTCACTTCATTACAAATATATTGTGTAAGTTTCAACTTAATCGTACGGTGAGTTAAAAAAATTTGAGTTCCAGCGTCATCTATCGAAAAACTTGGCCAGTTTTGAAATTTAGGAGTTTCACCGCCATCTATCGGACTTGAGTCTTTTGATGTATGAATACTTCAAACATCATAAAAAGTATATATTGTAAGTTTCAGCTCAATCAGATGGTTAGTTTTTAAGTTTTAAGGTATCAAACGAAGAGCTAATGGACAAATCATATGAGAGCAATCCAAAGTTGGTCGAGAACAAGTCGGTCTTCAAAATCAACAACGACGCGGACGGAAACATCGAAAGATACAAAGCAAGATTTGTGGCACGCGGGTTTACTCAGCGACATGGAATCGACTATGATGAGACTTTCAGGGCAGTGGGCAGGTACACAATTTAAAGACTTTACAAATTTAGCCGGCTCTGGAGTCGCATAAAAATGTATGCAGTGGCTAATTTTTGACATTTGCATATACCTATAAAGGAGTGAGAGAGAGGACGAGCTTTGGGTTTGTTTCGGTTTTAGTGTTCACATACGATGGGAGAACTATCCATCGAGAAAATTATGTTAAATCAAAGTCAAATTGGTTTTTGAAAAAATGTTGATTGCTGCAATTTTATCTTTGCATTTTCCATGAACAACGTACCTACAATGTTTGTTCTTCAATAATGTACACAAATAACATACAATTTGCAAACAAAACGTTAATACCGAAATTAATTATTAGTAATGTTTTTTTTAATGATATTTTTGTTTATATAAATCTGTTAAAACAGTTTGGTAATTTTGGTTATAATAATATGTAAAGAAAGGGAAACATTTCAATTCCAGTGGGAATTCAATGAAAAAAAGTGTTGAAAATAATCCCATTTAATACAATTGACTCAGCAGAAAGCTAAAATTTTATCCTTACTTTAGGTGGCGATACAGCTCGGGGTGTATCTGGGTCCGCTTCTCGCAACTATTTGTGTGTGCGTGTTATATTTATTGCACAAATGGAAGGGACCTTCAATTGTTTACCGACTCCGAACGGCGAGCTGAGAAGCTCATTGACAAATGATACTCTTTGATTGCTTGTCAGACACTCAGACATTCGAAATAGGTGGCACCGTGAAAAAAAAACTTTTAGGTGTTTGACCCGGGTTGAGATTTAACCCGGGCAGCATTGCGTAGTAATCCAACGCACTAACCACTACACCACGGTACTCCACCTTTGTATAAACGTCAATGGGGATTCAATTTTTACGCAATTGACATCGGAAAAATTACTTCTGTGGCAGTTTGTTGGATTTTGTCATTTACTTTTACATTATCAGTAGACATTATGTGAATTATTTTTGCTGTGACCCCCTTATGTGTCTCTTAAGTTCTTAAATGTTTCAGTGGGAACGACACAAGTGAAAGCCACTGCTGGAAAACTTCAATTATCAGAGGATCCACTACTGCACCGTTCGTGGCTACTACAAATAAGGGCATAGAAACAGGAACATGAAGTGCAGTTTTACAAGGGCAACAAAAATTTGTGAAAAAAGTCAAACAAATGATCAAAGCGCAGAATTTCTAAGAGCTTCAAAGCACGGGCTGTGTCGTGTATGCAATGGGATTCCGATTATAGAATATTTATGTTTAGATCCAAATGGTCCAATTTTCAAGGTCAATCCAATTTATACAAACTTTTTGGGCGCACACGACATCTAACTGATGTGCGCGGATTTTTTTTTACAGAATTGCTGCTCCTAAGGCTTCAAAATGCAAAGTAACCCAGACATCAATATCATAATGCAAGTCAAGCTATTTCTGAGTACATTTACAAAGTTTTGGGTTCGTTAGATTCTTTATGATTTACCCAATGTCATCAACGATTGTAAAGGATTATCAAATTCAATTTGAAAACTATTCACTCATATGGAATGCATAAGTAGGAATATAACAAATAAACTTTCCAAAAACTCGTTATTGTGAATGAATTTCGAAAGTTAAAAAGTGTCTACTAATGCTCGTTGCAATCTTAAGGGTTTTTCATTGTGTCTCAATAAGAAAATAATGAAAACAATAAATTAAAGAAGTATTAAGGAATTGTTTAGTGAGGTCGTTGTAAGTGATTTGTACTGTAGTTTGTTTTACGCAAACAAAAATGTGAATATTTCCAGATTTTTGAAGGAATACTTCTTTTCAATATTTGTGGTGGTTTAACTTATTTTGAAGAAAATAGATTTTGATTTTAATTCACGATAGACAGATGGTTGTTTTTTGCGAGAACAAAGTTTTCAGAGTAAGTAGGTATATGTCCTTTCGAAACAGTGTCAAACCACACTGGTTCTCTATACATTTCCATTTTACTATTTACTGCGTATCGGCAAATGATATTTCCATTCGAATATCAGTTTCCAAAATAAAACGCAATGCCTGACCTTCAATATGAATACATACAGGTATGTACATATGTACATATAATACATATACGAATATCTTCACATATCCCCGAGATGGAAACAATGCAACCAACAATCGCCACATAACCCTGCAGATACAATAACTACTGCACTCACCAAACCTCAGCACGGAACAGCAAACACCTAACTAAGGGCCCCAAGGCCAACCAACCTTTGGATACTCGTACAAAGACAGCAATACTATACTTGACGAAGTCAAGCGCATCAAGCAACGTGCATGGAAGTCAGTGCAGCAACCACCTTCATCATCCTCACCATCATCGTAGTCGTTGAGAGCACCTCACGCGAAATAAAGGCTCATTGTGGAGAACATTGTTTTTGCTCTTCGCAATCAAGATAGGTACCGAGTATGTGTATTATTATCGTATGCCTTGTCTGGCGGTCGCCGCCATAAAAAAGGGCATAATTTCGCTTTTGAAGGCAGGACAGCATGGCCAACAAAGAATGCGCACAAAAGGGGCTACGCAAAGAATTTATTCAAAAAACAAAAGACAAGAAAATAAACTATCTCAGGCTATTTGAAACTTGTTCCTGAGCGCCTGTTGCTACGGCCACAGGCTTTACACGCGAAACGGAACGAAACGAACTGGAAGGAGAAAAAAAAACGCGAAAAACAATAGTTGCTCCCCTTCTATCCCCTGAGTAGCAGCGGCGACCAAGCCAACTTACACACAACAGACAAAGTCGCACAAAATACGCGCAAAAAAAGTAGAGCCAAGGGCAAAAACCCCATACTCACAAAGCACCATCATCATCGTCATCATTGCCACCACCACCATAACCACCATCATCATCATCATCACCATCCAGCCGAAGACGCAGCATTGTCGTGTCGTTGCCATAATATTGTTCGTCTTATACTTCAAATTTGCTTTTTTTTTTTTTATTTAGTTGTTGTTGTCGTGGTCCACCATCTTCGTCCTGTTCTCTGCCAGCACTCCTCCACGGACTCTTTAGGTACGAAAAATGGCTAACAGTTTGTTTTTGCGACGTAACAGGTTGTAGTAGCCCATCGCGTAACATCGCATTTGAATTTCCATCATCAAATTGTATAAAACGAATAAGAAAGAGAGCCAACCAAAGAGAGGCTATGGTTAGATAACACTCGTATAATATAGATGCATCCGTCAGCACGATTATGTAAGAGCGATACCATACATTTGCAAACGAGTATATTATTTGATTTAAGCGCAACTAGTAAGGTGAAGAAGAAACTGTTCTACGCACCGCATTTCCCCATCTTGTGAACGTATAAGAGAATAAAACACTCTTATACGCGCTCTTTTAAGGTTAAGAGAAACACAACTTTTCTAAACTGGATTGGGGTTGTAACTCCCCCCTTTTTGCAATTGAATTCTTCTTCTTTTTTGTGAACACACGAGATTCTTGGTATGCAACCAGTTTGTAGGGTCATCAGGAGCAACATCGACAACGACGACGCTAGCCCGTTTTGAATGATGATGCTGTGTTAACCGGTTCCACCGCATTGCAATTCTGGCGGAACTGCCTCGAACTTTGGAATGAACCTTCTTTTGCAATTTTCCACAAAACTATATGCAAACCCAAGAGACTTAAACACCCAAGACTATGATGTGGTTTGTGGTGTGTTGTGACGCCATCCCCCTGCGGCTCCAGACACGAATTTTCCATGGTCTAGGTGAGGTGGTGGCGAATAATGAATGAAATTGCATGTCCTCTCTTAATAAGTCGTCAGATGCAGAGTGCGAGATGTGGCCCGCCTACGGCGCGGCGCGGCGGCAATATCTCAGGCGACGACGACGACAAAGAAGGTCTGAGCTGCAGAATGTGGAAATGACGTTGCAGCTTGGTCGTCGTCGTTGAGATATATAAACGCGTACCATGGGAACACAGTCATGTGTCGTATAGTCTAACAGACACCAGTTGCGAGATGTCTAGGTCTAATTAATTGTAAGATGACGTTAACGAGTCCGCTCGTCGGAATGCAGACATGCATGTTTGGAGTAATTCGCTGCTTCATTTGTGTATTCTGAAAGTGTAGCGTATGCGTGTGCATACGTGTGTGTTTGAGTTTTAGTTAAAGTTGTAAATTTTGCGAGACTTCTAACTGATTCTGAGACTTTATTTGTGTCGGTTCTGGTGGGGTGGTAGATAGGATGGTGTAGACCTGTTCAGTTTGCTAACCGCGATGATTTCATTCGATGCACTCGGATGGAGCAGCATCGTTTCCGTCGGGCATTGTCTGGGCTAGAATTGATGCAGTGGCTCGAGAGTAGACTTAGTGGGGCGGTGGGAGGGAGTGCTGGTAGCATTTAATTAATTACCTCACTTGATTAAGATTTAAATGGAGTGAAAACGTTGGCATGCTTAGAACAGAAACCTTATACTGTAAGCGGGACACATTTTAGATGGACGGGGAAACTAGTGACTGTGATGAAAGACAGATGAAAATTCATACATACATATGTGCATGTTAATGTTTTGCCAGATAGATGTGGTTTTAATCAAAGTTCAAGATGCCATTTATGATGCTTTATAGCTTTTGACGGAGAACAACGATGTTAGCCAAGACAGACTTCCTATAAATTTTGGTTTAAAAGAAGATAAAGGACATACAAACAAAAACTACGCATTAAATGATCGAATGAAGTTTTCACGTAGGAACGAGCATCTGCACACCTACGTTACTTACAATGGTCCAGTTATCGTCGTTTTGAAGCATGTAAAATACGATAATATCGGGTGTGGGCCACTCTCCAAATTGATCTCGTATGGCGATTCTCTCGGCATCGTAGGTATCGTGGGCAGTGAAAAAACACGTGATTCGCATTTTCCGGAACAGTTTCATAATATGGATAGTTTGGGTTCGCTTCGTGTATGCGTTTTAACAGGTATTCTCTAAATCAGCCATGTCCCGTCAAAAACTGGGATAGATAAAAGTTAGTTTCCCCGTGTTTCCGTTCAATCCATACATCGATCACTGGTATGAGACGATGCGTCCATCTTCCTTTTATGGATCGATTCCATTGATGTTGCCAGGCTGCGATACTACGATTCCTCTCGAGTTTTCTGTTTTCGTTGTCTTCCAGGCCATTTCGTATTAGCTAATTTTTTGGTCTTACTATTTCTTCAGCGAATACGATACGACGAGTATAGCATCGTGAGAAACCATTCGGAACGCACTGGCGACACTAAGTACGCTAAGAAGATGTGTTTAATTGCAGAAGTAAAGGAGGATTGCACTTTTAAAATTGGAAGGATTCGAGATATTTTTAATTTGGAAGGGGAAGGAATTCCGATGTCTTATAGTGTGAATGAAAAACAGACGCGACGAATTAAGATAATTATGGCTAGAGGGAATTAAGTTAATGGTTTTAGTGGAGCGAGTGAAATTATTGAGAAATATTGAGATAATATCATTTACAAAGTAGTCAAGACGTTAAGTAAAAAAATAAATATTTGGCTTCAGCAGTCCTAGGTAGAACCAAGCCTAGCTTCCCGCAACCATTTGTGTGTGCGCGTTATATTTTTGCACGAATGGAAGGGACCTACAGTTTTCTGCCGTCTCCGAACGGCGAGTTGGGAAGCTTTACATGACAGATGATACTCTTGAATGCTTGTCAGGCATTCGAAAGAGGTGGGCACTGTGAAAAACGTTTAGGTGTTTGCGGCGGGATTCGAGCCCACGACCGCTGGCTCAGTAGTCCGACGCACTAACCACTTGCACTACGGTGCCCACAAGAGACGGTAAGTTGTCTCTGCATAAATGTCTGTACCAAGGCCTTTTCATATGTATGCACAACAACTTGCCCCGACAGGAGATTCAATAGCCCACGTGCGGCTCTCAAATACCCAAAGCAGGAGTTTTAATACAAATTTCTAAGATACAATTCTTTGAAAACGCCAGAGGCAGAGCTGTTTGTTATAGAAAGATGTTATAGGAATTCTCCGAAGACTGAAAAGAAACAGCTGGTTTCGAAAAGTATACATTAGAAGACCTAGACAGCACACTTAAGGCCGAACACTAATAATAGAATGGTCGCGTACGTCGACGTACGTAACTGTGCGAACACAGGGAATTTTTATTGTACGATCATAACAGCCTTTCGCTTCGATACGTTAAGTTTCGTTCACTTGTGCTCACTAACGAAATGAGCGAACCCTTTCTTTCGTACGAAAATTTGACTTTTGCTTCAAGTCTGTGTAAATCGCTTCCGTTCACATACTCCTGTTATGGGCAACTTGAGCGATTGACAGTTATGAAGAAAACTTAACGTAGAATTTTGACAGTAGCTTCCGATTGCGTTCGAATATTATAGCTGAGTCTTCATACTTTGATTTAGCGATCCATTGTGATATTAAGGAATCTGAATCGTCGAACAGTTTGAGGTTTCGGCTGAGGTTGCCATGGTTATTGCGCCACGCTGCCGTAGTTATTGCACAATGTTGCCGTGGTCATTCAACCAAACATCTAGTATCAACTTAATTAAGTTCACTTAACCCTTTGACTACTGAATTATTTATATGAGACAAAACAGTTATTTCGTAATTTAATATTACTGGTTGTATTTACTTAAAGGAAGACAATGCATTTTTTTTTAGAATTTTTCGTCCTTGAATTAAGCCTACAGGACCTTGGTTACAAATGTGAACATAGGTAGCCAAGTGACAACAGGCTGGTTTTTTGCACTCGTATTTACGCAATATACAATGTAAAAATCGTAACTTCGAACTTACGCTAGAAAACATATCTTATCTGGTTGGATTTATGGGTGAAATAAACAAAACAAAAAACCATCAAAGGATCCTTTAAAAACTCGTTACGAATTTTCCCAAACTGACAACAAAATCAACCGCTAACTTTGTAATTAAAAATTCTAGAAAGTTCAAATTTGATATAAGAGAAGAGAATTGATGAATAAAGAGAACTCCATGCATACTACAACTCTTTTAAATCTTTAAATAAAAAAAAATATTTGAATAGTGTGGTTACAATTGTAACCAATGGTAGTCAAAGGGTTAAATTGGCGGTAACAGTCTTTTTTTTTGTTGCAATGACAACTAAGAATAATCAGAATTTAAAAATTGGATTATTTCTTCTAGAGTAAGTTAACTTGAATGGCTGTGATATGTGTGTATGTATCTCCTTAGTTTCTGTATATCTTGTCATTTCTCTTAGGCCTGAAACTTAAAAACAGCAATTTTTCCCTGGTTACTTTAAATCTTTACCAACAAGGTGAAGTGGCTTAAGTCAACATAAGCCAAAAACTGTTTTATTTAATATTTGAAAAGGAAAAGAAATTAGCTTCAATTCGGTCTAGTCGACTGGTTTCTAGCCCTCCTGTAAGTCTGTTTTCAAATTTCATAAAACGGCTTAATTACTGTCAATGAAAAAGTTTGCATTTGGAATAAAGTCCTAAGTCAGGACTATTATTTCTGTGCAATAATTTTTTGGCTTAAGTCTATCTAAACCGTTCTTTATATTTAGAAAAATTTGAATTCACAAAAAGGAAAAATGAATTATGTTGTCTAAGGTCACTTTTTCAAATTCAAAATTATAAGGGATAAAATCATTATATCGACTTAAGCCGTTTTCCAAATTGGAATGTTATACAAATTAAATTTATGTCATCATAAGCCATTATTACAAAATAAAAAAAAATAAATACAGATATTTATTCTTTTTGTAAAAGAGCTTACTTAACATAAGCCGGTTTCTGAAATCGCATATCCAAAAAATTTCAATTTTAAGTACCAATAAGCCATTTTACCACGTGCAAGATATGTAGTTTAGATTGAGAATTCAAATAAAGAATAACAACTTAAGTCCATTTAGGCCTTACGATTTTATCCAAAAAGCCTCAATAGTTTTGCGAGACACAAGACGGTCGCAAAAGGAAAGCGCAGAAAACTTTTATTTTGATCTTGACTCATTTTATCGAAAAAGTCTAATCGTGATATTTTAGTGCTTGTTCTGTGTTTATTATAGAACTATCAGATCTGTGTCGTGTTGTGCTCAATACAAGCAACAACCACAAGCAGAGATTTGCCATGGCAAAGTATGCATCAACAAGCTAATCATTTAGCGCTGGTTTTAGTGGTTAGGCTTCACAACATTACAACACTACCACAGCATTGCACAAATAAATAATAACAAAAAATATTCATTATTAATATTATAGGTATGTGCACGGGAATATGCAAAACATTTTTAATAGTAACCGTGTAAGGATTAAAGTCAAGAAAGTTTAAATTTAAATTATAGAGTTTACTCACGCAGTTAATTGGGTCATGTATCCCATAATTTGTTCTATGATGGGGAACTTGCAGGAACTCTTTAGTGCGCAGGTAATACTATCCCCCACAAAAGTTTAATCCTAAACATGATAATAAGTCAGGTGCATCAATCAGATCTGAGATCAGGTGTTGCATAAAAATTATATCATGATTGACCTATCTTTGAGCCAAACCCTGCATTTGCAACAGTTTTATCCGATGCAAATATGGGGGGAGGTTAAAACGATCGTCCCAGGGAAAATCTTTCAATGCGAATCGAATGAAACTTCAGCGGACGGCTTCAGTACGAGTATTGAAATTTTTCTTATGAGGTGTCCATACTTGCGAAGCATATTCGAGATAACGACGGACAAGGCTGGTAAATAGTGAGAAAGGGACATAAGGATTTTTAAATTCTTTAAACCATCTTTTAACGAAACCTAACATTCATTGAGTTTGATTTATTCACAGTATGGTTTAAATTCTATGTGAAATCCAGTTTAGGGATACAATAAACACCGAACTCTTTAATACTATAATCCGAGAGGGAGAATAATTCGATATCAACATTTATGAACATAGTCAGTACCCGTTTCCTAGAGAATGTCATTAGTTGACACCTGAGTGTCACTACCAGGTACTGAAGTTATTAATATCGGATATCAGAAGTCTAAAATCATTTGTGGTTGTAATTGTTTTACTGATCTTCATAAATCATTTGCAAATACTTATAAGGATGTTGCTATGACTTATGTTTGCTGGGATATCATTAAAAGAAAGAATAAAAAGTGGATTATGTGACTCCGTTGAAAGTCACTTTATAAGCGAAATGAGGATATAGTTACAGGTATGTAATTATTTGGCTTATTATTCCGTAACAATATACCAAAAGATGAATATGTACCGTTCTTTGTTTCAACTGATTTAAAAATGTTCTCTATTTAAGCTTTCCTTGTGTAATATTGTGAGTGATCGTTTAAGTATGAATAGTGGCTTATGATGGCATAAAGTGAGCGAAATCTCGCAAGTATAACAGAAATCATATAACCATTAACGGTTTACGAATGAAATGGCTACCTACTGGCACCTTGTGGCATAAAGTAGAAGCTACTTTTCGTGATGGTGACCCTGATAAACATTAAGATTCAGTGTTAACAAATTGTTAAGATTTATAAAATGAGAGTGCAATTCGTCAATGCTCCGGGACATTTTTTTTCTTTTAGTACCTCATTTGTTTATACGTTGAATTAATGTTTGATCGCAATAACTTAACTCATTTGCACCTTTTTAAAGGTTTTTTTTACTGATAAACTATGTTAGAATCATTTAAATAGGTGCAGAAGTGAGCTCTCAGGAAAAATCACAAGCTTATGCGCTAGCGATTTAATTATATAGAAGATTATATGATGCTTTTGTTTCATAATTATTAATACTCGTAAATAATTTTGGCCTGTCGTAGTTGATTTTCAATACTTAAAAAATGAGTGTCATACTATACACCATAATGCCTACTATAGTTTGCATATAAGCTTGTTTGCGATGCGAAACGACAGCACACTGAAATTAAGTGTATATTAGAATCATCTCATCTGAAACATAAGAATTTTCAGTTATCATATAAAAATGGCACAGTCATATATCACGTTTTGGTATTAAAGTACAGAGATATTAAATTCGAAGATATGTATTAAAATTGCATTAAATTATGTATATACAAGCTGCAAACATTCAAAATATTCAAAATTCAACATCAATCAATTTTATTTTAGATAAAAGGCTTATGTGCTAAGTATTTTATCGATTTTGTTTTAGCTTAAAGAGCTTATGTTTAACTAAGCCAACTAAGTGTTTTAATAAAAATAGGGTAAAACGGCTTAACTGACTTAAGTCAAATTTTAATTGATTTCGGTAAAAATAATAATGGCTTAAGTCGGTTTTTCAGAAAAATCTTCTTAATTTAACTTTTTTTTTAAATATTGAAAAGTCTCCTAATAGCAATTTGGCTAACTAATTTTGAGTAGCAATTGCAGCTTTGTGTTACAAGCGGTTTTTGTTCAATTAATTTTTAAAACTTAAACCTGCTCTCCTGAAAAATGTGAAAAATCGACTTAAGCCACTTTACCTCATTACTATTTAATAGTTTCGTTTAACAGTAGTTAAGGTTGGATTGAGTTCGTCGTTGATACTTCGCAGAATGTTAACTACAGTGTGACCCCAATATTGCCCATCTTCCAATCTTAAGGATATCTCTTTTAAACGGACATCTCTCATGGCCGGAGAAAAAACTCCGATCCGATGGCTGTCCGCTTAAGAGAAATTTCACTGTACTTAAAATGCATTTTCAGCGCATAACTATTTAAATGTAGATGACGGAACTGTAGTCCAAATTTCGAATACAGCACTACGTATGTATGTATGCACGTAGATACGTTGCCGTACTTAAAGAAAGTCTACAGATGCTTAAGAAAGTACCTTCGCAACAGATCTACATGTTATATACCTTGTTATTCCCCTAGACTTGACCAGTTGTTTCGAAGTTTTACAACTTGTACAGGCTGTACCTAAATGTATTGCGTAACGTAGTCCCGCGCACATAAATACTAATAATGCATATTTTTTCTTGTTATTTGTTTGTTTAATGCTTTAGGTAGTGTTGTAATGTAGCACTACCACAACATTGAAGTACACAGGGTTTCCAAGGCACTTTGGCCGGCGCTGGACCGTAAAAGGACCAATGAAATCCGTAGAACTTTAGAAATATTATCCGGGCATAGCCTTTCTGGCAAACACAATAAGAGGCTCGGACTCATAGGCACGGATATTTGCAATGATCTAGGTGTAGCAGAGGATATCGCACATATTCTGAGTGAATGTCAGGGCATAGCACGTAGTCACAGGAACAGTTTAGTCTCCTACTTCTTTAGTAACCTGGAGGAGGTAGGCCGAATCAACCATAGACTCGTTCTTAAATTTAGCAGGGTAATAAACTGCTTTGAGGAAACTGGGGCGGTTTAGGTGCCATCCATGGATGGATTCTTAAGGTATGGACATCATCGGTCATGTCATCCAAAAGGCTTTCACTGCAGTTGAAGAGTGGATTTTGAAGTAAATGTTCTCGCTTTCTTCTCATCTTTTACTTCGTGGTGATAGGAAACAGTATTTAGTATCACAAAGTTGCATTTGCACGTTGTATCCTGGAAGCGCATTTTCTGAAAACTTAAATCATCTGTCAACTTTTAAGCAAACATCTCAACCTATATCTTTGCAGAACCCGGTAAAAAGCAACTCCTAAACAAACTGAAATATCTATTTAGCAGAAAATCGAAGTATCCAATCTTAATTAGAAATATGAAGATGTTTCCACAACTATTGCCAGTTGTAGTACTCCACACTCTGCCGACGATTGTGTTTGCAATAAATCTTCAATTTTCCCAATTGGTAGGTAAACTTTTGAATTAGATTATTGCCTTTTACTTTGCCGTCAAGAAGTTGAGAAAAGTAATTCTCTTTCCTTTCCTTTTTTTTTTTTGTTTTTGTATCATCGTTCGTTTTCATCTTCTCCTTTGTTTACAAATAGGTTTTTGCCCCGTATCCGTTCCAACGATTTGATGTGCGAGTCGAGACACAACCAACCCACACTAGCAAATATGATTCTATGGCTGATAGCCATCATGGGAAGCTCTTTACGAGTGTATACACTCGTATAGCGTGTATCCTGATCCTTTTTGCGTATGATTTACAAATGTTCCTTGTTTACCATATTTCTGTTGCCGTTTTCCTTGGCCGTACTGAGATGAGAATTTTTCGAGTCTACAGATGTGTCTTGCATCTTAATTCACTAAAACTTTCCGTTTTTTGGGGCCGAGGCCGTTCAATTTATGGCGATTTAAAAGGGACATTTGAAAACATACAATTTTTTTTTTTTGATGAAATATTCCATTCGTAGATACTTAGGGGATTTACCAAACGGCGGGAGGTGATTTAAATATATGAATTATTTACTGAAAGGGCGAGCCGCCACCGCCGCCGCCGCTTGTATATTGTTTAAGTTGGTAAATCTATTAAGTTTGAACGGATTGGGGGTTGATGAGGAGCCTCGAAGAAGAAATATTAAGTTTAAATTGTTTACGTTTTGCGCATCTAAACGTGGCAGTTGCCGTTGTAAATTGTTTTGAGTTGCTTCATATAATCAAGTCCTGGTAATAGGTACCGGAAATGTTTACAGTGCTTTCTATTTTTGTAGCTAACGCGGAGTCCTGGGAAATGGTACTTGACACTCGGTATAGGCGATCAAAAATGTCAGTGTCTCTGTCTAGACACTCCAAAATTAAATGGAAGACCTTCATAACCTAGTCCGTATGTTTCTCTTATCTCTAGTGGGACATTATTTCACGGTACTCCAGTTGATCCATTTGGAGGTCGGTCTTTGAAAAAAAATTTAGTTATCTCTCAAAAAGAATTCCGAATTAGGTTTGCATAAAATAAAGGCATTCACATCTTCACAAACGGATCCAAAACGAGGAAAGGTAATAAAGCAGTAGTTTTCCAAAACCTTCAGTCTTTTCGAGACTTCAGCTTCAGTCTTTTCGACTATTGCAGTGTCTTCGAAGCTGAGATCATTGCAGTAGAGAGGAGCACAAGCTGTCTTGTCTATGCACGTCAGCTTTCTGATTACTGTGACGTTAAAGTCTATTGTGACCCAAGACGAAGGAACTTTCCTATCGTCATTATTCCTACTGTAACTGGTTAGCTTAGCTCACAACTAGCCCAGGTGAGAATTAAATAGGTCATAGCAACTCACCCAGATCAAAGTCCCTAAGGAATTGCAGAAGGAAAATGGGTGTTTGCTATGAGTAGCAGATTCTCTGTTGGAAGTTGGTGTTTACCAAAGCACTTGAACCGTTCTGGGATATTTCCCCACATTCCATCAGTTTGTAAGCACTGGATTCATTGCAAAATCTGCAAAAGTCCTCCCCAAGGGCGTAGCAGCCCCTTTCCTGGCAAGTTCGTCGTTACTAGGGTTGCCAGATTTTTCTCGCAGCTCGACGGGACAAAAGGCAAAAATATGGAAAAACCCGGGATTTTAAAATTTCTCCCAGGACAAAATAAATGCTCAACATATAAGATATCAAAATTATAAATTTTTGTATTAAAGATATATATTTTTTTTATTGAACAAGCTGTCGAAATGAACCGAAAAATGTGGAACCCTCAGAAATGGAACTGGTTCTTTTCACTAGGAAGTCCAAAATTTCTCAGATGCCGACAAAGCAGAACACCTATGAATGTATGTCTCATCTATCAGTGAAGAAAGCTGCCATAGCCCTTTACTCTTGCAAGAAAGCCGTTGGCAGCAATGGGTAAACCGAGTAAGCCGGGACGTCTGGCAACGCTAGTCGTTACCTTCTCTCCTTCTTTCTATCTATGGTTCCCAGTAGATGGTGAGATTTTTATTCCAGTCTATTTAGTTTATCTAGGCATTCCCCGAAAATTCTAGACGTGATGATTAGAGCTCCGATTACCTTAATAGCTGCTTAGCTATCTGACATTATTACTATGTCGCGTCTGTTGTAGTGTTTATCAAGATTGAGTTGGGCAAATCTGTAAATAGCATAGATTTCAGCTTGATAGATGCTGGTGTAGCTGCCCACGGGTTCGAATAGTTTAGTTCCGGAGCCAAACACTTCTTCCTCAGTTCTTGAACCATCCGTGTACCATTTAATGGTATGAGTACTCAGATTCATTGCATTGATTGCAAATTACAAAATTATGGCGACTGAGGGTAATAAAGGCAACAGATTTGAATTTGTATAGGACCTATAGATCTGCTCCAACAGTTACGAAAGAATTAAATGTTAAAAAGAGATGTGTCATTTTCCTGAACTACAAACAATTTTCAACACTAGGCTTTTTTTTAGCCTATATAGAATAAACATATTTCAGCAACATGTTTTCCACATAAAATACAACAAAACCTTAGACTGGATAATTATCGATGCTAAGAATTTGATGTATTATGCATCAATTTTTTTTTATTGCATATAGGCTAAAAAAAACACGTCTACTATATGCATTGCGAGTAGTGACAGTAATTTTGTTAGTAAGAACTTTTTAAAAGCCAAAATAAATTATTTTTAAAATATGTCTTTGGGTCGTATCAATGTTAGAAGTGCCATAAGACAGTTTCTACAACCAACCTCCCATGTTAAAACATCTTATTTACTTGTTAGTTTCTACTTACGAATAATTGCTCATCAGACTTACCTAAAAACAAAAGAAAAAATGACAAAAATTAATAAAAACATATTTAGAAACAATTTTCGGAAAATTCATTCTACAAAATAATTGGGGGCTTCAATATCATGATATTTTGAAAAAAACATAACTTTAAATTATTGGCCTTCATTGTGCATTGATTATTGGGAGAAATGTTAGTAACGAATTAATAATTTTGATCTTTGAAAAATAAAGTACCCAAGATCGTTGTATGTGCCCCATCCATGGGGTAGGTGTAAACAAATATAAATTCGTATGGGGTATGTATAAACCATTCACTTTTAATAATTTTCTTATTATTATATTCTAGTCTAGAATTTTGAAAAAATCGTTCTTTTTCCACATTTTCAAAGATTAGACTTTCAAAAATATATCCTGACTTCCTGAGGGTGAATTATTCTACAGAAAGTCTTTTATACACCATGAATTCTCAGAAAGTCATTATGTGAAGGTCGTTGTAACGTATTTAGTATATTTTTATGTTTAGTGTGCAGTGAAGCTCAGTTTGCTCTAATCTATCTGGGAGTACGTAGGGGAAGGTCATGTACCTTGGACCGGAATTTACTATTTTTACTGCAACTTTTGTTCGACGTAAATGTTTCCAATTTAGTTTGTTTATGTTAAAAGTGTATTATTTTGGATATTCAATAGTGTTAAAACGACATCTTAAGTATTTACCGTATGCTTAGAAAATGCTTTTTTGCAAGGAAACCTCAAACGGTCCGAGGTACATACACTGAATGTACCTTGGACTGTTAGTGTATGTACCTTGAACCGAAATCAATTGTGTTCAAATGATGCAGTGTAAATACTATTTTATTTCATTAAAAAAAAATTCAATCTATTTATTAATTCATTAGGGTGATTTTTTAGCTGGTTTGTTGGCAACACTGGTTTTGACAGCTGACGTGTGTTTAGTACCTTGTGTCACTGTCAAACAGCTTCAGTTTGGTTTGCAATTTAACCATGGATCGTCTTACAAATGAACAACGCTTGCAAATTATTGAATTTTACTATCAAAATTCGTGCTCGGTTCGAAATGTTCATCGCGCGCTGCTTCCATTTTATGATCGGCATTCTCGACCTTCTGAGCAGTCTATTCGGAAGATTGTGACCAAATTTCGCACCAAATTTACTTTGTTGGACATTAAACCACCAACACGTTTACGTACTGTGCGTAGTGAAGAAAATATTGCGGCCGTATCAGCTAGTGTGACAGAAGACCGCGAAATGTCGATTCGGCGCCGTTCCCAGCAGTTAGGCCTTTGTTACAGCACTACGTGGAAAATTTTGCGGAAGGATTTGGGCGTAAATCCTTTTAAGATACAGCTGGTGCAAGAACTAAAGCCAGCCGACCTACCACAACGCCGAATTTTTGGTGAATGGGCTCTTGGAAAGCTGGCCGAGGATCCGCTTTTTTATCGAAAAATTGTGTTCAGCGATGAGGCTCATTTTTGGTTGAATGGGTACGTAAATAAGCAAAATTGCCGCATTTGGAGTGAAGATCAGCCAGAAGCATTGCAACAGCTACCAATGCATCCCGAAAAAGCCACTGTTTGGTGCGGTTATTGGGCCATATTTCTTCAAAGATGATGCGAATCGCAGCGTTACTGTCAATGGTGAACGCTACCGAGCGATGATAACAAACTTTTTTTTGCCCGAAATGGAAGTTTTTGACTTGCATGATATGTGGTTTCAACAAGACGGTGCCACATGCCACACAGCACGCGAAACAATGGCGCAATTGCGAGGCGAGTTTGGTGAACAGTTAATTTCACGTTTCGGGCCGGTCAATTGGCCGCCTAGATCGTGCGATTTGACACCATTAGATTATTTTTTGTGGGGGTATGTCAAGGCTAATGTCTATAGGGACAAGCCCGCTTCGATTGACGCACTGGAAGCCAACATCCATGCATTCATTCGTGAGATACCGGCCGATATGTGTGAAAGAGTATGCCAAAATTGGACTCAGCGGATGGGCTACCTGAGACGCAGCCGCGGTCAACATTTGCATGAAATTATCTTTAAACATTAAATTGCAAGGTTCAAACTATCGATTCAAATAAATATTTCATTCATTTTTTCGAATTTTTTGTGTTTTTTTTTAAAAAAAAGTTCTCAACCTCTTAAAAAATCACCCTTTACATTTCAAAGAAAATAAAAGAACAAAGACCTGAAAAAAATAAGAAAAAAAAAACGTTAGAAATTTAATATTCTTTTTCTGGCAGCTGTGAGAAACTCCGAAATCGACCAATCACTTTGCCAGGAGATCTTCTTCTTCAAGCGAAAATATTTGGCGGTGGATAATTCGGCTTTCATAAACAAAATCAGAATGGTTCGATGCTTTGTGTTTGGCGATGTTCCGCATTAAAGTAGTCTTGGAAACGTTGAACATATTCGCTCCAGTGTTTTGCATGGATTTTCCACTGTACACTACTTTCTCCACAACTCGCCGTAAAACGTCAACGTCAACAGGTGGTCTTTTTGATCCTGACTTACTCCTGGGCATTTTTTTTGAGGAAAATGGAAAACAGAACTCTTAAAAAAATTCGAAAAGCATGTACCTTGGACCGGTCCAAAGTACATGCATGGACATAGATCCAAGGTACATTCACTACACTTTTTTTAGAAATACAAAATTTTAACACATTATGTTGTATAATTGTAGCAAATAAAATATTGAATTTTGAAATATATACATAACTTACACATTAAAACCAGTAACTTGAAAGAAATATAATAACTGAATGAACAGAACACTTCAAAAAAACATAAAAAAAAATACTTTAGAGTGTGTAATTTATATTATGTTGTTTTGATTGCACGTCCGTCTCATGCGATAAATGAACACAAGCTGAAATGAGTCCCATAAACATACTGGAAAATTTATTGAAGAACTTGTTGCAACATGTTCAGCCAATTGCCAGGAATCGGCACTCGGTCCAAGGTAAAATCGGTCCAAGGTACATGACCTTCCCCTACTCTGTGTACCTACTGTACGACTTTGTAGAAGAAGGCCCAGTGTATGGAGCAGGAATCGCCGATTAACGAAATGTAAGTACAGACTGCCTGCAACTTTGCTTAAATCTTTAAACGCGTTTTTCTCGAAACTACTTTTTCCAACACGTCTGACATGATTTCTCAAGTTCTAATAAACCGATTTACTTGAAATTTGGCGTGGAACTTCTTTATATATCCCTCTATCTATCGTTGGAACTGGAATTATGTTAAAATTTTGATTTTTATTATTTTTAAAAAATGAAAAACTTTGAAAAAGGGCAAAAAATCACCTTTTTTCAAACAGCCGCCATTTTGTAAAAAAAAATTTTCCGTAGTTCACACGATAGCGACTAACTGATTAAGATTCTTTTTTTTCATATCACCAGAAGGGTTGGAATCATGTCAACAAGGACGCACCCTTATTTTTCACCACCCCTCTTTACCAGCCTGTAATTTGTTCAATTTTCAAAAAGAAAACAATTTTTTTTGTATTACTTAGATATTTATAAATATCTAATAAAAAACTAAAAATATGCTTAGTTTTTTCTTATCGAATTTTAAAAAAAACGCCCAAAATTTGTACTTCTAGACTTGAATACCCCCTTAGAATGACTAAAGAAAATCAAAATTGCTTAAATCGGCGTCGAAGGCGTACATGGATGCAGCTGGAGAAGTTCTGGGTTGAATTTCTGGACTAGGAAGATCGTCGGACACTGTTCATGTTATCCGATGAAACATCGCCATATTCCAGAGTTTTTAAAAACACAGTTAATATTTCGTTAGTTAATATGCTTCCAACATTACGTAACTGTTAAAAAGTTTTAGCGCTTCTACAAAGCTTTCAGCGGAAATCAAACCACTTTTTGTTGCCATTTCCATAATCTCATTGAGTGCTGCTTAGAAAAATAATGCTTAATTATAATGTAATCGTTACTGCTCATGCATTTGTAATAATTTTTTTTATAGTAATACCAATTATAATTGGAGGATTTGGTAATTGATTAGTACCTTTAATATTAGGAGCCCCAGATATAGCTTTTCCTCGAATAAATAATATAAGTTTCTGACTTCAAAACATATTTTTATTGTAGCTCTAGGTACGGACCAGATAGAAGGAAGTTGATAGTTGTAGTTTTAGCAATAAGCTAAGAAAATAATATGAAAGTGAATGCCGCAGCTACAATTACACTTTCAAATGCTTAACAACCTTCCTTAAAATTCATAACTGGCCAATTATTTCAAATTTTACTCTGCGATAACAAAAATCTACTTTTGTGAACAAAATGCCAGACTCAGCATAACTGTTTGTTGCTACGCAGTACTGGGTTTACACCTGCCCCGCGTATACAGCATCCCCTACTCACCCTACTTTGTAGAGCTAAAATCCATTTCAAATTAAAGCCAACATATCTACATGTATGTACAGATACACACATACTTTTTTTCCCAAAAATAACTTACTTAACATATATCATTGAGATACCCAGAAAATAAGGCTACGAATAGTAGATTATTATTGTAGAATAATAAGGCATATAAAACCTCCACTCTCACTTGTGGATTCGCACCGAAAATTGCATTTTAATTCCAATTCCACCCCCACCACCTCCAGCATAGTATGAATAATAATACAACAACACAAGGTGTAACATAAAATATTCAATCACAGCATGAATAAAACATAAAGCGAAAGATTTACAACGCTTCATGTCTCACTTTCGCAAAGTAATTGTGAACGAAATTAAGAATCTGAAAGCATGCAGCAATAGCAAATGTCCTCGATTTGTCGCTTACACTGCCAAAAAGGACTAACATTACAAACGCAAAATAAAATAGAGCACCAACAACAATTTTTCACTACTGTAAGCGTTATTAAAAAAGCAAATTGTATTTAAAAACAAAAAAATGCAAAAAAAAAAAAAAACAACTTAAATGCACAAAATTTCCATTCCATATTCTTTGCTCTACAACTAGTAGTATACGACGAGTAATCCCTACGAAAGGACACCCGAATGGATGCCTTTAGAAACAAAACAAAAAAACATAACGGCCAAACGAAGTAGGAATTACTTTTCCTTTCATCCTTCTACATAGCTTTGCTTTAGCGCGACCACCATCAACCAACAATATCGTCCTCGTCCTCAACGTTGTCGAGTCGTATCGTCCTTTAGCGTTAGTGCAAAGTCATCATTAAATATTTATTTTTATTAAGGAACCAAAATTCGTACTCATTCATTTCATTGAATCCACACACTACCACTCAATGTAAAAAAAAAAAAGAAAACACAAATGCTTTAAAGAGAAAAATTGCACACGAAATGCGAAAAGCAAACAGTGTGGCTGAGAAGAAAAGTTGCACATGATTTTCGAAGAGAAAAATTATTGCTTGTTGGAAGCAAGCCAAATTGGAAAATTTGACAATGCTGTTTAACACTAGAACCGCCGGCGATTTACGGGGCTTGGAGAACTTCGGCAGTTCAATTGTTTCCTCTTGAATTATTGCGACGATCAATCCGTTTAATGTACGAAGTCATCATAAAAATACATAGTTTAATACTTTTTATTGTTTTTATTAATGATTTTAAATAAATAATAAAGGTGATCGTGTCGGTGGGACAAAATTGGGACGGCGGCGCACAGTGGGGCAGCTTTATGTAAAGCCATGATACAAAGCTCATTCTCAGTTTAAGTGCGACTGTAAATTTGAAATTTGAATGACTTTTCATGAGCTGTATGGTATTTCTGTTATGATACCACTGTTAATTTTTCTTTCAGGCATGTTGCAACAGTTTATTCAAGCTCTCAAAGTTGACTGAACGAGTTCAATTTTTGCCGTGTGAGAAGAATTTAAGGAAATTTATAGTGAAAGGAATTAATTTGTGGATTTATAAAAAACATTATTAGCTGTTTTCTTGTAATATGTCTTGTGTGGACAAAGGTTACTACTTGTTATTTTGAGTTTAGGAACAATCATTTACGCTATTATAACGGTAAAATTAATTTATCAACTTGTCAGTGTTTTCTTTCTTTTTTGTGCCATATATTATTAAATATATCTTGTTTAGGCAAGAGTTTAGCAAGTCTGTGATAGAATTATATATTTAGAATATCAACTTAATATACCTGTGAAACTGAATCTGCTAAACTCTTGCCTAAAATATTTTTTTTTTAATTTTTTTAATTTTAATTTTTGAGTCAAATGGCAAAATCTGCTAGCAGATTATTAATTATGTTTGCATTATATTTTAATGATATGCTTACAATACATATACATATGTTTTTAGGAACCGTTGACCAACAAATCGTATGTACGCGGAGAAAATTGGTGGATTTATACCTAACCAGTAAATCTAAAACTATGGACACAAAATTTTCTGAAGTCGAGTCATTCCTAATTAAAAAACGTTTTGTAGTAAAAGTCATCTAAACGAGTTGAAATTTGCTTTAAAAAATTTTAAACATTAGTTTAAAATTAAATATAATCGTTCGAATCGAACAAAAAATATTTTTCTGACGCATGAATCAAAATGGCTCAATGGATCCATTTAATTTAAAAAAATATATATTATCTGTCTGTTATTTTGATGCGGGCAGTGAGCTGATCAAGTACAGTCCTTGAAAATAAGCTAAGGATACAAAAAAGATTTTAAAGATTCGGCCGGATTAATTATGGATAACTCAAACCTGGCTATGGTAACACCAAACAGGTAATGTTGCGAGACCATTCTCTGAAAATAGTTGTTTGTCTGCATCCATAACTAGGATTGATAATGACTTCATCGAAAGATTTTACGTTATCGGCAATGCATTTCGAGTGGTTTTAACATAAATAAAGATAAATTCAAAAGTTATTGTGTGGATACTGTACTGCGTGCTGTTTTTTTTTTTTTTTGCATTATATCCATGGTATTACGTGAGCACTACTTTCCACAAAATACTGCTACATGGCCATGAAATTGCTTCCAGTCGTCCTTTATCTATTAGACAATTAAACGCCGAAGCTTTAGAATGTCGAAGTAAGGATTTCAAAATATATAGAGAATAATACAGTCGGAAACTTGCAGAAAATACACTTTAACGGACATTTGTAATAGAATATTAAATTCATCTGACCCATAATTTCTTGTTTGAGAATTCAAAATGCAAATAAGAAATATTTTCATCCGAATGCCACTGAAATGTTTGAAGAAGTGATATCTTAAGATTCTGATTAAAATAAGTAAATTGAACAAAATAATATAAAAATCAAACATTCAATTTTCTGTCGTAAGTGTTCTTTTCTTTGCATAGTAAGTTAAAGCATAACATAAATGTACATACGTTGTTTTATTTTATCAACTATAGCATTAAACAACATTTAACAACATATTTGTGTTCTAAAATCGCATTTTAGATACTAAATAACAATTAATATCACAAAAGCATCTTTTCTGCCCCACTGTGCGGCGGTTCTAGTGTTAAATCTTTAAACCATGCGATTAAAATGACATCTTCACCAATTTACAGTGCAGTTGACAGTTCGTCGAATCGAACACAGTATATTCATTGACATATCAACAGAAAATGGTTCTAAAACAATTGTCCAATGATATTTAAATTGATAATAAACAATTAATGTCGTCCGTAATTTTTACACAGAATCGTCGAAAGCAAAAAACAAACAAAAAATATGTTGATGCTACTTTTTGTTGACGTTTGCGTATCAGTTTGTTCAAGTTTGCAATTATGAACACTTTGCGATAGTGGTGATGCCAACTGTTTGCGTTAATGAATCATGTGGCAGAACTGATTGAGCGCCATCAATGCAGTAATGCATTTCCGAATTTATACGTGTACGATAAAAGTACTAACTATTAATAAAATAGGTTTAAATAATAAAAACTAATTAAATACAGTGAACTCTCGATAATTCGAAACCCTCTATAAATAGAAGCCTCATGAGAAAACCTTTATTAATCGATTTGTCGCCATTTGTCGCTTCTGATATTCGAATCTGCGTTCGTTTATTTCGAAAGTAATGGTTTTTTGTTATCTTAATAATTCGAAGTCAATTCTATGTATTTTTCCAAAGCTATTGGCTGAAATGCGTATATAACGAAAGTAAGTCATCAAACCCCAACGTCTAACCCTACTACACACACTGTGTCAAATAATATTTCCTATAACCATAACCATATCTCAGCAACCAAGATATTTGTATATTTATTCGAATATGCATTTAAAAGCTTGAATCTTTCTCAACTATCTGTCAAAATTTCATGACATTTAACAATTATAAAAATTATTTTCCAGAACACCTTTCCATTTGATTTTAACATCGAACAAAGAGCGGTCATTAAATTCCACACAAAACTTGGTAAACATGCATCAGAAACATCCCGGTTGATGCACAAAGTGTACCGTGATGATTGTTTGAGTAGAACAGTTGCTTTCCAGTTGTACGTTTATTGGGCGGAAGAGAAACGCTGGAGGATGACAAGTACACAGGAAGGCCACCTGAGATGATCCAAAAAGTACGTGATTTTGTTGCAGAAGACCGCAATGATGAAAGGGGCTTTAAACATCAACAAAGATACTATTCTAACAATTCCTCACGAGAATATCGGAATCCATTAAGTTCGTCTCTGCTGCACGATAATGCACCGAGTCACACTCATTGTTCGGCAATTTTTGGATCAAAATCAAGTGTGTTGGTTAAATCATCCGCTGTTTTCATCTGATCCGGCACCGTGCGACTTCTCTTTGCTCCCGAAATTTTGGGGACATTCCGACCGTTCAAACAGCTTCGACACGAGCACTGGATGTTATTCCGCATTTGAATCACTATTGAATCGCCGCAATGTAATGTTTCGAAACGAGAATATTTCGAATGAAAACGCCGAAAAATAAACACCCAGTCCGGGATATTATTTGACATTCATTTATATATACAATATACCGCTAGATGGCGCTGGAACTCGAAAATTTTTAAATTCACCGTATGATTGAGCTGAAACTTACAGAATATATTTGCAATGAATTGAGAAATGTTCGTACATCAAAAGTTCTCAAGTTTTCCTATAGATGGCGCTGGAACACCCAAATTTCAAAACCATCCGATTGAGCTGAAACTTACAGAATATATTTGTTATGAAGTGCAGTTTCAGCTCAATCGGATGGTAAGTTTCGAGTTTTTAGGATACTATTGTTTGGGACAGTTTTCTTAAATTCAAATAGAGTTTTCGGCATTTAATTCTCAACCAGAGTAATTACTATCAACAAAAAAACATCCAGTCAGTTAACTTTACACTTCTTTCCAAACGAATAGTAGTAAATGTAAATTGTTTGTTTATTTTTTTTATAAAAATTTACAAAACATATAAAAACTTGATAGATATCGTCTGTTGGTGAGGTTGAGATACATTTATAACAACTAAATATAGAGCTTATGAGATTTTATGAGTTGTACTCCTCTATTAGGCTTTTTCGGTAGTAGAACGCTTCTTTTATGTATTTATGTAGTGTTTCCCAGCAGCTTTCCATTTCCCCGTTCAGAATCTCAATAGTTTCGTCCTCTTGCAGTATCTGCTTTCCGAATAACTTTCGCCGAATTTCTTTAAGGATTGTGCATCTTCCTATAAAATGAAGAACATCTTCTTCCTCTCGTAGATTGCATAGGGTACAATCTCTACGCC
The DNA here is from genome assembly GCA_949775065.1 of Brachyopa scutellaris. Taxonomy (NCBI): domain Eukaryota; kingdom Metazoa; phylum Arthropoda; class Insecta; order Diptera; family Syrphidae; genus Brachyopa; species Brachyopa scutellaris. The sequence continues at coordinate 69,945,288 of OX459114.1, read as the reverse complement.
CTCTCTCCCGATGACTATTTGCATTTAGCCATATTAATCCAGCTCGAGCTTTAAAAGTCCACATTATAAGTTGTCTGTCATTTGCATCATTGAAATATGAGTGGCCTATTAGAAAATTGAGCTTTCTGTAAACTCCATGTGAACTCGCTAATGCGTCTTGCAGATTGGCTTCGATTTGGCTTCTTCTTAGACTCTCGAGTGTTTTTTCTATGTTTCTACACCAACCATCTTCATTTGGTTGTAGGTCCATCCATCCGATTCCTGAACCTTCTCCCATGTTTTGCCAGTCGTCCATCCAGTATATTTGTTTCTGCATAATTTGTTTGGAGAGTATATGTGGCAGACGTATGACTTCATATTTAAAAAGTGTTTTGTAAATGTACTCCATGTGAAGCCTTAGTGTGTACAAATGCATATCCGGGATTCCTGTTTCGAGGCTTAAAATGTAACTCGGAGTAAAATCTGACAGGCCGAATATTTTTTTAAGAAAAAAACGCTGTATTTTATCTACAGCGCCAAAATTTGAGAAACCCCAAACTTGAGTAGCATAACTGAAGATTGCCCTTATTACAGCATTAAACAGTTTAAACTTAGCTGAGAGCTTTACCTCCTTCCTCCCAATGAAATTTTTCCAGGTGCCATTCAAACAATTTTTAGCTTTTGCTTCTCTTTCTTTGAGCTCTTCCATCATTGAAAGTCCCGGTGTCATTATTAGGCCTAGATATTTGTACTTCTTAACTATTTCTTTTTCGTTGCCATTGAAATACCATTTCTCGTTTTTTGCTCTTTTACCCCCTTTGCTGAATATCATAATTTTCGATTTATCTAAATTAATGTTGAAGTTCCAAATAATGCAGTATTCTTCCAGCTTTCTTATCATTCGTTGTAGAATTGATACATCCTCTGCTAATATTATGATGTCATCAGCATACATTAGAACCCTGACATTAACGCCATCCAGGGATAATCCACCCCCCAAAAAGTCATGCAGGTCATTTAGCAGCAACGCAAACAATAGAGGGCTGAGTAAGCACCCTTGTTTTACTCCCATAGTAGTGGCGAAGTAGTCAGATACCTTTTTACCAAACGAATACTTACGAATACGAACTTGATAAAACGTTAACGCCAACAATGAAAAAAACCCAAAATAAGAGTGTTAAAAAATTGTGTATGACAGAATAGTTGACAAGAGAACGGCTGACGCGTACGTATGATTGTTCCCAGAATTCACTATTCCAACGTACAATTTGTTCAGTTAATTCGAATATAAAATAAACCGGTTACAATACGATAACATCTCATTCAGATTTCAGATTTCAGAACGTTTACGATTTATTTATAAATTCTCAAAAACTTGATTTTAGAAAACCATCATTTTATTTGTCATCTAAATTTGTAAAAAATTAAATTAAATTAATTATATGAAATATACTCGATTGCACCCCTCGTAACAAGGAGTTAAGAACGTAATAAAAACAATGTGAAGGTGAAGCAGTTAATTCCTTTGTATACTCTTTTTCCGGATGTGTTTTTTGTTGGTTTAAATAACTTGGCTCATAGAAGATTGGCATTGAATTTAATATTTGTGTTTAAGATTTAAATTGGTGGACTACAAGCACTTTGTTAGGATTTTGTTTGCAAATCACGTCTCTTACCTATTCTACTGTAAGGATGTGCAATTTTTTGCAACAGATTATTACAGCAGAAGAAAACTCAATGATTCGTACAAGCTCGGTATTTATGTACAGAGTTGTGCAAAACTTACTTACTTAGTTGGCGCTACAGCTCGAGGTGAACCTGGGCCTGCTTCTCGCAACCATTTGTGTGTGCGTGTTATATTTTTTGCACGAATGGAAGGGACCTACAGTTTTTTGCCGACTCCGAACGGCGAGTTGAGAAGCTCAATCGTGACAAATGATACTCTTTGATGCTTGTCAGACATTCGAAAGAGGTGGGCACTGTGAAAAACTTTTAGGTGTTTGCGGCGGGATTCGAACCCAAGACCGCTGGCTCAGTAGTCCGACGCACTAACCACTTGCGCTACGGTGCCCAGTTGTGCAAAACAAACGCAAAAAAAACTCGGTTTTGGCGCTCTGTTGCTATAACTTTTTTTCAATTGAATTTCAAACTAATTTATAACAGGTATTCACTTAACTCTATAATTGCTACAAAAAGGTATGTAATTGAAAACAATAACAATTCACATATTAAAAAAAGAAGTACAAAAACAAATATCCATAACACATGACAGTGTGCAAAACTAACGCAACACCTTCCTGCTCTGCAATAAACAACACAATACAAGAAACCTACTGTACTTTTTACAGTTGGCAAAATGCTTCTCAATGTTTAAGACATTGAATCATTAGAATTTGCATTAGTTAAATTTAGATCCTTTTAGTTATTTTGTTTTTGCAGTTTTCATCATGGCTCGAAAAAAATTGAGCGACCATTTAAAAACAAAAAGAATTGAAGATTATTTATTTATTATTTGTTGCTAAAAAATAAAGCACTTAAAGATATATTGTATGCCAATTAGTAAAAAAAGTATAAAGCAACAGGTAGAGTCCTTACAAGTGCATTCAGGTGGCCTACCTCGCAAAACGACCTACAGGACGTGCAGAAGAATCTGCAGTATAATTAAACAAGATCCATTTCTGAGTTCGCAAGAAATTGTAAGTGGACTGGAACTTAATGTGCATTCAACCACAGTCCGGAGACGTGCCATGGAAAACGACCTTGGGAGCTACAGGCCAGCTAAAAAGCGAATGCTTACAAAGACGCATTTGCAGAAACTGTCCTTTTGTTTAAACTTTGATCTAGACGCATTATAAATCCAAAATCGATTTTTTTTTTTAATTTGAGGCTTAAGTTTACAAGAACTTATATTAATTAGTCGTTTGAAAACTGGAAAACTATCCCTTTTAGTGACAAAACAAAATGTAAGTTAATTCACACCGATGGTATGGCCACAGTATAATGTCACAAAGGTGAGCGACTGAATTCACGAAATTACAAAATGACAGCAAACCGTGGAGGTGGTGTCGTGATGGTTTGGGCACAAGGAGTTGATCATTCCCATGAAATTAGAGGGATAATGGACTGCTCTATTTACAAAAATAGCTTAGAAACACAGATAATACCTAACGCCGAATGGAGTATGCCACTTTGATTGGTGCTTCAATACGACAACGAGCCGAAACACACATCGAAGCTGATTAAGGAATGGTTAAAAAACAATGGGATTCAAGTTCTTGATTGGCCAGCACCATCACCAGACTTGAATATCATTGAAAATCTATTTGGGATACTCAAACGGCGAGTCACAGGGCAACGATTCCAAAATAAACTGGAGCTACTGACAAGGTTTAAAGAGGAGTGGGAAAACATACCCCAAAGCTCAACTAATTTGATATCATCCGTGAACCACAAATGTGCCGAGATTATTCAAAATAAGGGCCAATACACAAAGTACTGCATAATGTTGCGTTAGTTTTGCACAGGCATATTGTGATGTTTTTTTTTTTGTTTCATTTTTTTTTTTTTTTTAATAAATGAATTATTATTTTGTTAAAAGTATACAAATATAATCTAGTGTTATGAAAACATAGTTAAATAAATTGGTAACAAAATGCTGTTGCTGAGTTTGTTGCGTTTGTTTTGCACAACACTGTATGTATGTTGATACATATATGACCTTCGAAACTACGATCAAACGAAACGAACAGTTGGCTGCCCATTTGATAAACTTTTAGAATTTTGTTTTTATGCTGCATGCACAACATAATACAGATACGTTAGCCTGGGTATCTCTATAGCAGATTATACTTCCCCCAATCGCAAAGGACTTTCACGTTAATCCAAACAGAATACTCGTGCTAAGCTTCTGAACGACCGTTTTTTGTGCGTGCTACTTGCCTTTGGAACTCTTTTCCCATTGAGTTAAGAAGGGTCAGTAAAAGCGGAAGATTTAAAAAACGACTCTTTAGCTACTTGGCTATTATCTATCTTATCTCTTTTTAGTTTGTTCAAAACTCTTTTATATCGATTTTCTATTAGTTATTCTTTTTCATAAATTTTAATCTTTTTTTTTAAATATACTTTTCATTTATTTCTTACATGTACTCGCATTTAAGTTAATCCTGTTTCCCATGTTATATTATATGAACTTAAGGCCTACGCTAATTATAAGATTTTATCTCAGTGGGTAAGCTACTCAATTTGAATAAATAAGTTTCAAAGAAGAAGCGCTGTCCTGGAATAAGCAGAATGTAATATATTGTAATGATATTAGAATTTTATAGTCGGCGGCTTTGAAATCCCTGGGATCATTCTCATCTAATTATTTCGAAAACCACCTCTAACTGTCGTTCTAAAGTCTGAACTCTAATGGCTAAGCAGTTCAAAAGTCACCTTTATTGGGTACCGGGCCACAGAGATATTCCAGCAAATTGTAAGGCTGACGAACGCGCTGAATAAGGAACAACAATACCTATTCTACCAGACAAGGCAAATCTACAAGTACAAGCAATCATTTAAACTTGACATATCTGGCCTAGTCTAAACGGACTAAGGGTAATTATGTTCTGTCCTTTAAAAGACTACAATTTAAAATGACTATCTATTGGTGTCATCACAGGTCACTGCCTTCTAAGCAGGCATGCAACCAGGCTTGGTATCCAGAGACGAGGAAGAGGAAGAAGGTACTACTCATCCCCTCTGGTCATGTCCAGATGTTTCGTGTAGAAGAAACGTATAACTAGGTGAATATTGCTTCAACAATCTTACCCAGTGTCTTCACAGGCAATATTTGTGGCAATCTATTGCCGCATTCATTGCAATTGCCTAACATTTTACTCATGGAGACACTACAGCAATGACAATGGCAATATTGACTGTCAGATGGCTGGCAATGATTGCTTTCCATCGGAAAAGCAATTAATCTGACATTTCACCTTTTTCAAAATGGCGGAATTCGAATTTGAAAGTAAAGTGAGGCAGAAAGATGGGCGAGATTGCTCTGATAGTACGTAGATATCTCTTGTTCACCGACATTTTGATATTTGCCAACTGAAATTGCCGGCAATGAAATTCCTACGATTTTTTTTTTTTGACGTTTCAATTGCCATTGCCGCATAATACCATATTAAGGTGGCGTAGGGGAGAAAACTAAGTCCAAATAAAAATGCTTTTTCTTCCACTCACAAATAACACAATTAATTTTTATTTAATAAAAGTTGAACACTTCTTATTTACACGTCTTATATTAACGTCTGATCGCCGTCGCTGCAGAATGGGAAAAGAGAAAGACCCAGGTCGAAAAAGGTGAACTGGTGAAGTGCCAGCTCAAAACAATATGGCTGATCCGACGAGGTATGAAAGCTGACGTAGCTCTGTTCACATGTTGCATGTTTGGTGTGGTGATATATTTGTTGTGGGGTCGCCACACCCGAATTGTTCTCATGAGTAGCGGGGATATATAACCCCAAATTAAATAAATTAAAAAGTCAATGGTTCTTTACATGGTCGTTTTATTAGGTCTGAAAAGTCGAATCTAGTAGACCTCGATTTGCAGAACCGCCTTAGCTTCGGGACTCTTATGAAACTTTCTTGTTGAACATATAGTAAACAACAAAAAGAAAGAAAATACTCGTATATCCCAAAGAGCCCCCAAAAACATGGTCTTCTCCCTCCAAGAAACGAAAAAAGCACATTAAGAACACCCAAGCACTGATTGTGTGTCTGTAGGAGCACCACAGAGACACCACCAGAAGCTGCTGCTAGTGATACAGGAGCAGCAGCAGCTGCACTTAACCATATCAACCACCACACCACACATACTCCTTCGTACACACCAAAAGAATATGATCAACAATTTTTGTTCCCAGCAAAAGGATAAGGAGAAGTAATTTCTTTTCGTCTGTTCTTTGTTGTTTTTTTGGGGAGCAAAAAAAAATTATGTTTGAGTCGAAATATCTGCGGCAGAAGGATTAAAAATGAGAAAAGTACGAGGATGTTCGAGCAGCACAAACTGGTGGCAGGCAACAGGAGGCGGCGGCGGCAGTCCAATGAGTTAGTGATTTCTACTTCTTTTGGATTCTTTCAATTGTTTCTTTATTGTTTTTGTACATTTATTTTGTTTTTGCTTTTCTTCTGTTCAATGCGGAGGTAGGTGGATGGGGGTGGATGGAGACAAGTGTATATGGATGAATGAAAACTTCCTGCTAGGACCATGATGTGTGAATGATTATATTTCGGGGAGCCATCGCACCCAAAAATACACAAAAACACACACACACATCGATACAGAAGACAGAAAATTCATTTGTTTTTGTTTTTTTCTTTAGACGATGCGAATGCGGTAGGTATCCTTGTTGGTTGGTTGTACGACCGACGACGTTGGTGTATCTTACCAGAGTGGCGGCATCCATATTGATAGTAATGTAAGGCGAACGTGTGATGAAATTTTTTCCAGGATTATACGCCAGTTGGGAAATCTAGTTAAGGGATTTACGCTTTTCGGTTTTATGACTGGCGTCGGAAGTGTGCCAGTGGGGAATCGGCCTTTGAATCAAATTAGAACGATTGTTATTACATGACTCAGAAAGTAGACAAAAAAAAAAAAAAAAAACAGAAGAAGAAACAAAAACAACCACGAAAAGGCACTTATGAATGCTTCAAGGAACACAGGTCGGAACTCGGAAGTATAGCATTGGCAGCTACAGGAAGTGGATTGTTTTTCGATATGGCATTCGAAATTGTGTGATGGAGATATGAATCTGTGCTAATTAGTTTGGACATCGTCGATCGATTTTGCTCGGAGTAGAAGGCGATTTGGATACGTGTATTGGAATCGTTGTATGGATGGCTATAGAAATTTCAATATGCGTGGCATGACATCACATTAAGAATAAGGACACTTAGGTGACTGAGGGTCGATTTCCATTTGCTGTTTGCTCTGAGAAAATTCCAACAATTTTCTTGGGTGACCATTGGGAGGTTTTCTTTGTTGGTATCTTAACATCTTCAGAGAGATATCGTCTTTGGTGTAGCATTTGTATAGGCAATAATAAAATAAAATTAGGCAATGAGAATGTATTGCTCGTAGGGGTTTTATTGTATCGAAATTTAGTACTGTAGGTGGACTATAGAAATGGCTGATGGGAGAAAGGGAGAGTGACTTTATTACCATTCCAACCACAATCACCATTCCGATGTAATTGCTAACAGGAATCAATTACGTTGCTGTTACTTATCAAAAAGCTGAATGACCATTGCAAAGTGTTAGGGAGAAATAAATATATACAAATGTACAAGCATACATATAAATCCAATCAAATTTCATGTTTATCATTAATTAAATATTTTTATTGTTATCTTCTCTCCGTGGTGGCGAACCTGAATAAATTGTCGAGATGACAGTGAGTGAACCCGAAGGGTTGTCGGTATACCGAAACGTTGCAAATATTTTCGGGCAGGTTGACATTGTAGTAGGTGATGGTGCTTAGCGACTTGTCTTGTAGTAGCATTTCCAGATATCGTTGTATAGAACATCTATTACAAGAGAACATGCAAACATATGAACAGTAAAACCTCCCATTACGGGCAGCTCCATTCAACGGACTTAACGCTTAGAAAAATTGGACAAATTTTCATAACCAAGCTTTTATGTTTCAGATTGCATACATTTTACGTTCGATTAGCCGGACACTCTTTCGATCGAACGTGGACAAGCATATCTGTTATAGATTGTTAATTTAATTCCATTAGACGGACAAAAACAAAAAAATCTTCCTAGGCTTCACATCAAATTGTTGTTTCTTGCTCACAGTCGCAACAGATGCCAACGAAAAGAATCGGCGCAATGATGGGAAACTCAGATGTTAGGTTTCACCTAACTCTATGGGTGGTGTCCAGAATAACTGTGTATTATTGAAAGATTTTGCCCTTGCATATGATTCACAGAAGTTTTTTTTTCTAGTTGTTTCCTTTTATTGTTTGTGCGATCAATTTCTTTAGCCATACCACCATCCCTACTGCCACTGATAAACGTGAGAAATAAATGTTTTGGCGATATCTGGATTTAAACCGTGAACCTTCAGCGTGACAAGCGATGACGGCTACCACTACGCTACAGCCACCCACAAAATTGTAGCGTTATTCGGATGTATTGTAATATTCTTACGTGGTTGTTTTCTACCCCCTGCAGGTAAAAGTCCTTATTACCTTATTCTGGATTGGAATAATTAAACACAAGAATTTAACTAAGGACTTCACTATTTATTAGTCACTTAACACTTCTTTCTTCCACAATTCGCTTAACCCATTAATGACGAGAGTCCAAAATGTTCGATACAAGCCTGAAATTTTAAGGCGCGGCTTGTATTGTGTGCAGAAACCTAGATCAGATTTTTTTAAATTTTTTTTTAATAAGGTTTGGTCACACTAGGCCGTTACATATATGTAACGTTAGTCCTGATACCACAAAAATCGTATAAATAATAAGACTGTATACATGCAAGCAAATCATGTATTTTATTTCAGTATTACTTTACTTTAGGTGGCGCTACAGCTCAGGGTGAACCTGGGCCTGCTTCTCGAAACCATTTGTGTGTGCGTATTATATTTTTGCACGAATGGAAGGGACCTACAGTTTTTTGCCGACTCTGAACGGCGAGTTGAGAAGCTCATCATGACAAGTGATACTCTTTGAATGCTTGTCAGACATTCGAAAGAGGTGGTACCGTGAAAAAGATCTTTTAGGTGTTGGGCCGGGCAGCATTGCGTAGTAGTCCAGTGCACTTACCACTACACCCCAGTGCATTTTATTTCAGTATTATTTTTATTTATTTTATAAATTTAAAGATATGTAATGATTTTTCTGGAAGCAAGCTACACATAAGCCTACATCGCACTTAGAACACATTGTAGTACAGTGTGATCTGCATAGCGAACCTGCACATCGTCATCTTTTTTTATTGGGGATCTTAATAATCAAATGGTCCGCTCGATCGTAGCGAGCATTAGCATGTTCGGTTTCCATTTTATGTCTACGAAAACCATCAGGAGGTTTCGGGTCACCAAGAGTCCGCCAATAAAACCGTGCTATCGAATGTTTGAACTGAAGTCCGGGTAAATTGGAGCCAGCTGAACTGAAGTCCGGGTAAATTGGAGCCAGCTTTTTTTATGGAGTAACCAAGCGTTTTGATTTGAAACATCTATCAGTCAAAGCCAAGTTAAAATGGACGACCACCATTTCTTCCCTCTAACACTTATTCGGTAGTTGTTTACATTTCGGTCCAAACGGTCCGTGCCACCCATATTTGCATTATACCATGCAATTGAATAGGGTCGTGGAAGATCCATAGCTTATGCTCTTTCCGGAAATATGTGGACACTTTTGCAACAGGATTTTTTCCAAAAAGTATAGACGCAACACTCACAATGGAACTGTCAATCCATTTCAGCAGAATTACAATTCAATTGTACCACGATTTGAATTCTTCAATTCCTTTTTATTTCTTAACTGACAAGAAGCCGGAATGCAATTTTCCCGGATGGTTCCGGTTCCATTCTAACCTCTTTGTTTTATCCTACCAAGACGAATAATACAAAAAGTAATCAGATACAAAGCCTGCTGCATACGGACTAATGTTACATAAATGTATTTTCCGTCACAAATTATGTTATGTTATATGCGGACTAACGTTACATATATGTAACAGCATCTAAAAACCTGAGCGATCAGGCAAACGGATTTCCAAAAAATATTTTTGTTTCAGGTATTTGCTTCTATACATATTATACAATAACACAACATTCATATTTTTTCTTACAATATACAGTAAGTTCACTAAAATAATAAACAAACAAATGCCTACCTTCCGCTCATCCCCATTTTGCTATCAACTCAAATTCAAATATGTAAAAAATCTTCTATTGTCAAATAAATCACAACCAAAATGCAGTATTTTCGTGTTATTCTCTTTAGAATCCTTTACACTTTAAATTGCATAAACTTTAAACTCAGAAGTCGATGAAAAACAAATAGTAATTGTTTTAAACAAATAAGGTGACCCAGTGTTACATTTATGTAACGTTAGGCTAAAATGGGTTACCTATCACTTTTCTATCGCTTTTTACAATATCTTTATCATCTCATTTACAATAGCTTTACTATTTATTACTTTTCCAATCACTTTATTAATTCTCAATCGCTGTACTGTTGACTCTCTTTTCAATAACTTTTCAATCACTATTCCTAACTAAATCCAACTCGTGACTGAATGCACCCCTTTTTGAGGAGTTCTATTTATACCCGAACCAATTTCTCCCGAAAATTCCAGGCGAGAACCTTCTAGACATGGAACTCTCCACTGTGGAACTTGCCCATCTACAGCAGATACACAAACCTTTTTGAATACCTGTACGTTAGTTCCCTCCTGGATGGCGCTATCCCAATCAGTTCATGGCTGGATACAACAGTATGCTTTTTATGATAACTTGTCAGATTATTACTGTAAAAATTGGTCAAAATAATATCTCAGCTTGTGGGTGTAGTCTTTTGTTAGTTCTATCTTCAAACACCATTATATTATATCTGTATTTAAATTATATAGGCTGGGCATTTGGCTTTATGTTTTCTGTATTCTGTAATTAAACCTCTATTACAAGTTCGACTGACCCAACGATGCGGTATTTATTAATACATTTAATTTTTTTGAATTGCGTAAAAATAAATAAAAACTTAAAAGTAATAGTTTTGCAATAGCAGCCACAAAATCACTTTTCCTCCAAGATAGCAAAAACTTAATATTCCTTCTCAATCGATTTGACGTGAATAATTAGTCAAGTTTACTCCATTTAGTTATGACTACAAGTTCTATTGACAAACGAACGTCAATTATGTACATACATATGTATGTTCACAAAAAAAAAAACAAGAAACAGAAAACCCCGAAGTAAACCGATAAATAATAACTCTATTCCAAGTCAACCATTTAACTTTGCATGACGGTTGCACTCAGTAAGATCTCGCCCCGCCTTCAATCTTTCCGAAAATAGTTTAAATTAGCTTGAACTTCTTCAAAGAACAACTTCTCCTTTGCCACTGAATGTTCAAAGTCTCTTACACATAAAATTCATGAGCGGTAAAATATCAACAAATTGTGCGGAAAACTTTTCCGCAAACTTTCAATATGTCGTCGTTTACCAAGTGAATAAAATTCCTAACATCAATTTCGCTCTTCCACATCCTTGGCGTACCCCCCTTCAATTTTTCAGCCTGTTCACCACTTCTTTCACCGAAATAAAGTCAGAAGCTCCTTACATCTAAAGTTGGTAAACAACAACAAACAAAAAAAAAAAAAAGACAAGAAAAAACATTCGAATAAATGCGGTACAAAGTTTTTCTCTTTCTCTTTACCGTTGAAACATACGGAAAATGTCACGCAACAATTCTAACTTTGAATTCCCACATTCAAGTTGAAAATGGAAATGAAAAGCTAAGTGGATTGACAACAGATGTCTCTGCAGGCATTTGCCGAGATAAAAAAATAGCATCGATATACGCAATGCGAGGCAGGATACTCGCATATAGAAAGGATATTTCTGTGTCCTGGACTTAAACTTTTAATTGGACATGGCTTTACAATCTACAATCTGCAGCATGAGCCTTTGCCTTTGACTATATGCAAGGCAATTAAAATCCTGTTCTTTTTTTTGCATCTTCCTGACGTAAGTTAACGGCGCCAGACTGCCGACAAGACAACTTCGATGTACGCACACCACTAACGTTACGTTAACATAGTCCTATGCGGTATGGGGGTGGGTATGCTATAAAATTAGAACAGCCTTCCGGTGAAAAGTGAAAATTTCCTTTTAACTAGAAAAGGGTGTGGATTGTGTTAAGTTATGAAGAAAAAAAAAAACGTTTGCTCTCTAAATTTATCGAAAACTGAAACTTAAGCTTCACCAAAAGCGCACACGGAAACAACGACAAGAAGGGATGAAAGTTGGTATCGGTATCGATAGCAAAGAAGATGTTTACATATCAATGATTGATTTTTATGACACATCAATCAAACCACAGGGGATCGAATATCAAATCAAAGTTAAGACTTTATTGACCCAGTAGCCAGAAGTTTGCAGACCCGCAATTAATTCATTGGCAGCAAAAATAAATAATGGTTACGATACGTATTTGAAAGGATTACGTTGATTTGACAGTTCACTTCGATACATTTGTTGTTGTTTATGTTTGAATGTTGATATGTGATGATTTTTTATGTGTCACATTTTAGACATTGACATATTTGTACCAATATGTCGTTTGTTTCACATGTAATTGAGTACATATTTGTTTTGTTTTACTTGGATTTTGACATGTTTTGTTTGAGCGTCGATGTGACATGAGAAAATGTTTGACATCTAGAAAGGAAAGCAAATGAAAGGATTTGTTTGTCAACTTGTAATTGAAACCTGGGGTTGAAAACAATTCGCCTTTCAGGTGCCTGCCTTCTTTCGATATCACATAACCCAATTGCATTACACACTACGCAACGCAGGCAAACTAGAAAGAGAGTGATGGAGTGAGTCTTGGCATTATGGTTTAAAACTTTGCTGAAATTGTTACTAGCTTGTGTGAGCACTTATAGAATCTTTCTGAATTGGAATTTGAAATCCCGCATCTGGTTTATGTGTGTATGTGTACAAAATCCGTGTGTATAAAACTGAACATGTTCGTTAAGATCTAATTGATCATCACTTTACTATGTCGTAGAGGCAACTGGAACTGAAACTGATCATCTAAATGGGGGTTTAACAACAGTATAATTGAGTATTCCAACAAAGTAAAATATCTAGGAATGATTCTTGATACAAAACTAAATTGGAACTCACACGTTAAAAACAAAATTACCAAAGCAACAAAAGCCATGTGGGCCTGTCGTCGTTTGTACGGTAAGTACTGGGGAATAACCCCAAAGGTCGCATATTGGATATTTATAATGATGATACGACCTATCATCACATACTCATCAGTAGTATGGTGGAGCAAAGCTAAAGAGGAACCACCACCTCAAAACTTGAAAAACGATAAAGACTGGCATGCCTCGGCACTATAGGCGGTATGCGTACTTGTCCCACAACTGTCAAACTACTGCAAACAGGAGAGATAAACTACATGGATCACACAGATCAACTAAATCTTCTCTTCGAAATCCCAGAGTTTGACATGATCTGCGCGGTAAATGACCGCTTACCTAAAACCTTATGCTTCGGCAGGAGGTTCGATACAGTGATCCCAAGCCGTGGCGCATGGAACTATAAAAGTCACGAGAGGTAAAAAGTGGTATACGGATGGACCGAAGATGGACACCGAGGTGGGTGCTGGTATATTTGGACCAACCACTAGAGTATCAATACCAATGGGACAAAGTCCCAGTCATCATCATCGAATCGGGAATAAAATGTGTCCTCATCCATCTACTCATGGATAGTCAAGCAGCTGTAAAAGCACTAGGCTCAAACTTGATTGATTCCAAATCAGTCCTAAGTGCTTCAATAATCTCCAAGACCTGACCCATAGAAACAAAGTCAAATTTTGGTGGGTGTCATGACATGAGGGTATTGATGAAACCAAAAATCTGACGAACTGGCTAGGAAAGATCCAGCACGTGTGTTCCTATTGGGAAAATACCCAGGGTCTTCATCAGGCTAAAGAGCCATTAAACCCTTCCACAATAAATCCATAAAATATCTACTCCTCAGTAGAAATGATATCAAAAGATTAGTGGGATTTCTAACAGGTCATTGCCATCTTCCATATCACCTAAATAAAATAGGTCTCATTCAGAAAACTGAATGTCGTCTCTGCATGGAAGATGACGAAACTGCGGAACATATTCCATGTAACTGCATGGCACTATATGCCCTCAGAAGATATTTCAACAGAGAAATCCTAACTCGTTAAGTCTTGACCAGTGAGATTCTCAACTTCATCAAAAGAGTTAAACCTCTCCTGGTTCTGACTTCGCGGTACAATAGAACTTTTCGGTCGCAATCCCCTGGTGGGTCAGAACCTATAGCAGAGGTTTGGGCCAACAGACTTCTAACTGTTTCAAAACATGGATGGTTCCCGTAAGCTTAGAAAGGCCGATTGTATTGACACAGTTAGAATATTCAAACTGCTACGAATCTATGCAATCAAATTTAAGACAATACAAAAAACAATTTTACGGCATTGCGATCACGGAAGAAAATAATACTAACACATAATGTTATATAAATAGTAAGTATACGCCCCCATTTGCTTGTATGTTCTTTAATAATGGATGGATGTAAGAATTAGTAGAGCATAATTTCTAGGATTTCATAATTTAGTATGTAGTAGAAAATTGATGGTGTGTGCATTCGAAATTGAACACAAGCCATGCAATTAAGAGGTTGACCTTTGATCGGTGGGGTTGCCAGCTCATTTAGGAACGAGTAAGCGATTTAAATGGGGATATCGACAAGCTTCCGTGGGATAATTTTAGGGTACCGTTGAAATTGTTTTACTGATAGAGCTCCTGGGTGACTCCGAGGGGGGTTCATTCAAAAAATTTATACCAATCGTCGTTATTAAGTTGAAAAGTGTAGTTGTTGTGATGCTTTTGAAAAGTAAGCAACACCTTTTTTATGATTTGGAATAGATTGAGGAAGTTTATCCCGCAAATTATGAGCTTTAATTTAATGTAAGGAAATTTAGGAAAAATACTTATGTAGTTCGATGTTTGCACCATATTCGGTTAGTTGGTAATACAGAAAACAGCTTTATGATGGAAAAAATCTAAAGGATAGTAAAAAGAAAATAATGGGTGTTGTGCCGTAGACATCGCCACAGTTCTTTTGGTTGCAGAACACGTCGCACTCGCATCGCTGATGGGTATCAAATCTTATCAACAATATAATAACAGATAAAGATAGATCTCATGTAGCGGAAACGATACGTAAAATCAATTCCCACTGCAAGTTACTTACTTACTTAGTTGGCGCTACAGCTCGAGGTGAACCTGGGCCTGCTTCTCGCAACCATTTGTGTGCGTGTTATATGTTTGCCCGAATGGAAAGGACATACAGTTTTTTGCCGACTCCGAACGGCGAGTTGAGAAGCTCAATCGTGATAAATGATACTCTTTGATGCTTGTCAGACATTCGAAAGAGGTGGCACCCTGAAAAAACTCTTTTAGGTGTTTGACCCGGCCAGGAGTTGAACCCTGGCAACATTGCGTAGTAGTCAAATGCACTAACCACCACGGCCACGGCGACCACCCCATTTGCAAGTTGCACTACATAAAATCACTCAAGTCTATCTTTCCGGATCTAGTATGTGCCCGTGAATGGGATTACGCAAACAGGACAATTTTGAATTATGATAGCTTTTATAATTTTGCAATGACTGAAAGAAATCTGTCGCATTTTTACCGAAAAGTAAGACTTCATAAAGTACGTATGCACTGCTCTGATAAGTGACGAGACGAGAATAACCCGAGATATAAGATGCTCCATACATTTCCATATTGAAGCTGCCTTGAAGTAACTCGCTAACCCAAGAACGAACTCATAGCTCCTGAGAAAATACAAGAACAGACTTCGTCCTAACATATTAACCTACAGGAAGACTATGGTGCATATTTCACACTTGTTGTATTTGTAAATTCTTAAATTTTCCATATTTCCCCTTGCGGACAGTTTCATTAGCTAAAATTAATTTTTTTGTATTACTTCAGAAATGAGGGTTGCGAAAACTCCAACCAAACTCCAATCTTTTTGTAAATCACAATTTTCCAGAATGAAGCCTCCAATGGATTTCAATAAAAGCCTAGCGTAGCCTTTACTCGTACACCAAACAAAACAATAACCCTATGTCATGGATAGGTAATTCGATTGTTAAGGTGGAATCATCGAATCGTCAGACCTTCGGAAGGAACGTTCATATACAGCGACCGAAATAAGTGTGTGCGAGTATCAGTTCTAATTTAATTAATGAAACGATGACAAAATTGAAAATAAAAAAAAACACAAATTATCTTTTTAGGGCGAAGTGGGGGCGTAGTGTAAGTAGTCGTCGCTTGTTATGCTAAAAGTTCACGGTTCAAATCAAGAAAATAAAAATAAGTCAATCAATTTCAGAAGTTAATGGCAGAAACCTACTGCGAAGGCATAACACTGCGAGTGGGATGGTTGCACAGCTGAAAAAATTGATCGCCCAAACAATGAATAGTAGAAAACTTCTGTGAAAACTTCTGTGAATTTCAAGAAAGCTTTTGATAAACTAAACGCCACGTAAAAATAATCCAAATGCTGGAAAAACTCGGAATTCGAGGGAGCGATGGGCAACTGCGAATAAAAACAATCGAATAATTCGATTGTTCTCAGAACTCGAATCATTCGAATAAAATTGATATGAGACGATTGTTGCTCGTCGATTGTTGACGTGCGATTGTTCACCACATATTGCAACCAATATAATCTACAACGATTGTGTGTATTCGCTACGCCGATTCTTCACTTCAGAGAGACAGAGATATTTCCACTCTACATATACACAATACACTTCCAGAAAAGCTCTTGGTGTTCTAAATAAGGATCGTGCCGAACCGCCTCACGTTCACGGTAGGTGAAGCATTGGTTAACAATGTAAACTTTATATATGAGAGTGCTGCCTTTTCATCTGTCAAATGGTACATTGGTACTTACATATTGTGTTGTGAGTTTGCAAATATTTTTTCTTTGATTATATCGTGCGAGTGGGAATATTTATATTGTACAATTCGTCTATTGTTCTAGCGCGATTGTTTCAGGCGATAGTTCGATTATAAATGTGGTTATTAAAATAAAATTCAAATTGAAGGAAAATCGTTTTATTAAATATCAATGCGTGCATTCAGATTTCAGATCCAAATTCAAAAACCACACTTAGATCATTATAATTCGAGGCATACATTTCTACAATCGACCATTTGTATATCTACTCGTCATTCTCTCGATTGTTAAATGTATGTACGTAATGAAATAAATTCTCTAGAATACGATTCGATAGTTATTCGATTGTTTTCTGCTGAGGCCGAATAAATCGACAATCGAATTACATTTTTAGCAATTGTCAATATATTCGATTGTGAGAAATTCATTCGCAATCGCCCATCGCTAATTCGAGGTAGGATTTTGGAATGGTATCGCACTCATCTCTTCAGAAGAGGTTTTAATGTAGAAATAGCGGACAAATTAAGTCAAGCCCAATCGGCATCGTTCGGAGTACCCCAAGGTTCCATTCTTAGACATTTGCTCTTTTTTATTTATGCAAACGTTATGCTATCTATCAGTATTGAAAAAGAGTTTTGAGAATGTCGAATGTTGTAAGTAATGAGGGAGGAGGTACTCTTTACTAAAACATCAAAACCATTGTAATAAAACACCAAATTTTGTTTTTATTTCAAACAAACCCAATCAACTTTCGCGGGTAATTTGAGACAAATCGCAAATTCCAAGAAAATTAATGGAAAAAAGGATTAATAGTGATTAGAACTAGCAGCAGCACTAACGGAATACAATTATCGAGAAATGTCTCAACCAGTTGTCGAGGAGTGTATAACTAATCGCACAACTGGCATGAATTATATTTTGGTCATTTTTCTCCTCTTCCCACTATAAATTTACTTCTTCGTCTGATACAGCATAATTCAATTAAAATCTGAAATAATTCATATCATAAAGAAAAAAGTACACACACATACTTAAGCAAATATCTAATCAAAAAGTTTACCCACAATTTAACAAACAAAAAAAAAAAACGCTTATAAATCATTTTTATCCGAAAAAACAAAAATGAGAAGAAAAAAAATCTCTTATAGAAGAAAATAAATTTTAATTTCACTCTCATTGTGTCATCAATTATTATTAGAAAATCCGCCTATCGAAGCACATAACGATTCAAATTCCCAACCGTACCATTTAGCTACTAGATGACAGGAGACAAGAGCCCGTCGTCGCAACCCTCCTCATGTGCTAGTGTACCCAAGAATCTTTTTCTGCCTCAACTCGGCTCCTAGAGTACACATACACAGTAACAGTTTTCCGATTTTCCCCATAACTCGATGATGACATACGATGGTAAGGATGTGTGTATGCATGTGTGTTCGCCTGGTTTATTACAAAGTAAGTCCTTCTGCTGCATGGGCTTTTGAATCCTGGGCGGTCTTAGGTAAAGAACACGCGGCGATGTCACATATTGATGGCGTGCGAGAAGAGTACCCATGTGGGTGTTTGGTCCTGTGAGGTGGTGGGTGGTGTTGGGTGCTCTCTTTCTTTCAAATAAGGATGATGATTTTCATATCGCATACAAAAAAAGACACACGTACCGGGTTACCTACCTGTCGAGTTGTTCACGTGGAGAGGCAGAAAGTTATTGCTTTGTACACTCGACAAGATTTATGCAAGGCTATAAAACACTAATAAAAATAAAAAATGTAAGATGAAACTTTATTTACGCAGGATATAAAATGGAATATTCTGCATTATGGGTCGTGTGTCCTAGGCATTTGGGCTCTCTACTGCTACAGGTTGTTAGTACTGTTGCGCTCTTTTTTCACCGTCGTCGTCATCGACATAGCCCATGCTGTAACCACTCTAGTTGCAACACGACTCACAGGAGGCCTATACTCGTACGTATGAGAAGAAGGCCGGTATTTTTCCCGGCCCCCCGCTCCCCACACCAACTAACAAACGCGCGCTGTCTTAGCGTTATCCTTTTTATAGGCCTTACCAGGAACATAAATAAATAGTCGTCAGCGTTCCAGTTAACTGTAAAGGGGTTTGGGATGGGATCAACATGGGCAATATGGTGGTGGTTGCTTGCGATGGTTACGAGTACAATGCTACCGCGAATGTTGCTATCGGTGCAGGCCTCAGAAGCAGGCTAAAAGTAATACGGCGAGTATGTGACATCGAATTGCAAAAAATCGTTCAATATTATTCCTGATTTATTGCCAGGATTATTCGTAGTTGGAATTTTAAGCATTTGTTATTTGATTTTATGATTTTTTTCTTTCTGCGTTCATCCTTTTTTTTATGCCAAGCAGAGGGCCTGCCTAGCTAAGGTTCATCCATATATGATGGTGGATGGTGGGTTGTTCTTTGAAGACTGCTCTTTTAGTCCGTGTGTTTTATTATTCTCCAATATGGCAGGAGGGGGACACAGGAGAACAATAATAAAAAAAAAAAAAAATAAGGAAGAAAAAAGGATTCGTTCTATTATGCTGTTGCACAAGGGATTAGAAATGGTTATTTGCCATTATTCTTAAGCGATTGTATCTTCGCTTTGCAACAGGAGGCAGCGGCACGGCAGCGGCTCTAAATCAAAATGTCTCCTTCTGACGGCATACATTCAATGGGATTTGGATTTGTTTTTTTTTTTGCTTCTTCCACTCCTTTATTTTTATTTCTAAAAATGATACGTAATTGGTTTTGGTCGGCTGATAGCATGATTTAAGACTGGGCGTTTGGGGTTCGACGGTTATCGATGGGAGGCTTTAGAAAGGATTGCTTTCAGGTGAGCATACATGTAGGTACATATGTATATACATAGATGATGATTTTCCATGGAGACCTTTGTCAATGTAGGTATACGACCATAGGGGGTCGTGATTCATTTGTTGCGGTTTATCTATTAAATTTAATAAGTCAGAGGACGCATATTAATAGGATTAGGTAGCAAGCAGTGAGTCTCATTCGACACAACATCTAACATACATAGAGTATAGCCAATTTAAAGCAACCAAAAGAAGATCATGCAAAAAGTCCTTATTTGAATGTCATCATGATACCCTAATACTACTTGACATTTTAATTGGAAAGAAACCGGGTGCTGCCATCTGGACTGCAATTGTGTCGATTTCTTTAAGTTTTATTTGGGGCAAACTCTTTTTCCAAACATAATCATAAGGAGGTTTTTTTTTAAATTATAGTCGTTCGGGGCAAGAGTACGCATTTTGGACTTCGGGCTTAAATTTTGAAAAACTTACAACAGATAACAATCAAAAGAGCCTATTATTTGGTAGCTCTATATTTTAGGAACAAAATTATCCAAAAATATATATTTTTTTTTTAATGTTTCATATGTTTTGATCAAAAAACCAAAGTAAGTCAAGTTGCGCACTCTTGCCCCGAAGTCAGGGTAAGAGTGCGCAGAGGTCAGGGTTAGAGTGCGCAACCAGTTTAAATCACAGTTTTCGTAGTTGAAATGGTTTGAAACTGCGCTTTCGCTCAAACCCAGTTCTTCGGCAGCGTTTCATGGGCTGCTTCCATTTTAAATCAGCACCCTAGCCTCGCAGATTTTCTTTTGGGTTATCAATTTCCTTTCCATTTGTGTTTGATAGATACGAGGGATTTTTCTGGAAAAACAAAAACTGTACTGTACTGTTAATTGGAAAATTTTCGTAGAAATTGTCTCATTTAGCGATTGCTGCTAATTCTTTCACAGATGGAGAAAATGGCACTGCGTACTCTTACCCGCTGCGCACTCTTACCCCAAACGACTCTATGGCTCATATTTTCTGTTGGCTTTTACGAAAGTGGGTTTTTTGTGAGATTTTTGATTCATTTTATAAAAGTTAGTCCTAATTTTTTACTAGGTTCGTTGAATTTGGTCCATTTAAATCATCATCATTGCCTTGCATGACTATACATACTGGCAAAAGCATAAGGGAGATTTCTGCAGATGTTGAAGTTTCAAGATCAGGCGATGCAAGGATCATAGCTTGCACAAGGCTTTAGGATCAACTGCCACGGATCGGACAGGACATTACGGGTAAACACGCAAAACCACGGATCATGGCGATTAGCTTTTGATTCGAAATAGCATAATTCATCCTTGGAAGAGAAGCTTTGAGCTTCGAAGGGACTTGGTATTAGTTAGTGCGGTGTTGGATTCATCAAATTTTCGAAGGCGTCTTCCGGAAGTAGGGGGCAATGCCAGAAGACCTCTGAAAAAACAACTTTCTACCAACACTATGATGAAGAAAAGACTGCAATGGGCCAAAAGATACAAAGACTGGTCAGCAGAAGCCCGGAAAAAAGTTAACTTTTCAGAAGAGAACAACTTTGAAGTTCAGGGATACCGGATAAATGTTGTGAGAAGTGGTGACAACAAAAGCCTCCGACCTTATCCCATTGTGCAAACCCCTAAACACCCACCAGAAGAAATGTTTTGGGGTTGTTTCACCTCCATGGGTCCTGGAAGTTTAAAGCCAATAGAAGAAATGATGAACAGCATCAAATACGCAGACGTTTTAAGCCATATCTATGCTCTTACCCAACAAGATCTTGCTCCTTGCCACACTCCGAGAAAAAAAAATGTAAGGAACTGGAATGGCCGGCCAACTCCACTGACCTCAAACCAATCAATCATTTTTGGGCCATTATAAAAGCAAGGCTCATGTAACAAGATTGTACCACAAGAAACAAGCTAATTTTAGCTATTATTGAAGGGTGGTTTAACTATAAAAAAAAAACCGGCCAAGTGCGAGTCAGACTCGCGCTCAAAGGGTTCCGTAGTTTTAAGACTAGTTACATACATATATTTTGTTTAAATAACTGTTTCGTTTCGTTAACACAAAAAACGAAAACGACCAACCTCTATATTCACTTTACAAACTTATAATCAGTAATATTATTCACTATGAGAAATTGGATAAACATTTAGAACGCGGCTGAGTGTGTAGCTGAGTTCATGGGTCTCGGGTTCGTTTCCTGGCAAAATCCGTATTTTTATTAATTTTTTTTTTTTTTTGTATGGCAGCACAATTTTGGATATCCTTAAATTTTCCAAAATTATTGTTAATCGAATTGTGATAATTTCAGTGAAATTGGTCCAGTAGTTTACGAGTTAATCGGTTGTGAAATTGAATTTTTCGACATAAAATTGAATTTTTCGACATAAAATTGAATTTTTCGACGTGAATTTCTCAAAACTTACGAGACTCGTTATATTTTTCTTCAAAAATATGGTTAATCACCTACGAACTACGATTTTTTCATATTTTTGACATACATAAGTAGTTTCCGAGAAAAAGTTCTGGTGCTTTTTGTATGATATTTTCCACACATTTTTGGCAATAACTCCCAAAGTTTCTAACGGAAAAAATCGAGCAAAATAGTTTTGGAATCTTTGCCCTTTCGAATGATGTCCCACATGATATATTTTTCAGATTTTTTTTTTCGAGTTCACATTTTGCCCACCCTGTTTCACAAAATTTTTGAGTAATATTTTGTCCATGTATGTGGACCACCATAATGTATAAGTGTGCCAAATTTCAAGTTTCTAGGAAGAACGGTTTTTGATGTTTTAATCGTGACAGACATTTTTAAGTTAGAGCGAACTTATACTGTTCCGTATTACCATCAGAGTGACCAGTTGAGAACTGTTATCTCGAAGTGTTACTCGAAGTGTTATCATATCATTCCTCAAAATCAATCATGTCAATAGCCGTATTTAATTATCACCGATGATCCATACAGATCATCGGTTTGTATGAGTTACAACAACAATACGAGATCTTACTATTTGTCAAGATCTATTTTTGTGATCTAAAAAATAGTTCAGCTATTTCTCACTAGGAGTGTATCTTTCGCTCGTAAATGTTACTATAGCTACAAAATATTATTCTTATTTGGTATCTGTTAGTCAAAGGTAACAATATCCTCCATAAAAAATAAAACAAGCGCATTAAACTTTCATTTTAAAGAAAAAGTAATCCCATCAAAAACATTACTGTAAAAAGGGCCAAGTTCCTACCTGTAGAAAATGTATGCAAATGTATGACAAAAAGTGGTGAGATAACAGCGGCTAAAGTCGTATCTATAGAAACTTCAAACCTCGCCGCGTTTGAAAGTTTCAGAAATGTGTAACAACTACTAGACCTGCAAATGGAATGGTGTTTCATCGTGCACAATAATAGCGTTTACATTTGTACATGTACATAACATATGTATGTATAATAGCATTATATTCCTTGAACTCAAGTTTTATTTCAACGCGGCCAAGTTTAAAGTTTCTATAGATACGTTTTATCAATTCTAGGCATAAGGCTTCAACTTACTCATCTATCTTACCTCTATAATAAAGTTCTGCAAGACTTTGGCCGCTGTTATCTCACCACTTTTTGTCATACATTTGCATACATTTTCTACAGGTAAGAACTTGGCCCTTTTTACAGTAATGTTTTTGATGGGATCTCACTTCTTTTTGTTGAGTTTTTAAAAGCCTAGTGATATTTTTTTTTAATTTTAGGCAAATCTTGTCTATAATTACTTCTCAATCGGTTGTATTCGATGTTCGATGATAGCTGTTTTTTGAGCGTTGATATTATTAAGATCTAAAATGATTAAATTGACCCATCTTCACCCTAGAGAGTGCAACAGCGGCTTGGCCACACGAGAAAACAGTAAACTTCTTGGCTCTTATGGATAGTTTTAAACCGTAAGGCGTTTACCGTCATAGGTATACGCCTTAGGCT
Organism: Brachyopa scutellaris; assembly: GCA_949775065.1. Taxonomy (NCBI): domain Eukaryota; kingdom Metazoa; phylum Arthropoda; class Insecta; order Diptera; family Syrphidae; genus Brachyopa; species Brachyopa scutellaris. Next base: position 69,921,733 of record OX459114.1, on the reverse strand, counting down.
CTTTCCAGTGTTCGACTACATATTGCACAATGTTTGATCTGACTCTACGTCTACGTGTATAGGTACTTCCTTTTGATAGCTACAATTTTCGTTATATAAAACTGTCAATAATTTGAACATTTGGCCAGGTCCACTCCCTATCCCCACACCACAGATTCAATTTATCGAGTCGAGCTCGAGAGTCGATTGTATTTCTTTTGAACTGGTTAGTAAATTGGGTTCATCCGGAGTCGGACGAATATGCAATGAAAATGAGCAGAGCAGAGCACCTCTCCAATCTTATTGAGCTAGAGTAGGACGACACGATGACGGTGCAAAAGGCATCACTGTGATCGATAGACTCACTCTCACACTCAGTTTGCCATTTGCCATTTGCCAAATATCAATTATACCAATACCAACCAATCCATATGAAAATGAATACGTTTTGTGAGAGAATATACATATACATATACATAATTTATATAATATACATATACATACTGCGTTCACCGTCACATTTTTGAGTATCATTTTCATTGTATATATAATATAAGAAGTAGCACGTCTATATATTATATTACTTGAAGGGGAGGTTGTCCTTGTCGTATAAAATACATTTGGTGAGAGAATTCACCACGTTTATGGTTAGCTTTCACTAAAATGTGCATTTGTGTATGTATTTGTGGGTAAGTTTCACACTTTTGTAGTGTATATATAATGTATAATACACGGTGGTTTGTTTTTATTAATTTAAACGATTTGCAAGTTAATAAATAAGAGTTTTTTATTTTTTACTTTATACACACTATAAATGCTACTTACATCCCAAATTTCAAGTCTCTAGGTCTGCTGGAAGTACCATATTATACATTTTGATGATCGTTGTGTCAGCTACGAAAATTACGATTTTCGGAGCTCAATATTTCTTAAAGTATAATAGGTACAGACTTGAAACTTGGAATATGATCTAGCATAGCGCTCTTCTACTAGCAGCCAGAAAATGAGGCTCCCAGTGACTTAGGAAGCTGAATTATAAGGGTAGGTAAATAGCCGCGAAGCGCTTCGGGTAAAGAGTACTGGTAGTGCCGCGTGGAACTTGGCGGTCCACTACCGTGCACCCAGATTTAGCTTGTACAATCACCACAACACAGAACTTAACCTTTTCGTTGATCTGGACTGTTTTATTTTCATTGCGTGATCCATATAGATCATAAGTGAAAATAAAACACGGCTATTACAAGTAACACAATGATGAATGATGATGAGGGATGAAAATGTAACTGAAAAAATATACTTCTTTCTTTTTAACTTACAGTATTATTTCTGACAGGCAAGACCGAAAATGTTTTTGTGTATGGTTGGGAATTAATTTGGCTATGTCAATTAATTTTTGTATTGAATAAGTGAAGCCAGATTTGTGATAGGTATGAGTATGTATTCTTTTATGGTTATATTAAATAGTAGTGAATAATTAAATGAATAAATATCAAATTTTTGTGGTGTTAAAATATGCTTAATATTCCATTTGAATATAAAAATATTCCACTTTTATATGTGATTATTTTTCTCAGAAAGTATATTCCACTCGAGCTGAAATATATTCCAATGTGGAATATTATATTCCACTCTGGTCACACTGATTACCATGGGTACGGAACTCTAAAAATCTAAAAAATATGTGAATACTTATTTTTTTCCATGCCAAGTAGAATAAAACAGCTTATTGATGCTAAAGGCGATCATATAAATTATAAACAAAAAATAATTATGTTTTGCAAATATATATGTAAATAAAAAAAAATTCATCAAAAATTCAAATAAAAGGCAGTTCAAAAATTCAAGGTGAAACTGTGCTGGGGGAAAGGATTCATTTCCAAAATATGAACGGGGATTCACAATGGAACTTCAGGACCCCGAGTGGAAATGAGAGCTGTAAAAACACACACCTATCTCAACTTAATTTAATCGACTAATCTAAGCCTTTCTTATCCACCTAGTCTATGAAACTTTTACCTCCACACGTCGGTAACGTCAAGCCCTACGCATCTATCCTAAAGGGATCTCCCTCTTAGCCCAGAAGCTCTCTATAAAATTAATCAATTAAATCTCTAAAAATAATACATACGATTTTCGTTACGCATTTGACTCATTTGAAAATTAAATTAATTTAGAACAATTATTAACAAAAAACAAACAGGTCTCCCAAGATAATCAACTGAGTTATTTTATCCTTACAAAGCATTTTTGTTTTTACTTTCTGCTGTCCCAAGCTAACGAACAACAATCTGTGGAAATTTCTAAGAAATCTCTGCTTGCATCATCTTTGGTACCAAAAATTGTTTACGTAAATTTCATTACACTCAACAGGATATCCATTCCCCGACTCAGCGCGCCAGCAATATTCAGAGGCGCTAGCTATGCGTATGAATTGATACATAGAGCAGAGCAGCACACCTTTTCTTTTATGCATCATCTTGAATGGGAATCCGCCGCCGCGCCGTCGAGTCCCGTTCGGACTATTTAATAACCTTTAATTAGCCCGCTAACATAGACTAATTAGGAAAATATTGTACTCCCTTCCCTCTTCCAAGACCGAGAATCAAATTTCACAAAGTAAAAGATAAACGTTGAACACAGTGGGGGTGGCAGTATCAGGAGGGAGATGAACAGCGATTAAGGACATGCTGCGAGGCAATGCTTTTTTCGTCCCTTAATCTATTTTTACATCGCGTCCTTTGAATATTTAATTTTTTTATTATTATTTTTTTTTTGTTCTAACGATCGACATGGATAAAATATGGAACTTCATAGAAATTGTTAGGTCCAAGGATGAGTTTCCTTTTTTCCTATTCAGAATCCTTGGTAAATCATTGGGCCTTAACAACCCAAGTCCGATAAAGAAATCACGAAAAAGGAAAGAAAATATCCTCTATAAATTTTAATTTGATTAATAAGAATTTCAAGGCTACAGGGTGAAAGGATCACCACAGGAAAATCAACGTGAAACACCTCAGAAGGATTTTAATTTTGTGTTTTTTGTTATTTATTTGGGAACCGGATTAGACGAATAAACCCTAGTTTTTCAATTCTTCTCTTCTATCCTCATAAATTGCCGTCGCCGCCGCCGCCGCCGCTGCACACCGGCACACATTGATGCGTAAAAGAAAGCTTTAATACGAAATAAAGTACCCAAACATCCTTTTTCCTATTCGTAGGGCAATAAGTTTTAATCCTTTAGGTGACTTGGCCGTTCGCGTTCGTAACAAATGCCGGGTAGAACTGAACTAACCACCTCGTCGACCACGAAAACGGGTTTATATTAGCAACATTTTTTTTATTGTTGAGAAATAATTTGCAAGCCACTTGGGGTAGCGGCAAAGCGACCCGGGTTTTTTCCGAAGGGAAATGAAAAGTGGATGGGGGGTAGATACGGTCGGTCATTCACTGTAGCATTAGACGAAATAAGGATTAGAAGAGTAGCGGTGGTTATAAAATATTCAAGGTTGTTATTAGACTATGAAATGGGTGCCGCTAGCTGGTGGTGGTTTTTTCGGCGCGCAAGTCGAGTTATTAAAAATTCAAATGTGTTGGGACAGGAAATGAGTTAAAATCCGTTTGCTGAAATGGACTTTATTATACGTACTCTTCCTGCCGGGTGTATTGAGGTTTTAATGTTAATGCTGTTTGACGTGCTTTTGTTGCTTACAAGAAGCTTTTACCGATTTTTTTTTTTCTATTTTCTATTTTGGTTAACCAAAGGAGATTTTAATTTTAATTAACAACTTTCTGCACGGTTGCATTATAAAGTGTTGAATTTCGGGGTGTCATTAACCTTTAAAAAATATATATATATGTATATATCCTAATTACTAGCCCACACCACAGATGGGAATATAACTGATGGGTGCTACTGACTTCTTAATTACACTAAAAAATGTTCCCACAAACACTACAAAAGAAATAGAAGGTTCATATACATATGTATTTCTATATTGCATAAACTTGGCGATAAAATTGTCTAAGAAACATCAGTCCGTAGCAAGAAGAGATATTGACTGAATGGAATTTAGTACAGCCCCTTTGAGTATAACATAGGTTCCGTTTCAAATCCAGGCTATCCTGGGTTGTTTTGGCTTAATATTTCACTTTACTGAACAGAGTACTAGACAGATTCTTCACAGTGACTTTTTATGAGATATTTTTGGTATACTTTTACCTCATTTGAACCTCTTTCCCCAAGAAGTAGAGATAAGAGAAATAAGATGTATCATTAGTAAGATAAGTTAATCGTTTCGGTCGTCCTGATATTTTGGTATTTTCTAAAGCACCAGACATTTCGTCTCTGTCTACAATAGTTTTTATCGTATTTTTGTGTCTATTAACTATTTTAGCTATTTCGCGTAAACTTTTTCTATGTCCCGTTTCCAATGAAGTCACAGTTCTCATTGTCACAAATAACTTATCTTCTGTCGCGACGATGATTTTTTCTCCCAAAATTATAACTAATTACCGTTATGAGTTAGAGTCTTTGATACAAGCAAATGTACACTCACTTTTGACTCATATTATAGGTGGTCTGCAAAGCAAACTAGCCGAAGCGAAAAGGGCAACTTGTTCAGTTTGGGGTTGTTGTATCAACAATAACAGCATAAGCCCAGGCTCAAAACTGAAAATTCTCCGTGCTACTGCAGTATCCATCTTGTTTAACGCTGCTCAAGTATGGGGATATTGTTCATCTGAAATTGTTTCTCGCTATTCAGTACGACGAGTTTTTAGACTACCAAGTAGTTCTCCCAACTGCATGATTTATCTGGAGACTGGAGAAGCACCCATATTTCTAGAAACGCTCAAACTCCATCTGGACACGACTATGTGGTAAAAGTCATAGGGATGAAGCAAGAAAGGATACAGAAAATAGTGCTAACCCAAATGCTGCTGGAAAAACCTAGCATCGCAATGTGGCTTCAATCTCTTAGTTGCACCTAATAACTAGATGATCCCCTTAGAGCATAGATTCCACGCAATACTCAGAAGCTCAGTCATGGCAATATAGAGCATATTATAGCAAATTGAACCATCATCTGCAGAATAGAACTTATTTCCTGGAGAGTCACTCAACCGACACGATAGGCAATATTTTCAAAATAAGAGGTGAACTGATAGCCTAAACTGTACCGCACCGCCCCGAACTCCCCCTTTTGTGTAACCTTGGAGAGCGGGAGCGGGAGGACGTATTCCATTTCATTGCCATATGACCCATCCTCAAAGAAATCCGCTGCACCTTCTTTGGAGCGCATGTACTTACGGTCGAAAAAACGAAGACCATTTTAAACGGCGCGGCGACCGAGGCTGGGATAAACTGTACAACTATGCAAAAAGCGCACTTCGCTACAGAAAATGCATTATAGATGATAACTTTTAGAAATAAATATTAAATTCTTTAAATAAACTAGCTATGTACACATGACAAATGAATCCGAATTTTTTTTATATAATGTCAATCTGGTAGACGGCCCTAAGCCAAACCATATAGAGTATGGTATTTAGAACTGTTAGAACTACACTTTTTTTGTGAAATAAATAGTTACTTAACCCTAGTACAGTGCCTGGGGTAAAATGTAACCCTAACGCCATTTTGAAACCGGACAATTTTTTTTCTGCCAAGTTTTGAAACTTGAATTTTTGTGCTACTACTACAAATTATGTCCTGAATCCATTTTTAACGCTTCTAATGATCTAGGAGCATCCCACATATTTTTTCTATTTTTTTTTTTTTTTTTCAAAAGTCTACGAGTTATTTTCAAGCTATTGTCATTTATTTATTTTATTTTTATCTGCTTGTGCATTGTTTTTGATGCAATTTTCGTTGATAACTGCTTCTTGAAAGCAGCCAATTTCGTGCTAAAGTTATACTTGTGAAAGTGTATTTCAGGTATGGAATTTGATTTTTTTTTTTACCGTTTATACATAAAAGGAACCATATTTGACTATTGCAATTGTGAAAATATTGTATACTTTTATTTGTATACTCTGTTCCACAAAAATTGTCAGTACAGGCCTTATGGGGGAGCTTTTATTCAAACACTGGTGCCTGTACATGTCTTCACGGCACTCAATTAGAGAAACCGCCACTAAAATAAAAACCAAAGCACTGACTTACACAGGTTTTGTTTTTGTAATTGTAATTTACCACAAATTCGCATACATCCCACCATAGCATGTTTTTGTCAAAGAGCTTTGGGATTTTGTGCTTTGAGAACCAATAAAATTAATTTGAGTATGTGAGGGTATTGCCACAAGGCTTTTGTGTTTTCAACTTTCTTGTTTTTCTGATGAAACTGTTAAAATGAAGTTGAGCGCTTTTTCGATTTTTGTGATTTATAATGAAGGTTATTTGCGCGAGATAAGTTTTGGGTATGGAAACGAATAGTGACTTTTTTTTTGTTTTTAGTCTATACCTCGTAAGCTAATCGTTTCCGATATATAACATTGATACACCAAAATACTCCAAAACATGCCCTTTACAACATACCAAAATCTCATCAATATCAAGGTGGTGTCCACTTTGTACACAATTATATTTTTTTCGTTCAACAAACTGTGCTGTTTTTAAATCAGCAGATGGTAGCCCTATGGGTATTCCTCTCCGATTTGCGTCGATTTTTCATGCATACTATGGCAACCCAGTTAGAGCTTAAAAGGACAGATTTATGAAAGCTACTGCAACCAGAATGAGAGGCAAAAGTCCTATCTTCCCTGTACTGACAATTTTTGTGGAACAGAGTATAGATGTCTAATCTACGCAGATTTAATCGCGATCGAACATTTTTCCATAAAATATTTTTTCTTTTCTTTATCTCATATGATCTATAAAAGAATCACGATTAATTTTATCTGAATAATCATGCCACATCTTGCCCTCATTTACCGTTTACTTAAATTTTTTTATTCGTGGGGTAAAATATTACCGCAGGCTTTCACACTTGTAAATGGACCTTGCCCCTGTACTAGGGTTAAACCTAAAAACTAAACTAAATGTACATACGTAAGTTCAATGTTTTGTAGACTTTGCAAATGAGTATGTCAAAAAACCCGTATTAAGTAATCGTATTCGTTCTGGCTGTAGTCCATTATTTTGTACCATATTTTGCAAAAAAGATTTAAACCGTGGCAGTGAATATAATTTTTTTTCGGGGTACTGTATATCTTCCCGTGTTGCCAGCCAACGCAACCCAGTCAGTTAACATGCCTCCCACTGGCTATTATATGCGACAACAAAAAGGATAATAAAAACCGGCAATTCGGCCACGATAGCCAACTTCTATAACCCAAAACCATAAAACTGGGCTAATTTCAATATCTTTGGCTTTTCATTTAGCACTTTCTTCGCCTTTCATCCTGCAATAATATTCCTTTTTATCCGTTCAATAAGTGTTAATGTCTGTCACGAAATCACATGTGATTAGCTTGTCACAAAGTTTAC